>CM053026.1:201189050-201789050 GCA_028564925.1 Lithobates sylvaticus | reverse complement strand
CAATTTAAACAATAGTCAAGGACAACACAAGTAAACACAAAATGCAATTTGTAAATGAAGGTGTTTATTATTAAAGGTGAAAAAAAATCCAAACCATCATGGCCCTGTGTGAAAAAGTGATTGCCCCCCTTGTTAAAACATACTATAACTGTGGTTGTCCACACCTGAGTTCAATTTCTCTAGCCACACCCAGGCCTGATTATTGCCACACCTGTTCACAATCAAGGCATCACTTAAATAGGAGCTGCTTTACACAGTAAGGTCCACCAGAAGATCCTTAAAAGCTACACATCATGCCGAGACCCAAAGAAATTCAGGAACAATTGAGAAAGAAAGTAATTGAGATCTATCAGTCTGGAAAGGGTTATAAAGCCATTTCCAAAGCTTTGGGAATCCAGCGAACCACAGTGAGAGCCATTATCCACAAATGGCGAAGACATGGAACAGTGGTGAACCTTCCCAGGAGTGGCCGGCCGCCCAAAATTACCCCAAGAGCGCAGCGACGACTCATCCAAGAGGTCACAAAAGACCCCACAACAACGTCCAAGGAACTGCAGGCCTCACTTGCCTCAGTTAAGGTCAGCGTTCATGCCTCCACCATCAGGAAAAGACTGGGCAAAAATGGCCTGCATGGCAGAGTTCCAAGGAGAAAACCACTGCTGAGCAAAAAAACATCAAAGCTCGTCTCAATTTCTCCACAACACATCTTGATGATCCCCAAGACTTTTGGGACAACATTCTGTGGACCGATGAGACAAAAGTGGAACTCTTTGGAAGGTGTGTGTCCAAGTATATCTGGCGTAGAAGGAACACTGCATTTCAGAAAAAGAACATTATACCAACAGTAAAATATGGTGGTGGTAGTGTGATGGTCTGGGGCTGTTTTGCTGCTTCAGGACCTGGAAGACTTGCCGTGATAAAAGGAACTATGAATTCTGCTGTCTACCAAGAGATCCTGAAGGAGAATGTCCGACCATCTGTTCGTGTACTCAAGCTGAAACGAACTTGGGTTCTGCAGCAGGACAATGATCCTAAACACACCAGCAAGTCCACCACCGAATGGCTGAAGAAAAACAAAATGAAGACTTTGGAGTGGCCTAGCCAAAGTCCTGACCTGAATCCTATTGAGATGTTGTGGTATGACCTTAAAAAGGCCGTTCATGCTCGAAAACCCTCTAATGTAACTGAATTAGGACAATTCTGCAAAGATGAGTGGGCCAAAATACCTCATTGCACGTTATCGCAAACGCTTGGTTGCAGTTGTTGCTGCTAAGGGTGGCCCAACCAGTTATTAGGTTTAGGAGGCAATCACTTTTTCACACAGGGCCATGATGGTTTGGATTTTTTTCACCTTTAATAATAAACACCTTCATTTACAAATTGCATTTTGTGTTTACTTGTGTTGTCCTTGACTATTGTTTAAATTGGTTTGATGTTCCGAAACACTTAAGTGTGACAAACATGCAAAGGAACAGGAAATGAGGAAGGGGGCAAACACTTTTTCACACCACTGTATCTATACAATACATAATAGGTCCTAGGCTGGCCATACACTATACCATTTTCTTATTCAATTTCCTTTAGATTTACATTCAACTATGTAGTGCAAGGGCCTGCCTGATTGCATACAAATAGAAAGGGTTTAGTTTTGACCTTAATTAGAATCTGCCCAGCATAATTGTAACAGCAAATTCTACATAAAATGAAAAACAAATCCAAGATTGACTTTAACGTGGCTGAACTACTGGTTAAATCACAAAAAATATATATTTTCTATCCACTACAATTAAAGCACTTGAATAAATAAATTAGCACGCTGTGTTTCCTAGAGGAAAACAGAACACAGAGATAGTTTAATTTAGAAACGTTTTGCAGTGTCTGCCATGGATTAGAAGTGACTCTCCTTTCAAGTTTTGTCAGCTATACATGATGAATGCTTTGTATTGTGACTCTAAACTTTCTCTTGTAGATCTTTTAACACCAACCTAGTCACCTGACTAGATTATGAGATCCTTCCAAATTGTTAGAATCTGACATTTGGGGAGAAAACACATAAATACGTTTGTGAAAAACCTTGGGAGATCAGCAACATACTCTGAGATCCAAGTGGAGGCCCTGCTGAGAAAAATATAAGCAAGTGCATGGCATACTGCCAAATACAATCTCAGAGGGTGAAAATCCAGTATTTCCCTTAGGGTGTATTCTAACTTTCCCACTACTTGTTATGCATAGAAATCAATCTGTTTCCATTTTTTTTTTAGAAATCTGTTTCTACTGATTTTTCTAATGCACTTAAAACTTCTTGTAAGACCTCACCCGTAAAATGGGTTCCTTTGCCGTTCCCTATAGTTTCTGGGACTCTGCACTCACTAACTACTTCTGATAACTCTATTTCTACAGTGGACTTTGCAATAGCAAACTTTTGGCCATCCAGAAAACATGACCAAACATACAAGTGCATACGCATAAGATCCTGACTTAGGCATCTATATCAATATGTAATCTCTGGAAAGGATACTCCACTTTTGGTAACACATTTGATAACAGGTAAAATAAGAAGCAGTATATTTGAATACAACTATGGTGAACCCTGTCCCTATCCAATGCTCATTTATTAAGGCAGCCATAACTGCTTTTGGCTGATGACTTGGTCCATGTGTCAAGCTGGACATTCTGGGAAAAGAGTGGCTGGCAAACATAAAAGCTCACCATTTTTCCAAAGTCCTGTTTCATCAGAAGTTGCCCCCCACTGTGGACCACTTATTCTTGTTCTCATTCTGGGATACTTGTAGTTGCACAGACAATGCAAGTGTCTGGGGCTGTAATGAGCCTTCCTGGTTCCCTGGTCTGCTTTATGATTTTCCTCAGCCTCTGTTTTATATGTATTCTTTATAGCAATTTTTATGATTTACAACAGTAAAAAAGTTGTTATGGTACAACAAACATCATAACTAATAGGAATATACATGTGATCAAACGTACAGGCTAATATAATGAGTGGCCATCATATAAATTTATCTCAAAACAGAACCGAGAATAGGTCTAGGTTGTAGTAACAGTTATTACTACAGCTGATTAGATTCCATGGAAAGCAACCCAACCTCTGATATTCCATATATCGTCCTTCAGAGTTATAGGGTAAAGTAAAACGAAGAGTGGTGAGCAAAGTAGTTACGGAACAGGAAGTACACAAAAAAAGTGGAGGGGGAGCAACAGTATTAATAACTCGAGCGAGGGGAAACTGATAACCAATAATTATTAACCACCTCCAGTGGGCCCTACTAGGATACAGAGCAAGCTGTATGTCCCATTAGCTATTTCTGAAGTACACTTGGTGTCCAGTGAGTTACAGCAACCAATCCGCTATTAATTCCCTCAAATTCTTCTGTACAGAAATAATCAATCCAATAAAACCATGTTTTAATAAAACTTTCATGGGTACCTTATAAGGAACTAATTCAACCCATCGTCAGCTGCGACCAAGGTGGGATCGGAGAAGTGGTCAGGTCGGCTCCATGTCCCTGCAGAAAAAACATAGTGTAGTTAAACCGGGACAGTGCATCTGCTGCAATATTGCACTTGCCTGGGATAAATTGAAATTGATCGATTGCAATCCAAAGTAATGCTATGTGCATGAATAAAACTTTCTACCAGTCAATCTAATGAATAGTGCTGTTTATTCCATAGGATTAATAAAAGTCAAAGAAAAATATAACAATCAAAATAAAAATGACTGATAGTGGTAAACATTACCAGTGACCTCAGGATAGATAGTGGGGGAAACAATCATCCGGGAGGCTTGCTTGGGGGTGGTAAAACACCAATCAGCATCCGGAGGAGTGGAGAGGAATTCTGGGACCCAGAAGGGGAGAGTACTGGCTGCTAGCTGTAACCGCTAGCTCCGGAGTGATTTCCGTGGCTGGATGGATGAATAAACTAGACCGCTTCTGTGATGGTGACCGCTCCAGGGGAACAACCAAGCTGAGCAGAGTCAATACTCTCAGCGCGCCTCCTGTGGCGTCAACGCCATGCCGGAGAGGGAAGGGAAATCACTGAGGTCAATTGCTTCAAACGTCCACTGTTCTGTTCTGTTGCCGTAACTAAGATTGTTGCCGTTGAGATTGCCAAATACCACTCTTAATCTGTCCTAGTCTAACGGGGGCTCACCGGGCTGTATGACCAGCAGGAAGTCATCGAGGTAGTGCATGACTTTCTGGCATTGTGCTTGGTGCGACAGGATCCAGGGAAGTGACTAGGCGAAGGTTTCAAAGAGCCACGGGCTGCTTTTAGAGCCGAAAGTCGACTTGGTGGCAAAGTAATACAAACCTTTCCATTCGATGCCATGCCACCGCCAGAGGGATTGCCCAATGGGCAGTAATTTGAACGCGTCTGAAATGTCTGGACCTCCACTCAGCCTAGTCATGAAGTGTTGTGCTGCTTGAGGTTGCACGTGACTTTAGTGGAGAACTGGGAACCTGTAGCAAAAGGGACACAGAAGTCCAGTTTTAACCTGAAAAACAACCTAACTCTCCCTTTGAAACGTGACTGGCCCCCTGATGCAGATGCGAGCCCTATGTCTGTTTGTGTGTGTTTTTTCCTGAGGAAATAACGTCCAACCAGGTGCAGAATGGAACAAACCTAAACTCGACTGACCTAAATTAGAAATGACAGACAGAAACAGTGAGTGGACGATGAGCTGCTGGATTGAGTGCCACTGGGGGTGCTGAGTGGCCAGAATGTGTGCCACTGGAGACTTGCTTGCAATGATTGAAAGAAAGTAGCCTTATTAGGAAGGCGAAAAAAACTACGACAGTAGAAATTTAGGGCATGTGCGAATGAGCTGTGATCATGACTGATCGCCAATCATGATTGTGAGTGTGTGGCAATGAATGAATCATGCCAACTCGTGCCAGTGTTAATGAAGTTGCATCATCTAAGCTTGTGAGTACGTACGAGCATACGAATAGATGGACTGGGTACCGACTGGTTGCTTGTGGTAGGTGCCTCATGGAGGATACTGTGCTGTCGGGAAATGTGTGACAAAATGGAATTGTGTAGTGTTGTGCCGAGGACTCGAGTCGTTGTGCCGCCGACGTGACTAGACTCAAATTGGGCTATAGAGAGTATGAATGGACCCAATTTGAATCGTTGTGCCGCCAACACGACTAGACTTGAATCGGCCTGTAGAGTGTATGAATGGAGCAGAACTGAATCATTGTGCCGCCGACGAGACTAGATTTGAATCAGCCTGTGGAGTGTACGAATGGACCCGATTCGAATCGTTTTGCCGTAGACACGACTAGATTCAAATTGGCCTGTGGAGTGTACGAATGTACCTGATACAGTTTGTTGTGCCGCCGATGCGACTAGACTCGAATCGGGCTGGAGTATAGGAATGAGTGATTTATTAAGTAAAGACTGAGCTTGTGAATATATGAACTATTCATAAGTCTAAATGCGGGTGGGGAACAACAAGGCAAAGGGAACCAACGGTGACGGTAGGGGAATGGGGAACATTACGAATCGAAACAACAACGCTTGACACGAGAAAGGTTTATGAATCCTACCTGCGACAGTGAGCAAAAAACGATCAACGAACAAAACACAAACGAGGAACCGCAACACACTAGAATTCGAATACACAGACTCAGACACGAGGTAAGCTGGCAGAGTCGGGCTGGTGACGTAATACCGCACTGGAACCAACAAGGACCACAGGTGAGTGATCTGCTTATATGGCATTCTTATTTGTCTATCGGTAAACTTTTGTCCTGTGGTGTGTACCTGAGTCCAGGAAGTGCATTCAGGCATGCCCCGAATACATGTAACATGCTACCCCTATAGCATTGCCATTGCCAAGACATCTCAGACATAGAGGGGTTAATATGGTGTTGGAGCATCAGGGTACGGTACCACCTGGTTACAATTTTGTAGCCGGATTCTTTATTTATTACTGATGTACAACTTATAGGACAAAGTTAGAATCTGATTGTGCTCTGCGTGTGTTCAACACATGTGGAATTCCCTTTCCCATTTTTCTAGAAAGGCAGTAACTGCAAGGTCACAGCCAGCAGAAAAGGCCCGGTAGTTCCATCAACATAGCACTCGCATTCAAATGCAGTCAATGGTCAGGTAAATAAAGAAGCTGCAGGTAGGGACTTCAGGAAGTAGGAGAGTTGGATTAAATAAAAATGTCCCAGGTTGCAGAAGGTCTGATCTTGACACATTTGAGAGACAGTAAACCATGTGGAATTCCTAATGTAATGCATGGTAGAATACATGCCCTGATGACACGGGTACAGGAAGTTGGCCCCCAATAGACCCAAAATTATTTTCGGATTACCCAGGCTCTGGTAACATGGAGAAGGAGTTGGGGAGATACCACGAGTGGCCATATAGCACATCCACCATGTAGATGCTACAGAGTTGGATGGAGTTGTAATGCAGCGGAAGGGAGAACTGGACTCTGTGGGAGCACAGCTAAGGGCATGGGGGACAGTACTTGCTCTATGACAACCCATTCTTTTATCTTGGAATTCCTGCACCAATCCAACACTCTAGTGAAACTCTGATAAAAGCTCCTATTTTTGGATTCTCAGGGTTCCTGTAAATCCCTTCCTGGCTATAAGCTTGCCAGACGGTCTTGCAACTCGTATCCCAATATTGATCAGTGGTTCCAAAAGGATAATAACTACTGCAGTAGGGGACAGACACAAAAAGATGCACCCAGCATCTTTTCAAATAACAAATCTGTTTATTCTGCACATTTGAAGTTTTTCTATAACCATGCTTACGTAGTTATCACATTATTATTATATATACAAAAACTCTGTGCTTAACCATTTTCCTAAACTCTACCCACAACACCCGGTAACCATAGGCCAACTTCTAGTGACACAAATATAATTTATATTACGTTTAAAAAAATGTGCTTTTTTTTTCACATTACTACACTATGGGAACCCTCTTGTTTTGAGTGCCTGTCCTATAAAGTGAAAAAAGTGGAGGATTTGTGTAATAACCAGAGGAGTAAGAAGAATCGAAGAGGCCTGTTTATCTGTTGTGCTTACCTACCTGGAAGTGTCCATGGTGTAAGGAGACCTTGTGGAAATCTGGTTGGGATCATACTTCTCTATGTAACGCACCTCATGACTCACTTAAGAGAAATAAGAGGTCATGAAGATCTGGTGAGCCTTTACTTTTACAGTATCTCACAAAAGTAGGTACACCCCTCACATTTTTGTAAATATTTTATTATATCTTTTCATGTGACAACGCTGAAGAAAGGACACTTTGCTGCAATGTAAAATAGTGAGTGTACAGCTTGTATAACAATGTAAATTTTCTGTCCCCTCAAAATAACCCAACACACAGCCATTTAAAGCCTAAACCACTGGCAACAAAAGTGAGTACACCCCTAAGTGAAAATGTCCAAATTGGGGCTAATTGGCCATTTTACCTCCACGGTGTCATGTGACTTGTTAGTGTTACTAGGTCTCAGGTGTGAATGGGGAGCAGGTGTGGTATATTTGGTGTTATCGCTCTCACTCTGTCATACTGGTCACTGGTAGTTCAACATGGCACCTCATGGCAAAGAACTCAGGATCTGAAAAAAAGAATTGTTGCTCTACATAAAGATGTATCAAAAAAACTGTTGGTATTTAAGTTTGAATGATCTGCCCCCACTTAATTTCCCACCACTGCACCTAGACAAGAGATCCTACCTAAACTCGAGCTGCCACTTGGAATAATGTGAAATGCAAGTAGTATTTTTATCCTTAAATAAAATAAAGGAAAAAAATAGTGGCGCTTAAAACTTAAAATAAAAATATCTCCTCAATGTGACTATGAATATATATATATATATATATATATATATATATATATATATATATAGAGATATAGATATTTTATTAACAATTCTATCACCCTGTGACAAGGGAACCACAACTGTAAATAAATGTGCCAAAAAATAAAATAAAGATGAAAAAAGTTCATAAAGTATCCCAAATGTCCTTTCAATTGTAGTGTCTTATTCCATCCACCACACCAAAGTGATAAGTGACTCCTCTCCTTTAAGAAATGCACTCACCGACTCCCAATGCCTGCACTTTCGTGTCAGGCAAAATCGCTTTAAAACCACACAGCAAGTGATAAATCGATAATCCAATATCCAAATGTGTGTACTCAAATCACCCCACATGTAAAATAATAAACGTGCTCCAATAGTGTAAAACGGTATGAACCAATTTATTTGCAAACACTAAAATCTTCAACCTTTACACTCATATTTTACAAATCCAAAGCCAGCAAAACAACTCAAAAGCAACTCAAGCCTCTCTGATGGATAGCACAATGTTGGACTATCACGGCGGACCCGAGGTGTGCAAGTGTTTTACCGTAACTTTTCACCCCCTCCGGACACAGTATCGTATCACCACTTCCTAGTTCGGCTACAAGCATCACACGTCACTGGTGGAGGCGTGGCTGTACGGCAATCATCACCAGTGACGCTTGAGGCCGAACTAGGAAGTGTTGATACTATACTGTGTCCGGACACCGAGGAGGGGGTGAAAAGATACGGTAAAATGCATTGAGTGCATGTGCTCAGCGTCATATGCAGAGGTTGCCTTTGGAAAATAGACGTATGAGTACTGCCAGCATTGCTGCAGAGGTTGAAGGGGTCACGGGTCAGCCTGTCAGTGCTTAGACCATACGCCGCACACTACATCAAATTGGTCTGCATGGCTGTCGTCCCATAAGGAAGCCTCTTCTAAAGATGATGCACAAGAAAGCCCGCAAACAATTTGCTGAAGACAAGCAGACAGTTCATTGAGGGAACCCTAAATACCAACATGTACTGTGACATACTGAAGCAGAGCATGATCCCCTCCCTTCGGAGACTGGGCCACAGGGCAGTATTCCAACATGATAATGACCCCAAACACCTCCAAGATGAATACTGCATTGCTTAAGAAGCTGAGGGTGAAGGACTGGCCAAGCATGTCTCCAAACCTAAACCCTATTTGTGGGGCATCCTTAAACGGAAGGTGGAAGAGCGCAAGGTCTCTAACATTCACAAGCTCCGTGATGTCATCATGGAGGAGTGGAAGAGGACCAGTGGCAACCTGTGAAGCTCTGGTGAGCTCCATGTAAAAGAGGGTTAAAGCAGTGCTGGAAAATAATAGTGGCCACACAAAATGTTGACACTTTGGTCCCAATTTGAACACTTTCACTTAGGGGTGTACTCACTTTTGTTGCCGTGGTTTAGACATTAATGGCTGTGTGTTGAGTTATTTTGAGGGGACAGCAAATTTCCACTGTTTTACAAGCTGTACACTCACTACTTTACATTGTAGCAAAGTGTAATTTCTTCAGTGTTGTCACATGAAAAGATATAATAAAATATTTACAAAAATGGGAGGGATGTACTCACTTTTGTGAGATACTGTATGTAAGGGTACAGAGGTGGAAGAAACACTGTGTGGAATACAACATGGATTGTGCCATGTTTTTCTGCGTAACGTGAACTGTATTTCAATTTTTTGTGCACTGTTTTACTGCATATTGATGTTGTTATAGCACATTATCCTTTTGATGCACAAATTATATCATTTATTTAGGATTTGGATATCACAATTATACTTTTAAGATAACAAGGGATGTAACATAGGAAAGCTAGTTTCTTTTTAGACTCTAAAGAATATGAATACCTACAGTAATCTAACAATTATTAGTGTAGTCTACAGAATTCATGTGCACTGTTATATACATAAGCAAAGCATACAAAATGTAATACAGTCTTATGCCGATTTTTTATTTATTTATTTTACACCGCGTTGCCCACACCTCAGTTGGACTGATTTTGGACATCTCTATGTTCCTGAATACTGTTATTTGTCCTGTAACGTATGATTAAGAACATAGGATTTTGTGTTACCTGTAAAATCTCTTTCTTATGCCCCGTACACACGATCGGATATTCCGACAACAAATGTTGGATGTGAGCTTGTTGGCGGAAAGTCCGAACGTGTGTATGCTCCATCGAACATTTGTTGGCTAGCAGGTTCTCAAATTTTCCGCCAACAAAACGTTGTCGGAATTTCCGATCGTGTATACACAAGTCCAACGCACAAAAGTTCACGGATGCTTGGAATCAAGCAGAAGGAGCCGCACTGGCTATTGAACTTCCTTTTTCTCGGCTCGTCGTATGTCACCATGTTCCCACATTCGTAATTGTTGGCCAACATTTGTGTGACCGTGTGTATGCAAGACAAGTTGGAGCCAACATCCTTTGTCGGAAAGTCCGATTGTGTGTACGGGGCATTCGAGTACATTATGGGACATGAGTCCTCCCCTCTGGTTTTTGGTCCTTTCCTATTATTGCTTGCTACAAAACTGAGGCTTGCTGGGAGTGGGATGAGCTTTATTGGACTGTCCTTACAGCGTTGTTTTGCCAGTGTTCAATGTCTTGAAGGCAGCAGCATAACCATACGTACCTGAATACTGTTCTGTACCTTGTAATGTACTCTAAGAAAAGGAAGAAGAGAACGTTACAATTAATACAAAAATTATATTTATTCGTTTTAAACTGTTATATTATTGCCACTAAAATGTTACCAATATTTTTATTCTTACTTTTTTTATTTTTGCATATAGAAAAGTACACAGCAAATTCACACCCTGCCTATTCAACTAGCTGTAGCAAGCAGAGTGCACATTGGTGTAGTCTGGAAGCTGTCTGAACTGTGCAGTGTAGAATGCAGTCAGGCGGAATGTAAATTACACTCCTCTGAGTTTTTTTTATTTATTTTTTTAATTCTTTATTTAACAAAAAAAAATCAGTACAGAGTTTACACATGACATAGGCAATGGTGTGATCAGATTGCAGATCCAATGTGCAGTAACAAAGTTGTATCTATAACTATCAGGTAAACATCTGCACAATCCATTAGCAAAGAGTTATGTCAATCCCTCACCTGATTTGTCAAAAAAAAAATTGTCTGCCCAACTAAACCATCTAAAGGTGCCTCTGCACATTTTTAATATAATTTGAAAAGAAGGTCAAAATGAAAAGGGAGAGAAAAAAAAGCAAAAAGTTTAAGGTCTGCTGGCAGCTACTAGTGACTGTCAGTCACCTCAACAGTACGGACATCTTCATTCCCAAGTAATGGCAGCCTTAGTTGTCTCTCCACCAGTTTTTTACATTTCGATTTTGCTCACAAGCTTTGTAGAAAGATGAGATGCCAGTGATCATGCCTATACAAAGTAGTTGTGTTTGCTCTATGTACTCTAGATGGCAACATTGTTCTGCTGAATTCTGTGTCGACCACATTGAGTAAACTCTTCAGTCAACAGTGTTGTGACAAATCATTTTAAATTAGTTACCTTTAATTCTAGGGGACAAATGGTATTCTTCACCAGCATATAACAATGATTGTATATTTTATTTGTGTTTTTTTTTTATTTTTTTTTTTTTTAGAAAAAATCCTAGTAACTAGCTCTAGAGAGGTTATACAAATTCTGTAAGCAGTATATGTAATGCAGGCACTGCTATTGTCTCAGGAACTAGCCCAGGTTTAACTTTCGCAGTGCTACCCCAAAGGAGCCACTGGAAATTGCCCAGTTTCCCTTTCCCAGTAGACTGCCCCACAGCCAGGCACACAATCACAGTCACTCTTTGGCTCAATAACCAGTCCAGGGGTGTTCTTATAAGTTTTTTTTATTTTTGGCATAACTGGGACAGGGTTAAGAGAATTGCATACAAGATGAGGACAATAAACTTCTTTCTGTAGAGCTGAAGCATAAGTCTTGGCAAAAGCAAACTATGGACTTGGCTTCGTAGTAAAAGCAGTTAAAGCACATAAGCTTCTTTCTTTGAGCAATCAGAGCAGAGTCCCTTCACAAAGAACTAGATAGACTGAGCTCTTCAGGACACCAGCTGATGTCCCCTTTACACAAACACACAGCTGACTCTCTAGCACCAGAGGGATGGCAGCAGCCAAAATGTCTCTAAGATCTGTCACAGCAGTCTGTATTCACAAATGCCCTAGAAAAGTTTGTTGCCTCCTTCCAGCATCGTTGTGACACCTTTCTCCTGTAATATCAGACTAGATCTTCAGACGACAGCCCCTCAATCAAGTCTCTGTTGCTTCAGCATCCAGGTCCCTAAGCTAGCCCAGCTTAGGCCTCATGAACATCAAGCACAGCAAGCCCTTCAGGCTGTGTTCCTCTCCTGAAAGCAAAGACCCAGAAGCTCTGTGTCTCAGAGTATTTATGCAGACTTCGAACAGCCTTCAGGGCCACCCTCCCTGGGATTGGCTAGGGCTGTATAAATATTCATGCTGCTATTTGCATTGCTCCATATCTATGTTCCAGAGAGTTCTACTGTCCTCTGGAAAGCAGAGAAAGCAATCAAACCATCAGCAGTTTAAACACCGTACAGACCTAATCACATGCAGCTGCACTGATTACAGTGAGCACAACTAAATTTACCTAAAACAGCAATTGAAGCCACGGTGGGTACAGTAAGACAATGATGAGTGCCAGACACTTCTTGAATGCAAAGAGATTTATTGTCTCTTAAACAGAACTTGTGAGAGGGTTAGGGCCAGGACACACTTTGGTAGATGCAATATTAATTGGCAGACTCTGAGACTTCTATAGGCAGACAGCCATGCAGGGAAAGGCATCCAGCTAGACACCACATCTGCATGAGTAGGACCTATGACTCCTATGACAACCATCTTGTAACAGTTTCTAACACGGTTGCAATGAACCCCTCCACTTTTTCTACAATCACCTATTGTAGAACTTCACTCAACTGAGCTCCCAGTCTTTCACTAGACTAACAGATCCACTAGCCACTGGATCTCCTGAGCTCTTCCAATCTTCTCACTCAGTATTTTCCTCAAGCGTCACCTCCGCATCCCTGCTGGGTCCCTGGCTTGGCACCTGCTGAAGTTCTCCCAATTCTTCACCGTCCCCAGCTGGTGAGAATACTGCTCAGGTACTTGCTTCAGCTACTCACAATAGTCTCCGGTAGCAAAGTGGATGGTTTCTTAGTGGCGACAGCTTCTCCCTCTACCTTCAACTACAGCTGGTTCTCCGGCCGGCAGAACCGTTGCTTCTGGTTAGACTGCAAGCCGTCCCAACCCTACGCTGCTCTCTTGCTTCTGAATAGGCCCTCAGACAGCCTAGCAGCCAGATGTCTCTGGGATAGGCTCAAGGCTTATGGTCTAGCAACCCGGGGCATTACAACACACGTCCACCCAAACAGCCATCCAGGTGGCACAGAACCCCGATCACCTGACTCCACCCAAATAAATAGGCTCTCCCAGCAGGCCAAGGGACACAAGAAAATCCCTGCCCATAATCTGAGACACCCCATTCATTCCTAATCTGTCCTTGCAATGCCCTTGTCTTATCTAATGCCACCAGATACCCAGCCATCTAGTGACAGAAGAGCAGAAGAGAAGTGCAGCAATTCTAGAATTAGGGTGAAATCAATTGATCTCCAATTGGAAACTATCACATGGCAAATAAATTTAATAGAAACCCTGCCCAAACATCAGCTCCAACGCTTCAACAGCTGGAAGCTAAGGCACCCCAAAGAGACTGCAAAGGAGGAAGTGCCTAAAATAGGCATGAATAAAACAGCTTCTCTGTTTCTATATGTATAATGAGCACTTATCAGCTATGCTGTGGACGGCTGTGAGGAAAGGTTTAAAGAAAGGCTGTGAGGAAAGGTTTAAAGTTTGGCAACATCTCGGTACCTTGAACAAGTTGGGAGTATTTTGCTGATTAAAGTGGAGCATTGAGATATATCGTACCTATCTCTGGATAGAGACTGAGGCTGGGGGATAAGCCACAGGCATGTTAGATCTCCTTAAAAAAGAGATCCAGCCAGCTGGTAAGCGGCAGTAATTTTATCGGTGGAGGATCTTTCCTTGGTGTACCCTGTCACATTTCTGAGGGTGTCGTGTGTGGTGTCACTATTGAGGATTGAAGAATCATCTTAATTTTCATTGGTCTATACGTCAATACTATGTTCTATAGTAATGCTGGAGGATGAAGCCACTGAGTGCAGAGGGAAACGTGGAATTTGACATATCCTCATGCTGAATATTTTTCAACCACCATAACTTTTCAAGAGAGCAAAGACCAGTTGTACAGGCCATGAAACAGGATAGTATTACTTTTTTAAAAAGGTGTACCTATAAAGGAAAAAGTTATCACAGTTACAGAATTGCACTTGATTAAAATAGATATGTGGGTTTCGAAAAAAATGTATACGCACCTAGGTGGGTGCAACCTTAATGCTGTATCTGTCCCACATCCCTTATAAAACTGAGAACTGAGCAATCCACTAGATCATTTTCCTTCCACTTCACAATTATGTGCCACTTTGTGTTGGTCTATCACATAAAACCCCAATAAAATAAATTTACGTTTTTGGTTGTAACATGACAAAATGTGGAAAATTTCAAGGGGTATGACTACTTTTTTCAAGGCACTGTAGGACTAAGGTTTTAGCTGCAATGTGTTGGTTACTTATCCATCGTGCCATATCATCAGGGAGGTGTGTGATTGGCCCCAAATTAATTCTGTAGCAGGACAATGACCCCAATCATACAGTCAACATCAGGGAGACCTGGAAGTGATGGTTTGGCCCCTCCACAGGGTAGTCACACCAAATATCGATTTGATTTAGATTTTTTTTTGTTCACTCACTGTGCATTTTGTAAATGGATAAAAATAAATGTAGTACCCTCCTAGATAGGTGATAGGTTTAGTTTAATTTAGTTATGCCTCACTGTATTCAGTGGTGCTGCAGTTTGTTGTTAGGCAAATTTAGTTTTGGCACACTGTAACTAGTCTTGCTTTGTTGATTGTTCTACTCTGTTCAGTGTTTCACTTGCTACAGGTTTCATTGCTCTCTCTGCTTTCTAGAAAACTGTGGGTTGTTCTGGAACAGGTGCGGAACAAGGCAAATGGGCAGCATGAAAATGTATACAATCCTGGCCAATCCCTGAGTTGTGTGGTCCAGATGGCTACTTGGAGTCTGTATAAATACTCTGAGACACAGAGCTTCCAGGTCTTTTTCCTTGGAAGGAGATGACAGTCTAAGGGGGGCTGCTTGCCCTCCTAGGCCTTCCTGTCTTGTGCCTGCGGTGTGCTGAGGCCTCAGGTGGGTGATCTGAGGGCCTGGTTTATTGGAAGAAGAAAACTGACTGAGGGACTGTTGAGTGAGGATCTAGTCTGGTGTCACAGATAGAAGGTGTTGCATGGATGTTGGAAGGAGGAAACCAACTTTCCAAAGATATTTGTGAGTACACACTGGTGAGACAGATCCTAGAGAATTTGGGCTGAGGCCGTTCCCTCGTGGGTCAGAGGTCAGAGTCAGCTATGTGTGTGTGTGTGTAAAGGGGACAAGGTGTCCAGTTGTCATAAACCATGAAATCAGACCGAGACAGAAGTACAGTTAAATCACACTTGTTTAATAATAAAAGCAAAAAGAACAAACATAGTCAAAACATAGCCAAAGTTCAGTAACCGGAACAAATCGTCAGCCAAGCCAGGAGTCAGGGATCAAAGTAGTGGAACAGCAAGCAGGATCTGTAGCCTGAAGGGATGTCAGCAAAGCCAGTCTTTAAACAGGAACGCAGGAGATCATTTCTTGTGATGTGACCAAGGCAAAGGCAAGTGCTCCTCTGGACTGGGGGGCTTAAGTCGGCAGGACTGAAGAGCAGGATCAACAACAGTTGGGTAACTGTGGAGAGAGATGGGAGCTGGCAATTAGCCGACAGCTGAGCGGCCAGCTCAGAGAAGGAAGGGCTGAGCCCAGCCCTGACACCAGTGTCCTGAAGAGCTTAGTCTATGTACTTCCCTGTGAAAGGACTATGCTTGGACTGTTCAGCAGAGGAAGATTACAATCCTCAAGTTTGCTACAGACACATTGTTCTACAGAAGGTAGGTGTTCTCCCATTTGTATATCGTTTTTGGAGTATCCCACTCAATTCCCTAACCCTATCCAAGTTGCCCAAAAATAAAAACACCAATAATAAAACCCCTGGACTGTTTATTGAGCCGAAGAGTGATTGTGACCATGTGCCTGGCTGTGGGGCAACTGTTGAGAAAATGAACACTGGGCATCTCTCTAGCAGCTCCTACAGGGGTGGCACTACATAAACAATGAAAAAATAAATTTTGGAAAGCATCCTTACTTTACAGCATTTCTTCACACCTGCCTTAAACTTTTGTACAGTACTGTGTGTGTGTGTATGTATGTATGTGTGTGTGTGTATATATATATATATATATATATATATATATATATATATATATATATATATATATATATATATATAATCACACACACTATCTCACAAAAGTGAGTATACCCCTCACATTTTTGTAAATATTTTATTATACCTTTTCTTATGACAACACTGAAGAAATTACACTTTGCTACAATTTAAAGTAGTGAGTGTACAGCTTGTATAACAATGTAAATTTGCTGTCCCCTCAAAATAACTCAACACACAGCCATTAATGTCTAAACCACTGGCAACAAAAGTAAGTACACCCCAAGTGAAAATTTCCAAATTGGGCCCAATTTGCCATTTTCCCTCCCCGATGTGACTCATTACTGTTACACTGTCTCAGGTGTGAATGGGGAGCAGGTGTGTTAAATTTGGTGTTATCGCTCTCACTCTCTTATACTGATCACTGGAAGTTCAACATGGCACCTCATGGCAAAGAACTCTGAGGATCTGAAAAAAATAATTGTTGCTCTATTTAAAGAGGTCTTGGGCTATACGATTATAGCTATAAGATTGCCAAGACCCTGAAACTGAGCTGCAGCTTGGTAGCCAAGGCCATGCAGCAGTTTATCAGGACAGGTTCCACTCAGAACTGGCCTCGCCATGGTCGACCAAAAGAAGTTGAGTGCACGTGCTCAGCGTCATATCCAAAGGTTGTCTTTGGGAAATAGATGTTTGAGTGCTGCCAGCATTGCTGCAGAGGTTGAAGGGGGGGGGTTGGGGGTCAGCCTGTCAGTGCTCAGACCATGCGCCACACACTGCATCAAATTGTTCTGCACAAGAAAGCCCGACAAGACAAGCAGACTAAGAACATGGATTACTGGAACCATGTCCTGTGGTCTGATGAGACCAAGATAAACTTATTTGATTCAGATGGTGTCAAGCGTGTGCGGCGGCAACCAGGTGAGGAGTACAAAGACAAGTGTGTCTTGCCTACAGTCAAGCATGGTGGTGGGAGTGTCATGCTCTGGGGCTGCATGAGTGCTGCTGGTGTTTTGCCGAAAAAGGTCCCCTTGCGCAGTACAAACAACTACGGAGCCGCGGAAAGTCTCTGAAGATGAACAGCTGATCATGAGCGCTACACAGTGCCTGCGCACTGAATCCAGGTTAAAACCCCACTATCCAAGTGGACAGAGCTAGAATAAAAAGTTGCCGAGCGGAGCGAGGCCATGCCCGAAGCGTGGCTAGCGAAGCGAGCACGTAAGGGGCCGTAAACAGTGTTGAAACACATGCGCCGTGTAGAGCGGACTCACTGTTTTCAGCTTCGGCTATTTCCAGCGGCTTCGTTCTGGTTCGTACTGCGCAATCGCGCCTGCGCAGTACAGGGGGGAACTTATTTACCAGGGGGACCTTTCTCGGCAGAACACCGGCACTGGAGAGCTACAGTTCATTGAGAGAACCAGTGCCAACATGTACTGTGACATATTGAAGCAGAGCATGATCCCCTCTCTTCGGAAGCTGGGCTGCAGGGCAGTATTCTAACATAACAACCCTAAACACACCTCCAAGACGACCTCCACTGCCTTGCTAAAGAAGCTGAGGGTAAAGGTGATGGACTGGCCAAGCATGTCTCCAGACCTAAACCCTATTGAGCACCTGTGGGGCATCCTCAAACGGAAGGTGGAGGAGTGCAAGGTCTCTAACATCCACCAGCTCCGGGATGTTGTCATGGAGGAGTGGAAAAAGGACTCCAGTGGCAACCTGTGAAGCTCTGGTAAATGCCAGTGGTTTAGACATTAAAAGCTGTTGAGTTATTTTGCGGGGACAACAAATTTACACTGTTATACAAGCTGTACACTCATTTTGTAGCAAAGTGTCATTTCTTCAGTGTTGTCACATGAAAAGATATAATAAAATATTTACAAAAATGTGAGGGGTGTACTCACTTTTGTGAGATACTATGTGTGTGTATATGTGTGTGTATGTATATATATATATATATATATAAGAGTAGAGCTGCATTTTTTCTGCACAGAACTGTACTGAATTGTGACAAAACGTATCAATAACGCACTCTAATGCATCTAAAATCAAAAATGCACTGGAATGCACCAAAAAAAACAAAAAAAAAAACCCCAGGAAACCTTGGAAAAAAGACAAGGGGAAAAAATGCACTGAAACGCATAAAAAAATGCGCATTCAGAAACGCACCTGGAGTGCATTTTTGTAGTGTGATAATTTTGTCGTATTATCTTATTTGTAAATGCTTCACCTAGCTATTTGAGTGTTCTACAGACACTAACAGGCTGCAGTCCAAGGTAGTAGTAATTAACAGCACAGCAGGCCAGTTTAAAATCTTGCTTCTCTTTCTGGAAAGACATGGGTGGTATAAATCTCAACCATTGAACTTTACAGCAAGCATCCCTTTAAAAAAAATATATAAATATATATATATATATATATATATATATATATATATATATATATATATATATATATATATATATATATGCCTATTCTCTCCAAATGTAACAGTAAATATCTCTATCATCCAGTACTGCTGTACATGCACATCATATCATGATCTTTTATCCACAGTTAGCTTCATCACCCATCTCCAAGAAGGCTAGCCTAACCATAGGGGAAGGGTGCTATGAGCAGTCTATAGAGTGTGCGTTCTAATGAAGAACAGTAGTCAGTGTTTTATCCTGCCTGTATTATTTGTGGGATCTGAGCATGGAATAACCAAGAAGAATCTATAAAATGTGCAAATGAACCCATTCCAAGAACTCTGTGGGAATTCCAGGAAAAACAGAAGAAGCGAAAGACTTCTACCGACAAAAGCAGAAAACAAAATATTCAAACCATGTGTCCGTCCTCTGAAGTGCCCCTGATAGACAGGAGGAAAGGTGTAACGTTTATATGGGCATACAGTGATAGAAAAGGGGAAGCGGGATGAAGTGGAGAACCTGGACTGGAACTGGAAGCTGTTCCCAGTCCTCTGCCTTCCTGCAGGCAACGACTGGTGACACACTCCACAGTCTACACATCATAAAATGTGTCCTGACAGATTAATGGTCCTACAAGACATCCAGTAGCTGAGAATTTAGGGGGGTATTTGACAAGCTGTCACTTATATTTCATAGTTAAACAGAACCAGGCTGGTAAGATTTGACGGTAAGCTATGGCACTTTTCCATAGTGTCAGAAAATGTTTATTCCTCCCATCCGGGAAGGTTACCTGAAGAACAATAACACATTTGAGTGAAGGTTCATCCTGTTCACATAAGTCACAAACTTGGCTCCAGAAATAAAGGATCCTATAGCACAGTGATGGCGAACCTTGGCATCCCAGATGTTTTGGAACTACATATCCAATGATGCTCAACTACACTGCAGAGGGCATGAGCATCATGGGAAATGTAGTTCCAAAACATCTGGGGTGCCAAGGTTTGCCATCACTGCTATAGCAGATGTTTGATTCTTCATCTGAAGTTTTATCGGGTTATTTGAAGTCCTAACATTTGGGGACACACCCAGCACACCTAGCTCCTGCAAGTCTGAATGGAAAAGTTCTGATTTAGCTAATCTAGTTAAAGCTCAACCCTGGATAAACTTTTTTTATTTTATTTTTTAGTTTTGTACAGATGGGGGAATTTGGAACCTCCATCAGATTTTTTACTGATGTGCCCCTGCTGGAAGACTTACTACTTGTCCAAGTGCAAAGGTGTCACAAAAACAGGAAGTGATGGGATGTTTCTCTAACGCAGACAGAGACAGCGACACAAGCTATTTTATTTTTTACAATGGGGAGGGGTTAGAACACCTGCCAGGTTTTTATTGCTTTTGATTGTTCCTCTGTAGGTGACATCCATAGCCTCTTGATTCTTGGTGTCACAAGAACAAGAAAAGAGGGGAATTTCCCCACAAAGGACACAGACTGCAATAAATATTTAAAGTGGAACTTCAACCACAAGGGGAAGTTCCGCTTGTTTGCAACCTTCCCCCCCTCCAATGCCACATTTTCATTTTTTTTTGGGGGGGGGGGGGGAGTGCAGCCCCCCAACCGGAAGTCTAACTAAGGCCTTAAACACACTATTGAAAATAAATATAAAAACAAAAGACTAGGGCAAACCATAGGAATATGCAGTGTTTATTTATTATAAGTAGACCTTCAGGATCGGTTCACACCAGTGCGCTGTGCGACCTCACATGTGATTCGCACCGAACTGCAGCGCAAATCACATGCGATGTCTGTGCAATGCAATTTCAGCCGCACAGATTGTATGGCTGAATTTGCATCGCATTTGGACCAAAGTCATACAGGACCCTTTTTGGTCCGCGCCAGAATCCCATGCGATCCGATTCATGTCTGGACTGACAGTTTGCACTGCGATATGCAAACCGATCTGGGGGTGTCATTAACTTTGTATTGACACCCGCAGTGGTTCGCATAAGGCAGTGTGAACTGCCTTGCGAGTATGGTGTGATACGGGAACCCGTGCTGGATTGCCGGGGTTCTCGCATCGCACCAGAGTGAACTGAGCCTCCAAGTGACCATTCTTGCATCTGTAAAACTCAGCAGGTAACAGAAAAAGAGTAATAATAAGGGTTCTGATACATACATTACATAGCAATTGAGATTACAGAGGTTTGTCATAATTTGTCCAGAATAATTGCAGGTACCGTCAATCTTGTTGATAGCGTATGAGAATTGTCCTATTTATACACAAATATGTTTTTTTGTATTTGTTATTTGGTTTTCATTGTGTCATCCTCAAAATTATGTAAGTAAGGACAAGGTGCTACAATTAAAGGGGAACAAATTCAATTGATGATGTCACAATGGTATAGCAGGTAAGGCTCATATGCACTCCAGGAAAACTGTACTTCCACCCAAAAATGGAACTTCCGCTTTAAGCACTCCTCAAATGTAATTTTTTTTTTGGGGGGGGGAGTGGGGGCTTCGTTAGCAGTGGGACTTCCTGTCCCACTTCCTCCTTCCACCCAGGGACCGCCAAGGCGACTCCTCCTTTCACCTTAGGTGGCCCCTCCCTCTAGGCGATCTCCTGGGACATGTGACAGGTCCCAGGAGATCACCTGTCTACTCCGGGAGCGCAGTGCGACTCGCGTATGCGTCATCCGTTCCTGGCCGTAAAGCCGAAAGCTGTCATGGCTGGGTGCCCAGAGTGGCAATGGAGGCGCCGGCGGAGAGGAGGGGGAGAGGAGCGACGCTCCGTTCGGCCGAATCGCTGGACCATGGAACAGGTAAGTGTCTGTTTATTAAAAGTCAGCAACTACACTTTTTGTAGCTGCTGACTTTTAATAAACATAAAAAGCCTGAAACTCCGCTTTAATACAGCCCACACAATTTATGGGCTATTTACATCATTGCAATGCGTTAGCATGCTTTTACATTAAAGCAGGCCATTGATTTGCATGAACTGAACAACAAACCAGAACACACCAAAACAAGGTGCATGCACCCTTTGCTGTTCGCAATCTGCATGTACGCCAGCAAGTATGTTGGGGTACCAGCCAAATGAATGGCACCACATCACACAAATGCATGCAGCAGGTTACCACAACGCAATAGTTTGAGTGGGCCCTTAAGCCTGGTACACATGGGCAAAAAATTCAACAGAAACCAGGGCCAACATTTTGCCCATGTGTACACCAGCCTTTCCGACAGACGCCACCATTTATGATTATTAGCACCTGTTTAGTATAATTGGTTAATTATACACCTGACTCTAATCCTACAAAATCCCTGACTTTGTGCAAGTATAAGAAGATGCTGGTTTGAATCCAAAGGGTAGTACACCAAATATTGATTTGCTTTAGATTTCTCTTCTGTTCGTTCACTTTGAATTTTGTAAATTGAAAAAAAGAAACAATTAAAATATTTTTTTTAAAGCATTCTTACTTTACAGCATTTCTTCACACCTGCCTAAAACTTTTGCACAGTACTTTACAGTAACCAGTTGAGAACTTAAGGTGTACAGCATACACCCTAAAAAACCTCACCAATTACTTTGGACATATGCCATACACCCTGTTCTTCTTTCCCCATAATTACGCCTTCTATCCTTTTTTCCCCTAGCTCTTGTTTTTCTGCAGTTTTTATTGCACCTTTTTACCCATTATTTTTCAAACTTTTTTTTGTTCCTTAATTATGTAGCCCCTTGTTCCTAAAATGTGGGGCTATATTGTAAATTTAGTTTTGCTGAGCTGTAACCAGCTCAGATTAATTGTACATAGTTTATTGGATCTGTTCTAATCTTGACTGTGTTGTGCATTTACCACTGTTTAGGTGTCACCAGGGCCAGATTAAGAACATCATGGGCCTGGTGCTGAGGATTTTGGTGGGGCCTTTTATAAACATTAAATAAATAAATAAAAATGCAAACAATTTTTTGTTATAACAAATTAAATTAAAGAGAGAGAGGGAGGATGAGAGAGAGAGAGAGAGAGAGATAAAACGGATGAAAGAGGTGTGAGGGGTAAGGGAAAGAGGATGAGAGAGAAAGGGGGGATGAGAGAAAGAGGATGCACATGAGCATGCGTGGGAATAACATCAACGCAGCCCAACCAAGGCAAGTGGCCGAAGGCACAGAACCCGGAAGGAAGACCGGGTGAAGATGGAAGCCCCTAAACGGATTGATCACAGCACAGCACTGAAGGGCTCAGTCTGACAATTTAAGTGTACCCTAATGTGTTAATATGCTGTGCATTCTTGTACATTATGGCATAACCTACCTAAGGGCCTCTAAAAAATAGTAATGTTAGAAAAGTTTACTACCGCTTTAATATCATTGGAACCCAGGAGCCTCTCATGGGGCCCCCTACTGACCCGCATAGTTGCCAACATTTCAAAAATATTTTCAGGAACACTTTTTTACAAGTGCTATATTTAGAGTAGCTGACATCCCCTATGTTCATCTATACATCACAATAGTAATTACAAAATTAAATAAGTACTAATAATGGGGCAGAACAAATATGAGGACTGAGATTTCCTTTAGTTGAACTAACAAAAGTGTGCCCATTATAGAGATGGTAACATTGAGGCTATTCAGTATAATTTTAAAGAACTGTTTTTGTGGGTAAGAGGCATAGAGGAGGAGAATGGATGGTATAAAAGTGGGAAGTATGTGCAGGTGAGGGAGAGGAATGTGGAGGGTCTAACAGTGGGCACTATGTACATGAGAGGAGTGCGGAGGGTATGACAGAAGGCACTATGTACAGGAGGGGAGTGTGAAGAGTATGACAGTGGGCAGTATGCACAGCAGAGGAGTGTGAGGGGTATGACAGTGGGCGGTATGCACAGCAGAGGAGTGTGGAGGGTATGACAATGAGCAGTATGTACAGGAGAGGAGTGTGGAGGGTACGACAGTGGGCACTATGTACAGGAGAGAAGTGTATGACAGCGAGCACTATGTACAGGAGAGGAGTGTGTAGGATATGACAGCGGGCGCTATGCATAGGAGAGAAGTGTGGAGGGTATGACAGTGAGCAGTATGTACAGGAGAGAAGTGTGGAGAGTATGACAGTGGGCACTATGTATAGGAGAGGAGGATGAAGGAATCTGGGAAGGAAAAATTTAAAGGTTTGTGGAAGGATGTTTAGGGACTGAGTAGTGGTTAAGCGGGCCATACATTACACCAATTAAGCAGAGACCAGCCATAGTCGATCTATGTATGGGCTACCTGGTTTTACACAAGTCAACCTATTAACCGACTTGAGTACAACCAGCCTGTCAGGTTTTCCCCAAAACAATCAGTGCTGCCAGCTATAGTTGGCAACATTGATCATTGTATTCACTGGCAGAACACAATAACACTGCGGGAGTGATTCCCCCATCCACAGGTCAGCAGGTGAGAGGGTGTGTGGGGACAGGCTGGGGAGAGATACTAGTCAGTGGCTGGGTAGGCACTGGCTAGTATCGGAGCCAGATACACACAGGTTACATACGCAATGATCGTTAGAGTGAGAACAATAATTCTAGCACTAGACCTCCTCTGTAACTCTAAACATGTAACCTGTAAAAAAATTGAAAGCATCGCTTAGTACACAAAAAAAATCGTGCTAACTTTTTTTTTTTTTTTTTTATGAATGAAACAATTTCTTTCCAAAAAAAATGTTTGAAAAATTGCTGCGCAAATATCGTTTAACATAAAAAGTTGCAAAGACCACCATTTTATTCCATAGGGTGTCTGCTAAAACAATATATATAATGCTTGAGAGCTCTGAGTAATTTTCTATAAAAAAAAAATGATGATTTTTACATGTAGGAGAGAAGTGTCAGAATTGGCCTGGGTGACGAGGGGTTAATTATCATAAGTAATATACAAATTATTATTATAAGTTCTGTGATCTCATCCTCTCAGTCTGCTGCAGAGTGTTCCAGCTTGTATTTAAACTGGCCGCTCTGTATGTAGCTTCTGATCGACTGTGCAAGCAGCCCTGTATCTCCGGAACCATAGATTATAGCAGCCCCATATTTTAACCAGTGCTGGAGTAGGTCTTTAGCTACATACCCCCCAATTGCGGGGTCTCTGTGACTCCTGATCACTGAGCTACAACCCTCAAAGTCGATCTTTTTTTATTTTATTTTTTAGAATTTTTTATTTTTTTTGGGGCAAATGGGCCTATCTTGAGAAAGGGGCCGGGAGCTGCAGCTCCAATAGCCCCTATGTTAATCCGGCCCTGCATATATGTATTTAATATATATAATTTATATATATATAGTTGACATATGGTTAATGTATATAACCCACACATACATATTTTTTATAAATGGTTTGTCAGTTTTCTTTTCTGGTCTGCATTCTTTAATTAAAATAGACATCAGTGACAGAGTATCAACTTAGAAAGATTCATCAAAGATCATGTCTTTTCAGTAATCCATCACTACTCACCCCTGTATCTGTTGGAAGATTTGCCCTCTATTCCTGTTCTGTTGGCAAAAAAAAATTGCACTTGCTCTCATTTTCATTACCGGTGAGATTGGCTATCAGGAAAATAGAGGAAGCAAATTACCCTAATGGGGACACAGACATCAATAAAACCCAACAGTGGTTCTGCCACCTCACCACTCTATTAAAAAAAAAAAAAGAACAATTTGCCTTTAGTTATACTTTAAAGAATATCAGATAATAATTTCCACATTGTGTTTCAATGCTTTTAACCTACTCCTATATATTCGAATGATGTTGAAGTTTGCAAACTTACTTTGTTAAGATCCTCACACATTTACTTCTTTGAATTCTGTGTCCCCATTGGAAAGATCTCTCTCACTCTCTCACATCTCTTCTCACTTCATGACCTGGTGACATGACCGGAAGTGTGAGAAAAACTCTAAAAAGTTAACATAGAATCTAACCATTCTCTACTCTCTACTATTGCTAAAGGCAATAATGAAAGAACCAGCCAGTGATCAGCTCTGCCAGATGCAAGATCATGTGACTGTTAGCAGAGGGGAGCATTATTTGAAGGGTAAAATATTTTAACTCCTTGGCGCCTGCCGCACACAAATATGCAGCCTCGGACCAAACCCAAACCCAGTCGGACCAAACCCAGATAGGTGGTCCGACCATCCAGCACCCAGTCGGAAAGATGTCCAGGGAAGCAGAGTCCTTACTCTTTTCCTACTTATCAGGAATCGTTCCCTTACACTAGTACTGTCCCTAATAGATGGGGTACCTATCCCTAACCTTTCCGCTCACAAAATGCATGCCAATCCCAGGAGCCAGGGCGTTAAATAGGCTCTGCCTGACCCAAGTTAGCTGCTTGAGTCACATGGGGTGGCAGCATCTAATAGGATAGCTCCCCCAGTGACTCAGGAAACCATAGATGAACCTTGTTCCTCCTGACTTTCTCTCCAACAACAGAGGCGCTGCAGTGAGTGCCATCTGCTGGGGAGAAAATAGACTGCGCCTGCCTAAAAGCTCACTTTATTTGGACATGATCACATAAAATGCAGTAAAAAATAAAAAGCAATTTTGACCTATTGATCTGCATTTGAAACACAGCTAATGCGTATCTGTATGCATCTGGATTGAATGTGCCCTTAAAATGTAGGCAAAATAGATATAAATAGTTTGGCTTGGTGAATACAGAATACATTTGTATATTTTTTTCTTTATTGGTTTGAGAAAATTTATTTAGCAAATAGGCTAAACAACTCTGTACATAACATAGACACCAGTCTGATGGCATTTTCATTACTACATGCCAATGTAGTGATCAGGACACTTGAGAACTGAGTTGCTATAGGTCTCACGCACAGCAACAACACAGAGACACCACATGACATACAGAGCATACATAACGAAGCCCATTAAAAGCAATTCAAGTTGCCACTGTCACCTTGAAATCATATACAGATTTAGATCGCAAATCATACTGCTGTATACATCAGCATTGCAAAAGGTTACATTCATACACTGTATGGTGAATATATTGCTCAGACTGTGTGGATGAAAAGCAAACCTAAGGTATGAGGATGATGATTACAGTACCCATGTCTGTGTGCATGTGCCACCTTACACAGGTAGCAGTGGAAGTGGATAGCTGCGTGCAGCCGCCTCTACCCATTCATGTCTATAGGCAACTGTACGCAGCACCGGAACGACCCTGACACAGCATGTTTACAGTGTAGGGTGGAATGCACCCATGTGTATAAAGCTTTATACAATGTAAGCTTTGGATACCCCAGCAGAGAGATTTCCTGACATTATTCTGTTCTTGTCCACCAGGAAGTTTTGGAAGTCCACCTATCTGTGTTTCAGCTCAATCTGTTTTTTTTTTTTTTTTGATCAAATAGGTTTTTATTGACATTTTGTTATGTTTTACAAAAACACAATAAAAAAAGGAAAAAATAGTAAAGGTACATTAAAGAATCAGTAGTATACACTTCAGCCACCATCCTATCATGAACAGCATACACAAACAAAATAGCAGTAGCTTATCAAATATGCACATTCCCATTAAAAATAAGATTGCATAGATCTTTAATGGCTAGTAAGCTAGTAATTCCATAAGAAAATAATGCGCCACTCACTCCCATCTATATTCTGAGGGTGTCATACAACAATTGATCAACTAAGACAGTAATGGGTGTACCACATGGGGAAGAGAAAAAAAAGAGGGGGGGGGGGGGTGGGGAGAGCCACAGATGTGGCATTAAACAAGAATAGGCGAAGCCAACGCCAGACCTTTCCTCCATGCACTTCTGCAGTACCTGTGTCAATTAAAGTTATAAACCTAGCATTGTGGCAAAAAGGAAAACTGAACCAAAGAATTATAAACAGTACAATTTACTTATATAGGATTAACACTGAAAAATACGTAATGTCACGAGGGCTAGTGGAGCTAGCCCAGGGGTCTGTATCCATGGATCCCACAGCTTATCACATTTGTGGGGAGTACCCCTTTGTTGTAAAATATGTTGTTCTTTGAAGAGGGCTGAGTTAACCTGTGTATGCCAGTCCTCAAACATTGGGGGAAGGAGAGATAACCACTTGGAAGTAATACATTTACACGCTAAGATTTGCAATCTGGCTATAGGGGTTCTAGTTTGTAATATGAATTCTTCCCTATCTAAAAATCCTAGCACACAGGTAAGTGGATCGTTGCTGAGTTTTCATTTAAATAACTTGTTAATGGTATCAATAATGAGTTGCCAGTAGCAGACAAGCTTAGGGCAACTCCAAAACAGATGTAAGAGATCTGCAGGGAAAGTATAGCATCTTGGGCAGTCTGGACTCTCCCTACATTACCATTGATGGAACCTCATTGGCGCTTTATATGCCCTGCGTATCAACAAAAAGTTGAGATAGATGTTGCGTGGGTGAGGATGATACTAATAAAACTTGTTCTAGGACTGCCTGCCATGTTGCAGTTTTAATAACATAAAATAAATTAATCCAAATAAATCAAATAGAAAAAAAGGAGCTCCCCTTCCCCTATTGGCCATAGCTTGCATGCAGATCCAGAGATCAGAGATCTCACTAACCCTGAGAGTAAAAGGCTGTCGGACATCGCAGCAGGTATTAGTTGCAGGCACAAATTTGCAGGCACAAATTTGTAGCTGCTTCCAAAACTTTCCTGTCATGGCCAGATCTCTTATGCTCCAATGCTTGCCTGACCCTTCCTTTCTCCTGCACATTCCTATTGAAGCGAAGGGATGAACGTACAGTTCAGTCCAAACACAGGTTTGGACCGAACCATGGCAGTTCAGGTATTTAAATGAATGGTTAAACATTTACCTATTCGGCAGGAGTCAAACGTCATGTGAAATATCGGTTCTACTACAGCTTTTTTACATGACAGCTTCCCACTGCCAATGGTTGCTATGGACATTGGTTGGTGGAGGCACCTCAGAGTCCTTAACAATCATTGATGTTACCTGGCCCTATTCACTTACAAGGCCTTCGGGTCTACTATCGATTTTAAGGTGGAATTCCAACGCAAAAAAATATTGAAAAAATCCACACAATACCCTTATCCGAACATATATGGTCAACAACATCACTGGGATCCTTAGGAGACCTCATTCTTTTGTTCATAAAATGTTCTGTTTTTTTGGATATGCCCATATGCTGTACTTGTGATTATGAGCAACGCACAGCCAATTATGTCAATGACAGGTTGATCATTGCACCTGGGTTGCTTGAGTGGAGGACATACACTGACAGTGATACTGAATGAGCTCAGCTGTACTGTATACAAGAGTCCTTAAAATGACCACACACATTTTGTGTTTTTCAGCATGTAAGATCTTTAAAGAGACAGTATATCAGTTATCACTTTATTGCTTCAGAAAGGAATTTTGCTACTGTTCAGTTGTTCAGGTCCCAGTTTCTAATGCCAATACTGTGATTTCAATTTTGATTGATGAACTTGTTGCTCTGTTTGCTTTAACCATTTGTAGCGCCCCTGCCCCGGGCTGTCTAAATTTAGTAATATGACTTTACTGTACCCAAGTGAGCTGCAACAAATTTTTCATGACTGCTCAGGATTTCCATAAATCT
Organism: Lithobates sylvaticus; assembly: GCA_028564925.1. NCBI lineage: Eukaryota > Metazoa > Chordata > Amphibia > Anura > Ranidae > Lithobates > Lithobates sylvaticus. The sequence continues at coordinate 201,759,749 of CM053026.1, read as the reverse complement.
AGTGCCTAGAAAAATATTCCAGCAATAGAGTTGGAGGATCAGTCACTGGGTTATGAATGTTTGTTGGACCTTAGTCAATCCCTGATAGGCTGACCCAGAAGGTGGTATTGTGGAGAGGATCAATATTTGGGAGGATCTGATCTGTTTCTATTTTCCCTGGGGTTCCCTCCTGGAAGGGGACGTGTGTGCCTTTTCCACAGTTATTGCTACTAGGGCTCAGAGGGTGCTATGGGCTGAGGGCCTGAAGGAAACTTACCTGTGAAAGCTTAGCTGGAAAGTAGGACCTTTCGTCTGTAGCTCTAAGTGTGGAAGTATTTCTTGAGGGTGAGATGCCAGAAGGTGCGACTTAAGGATTGTGACTACTCGTGTAGCGCCACCCCCCTAGGGGCTGCTGGTAATTACCGATTCTTCCTTAAAAGTACAGAAGCCGCAAGCACCAGTCCATTCATACCAGCTTCAATAACACTATCTAGGGGATGTCTTTTTAGTATTTTTTGCTTGCAGAAGCTTTAACAGGTTTAGGGTCACAGGATACTCCAAAGCGATTAATAACAATAATGAGAGAACAAACTTCTCACCAATCTTCTTACAGCAGCCTTTTCTGGAAGTGACATAGAATGACTAGTATATCTAGGACTCTATTAGAGCAGCTCAAGTCCATGTAGCAACCTCTGGCACATAGATCCCTTCTCACACAAGCACATCCAAGATCCACAGCAAGGTTTTTACTCATAATGTCCTTGGAACTGTCCTCCGCCCCTCCACCCAGCCCTTACAGGTAGATCCTCAGTGGGGGAGATATAAAGATCCTTCTCCAGACCCAGGACCCCCCCACAAGACTAGGATTTTCCCTGAGAGGGAAAGACACTCGCCCAGAGCTTCATAACTATTTTTATTTATCACCTTTTCAGCCACCTTCTGGAAGTCTCCTTCCAGGGTTGGCTGGGGCATAATAAATATTCATACTGGTCATCTGCATCCCTGCCCTAAATTCTGGAAGCTTCCTCCAGGTGGAAGAAATCAAACAACCGGCTTAGAAAACCTTCAACAGACAAAAACAATCACTGCTCAGCTCACTACAATGAAAACAAAAACTAAATTTACCTAGCAGCCTAACTAGCAGGGCGCTACACTCTCATAGGGTTACAATTTTGCTGTCTGTTTCCTCTTCTATTAGCATTATTTGTGAGGCTACTATAGGGCCTAATAACTAACTGCTGGGACAATATTTTCAGGAAACTGTCCCCCAAGATGAGTGAGTGCCTTGGGTATACTGCACTCTAAACCTCCTCCCTGCATTTTGTTCAAGATCTGCAATAAATTTTAAAAATACCTCTAGACTGAGCCTGAATTTGTTGGTGTGCTTCGGAAATGGGAAACATGGCAGGCAGCCTCTGAACAGGTAAAGGGGACCCAATTTATTTTCAGTGGCCCCTTCAGGGATCATTGCTACATTTTCAGCACGCTGCCACTTCTAAACAAAGTTGCTTCTTATTTAATATTGGCTATATCGCTATGTCACGGGATTTCAGGGGTGGTGCCACCAATTTCGATTAGGCGCTGTATATGCATACTTATCAAAGCTAATACCGATGGGTACACATTAAACGCGGAACTAAACCTTTCAAACCTTTATAGCCAAGGAACTTGCCATTTTACCCTATGTTTGATCTGCTGTTACCATGGTACTGCACATGTGATCAGTTATGACACCAGCCATGTGATGGCTTGACACTGAGCACAAGCAACCGTAACAGTTATCTTTCATGACTTGTCTTAAATGTAACTGCTTGGAAAAAAGTTAACTCAATGGGTTTAGTTTTGCTTTAAGATGAATTCACAAAGCCAAAACACCAGGATGATGATCCATATTTTTAAAAAAGTTACTTTTTTTTTTAGCGCCATTGAGATTTGAAAAATACAGTAACATGATTAAAAAGAGATCACTATCCACATGTAATCTTTTGTGAAACAACGTTGAACTAAAGGCAAAACTTTTTGCCATTTTGGTTAGAGCAAGAAAAGAAAAAATAGAAAACAATTGTTTGCAATTGGCACATATGGAATTTGCTATAATATACAAATAGTGAATGTTACCGAGACCTGAATTTCCTGTTGAAGAACGGGAACATTTAATGTTATTTGACAGGGTGTGGCTTGGAGTAGGCAGCGTGGTGTGCTAGCTCTGCCGAGTATCCGGGCTTTTCTCCTGCAACTGCCATCCTGATCCATCCGATAAGCTCTTAACCTGTTCTGGAGGGTTCCCCACATCATTCCCAGACAAGCGGTGCCTCGGAATCTGCGATCCAGCAGTGGACATGTCACGCAAGGGGGAAAAGACTCTCTGCTGCAGCAGAGCATGGAGGGCAAGATGGCGCCAGGGCCCATCGCTCAGCTAAGGCAAACTGTTTGGCAAATCTCTGGGGAAGGACACCCTGCTCAAAACGCCATCCCTCCTCCTGGAATCTACTGACCAGGAACCCCTGATAGAGGATCCGGAGGCTGCATGGCCAGAGGGCTGAGAGCCTGCTTCATCATGGGACACAGTGAGTACTCCGACCCTTGATAACACATCCAGGGCTCTAGAAGGCCAGGAGCTGCATACCCCTGAACCGACCCTTAGAGAAATTTTTGCAGCGGTCACCTCATGTAACATGTCTATTACTACCTTGAATACCGAGATCCAACGAGTGAAACTGAAGCTCAATCTAGTTAGAAAGGACATGCAGAAACTGCGTGACCGCACTGCAGCCCTGGAAGACAGAGTGAGTAATGTGGAGGATGATGTTGTGCAACTGCAGAGAGAAGTTCGCCATATGCAATCGATTATCACAAGCCACTCAGCCCATTTAGAGGACATGGAGAACAGAGAGAGATGCAATAATGTCTGTGCGGTGGGCATACCGGAGAAGGCTGAGGGGAAAAATCTGTTGGCGTTTATGGAAAACTGGCTCCTTAAAACATTTGGCAAGGACTCCTTCTCACCCATGTTTGCTGTAGAAAGGGCTCGTAGAGTCCCACCCACACCGCCTGAAGAGTCCCCTAGGCCTTTCCTATTTAAATTGCTAAATTTCAAGGATCGGGATGCCATACTATATCAGGCCAGAACCAAAGGCACCCTTATGAAGATGGATAATGTACGCATATCATTCTACCCTGATTTCTCTGCTGACCTACAGCGCCGCAGGGCCAATTTTACTGAAGTGGAGAAGCGTCTACGCATAGATATGATGTCACCTACGCTATGTTGTATCCTGCCAAGCTTAGAATTGCAGCGAATGGTGAGACGCAATTTTTTGATAATCCCGTTAATGCGTCCAACTGGCTGGATCGTATGGAGCACACCCTTAACAAAGCACCAGCACCCATGGCCTGATTGTATTATTTTTTACTACTACTGAGTGAGGATACCTCAGGAGAAGATTTGAGCATGTAGATCTCTTTTCTCAGTCTTTCCTTTAAGGTGGAGCAGAATACATAAGTTTGCACTATATTTTACCAATGACTTGTATTTGCAAGTCCCTTTGAATCAGAGTTGAACTGAGACGTTGCAGCACCCATAACATTGTACAACTGAAATTGCCTTTTTTTGGCAGACACAACCACCTATTCACCTGGACTTTGTTTGGGGAATCCTTTTGTTCACAGCTACTAAGTGGAGATGTGGGGAGTCCCCTGATGACTTTCTGTACCTGGAACTGTCCCTACAAGTTACTTACTATGCCGTTGTCCTATGTCTAATGTGTGTTCTTTGATTTCGTTGAATGTGAGGGGGCTGGATGATGGAGTGAAGCAGGTGGCATTTTTCTCTATGGTGAAGGCCCACAAACCTGCTGTGGTGTGCTTACAGGAAACACACCTGCAAGCTAATACTACTTCTACACCTAAGCACCGTAGTTATCTAACCCAGTTCCACTCCACTCACACAGCCTTCTCCAGGGGTGTCAGCATACTAATTTTGCATGCTGTCTCCTTTCAGTTACTGCACTCCCTGGTTGATGATCAGGGACAGCACTTTTTTTTATTATGCAAACTAGCAGGGTTGACGTGTATTATTAAAAACATATATGTCCATCCACCCTTCTCGTTTGACAGCCTGAAATGTCTAGCACAATTTATAGCCTCATACTCCAACATCCCTATTTGGTTGATGGCAGACTAAAACAATGTTATGGATAAAGAGATGGATACATTTTCGCCCAGAGCTAGTGGCAATCCTAAGCAGGGATTGCTTGATTTCTTGCAGAAATAGGACTGCGAGATGTGTGGAGGGACAAGAATCCTACATTGCACTGTTATTCTTGCTACTCAGTGTCCTGCAAATGTCTCTCTCACATAGATATATGTCTGGGCAACACTTTGGCACATCAGATGACGCATACCTCCCAACTGTCCCTGATTTCGAGGGACTGTCCCTGATTTGGAGCAATGTCCCTCTGTCCCTCTGTCCCTCTTTCCTCCTCATTTGTCCCTCATTTTGGTCTGATCTATATAGTTGTACATAAAATGCACTTTTTATCTTTCAAAAAGTGTTTCTCAGTGCTAAACCCTTCATCCAATTTCTAAATTGCTGCATTTGTACATTTTAAAAGCCAATATAAAGGAATAGTAGTGGTAAAAAAAAGCACTTGGGGATTTAATTAACCTTTTTTTGGGGTTAATTCCCCTTAAGGGGGTGTGGCAGGGGGGCGTGTCCTATGTCTACATACATTTGCTAGTAGGTGTCCCTCATTCTTATCTCAAAATGTTGGGAGGTATGGATGACGGATTCCGTGATGTATGCTCCACGTAACATCTCGGATCACTCTCTCATACGTGTCCACGTAACTGAGTAACTGAGAGAGGACAAATCTCCCTGTACACAGACGACACTCTGCTGTATCTGGGAGATACTGGGGACTCTTTAAGGGCAATGATGCGTCTAATCAATCAGTTCGGGCAGTTGACAGGTCTTGCCATAAATTGGTACACGTCAGCTCTTCTCACATTAAACTTGCCATTCTGCAACTTCCCAAAGATCAGGGTGACAACTGCAGATCCTTCCAGGGATCTATTCCTGGGCCCTGATACAGGATATACAGCCTTATCCCATATGGAAATGGGCTTTCCTATGGTCCCTTCTCATTGCCCCATAGTTCAGCTATTAATGAAACTCTAGAAAGAGATCAAGAATAAATTGGGACTGGCTGGGTTTCTTCATCAAACGCCCATTTGGCAGAACCGCTTTTATGCAGATTTAGCTAAAGTTGTAAAACACCCGATCTGGGATAGGGCAGGGATTGGATACCTCAATCAAGAACTAAATGACTTTGTCATAAAACCATATAGCCAACTTCTGCAGGAATTCCCAGAGCTGAAAGGTCTTTACTACCAATACATACAGCTACAACATGCCATGCGTTGCCAGCGTAGACACTCTAATCTGAAGTTAGAGGTCTTCACGTTCTTGGAATCCATATACACCGACCCGGAGAAAAAGGGTATCATCTCTAGGATGTATACCCATCTACTATCACATATACAAACCCTGACCTTTTACCCTGCAGGGAGGGTTGGGCGATAGATGTTGGTCCCATTGATGGTGAACAGTGGGATTAGATTATTGGTGTGGGACCACTGGTGCCAGTATCCGCGGCGCAGAGACTGTCACACCTGTTTATATTGCACCGAATATATTGCACACCTGTACAGCTACATAAATGGGGTAGACGAGAGACTTCCATATGTCCGAAATGTCAGGCTCATCTGGGTGACCTCATCCACATGCTCTGGAGATGTCCCAAGTTGGTGCGCTATTGGAGCAGAATTGTCACCAAAATTAACAATGTGTACCAGTTTCAGCTGGCGGTGGACCCGTTGACATGTCTGTTGGGGAGTCTCACTGAGGAACTGTACCCCATGATGGAGACACAGTGGATCAAAATGGTTAATACTATACATATCCGAGAAAAAAACACTATCATAGGAAATCGCCTAAAAAATGTATTAAAATCATACATTAACCACTTCAATACTGGCCACTTTTACCCCCTTCCTCCCAAGGCCAATTTTCAGCTTTCAGCGCTGTCACATTTTGAATGACAATTGCGTGGTCATGCAACACTGTACCCAAACCACGTTTTTATCATTTTGTTAACACAAATAGAGCTTTCTTTTGGTGGTATGTAATATCCACTGTATTTTTTATTATTTATTTTAAGTTTTTCTTGGTTTCTGCTATAAAATGTTGAAAATATATAATCTTTCTTCATTAATTTAGGCCATAATGTATTCTGCTACAATTCATTGGTGAAAATAACCCAAATTTGTGTATATTATTTAGTCTGTAAGAAAGGTATAGAGTCCACAATCTATGGTATATATCTGAAAATTGATAAATGCTGATGTACTGTATCTGATTTCTTGAGGCCCAAAAATGTCAGGACAGTAAAGATATCCCCCAAATTATCCCATTTTGAAATGTAGACAGTCCAATGTATTTAGTAGGAGGCAGGGCAAGTTTTTTGAAGTGTCATGATTTTTTTTTTGTCAAGAAATTAAAAAAAACTTTTATTTTTATTTTCATACTGTCACCAGTGCAGTACAGCATCATTATATAACGGGTGTGGTGGTGATCAGGGTCACTGACTTGTGACGGTAGGTGATGGTAGGAAAAAAAATCACTTTTTTATTTTTTGTATGTTAAAAAAAAAAATTATACGTTTTTTTTTTAAGACACTTTGACCAGAGCAATATAATGTTACCATAGTAACATTGTACTACTCTGGGAAAGTGATCAGTATTTTTTATATTTTTTTTGCACATTATGTTTGCATATAGCAATACATTTAGGTTTGTTTTGTTGTGATTAGCTGTGATTGGCCACACTTGATCAGATGGTACAGATGAGCCGTGATTGGCCCAGTCTGTACCATGTGATCATTCTGACCAATCACAGCTAGCAACACATTTGTATACAATGGATGGCTTGAAAGGAAGCCACAGCCCCCCTCAGCACCCCAATACTTGAGCCCCATTTCGATCCAGTGATGTTGCATGAAAGTCTTGGCTGTCTGGGGACTCTAGCTCATGGGCTGATCAATCAAAGGCAGTGAGTCAATGAGGAGAGAGAGAGAGGCGGGCCAAGCCACAGTCTGAATGGACAAGCAGCGGCTCGGCTTGGGTGCCCCCATAGCATGCTGTTTGCTGTGGGGGCACTCGGCAGAAGAGAGGGGCCAGAAGCGCTGGGGAGGGACCCGAGAAGAGGAGGATCTGGGCTTCTCTGTGCAAAACCACTGCACAGAGCAGGTAAGTATAAGAAAGTATATGTTTGTTATTTTTAAACAAACAATAACGAGACTCTAATATCACCTTAACCTGAATGATACTTTGTGACGATCCCCACACATTTATTTCCTTATTCACTTATTCACTATGCTCTGTCTGTAGGCACTGCTGTTACACACTTTACAGAGCCTGCCTTCTGAACTACAGAGGTACTGAGAGGAGGAGTTTTAGGAGGCAGAGTTAGTTCAGGAATCACTGCTTGCAGGCAGCAAGGTACTATGGGAAATGTAGTTCTTAGAAATTGAAAGGAAACAGCGGATGAGGAGCTGCAAAGGATGCAGGGTCCAGGAAGTTGTGTAAAGAGATGCCCAGCAGACAGGCAGAACCCACAACATGAGAGGAGATTTTTTTGATGTAAGCTTTTATTGGATTGTCAAATATAGCTATTGTTTGTATTGTTATTACAATATTGATATTATAAAATTAAAGCATATGCAGTGACCATTGAACTCCTTTAAGTTTGCCCCTGTGGGTTCTCTTCATGGACGATGGAACTGTGACACAAAGGAAGCATTTTACAATTTATTTCCCAATAGCAATTTAGCAGGGAGAAGCATATTTGGGCTCTATTTTGTGTTTTTTTTTCTCTTTCTTTTAGACTCTGTATTGTGTGTACTGCCTTTTTGGACATATTAGTACTTGCTCACTTACTGCAGATTTTAGAGCTGTCAGTCGAAGCACTCTTGTGAGATTACACAGTTTATCAAACGTACAGTATAAAAATTCTAAAAATAATTATGAATGGGGAGTCTTTTAGTGAAAACAAACCGAACTCATAAATGGTTTGAATAGGTGCCACCTAATCTACATCCATTCTATATGTTGATTATGTAGCAGAGCAACATCATTAAAGTCATTACTAAGAGGTCTCTATGTTGCTATGTACTCACGAAAACCACATCTGTACAAGCAATTCCCAGTTGATTATTAGGGATTTCTATTTCCCTTGTGTGGTCGCCATGCTTACGCAGGTTCCCAGATTGCAGTGTAGTACGTTTTCCAGAAATTAGAGCTGAGATATAAAAAAAAAAAGAGAAAGAAAAGCTCAGCCACACTAATGCCAACATTCAGCCTGTACATGTCAGAAATATCTTACCATTTCTCCTGACATACATGGAAATATAGGGTTGGGTTTTATTGCTGTGGTTAACCTTCAAATTAAAAGCACCACGTGTGAGCCATGTATCTGCAGCGCTGGAACTGAGACATTGCTCCGCTCTCAAGGATCCAGAGCTCACAGCAAAAACGAACAATTATCCATAAAGTTATTACCTACTAAATAAGGTCATACTAAAGCCCTGTCATTTTTACCTAACACACCTTTCTATACAATCATGTAGCACAGGTCAGTCAAGTATTTCATTTCAAAAAGTGTAGAAAGACTCACATTAGTACCTGTTTATAGCTGCATCCTCAGTCTTCCTTCTTGCTGCTTATACAAACTTCCCAGTGGAAGGCGCTCACCCTAAACTTAATCTTAAAGTGATAGTAAAGTTAGTTTGTTAGAAATTTGCCGACACACAGGATATTTATGACAGAAGATACACTATCAGTCTCTTCTGTCATAAATGCTTCCTCCTTAAGGCCCTGATGTGCCGCTGCAAAGTGACTCCCGTGACATCATCACACTCTGGCCAATCAAGAGGCCGAAGGTACGGAACTCGGAAAGAAGCCTGGGCGAAGATGGAAGCACCCGGGACCCGCCCAATAGATTACAGCGCAGCGCTGGAGGGCTCGGTTTGACATGTAAGTGTGCCATAATGTGCTAATATGCTGTGCATACTAGTACGTTATGGCCTAACCCCCCTGGGGGCCCTTTAAAAGAAGTAATGTTAGCAGAGTTTACTACCGCTTTAAGTCACCTGATAAAATTATTCAGGGCTTCATGTCCCATCAGTCTATGCAAGCATGCCTCTTCATTAATGAGATTTAAATGGTGTGAGAACACTGTCTGCACTGAGCAGGAGTAGTGTGCCCTCTGTTTTTTTTTTGGGCTGCCTGTGCATGGCGGTGCAGGCAGCGTCTTCACGTTCTATTCCCAGGAGCATGCACAATATAATGGCTCCATAGGACCCTGCAAAGGAAATCCTAAGGCCTTGTTTTTTAAGACAACGTTTTTCTGCACGCATTCTGCACGGCACAAAAAACGATTGTTCTCTATGTGCCCTGTTCACACCACAACACTGATATCCTGTGTAGATTTTTTCTACACAGGAATCTGCAATGTGTATGCAGTTTTCTGCACAGGAAAAAACTAACATGACATCAACATTGGTGTGAACGGGGCACATAACTACCGTGCATGAAAACTGATTTCAACATGCATAAATACCTCACTAAAGTGCACGTGTTGCGTTTGATAAATATATATGTGTTTTATGATTTTTAATCAGACTGTACATTGAAGAATCTATTTAGACTTAAGCCGGGTACACACGGCCGAATATCGGGACACAATGGACAGTTAAAAAAAAGGGCTAATATTTTGTCAGTGTGCATGTCGTTCTTTCCAACAGAAGCCAGCCAAATGACCTGCATGCTGGAAACCCAGCAGGCAACTGACTCCCGATCAGCGCTTTTAACCAATGGTAGATATCACTTATCGGAGTGTTCTGGTGTGGGGGGGTGTACCCTGCTTTAGAAACAGACATCAAGTTTGTTTGAGGGGATACTTCTCAAACAAATGCCTTGGTAACAATTACACAGGCTGTCCTCAAACAATGGCAACTTAGATACCATTGTTGCATTTCAGTTGACAGTTGGATCAGTATATTGTTCTGTACTCGTGGTCAAACAATAGCTTGACGACTTGACATATAGTATATGACCTATGGCATGTATGATATAATAGTGCCATATTGAGGTCGAATTGGAGAATGTTTCTCTAATTGAAACTCAGTATTGTAAAAGGGGCCACACATATGTGGGGATGGTAAACTTTTCAAATAAAAGGTTGTCAGGTATAAGCTGACAAGAGGACCCTATAATGACTTAACTACCTAAGGACCGGGCCTATTTTTCAGACTTGGTGTTTACAAGGTAAAATAATTTTTTTTCCCTAGAAAATTACTTAGAACCCCCAAACATTATATATATTTGTTCAGACAATAGAGAATAAAATGGCGGTCGTTGCAACACTATGTCACACTGTATCTCTTTTTTTGTATTCACAATAAAGTAAACTTGTTTTTTATATTTAGGCCCTCATTCCTTGTATGTTGTGTCACTCATTTGGTCTTCTGGTTCCTGCCAGTCTTGACAGGAACATACCAGGTTTTTTCGTTTATTAGTTAATATTGCTTTGACCAGAGTGACACGGTCCACACTGGACAAGCAAGATCTGAGGAGACTTCTAGGTGCCCTCAGTGGCACTTGCTATATTTCTTCCCTATTCCCCCCTTTTTTGTTATGAACAGTATTTCTTTAGATCCTGGTGATCTTTCTTTTTTCAGGGAACACAAATTTTGAACTTCTGCAGTTAGTTTTTTGGTACCACCCACAGCAGCATTCTACTTGTATACGCAGTTTCATTGACCAATTGATATTTTTGACTACATAGTGGTTACTATTGCTTGATCTTAGTTCCATATGGCCTATGTACTAGGGGATGATTTTGACAAGGAGATCCAGGATGCTTTCCTCAAGGATGCACCCTTGATACTAAAACTGTTTCAAAGAGCATAAGAAGCTAATAACTAGACATCTTAATAGGAAATGGGATGTATGTTTCCTTGAATCCTATATACAACATGGAATTATACCACAAGGGTTACGAGATAGAGTAGTTCCAGCGGAACACCTACATAATGAACGTTTTTTAGAAAAATGGAAAACATTATGTATTGAACATGGTTTGGGTATAATTAAACTCATAATAGAAGAAGAAAAAATTCAACTCACGGAACTCAATAAATTAATAGACGAGAGTACAGAAGGTCTTGATCCATTCAAGGAATCTGATGAATTCTTAAAACAGAATGACCTTCTCAAAAAAGAAATTGAGAAAAGCCAGTACAACTTGAGAGTTACCAAACAGTCTAAATTTAGAAGGGACCTTAATGACTGGGAGAGAGGGGAAATCTTTGATTTAACCATCCAACGAGGTAGGAGTAGGTCGAGGAAGCGTACCCAACGCCATAGATCCCGCTCTGACACAGGTGGACTTCAGACCGACGGAGAAGGGGAGACATTAAATAAATCGGTGACTTTTTTAGTACCAGGGGAGGAGGGAGGCGTCGATCCAGACAATCAACCACCACTACATCCTCCCAAAACGACATCTCCAAAAAGGACACAAGACAAAAGGGGGAATACCCAGGGAGGGACAAAGACACGAAGCCAAAAAGACCGACGCCCTCGTTAAGCGGACAGAACTTGACTCTGAATGATGATATGAAAGTCATCAACTTATCTGACTTTCAATTAACAGACAGACATGTCAATTTATTAAGTAGAGGCATGTCGTTTTCCCCGACTGATGATATGGACGAGTTCACGGTGTACAAGGACGTTGTTCTTTTTTTGCGCAAGGTATACTATCGATCCCTTTATAATACTGAAAAAACACCCATTACAGAGACCACCAGATGAACAGGATGAGGAAGCGCTCGACATCCTCAGCTCCCTCTTAGAGGAGAGCGAAGGTCCTGACCCTAATGAGATTGTGACTTTGCGCAAGACCAACCTCATTATCAAATCCACGAATATGCCCCATTTCGGTAAAAATAAATATCTAAGTCTCTTTCAGGAACTAATAAAAAACGATCTTGGCAAAATTGATTGGATACAAAAAGGGAACGACAATCTCACTAAAAAAGATCGGGTAGCACTTAAAGAACTGCAAGATGCTAAGGATATAACAATTAAAAGAAGTGACAAGGGTGGGAATATTGTGCTCCTAAACAATAAGATGTATGAAAATGAAGTCAAACGATTATTGGGAGATGTTCATACATACAAATTATTAGAAGATAACCCTTTCCCTCTGATAGCTCAAACCCTGAATGAGAAATTAAAATTTGCCAAAGAAGAGGGCCTTCTCAGCAACCGTGAATACGAGTATCTTAGGGTAGATGAATATAATCTACCCATTTTTTACATCATTCCAAAAGTCCATAAAAATCTAAAAAACCCCCCCGGTAGACCTATAGTGTCCGCCATCAAGGGACCCCTGGATAAAATCGGGAAATACCTTGATTCTCTCTTAAAAGATATGGTCATTCACCTCAGGTCCTATGTCCAGGACACTAGAGATGTCCTGGCGAAGATTAAAGATTTGAAAATACCCCATGACGCCTGGCTCGTAGGAGTGGATGTTGAATCATATACGTCGATTCCCCACAACCACGGGCTACGGGCAGTGGAGGAGTACCTCTCCTACCACTTTCCAGGATGTGCCCATCAAAATGAATTCATTGTGGAGCTATTGAAATATGCCCTAGAGAATAACTGCTTCCAATTTTTAAGCAAGTTTTATCAGCAAATCAAAGGGACATCTATGGGGGCTTCTTGGGCACCGGCATATGCATGTTTGCATTTAGGTTTCTGGGAGGAGAATACAGTATATCACAATTCGATGTACCTTGGCCATGTACACACATGGCTAAGGTACATCGACGATGTGTTATTAATTTGGACTGGTACCTTATTGGAACTCCACTTATTCATGGAACAATTAAATGTCAATGATTTTAATATCCGGTTGACATTCACCTTCAGCCAAACAAAGATTCCCTTCTTGGACTTATGGATTTCTGTACTAGGGGATACCATCCATACCTGCACTTATCGTAAGGAGACGGCAGCTAACACCCTCCTACAAGCAGACAGCCACCATCCCAGGTGGCTTAAGGATGGCATACCAGTGGGACAGTTTCTTCGTCTTAAACGAAATTGTTCCAAATCCACGGACTACAGCAATGAAAGTAGAGATCTCTATAAGAGATTTAGGGAACGGGGCTATACCCATAACCAGCTTAGAAGGGCTAAGAATAAGGTAGCGGGTCGCAACAGAGAGGACCTGTTGACCATCAACCCCAAAAAAAGACCCAGTACCAATAGGAACACGCAGAATGGATATACAAGAGTAATCACGCAATACGGGGTCCAGTGGGACACGGTCCGTGATATACTCAATAAACATTGGGGAATTTTGACAGGTACACCGGGACTGGCAAAAATAGTCGGCCCATCCCCCAATATGGTGGCCAGAAGGGCAAAAAATCTGGGAGATCTCCTTGTCAAATCAGAATATAAAAATGAAACGGATGAGACATGGTTATCAGATTTCCCACGTAGCAAGGGTATGTTCTCATGCGGTCACTGCCAAGTTTGCCCCTACGTGGATCGAACCAATAAGTTCCACGACGCATGTGGTGAGAATGAATTTGAGATTCGGGACCTTATTAACTGTGCCTCCACTAAGGTAATTTATATCATTACCTGCCCTTGTGGCAAATTGTACATCGGTAAAACCAAGCGCCCTCTAAGGGTCAGAATAGGGGAACACATGCGGGAGATCAAAGCCAGGGACACAGAAAAGCCCCTGGCCAAGCACTTCTCCCAGTTCCATGGTGGTAGTCTTAGAGGCATGACCGTGAAGGGCATCTATATGCTTAAGCTATCCCCCAGACGTGGCGATTTTAATCGCGTACTACTGCAAAAAGAAAAATGGTGGATTTATCGCTTAAGAAATTTATATCCACTGGGTATGAATACTGAGCTTAACCTCCAGGTATTCCTAGAGGAATGACTGGTGGGGGGGGGGGGGTGATTTTTACCCCATCCACCTTCTTAAATTCCCCATCGTGGCATGCCTCCGGGAGTCACACCATCCCTGTGCACTACAACTCCGGGTTTTAACTTTGCTTTATGTTATCTATTTATCTTGCGATTTTTACCACATCACACAGTATTATTTCTATTCTTAATTTACCCCCACATCACGTACCTCTACCATCATAATCTAGGGTTTCTGACTCCTGGTTTGGCACTACCCCTGCTCCCTGATCGATACTCTACCGACCCGGGTAGCAGATGTGGAGTGTCACCACATATGGCCGTTCGTCAAGTTCCCTCTATCCCCATCATAATATTATACCTACGTTTTTCATTTCAAGCACTATGAATGACATTGTAGGTTCATTATCCTGGAGTTGACGTCTAATACTGAGATATTTTATGACATACATACTGGGGGATACCAATTTTCCAACTTGAATACCCTTAGCCTTGCCGGCTTACTATATACATTGTATCTAGCCCATAGGTAGATGCCCAATATTAGGGCATCTGACATTCCCCTGTACGTCTGGTATGTCTTGTCTCCTGCATGTTGGTCTACCATGCCCCTATTCGAACTTATATATATTCAAATATACCCCCGTTTCCCCGTCACCCTCGCCACTATGTATCAATTTGCAAATATTACTTCTCTCTGTCAATTAAGGTCTTTACTCATGAAACTACGTATGGACAACATCACTGAACACACTGTCCCTTTAAGAAAAAGTTTTGGAGGTGGGAGTCCTGCGTAGCGTTGTGCTATAAGAAGGGACGACGCAGGCCCCACCAATAAGTCCAGACGAAGCTACGCAACTGTAATTGCGAAACGCGTTGACGTCATCGCGTTCTGAGACGCCGGCACACCTCCCGGAAGTCAGCCCGGCCGGGTGATAGACGGAGGAGACGCCGAGGAACATGCTGGAAGCAAATGGAGAACAGGAGACACCAAGATACTAAGCACTGGGAACATATTCGGACCCAAAAAGCATCCAATAACATCTACACTGACACCGGAACATTACCAGGTACTGCTTATCTATTTTGTGGGCCAGATTCATATGTATTAGAAATCTAATTGGAAATCCTCTGGTTTGAGAGCTGACTGCAGCCCAAACAGCCCCAAAGTGACATCATTCAGCAGGATCCCTGTCAGGCAGTCAACCTATAGCGGATATCTATTACAAAAGGTCAAATCCCAGGACACCACATCGAAGTTGAAATATACTCTGAACACTGATGCCGCTCCTTTTCTGTTTATGGATGCATATATATGCTGGGTCGTTTAATTAGCACACCCCCAACCGGTGGACATTGTTCTGTGCTTCTTGACATTATTGTTTTGTTGCCCTTTTACATCTATGCCAGATTCTTTTTGGTGTCTTCCTGTTTGAATTTTCTATATCTACTATTTATGAAGAGAGTTGAATATTTTCCCTGCAACTGAAGATACTCACTTGGTTCAATTCTCAAACACAGCAAGGATAGACTATCATCATTATTCACACTGTAGTCCACAGTGTGTTTTGACTCTCCATATCATACTCCATTTTTTTTCCACACCTTCCTCCCCCTCATTTTTTCTCCTCCCGTCCCCCCCCCCTCTCCCCGCCCCCTATGTGGGCTCGAGCCTTCCCTGGATCTCTGTGTGGATTCCCTGACTTATAGGCAGTCATTGGCTACTGCGTACACTCATGATTTCAGAGTGCAGGCCCTCCACACACAGATCGTCGGCGTCTGGACGCTCTGTTTTATGTTGTCTGTATATTTTTGTTTAGTGTTTCTATACTATCTTATTTGTTGCTGCACCATAGACCCATCAGTTGACTGGATGAGTCATATGGTGTCATAACTGCATATGTCATACGCATTATATTGACCCAATTTTGGATCATATGTGATCATACCTATCTCTTTTTTTGTATTCACAATAAAGTAAACTTGTTTTTTATATTTAAGAATATTAGTTGGGCAAGTAGTTGGTAGGAAATGAGGTCTATCGCTTCTCAAATATGAAAAAATAAATTTATGGAGGCCTAGTGTGCATCAACACAGCCTATACCCCTGAGAGAAGCTTGAACAGATAGACATGAAAGGTGTATGCATATAAACAAAAATAGGTTTTATTAGGGCGGTGGGCCCAGAGTGGGTTGAATAAGTGAAAATACAGGTTTACATAGAATCAAAAGTATACATGAAAACGCATGTGACCATAAACATGTACATTAAATGCAAAAATTGCACAACAACTTGCAATATTGTCAAGGTCTTTCAGGAAAAAGCCGACATGTTTCGGACGGACGGACGTCCTTTTTCAAGGCAATTACAGTTCCTGTCTTTGCTCAATATTACTGTATGGAGCAGAGTAAAGGCATTAGTATACAACATAAAGAAAATAGAGAGCTTGAATTTTTCCGTTTAGATGATCGTGGTACTCACTTGCAAAACATTGGAGGGAAAGGGGCCAAAATAGCCCAGTGGTCTTGGGGTACAGGGATATGGTCTTGAGGTAGTCACAGAAAATGTTTGATCTATGCTATTAAAAGCAAAAGGCTGCTGGGCGCTCGGTTGGCTGCAAGATCTCAAGCCAGGCACCGTGAGGTTGCTGTGGCTGTATGTACCTAGGCCAGAGGTAGTAGGGAGCTGGGGGGTAAATAGAGTAAATGGGATAGTATTAGACTCAGTAGCAGATCGAGAGAGTATGTAATTAGGGAAAACGTAAAGTTTAAAGCGTAGTTTACCTGGTAGGTAGAGGTCCTGTATAGAGATGCATCAGAGCGCCGGCAGGGAAGTGTTGTGTCTGATCCCGCCATTGCTCAAGTTTAATGCCATTATCCCCTTACCCGGCCCAGATCATTACCCCACAGCTGAGCGCGCCGACCACATGTGACGGCCCGCTCAGCTGTTAGCACTCCCAACCCTTATTTAAACTTGAGCAATGGCGGGATCAGACACAACACTTCCCTGCCGGGCTCTGATGCATCTCTATACAGGACCTCTACCTACCAGGTAAACTACGCTTTAAACTTTACGTTTTCCCTAATTACATACTCTCTCGATCTGCTACTGAGTCTAATACTATCCCATTTACTCTATTTACCCCCCAGCTCCCTACTACCTCTGGCCTAGGTACATACAGCCACAGCAACCTCACGGTGCCTGGCTTGAGATCTTGCAGCCAACCGAGCGCCCAGCAGCCTTTTGCTTTTAATAGCATAGATCAAACATTTTCTGTGACTACCTCAAGACCATATCCCTGTACCCCAAGACCACTGGGCTATTTTGGCCCCTTTCCCTCCAATGTTTTGCAAGTGAGTACCACGATCATCTAAACGGAAAAATTCAAGCTCTCTATTTTCTTTATGTTGTATACTAATGCCTTTACTCTGCTCCATACAGTAATATTGCGCAAAGACAGGAACTGTAATTGCCTTGAAAAAGGACGTCGGTCCGTCCGAAACATGTCGGCATTTTCCTGAAAGACCTTGACAATATTGCAAGTTGTTGTGCAATTTTTGCATTTAATGTACATGTTTATGGTCACATGCGTTTTCATGTATACTTTTGATTCTATGTAAACCTGTATTTTCACTTATTCAACCCACTCTGGGCCCACCGCCCTAATAAAACCTATTTTTGTTTATATGCATACACCTTTCATGTCTATCTGTTCAAGCTTCTCTCAGGGGTATAGGCTGTGTTGATGCACACTAGGCCTCCATAAATGTATTGTTTTTTATATTTAGGCCCTCATTCCTTGTATGTTGTGTCACTCATTTGGTCTTCTGGTTCCTGCCAGTCTTGACAGGAACATACCAGGTTTTTTTGTTTATTAGTTAATATAGCAGTCTTACAAGCACAATTTTAAAGAGTAAATTAGTTTAAGAGTAAATTAGTACCCAACATATGACGGTTCAATATTGCGCCCACTTGTGGAATGGAGACAAACTTTGACCCTTAAAAGTCTCCATAGGCGACTTTTAGAAATTTCTACAGGTTACCAGTTTTGAGTTACAGAGGAGGTCTAATGCTAGAATTATTGCTCTCACTCTAACGATCATGGCAATATCTCACATGTGTGGTATGAACACCATTTTCATATGCGGGCGCGACTTACGTATGCGTTCGCTTCTGCGTGTGAGCTCGGCGCTTTAAAAAAAAAATGTCTTATTTATTTAACTTTTTATTTTTTTAATTTTACACAGTCCTTTTCGAAAAAAATGTTTGTCACTTTTATTCCTATTACAAGGAATGTAAACATCCCTTGTAATAGAAAAAAAAAGCATGACAGGGCCTCTTTAACGTGAGATCGGGGGTCAAAAAGACCTCAGATCTCGCATTTACACTAAAACGCAATAAAATAAATAAATAAAATAAATGTCTTTTTTTTTTTTACAAAAAAATAAATTCCCTTTTAAGATCATTGGGTGGAAGTGAAGTTTGACGTTGCTTCCGCCATGATATGGAGCTGAGTGGGGGCCATCTTTCCCTCACTCTCCTCTGCTACTGATGGCTTTGGTAAGCGGCGGAGACGGACGGAGCCCTCCAGGCAGGGGTCCTCTCCCGCCCCCGATAAAAGTGATCTTGTTTCGAATCTGCTGCAGAGACCACTTTTATCTGAAAGCGGACCGCCCGCTGTTGAAGAGGATACTGGGGTTATGGCAGCTAGCTGCTGCCATAACAATGGTATTCCACTTCAAACAGCTGATGTACAACGATGGCGGGCAGTCCGCAAGTAGTTAAAGTGTTTCTAAAGTAAAATATTTTTTATTTTATTAAAATAACAAACTTGTTATACTTACCTGCTCTATGCAGTGGTATTGCACAGATTGGCCCAGATCTTCCTCTTCTGGGGTACCTGGTGGCGATCTTGGGTCCTCCTCTTCTTCTTAGGGACTACCATAGCCAGCCACTGGCTATGGGGAGAAGTGTGAAGTGTAAAGAGGAAAAGAGGGGAGAATAAATGCAGCCGTGAACAGAACTGATCTCTTCTCCCCTCTCTTCCCCTTTACACAGGGTAGGGCGGGCACAGGGAAATGGAAACCTTTTTTTACCTTCATGTAAACAACGCATGAAGGTAAAAAACGTTTTTAGGTTTAGTAGCACTTTAACACCAAGGAAGGTCTGTACCAGCCAGAAGAAACTACACTTGAAGATGTTTTTGCGTGATCTCCAGCAACTGCTTATAGATTAAGCTTGGGTCCTTATTGCCTACAGAGATCGTGAACACACTGTAACCTGAGTTAAGTAACTTTTAAGTGTATTTCTACTGTTTACAGACCATAGGCTGCTTATTTGCTAGGAAGTAGGTAGTATTTTGCTTGTTATATCTGTCAGTCTTGTACTGTATTCCTATAATTGTAATAGTTTTGTATGCAAAGCCTTTTTGTTTAGTGAAAGCACATCAACAAGGTCTGAGCTCCCTTGCTTATGACACAAAGTAACCTTAATAGACTAAAGCAAAACAACGCGCATGAAAACCGATGTCTCTGAAGTCTGGGGGGAAACAATAGGGGGACTGGATAAAACTGGAGAAAAGGCAAGGTATAAAACATGAGGAATAGTGAGTAAATATTTACATGAACCACTGAAATGGGGAAAACAATTGGGGGTTTCATATCACTTTACATTATAATAAACCCTTACGTTTTTAAGGTTCTGTCAACAGCTGATGTAATTACGTACTGAGTATACAGCTTCTTTATCTTTTAATCCTTGCCGTGTTCCATTTTAAATCAGAATGTAACCTTACTAAGGCATATTGCACATGGGAGTAAAAAAACGCCATGTTTTTTACTGATTTGATGTGAGATGAACTGTTGTCTATGGACCATTGCACACAGCTGAGTAAAGATCAGTAATACAGCAATAAGTACAGATCCGTGAAACAAAAATATAAAATGTTACATTTGAGTGCAGTAATGTATGCTCATACACGTTCATATAGATTATCCGCATAACCGATATTGCTCTAAAATCTTGCTCTTTATTCAGGAAACCACAGTGTACAGTACGCAGATGCAATCAGTTGGCGCGTTTCAGCCTACACGGCTTTAATCATAACTACAATAAGACATGAAACTTTGAAATATACCGTGGCTAAAGTATCCACCTACTAATTGGGTTCATTGATGGATATAATTGCAAAAGACTGAAACAGCTGATGCAATAGCAGAGGAGCCGATGTGAACGATACTTCACAAACAGGCATCCTAGAAAAACAATATACAAAAAACATATGAATAAATTTGTAATAAAAGTATGATTAAATAGTTGTGTATTAAAGGGATTGGTAAGGAGATAATAGAAAAAGGCATACTAAAAGTCACTTTTTGTATGCAGAGAGGAGGAAAATGGAGAGGCAACCTAATGTACATCCAGATCCCATCCCATGTTTAACCCATGAGGAGATCTAGTCTTTAAAGGGTAAGTTAATCTTTACAGAAAAATTTGTAAAGTGAACTTACACAGGATGCCATCCTCACCCCCCAGTCCCGCTGACCTGGAGCACGATGAAAACCCACACTGACACACCAGATCTCTGCCTCACCATCCAGGGCTTATAAATCCCCCACAGCTTAATTTCCAAAATGTACCTCGTCAGGAGGTACGTTTTGGAGCATCCAAATTGGTCAGCCCCATCACATGGGCGGCGCTGACCAATCAGAACCTGCGTAGCCCATCCTGTCACCGCGGGCAAAGAGGAAAGAAAGCCGGTACAGTGGCAGTATGAACTGTCAGTGCGGGAGATCCCGGGATTCCAGGCTAGCGATAGCGGAGGGGGGGGGGGATTTTAGGAGGGGGTCCAGTGTAAATTCACCTTACAGATTTTTTGTAAAGGTGAACTTACGCTTTAATCTAAAAATCTACCAAGCCTCTCTTCCCAAAAGCCTCCTCTCTCTATCTCCTCCTCTCGGCAAGTGTGAAAGCCTCTCTATTCCCCTGAATCCAAATGAGGAGAGATCACCTTGATGACAATCTCTAGTGTTCTCCTATTCAGGTCCTTAGAGAGCGTGTGGTACACCCCATATATTGCAGGCTGCACATAATGCAGGTAATTAGGTAGACTACATATTTTGTGCCACAATTTATATATTGCTTTATGGAAAATTATTCCCCTGTAGCTATCAAGGAGAAAGTCTTACCTAACATATTAACATTGGCAGTACCTGCAAGTCTTTATGTTACACGGATAACTCCCACATTTTTTGGATGAGGAGAAAAGCCTAGGTGTTAGCAAATTGCCTACATAGTTACATAGTAAGGTTGAATAAAGACACCAGTCCATCCAGTTCAACCTGAGTTAGTGTGGGTGCATGTCCACCACCCCTATGCATTGTGTCCCATCAAGATGCCCATCTATTATTATTATTTATTTAAGATACCCATATAGCACCGTCAAATTTTACACAGTGCTCCACACACACGTCGGTCCCCACCCCCAAGGAGCCCACAATCTAAGGTCCACCAACCCACACCCATACACTAGGGCCAATTTATTTTGGACAGAAGCCAATTAACCTACCAGCATATCTTTGGAGTGTTGGAAGAAACCGGAGTACCCGGAGGAAACCCGCACAGGAGAACATACAAACTCCAGGCAGGTAGTGTCGTGGTTGGGATTTGAACCAGTGACCCTTTTTACTGCAAAGCGAGAGTGCTACCCACTACAGTTTTCTGTTCCAGGGGGGCGCCTTTCTTTTGCAGCATCCTATGGAGCCCCTTTTGCATGCAGGGACTGGAGTTGTGTCCCCCTAGACTGTGTGAATCAATAGAAACTTACAACCCTATAGTCGAGGATGGCAAGGGACTCCTTTGCTCCTCCCTTCTCCACCCCCTCTCTTTTCCAAGCTAACAGACTGACATGAGAATGCAGTGTTCACTATTAACTATATCCTGTAAAGTCCAGAAGTTCAGGAAAGCAGGACTGAGAGAACAGGAGTTAGAAGCATTGCAAGTTGTAAACTGCAAGTGCAGTGGTAAGGATTGCAACAAACAGCGCTCAATGTGATAAAATCGCTGTGGGTTTGGGAATACTTTAAGGATGTCCATAAGTCACTGATAAAAAGCGTGTTACAGTACTGAGATTTCTTTATTAGAGTACAGTATTAGTTAAAAAAGATAGTTGTCAATCTTCAATACTCTGCGTCACAGATTAACTGAACATGTAGTCAGTGAAATAAAAAATCTTGCATGTTTTTGTATACTTAGCGATTCAGAAAGTATTGAAGCCATTTGTTTAGCATGACAGCTAGGCAAGCTTTAACCAGTGCTTGGCTGGACACTGATGGAAGTCACATGACTGCTATATGCTGCTGATGAGAAAAGATATTTAGCAGTTTATACTTACTAAAATATTTGCTTTTCCATGTTCTATGTACTGTGGGAGACAAGATATAGTGAATGCAAGATCCTGAGCTTAGTAACATTTTAAGTGCAGTTTGAAGTGGATTTAAGAGTGATAGCTGTCAGTTTCTACTCCCCCACCAGTCATTGTTTTCCTCTCCCTTTTGTTTTTTTTGTTCTCCCCTCCGGCACCATTCACACATAGTCATACATTATTCCATCCTTCATTCTCTTCTCTTTTTACCAACAACTAAGGCTATGATTATACTGTATATGCACTATGATTCTTTATTAACATTATTTTATTGTACTTCGCAAACAATTTGTGACACTCTATTAGTAATAACTTCATTGTGTGTTATAATTGTACAAATATTCATTTGTAGGTGACATTATCACAATATAAAAATAGATTTTTGGCTCTCTCTTTTTAAATGGGTTAATAATAATATGCTTTATAATATAAATCCCCAACATGTTTTTTTTTCCATGTCAAATGAACTCATACATTTTTAGACTTTTTTACTGGTACTGTAGCCCTGACTCCTGGAAATGCATTGGCTTTTTCTGTCAATTATTTAACTAAAAACTTTACTGGATTCTACGAACATTGGGATTGCACCAGTGCTGCTTTATACGAATTTGGACTTATCTTAGGACCCCCTCCTCTTATTAGAGGTATTCTGGTGTATGTAAACAGCCCTTTACGAAAGTGAGCCAGCATAATTGATAAAAAATGGTCATTCAAAACACTAGGTATGAAAAATGTGAGACAATGCACCTCTTGTGCATGTATTCTGCTTTCTCTATTTCTAATAATATGTATGTCTAGGAACATAAGAGCAAAGATCTATCCACTGGGAATACAGACTGTCTCTGCCTTCTTGTCCCAGTGACCCATTTTACCCATTTGATATCCTGGTGTCACTAGGATAAAAAAATAAGGGGAAGGCTTCTTAAATGCATCACAGACAGCAATAAAAAAATAACAGAGGACCTCTTTCTGATTTTATAGAAAACTAAAAAAGTTTTTGGCTGTCATTTAGCTTCATAAGATGCAAAGAAAGTGCATACAAATGAGACCATTTTACTCCTGCCCTGAAATATCAGTTTAAATCTCAGACTAATAATTACTAATACTTTGGCAGATGTAAAGAAATAACCCCCTGCTTCACATAGATGAAGTGGCAGTATTGCTATCTGTCGAGACTACTTGGCTTAGCAATATAAATATCAGTAATAGTAATTTAATCCAGTTTGG
Source organism: Lithobates sylvaticus (assembly GCA_028564925.1). NCBI lineage: Eukaryota > Metazoa > Chordata > Amphibia > Anura > Ranidae > Lithobates > Lithobates sylvaticus. Next base: position 201,736,036 of record CM053026.1, on the reverse strand, counting down.
CACAAGGGGGCTCTTCAATTATTCACCTCTTCAAATGACCTTTCAAATCATTAAGAAGGAATGTAAATATAGACTGCAATGTAATGTGCATGCTGTTCTTTGTATAAGCCTCTAAAGGGGTTTTATCAGGTAACAGTCCCCATGAACATACACAAGCCAACTTCTCATTTACTTTATGACATGTGACATTGCAAATGGGCCTCAGATATTAAATTGTCTAAATAGTAGGGGTGAGGGGTGTGCAGCTGCCATGGGTTTGAGGTGAACCCTGTGTGTTCAAAGTTTGTAATCCCGGTAAATTTATGCAGGAATTCATTAAACTAAATTCTTTGTAACCCTAATGCACTACCTGACATTTCAGCTTAGATCAGCTATCCCATAGGGTGAACATGGTCCTCTTGGCACAGCCCAAAAGCAGCGATGGTATAAGATTTCCTGACCCAATTAAATATCACAGAGCAGTCCATATGACCCAAATTCTAGTTTGGTGTAAACATGCCTCAGAAAAACTGTACATTTAACTAGAACAAGTGATGACAGATATTCCTCTTGGTGGTCTTCCTTAGCTCACTAACAAGCTTCTAAAGTCACTACACAGTCACCTGGTGATTGGTGCACTAAAAACTGATTATCTGTCCTGGTTGAACAAACATCATCATGTATGACTCCAGTGATAGGTCACCCTCCATTCTGTCACGCTCGGGGTATGGCGGGGAACAGGAGGTGGATCCCCTATGCCAGTGAGGCGATAGCACGGGTTGTATTGGAGAACCGGTTCTAATGTTGCTACTGGTTTTCACCAGAGCCCGCCGCAAGGCGGGATGGACTTGCAGTGGCGGTAGCAACCAGGTCGTATCTTCCAATAGCAACTCGACCACACTGACAGCTGAGACAGGCGAGGTACACAGGGATAAGGCAGAGGCGAGGTCAAACGTAGCAATAGGTCAAGGCAGGCGGCAATGGTTCGTAGTCAGGGGCAACAGCAGAGATCTGGATACACAGGCAGGAGCAACACAACGCTTTCACTGGGCACTAAGGCAACTCAAGATCCGGCAAGGACAGGAAGGGGAAGTGGGTTAATAAGGATACAGGTGAACCATAATTGGGCCAGGCACCAATCAATTGTGCGCTGGCCCTTTAAGAGGCAGCAGAGCCGCGCGCGTCTGGGGAGCGGGGAAGAGCGCGCTGGAGGAGGCAGGCGGCAAAACAGGCGGGGACGGGTGAGCAGAGCGGGATGCGATCCACGGGCGGACCGGGTACGCCGCGTGGTTTGCATCCCAGAGACAGAACAGTGCCTACGGCCAGGGGAGCTGGCCGGGGCACTGCAGGACGGGGGACGCCGTGAGCGCTCCGGGATGAATGGGACACAGGAGCGCTCGGCGTTACACATTCCAACCAGCGGGTGGGCTCTCCCAATTGTTGCAGATCAGTATAGACCCCCATTCTTCACTAATTTGGAGTTAGCATCACCTTTACAGAAGAGCAAAAAGATAGGATTCTGCAGACTACCCAAAGTGCTTCGATCTCTAGTTAGATTTAGGAAGTGGGCATTAATATATTCTCATGATGGTATAAGGCCCTAAAAACTTTTGCAGTACTCCCTCCTTTTCTGGAGATTAAAAAAAAATTATATTAATAAATAAATGTATTGATTTTTTTAGTCACATCTACCTGTGATCTTGCAAGGACTGATGGGAAATTATAATGAGTCTCCTACTAAAAATGGCAGGCCCGCAAAACTGCGTTTTGTGGGATACATCTTACAGAATTGTTCCAAACAATATTTATACTAGGAGGAGCAAGGTGCGTGTCCAAGATGGCTACCGGAGCAGCAGCACCTTATGAGAGCTCCCGCTTCGTCTGTCACTGTACAGCGTTTTTCCTGCAGAACCACCCCATTACCCACCTGGATTACTAGGAGTAGTATGACCAAAGGCAGAAAGGCGCCTGCGTCCAAGAAGTCCGGTAAATCCTTATCCTCCCAGAGCGGAGCGCCAGCCTCTCCCACCAGTAGCTCCAACATGGCATCGCAGACGGAGGATGATGAGCTCACGCTGCTGGAGCATAAAAACTTCACAGCTCTAATGCAGGCGATTACAGACTGCAAAACCACCCTCACCGGGAAAATTGATTCCCTGCAGTTTGAGATGGCTCTCATCCGAAAAGATTTGGAATAAAGTTTGCATGCGGGTCACGGAGGTGGAATGCAGGGTGAGTGACTCTGAAGACTTGCTCCGAGATCACACAGCAGACTTGCACTCCCTAAAAACGAAGGTAAAGTCGATTGAATCAAGGGCGGAGGATGCTGAAAACAGAATAGGAGGAATAACATCCGTATTGTGGGTCTTCCTGAGGGAGCGGAGGGGTCTGACCCTGCGGCCTTTAGAGAGGGTGCATAGGTAGCCTGCAACACATGGACCCTCAGGTAACCCGTCACGCACCTTCATATTGAAGCTACTTAATTTCTGGGACAGAGATATGATGCTAAGAGAGGCCAGAAAAGTTGATGTACTACGCTACGAAGAGGAGCAAGAAGAGGGCAGTTTAGCAGCAGTTGCAGACAACTGGCTGCTCTGCACCTGTAAGGGGGAAGAAGAGGCAGGCTTTGTCAGCCACCCAACTACCTCCTGTGCCTGTTTCGCTGTATAGCTAGGCCACTTTGTGAAAGGAAAGGCATACATGTGCTGCTAGATAGTGTGGCCCAACCATAATTTTGTCCAGCAGAACCTTCTTGCTCGCTACTACCTATGCATGCAGAACCTCAGCTTTGTCTGTGTCAGCAACAAATGTTTGCTGTACACATAAAAATATAAAAAGGCCCTAGCAAAATAAATAAATAAATACATCATACTCCTACCCCCCCAACCAAAAAAAAATAAAGCCTTAAAACACTAAATTCTGAATAGTTTTTTTTTTAACCTAGCAAAGAATTAAAAAATAGATAGATGAAAAGAAAATACAAAAAAAAAACAATGAAACAAAAAGACTGTCACATACAGTACCTGACAGATGAGCCTGACGTGCAGTGGGAAGGCCTTGTGTACAACCCTGGTTCAAGGGCCACCGAAGTTCAGAACAGTGGCCACAAGAGCCAAATGGTGTATGAGTGCCTGGATCATCTTTTGTACAGCAGATGCATTCCCAGAATAGACTAGCAGGTTAGCATCAGGTGCAGACAGCTCCGCTGAAGCAGACAGGAAGCAGGAACAGGAAGCAGGTATGTACAGAGCCGTGGAGACACTGATGCGTGGTCAGACAAGCTGGGTTCGGTAACAGACGATCAAGCAGATGTAACGACAGGCAGAGAATAGTCAGGATGCAGGCAAGGCTCAGCAACAGCATATCAAGCAGTAGAGAGGTAAGATTACTCAAAAGGCAAGCTGGGATCAGGATAACAGAGAGTAATCGTAGTCAAAAACGAGCCAGGTCAAACACAGGAAACAGATTGGGGGTCACAGGTATAAGCTGCAGATCAGACAGCAAGGACGCTGTGCAGCTGCGGTGTTTAAATAAGGCAGCCTGGAGCCAATCACTGAAATGACGCTGCAACATTGTTAACCCTCAGGTGAGCCCTGCGCTGGGTAGCAGATCCATGACATTCTGCAATGGAAGAGGGGCAGCAGCAACTACATGACTGTTAGGGTGTTGCTTAAATCAAGGTAAAATCTAAAAGAAAATCAATTACTTATCAAAAATATTATGCTGTCTGTGAAAATCATACTGTTCTGTAAAACCACATACAGCTTAAAATGATTATAACGTTTATTTTAATTTTATAACAAACATGTTATACGTACCCGCTCTGTGCAATGATTTTGCACAGAGCTGCCCCTAACTTCCTCTTCTGGGGTCCCCCACTAGCACTGTTGACTCCTCCTCCCTTTCGAGTGCCCCCTTATCAAGCTACTTGCTAATGGAGACTATGTGGGCTGGATGCCAGACCAGGCTGTGTGAATCTATTGACACACACAAACAAATGTGGTGCCCAATGAAGAACATCTGCATTCCATGAAGAGTATTTCCAGCACTCTTAAGCACTATAACTTCCCTCTAGTTTGTGATTTGACCATTAAAAGAATGATTTCTGAACTCAGAAACATAGGGGTTAATTTACTAAAACTGGAGAATGCTAAATCTGGTACAGTTCTGCCAGTTTTTTTGTCAAAGCTTAATTGAAAAAGCTGAAGTTAGAAGCTGATTGGCGACCATGCACAGCTACACCAGATTTTGCACTCTGCAGTACTAGTACATCAACCCCATATAGTCACTCCACTATACCATGTGCATTAAGTGGCACCTTAACAATATATAAAAAACAATACATTTTCAGAAAAGTTCTACATTTTATCCTTAAAGAGCAACTGTACCTTTTGGTTACATTTATAGTGTAGTAATCTTTTTCTTTCTCTTTCCATCTTCTCTCTCTACTTCCATCCCTATTTCTCTCTTTCGACTCTGTCTTTCCATCTCTTTATCTATCTCTCTATCTCCAGCCCTTTCTCTCTTTTGCTATATATCTCCATCTTTCTCTCTCTCTCTCTCTCTCCATCTCTTTCTCTAACTCCATCTCTCGCTGTCTCCTTTTCTTTCTCGATCTATCTCCATCTCAATCTCCATTTCTTTCTCCATCCCTGTCTCCATCTCTCTCCATCTCATTCTCTTTCTCTCCATCTTTCTATCTACATCTCTCTATCTGTATTAGTAGCAGAGCACAGAGTTTTAGTGTCCTGCCCATTCACTTCTGCTCTATAACTTGTGGCTGGAAAGTTGGACAGAAACCACATTTTCTAAGCTTGTATTTTTCTACACTAATAAATTCTAGACTACAGTGTGCTCTTTCTATTTGTGCATCTGCTAGAAATCGCATTGGGGGACTGTGTTAACTCTAGAGAGGACAGTTTTTCTATGGTTAAATAGAGGCATTAACACGTTGTATATTTGTGTCTGCTCAGACCAGACTTGACATATTATACACAAAGATCCCAAAGTCATATAGTGAATGGTTCTGCTTGCTTCTGCCACAAAAAGGCAAATAGGTCATATAGGTGATAAGATCTGCTCATCCTTTAAATTCTTGGTTCCATTCTTCAAATTATTAGTGCTCCAAAAAAGGAAACTATCCTAAACTGCAGAGATTTGCTGAGATACCTCTTCGTCAAAGCCAAACCTAAAAAAAAAAAGGCCTTTATTTTAGATGTGGATACAGAGGGTTAGAACCTCTGTCAGGTTTTTTTTGCCCCTGCTAGAAGGATTTACTCTCTCCAATTGTCCTCATCACCAATGTTACCAGGAATGAAAGTGAAGGTAAATCTAAGATGCTACCAAAACAGGAATAAAGAGGAAATCTTCTCATGGGGACATTTTTCCTGCGACAGCTGTCCAAGAGAAGATTTCCCTCTCATTGGAAAGCTATCCTCTATGGCAGGGTTCTCAACCTTGGAGAGACCAGTTAAATCTTCAAAAACCCTTCATGCCACAACATGGTAGCAATTGATGGGAAGACCACGATCACCCTGTTGCTGGCCCTTGTTCTAAACCTTCCCTACTCTATCCGTAGTAAGCAAAAAAAGTTTGGCTATCAATACACTTTTGATACATAACTTGTATTTATAAGAAGCTATAGGGTTAGTCCATTTGAACTAAAGAGAAGAAAAATAGCACACATTAGGAATTGTATCCCATTGCAAACTATCCAAACTCTTGTTTAATGTTTACCCCAAAATAGATGGTAAAATCTGTTGGTTCATGATAGTCACAACTCCAGTACTCTGATTGTTTACAGTTCTCCTTTTTAATGTAATAAAAAGTCCCTGGAGCAGATATTTTCACACAGTGTCAATATCTGGAATCTTCACATGAATGCCAATCAGAATGGATACAACAAGCAGTTTCAAATCAGCAATCATCGAAAGAAGAGTGATCACTGGGGAAGCACTGAACTTGGTAGACAGCAAAGAAAAGTTTTCAGGATAAGGGCAGTGTGGGGCTCCAGCAATGGACCAGGAGGAGACTGTGAAAGTGAGTGCACAGTTCAAGCTAGCCACCCTGCACACACACCACATCCCAGCAGTAGATTGCATGCTTCGCTGCCAACCTATTTTGTGCACAGCAGCTCAGCCCGACCTGGAGCCATGGGAGAATTCTGTATATGGGGCTGCTTTGTGCTGATTAACAAGCTCCCCACCCTCCAGCTGTTAGATCAGACTCTTCCTGCATCTGGGGCTCCACTCCACCTCCATAAACGCAGAGATCCATGCTGTCCTCATCTGGCCCACAGAACAAAGTCATAAGGTTCCACCAGTCAGATCCAGCTGCTGCTCTGTTCTAGTAGGCAAGCTAAAGCCTGGCCTGTTAGAGGCCCAGGGCAACCAGTTTGCCAGTGAAACATAGCTGTAAAATCAGACAGTAATCCAGGGCCTGACAGGGAGAAGACTGTGGACTCTGATGTAAGGGAGAACTCTGTAGGCTGTGATGTAAAGGGGAACTCTGTGGACTTGTGTGTGTGTGTGTGTGTGTGATGGGGGCTCTGGTGACCAGAGATTCTCTTACATGAGAGTTTCCCTTTACACCAGAGTCTGCAGCATCCCCTTTACACCAGACACAGATTTCTCCTTTACATCACAGTCTCTGTGTTGGGTTATATTAGCCTGACCTTCATGTAAATGGAGAAATATGATTTTTTGACTTTTGACATACCTCAAACACATTGCTTAAAAGTGCTAGCTACACGTTTGTAGCTAAAATATTGATAATTTGCACTGTTTTGCACTGAAAAAAAAAAAATGTATGTACTTTTTTGAAACATCAATAAAAAATTTGGCTCTGTTAGTAAATTTCACATCGGGAGGTTAGCAACATTGATCTGAATGTAGATAGCTTTTCAGAGGAGCAGCGGGTTTAGACACAGGGCTAAACCTAGTCTAAAGCCTTGTACAAACGATTCAATTGTTGTACGACCAAGCGTTCGATTTTTGTCAAAAGCGCAGGTGCAGGATTTTGTCTAGCATACTAACTACCTGCAAATTGCAGTTCGACAAACACAAACGTAGTGACATACTATGAGAGTATAAAGAGGAAGTTCATTTCTCAAGTGCCACCCTTTGGGCCCCTTCTGCTAATTTCATGTTAGTAGAGGTTTGCTGAGCGTTGATTTGCTCTTTTTTGTTCAGTTATTTTTATTTGGATGGCAGATAGCATCTCTAATTTAATTTCTGTTGTTTTTTTTTCTGCACAATAAAAAAATTGTGTAGAATAATACTTGGCTATGTGTTTTTCTTCAAATGACAGCTTGGGAGTAGGCAGTTACAATAAAAAAAACACAATGGAAAATTAATAAGGGACACCAACATAGTTTGATCTTAAAAACCCGGATAATGGTGTTCTGGTAACTTCCCCAAAAAATCAAACAACCATAATATTAATATTATTTTCATTGCTACAAAACAAATGCCTTTTAAAGTACGTTTGGCATAACTACATCAGTATCACCAGCAAAGCAGCTTCATTATTATCCCATTAAAGAAGATGAGAATGTGAGCTGCATTTCGAGATTTCATCAATTGCCGCGTCACGAATGTTAGTTCTCGATTACGAATGGTAGTTTACAAGACTGAACTCTTCTGGGTCGTTCCTTGATTTCGATCATGCGTGTTTGTACTTTCGACTTTTGTGTGACGATTTCTGGACTGATCATCCGAAAATCAGACAATAAAAATAGTGTCTGTTCCCATTTCAGCGCTATGGTGCAGTGTGTTTAAAAAAATACAATATGTCTATTTTTTCTGTTTTAAGGCTCATTCGCACCAGAAGCTATGGTGCCGGTGTGTGGTGTGAAGGGAGTGATGTCAACGATGTATTATACTGTTTTCTTTTTTCTTTCCAACTTTATTGAACAGAGGGTTTTTTTTCACACCAGAAGCCATGTTTCAACCCAGCTGCTGGTGTGTGCTGTGAAGGATGTGGTGCCAACGACGCATCATAATGTTTACTTTTTTCTTTCCAACTGTATTCATCTTTATTCACTGAAGTGGGTTGCGGCACAGTGTATTGGGTTGCAACACACTGTACTGAAAAAAGTACACCATATCCTACTATTTTCAGCGCACACCATTGCAGCGCAGTCGTGTGAACTGAACCCATAGCACTAGGGGCACATGGCCTTGCATATGCTTTTGGCAAGGTTGCAGAGTACAGCTCAAAGCATAGGTTATGATTGTGCCCTTAGTGCTTTGGAAGGTCCATAGAAGGTGATGCCAGTGAATTAAAATGCATTTTCATGCACTGGCAACAGGTATTAACAAGCCAACAGTTAACTCTATACACTCCAAATTCTAAACTCAAAACCACATTGAAAATGTGTGTCAAGAAATGCAGGTTGACACATGTCAATGTACCTGCCTAATGCTACAAAAAAGCATCTCTTCATACATGCATAGATGCAAATGTGTCCTAAGGGCTCATTCACCCCAGCCCCATTGGGCTGCTTTGGGCAGTGTTTCCATTCAAGGTCTTAACATATAGACAAGGCAATATGCCTTACGTCTTTTTGAAGGTCAGGTCTATGCAGCACAGGGAGTATATGGTGCATAGAGTTGAAATAAATGTAATTGTGTTACATTTTTGTGACATTTCTATAATTTGTAGACAAGAAAATAGGGTAAAGGGTACTATCCCTAAACAGAGCATACCAGCAGAAGAAGAAACCAAAGACACACATGTACTCCAAGTGCTGTAGCCAAATAATTGGTGTGTATGGGCATAAATTAAAACACCAAAGGGCTGCCCCAGGCTGCTGTCAAATGTACACTTGGAGTATTGTTGAAGCAAGTAATCAAGCAGGAAGAGACATCGCTCAGAACCCTAGGTTTGTATTAAGGTGATCCTCACAAGACAGAGTAGATGTGATGCTGGCCACAATAAAGTATGTCCAGTAATTTTATGTACTGCCAAATGATTAACATTTGTAATAAAAGCAAATGATACTAATGCCAAGGTTTTGGGCTGTGATGGGATATCACGTTCAAGTTCTGATGTGGGGGCTGTAAGGAAGGTAGCAAGTCAACAGCCCATGTATCACTGTCCGTTCAGGTGGCCAGGGTCAGCGCGTTGTGAAGAGCGTCACGACTATGGAGCACAAGCGTAGGGGTTAATGAATATCTTTCTTTGTTCTGCCGTAGTAATTATGACTTAATCACACTGGTTTAACCATGTCAGCCTTTATCTGGTTTGGTTCTGCATTAACCAAAAGGTGGAAACACAGTTGGAAGTGAGGTAAAACTGTTGCTTCTTTGATGTTCTCCAAGTGGGAGATAGATGGAACTTTTATGGTTCATTTCTTTAAAGCGGAAGTAAACCCATCGATTTAACAGTCTAAAAAAAAAAAGGCATGCCGTGAATGCTAACTGCACATTGGCTGTGCTCTCAACCAAACAGTCAAACCATCCAATGGCTGGTGTCATAACGGATCACATGTGCAGCACTGTGGCAGTTGAAGATTAAACAGAGGCAAAGATGGCAGCTTCCTTGGCTGAAAACGATAGGGGGGTTTACTTCCACTTTAAGAAATACACTTGGGTATGCCTGTAGCTCAATGTTGAAGGATAGGCAGTTCTTTGAAGATGTGACAGACAGGCCCTGTCAGTTGTCGATGGTGTGTATCTGCCACATAGTATTTTGAGGTTCATAAGGTAAATGGTCGGCCAGGAGGCTTCAAACTTTTTGGCTGGACTTTTGTTTTTGGATTGTTTTACCCCTGCGTGGGAATCCTTTTTGTTTGCTGTATCCCTTTAACCTTGCGTGGGGCTGGGTTTACCTCTCTGCGAGCTCTCCCCTTGAAGCTGAACCCCACAGAGACAAAAACATCTATTTTGGCAGTAGCTAGCCACTGATGATGAGACGTTTATATTCTAGTGCTGTGCCCTAAAATTATATTGATTGAATGATGCCTTTGTTTGACTGTGTAATCATCTGTCCTTCAAGTTTCCTTCCCTTCCTAGCAGGTGTGTTTTAAGAGTCAACTAGTTTTTGTTTTCAGTTGATAAAACATATGATAAAAGATTGTTTTACCAGCAAAGGATACTGACAAGTAAATTCCCTTTTATTGCCATGAATACGCCCTGCAGATTAAACTTGTATTTTTTTTAATTCTTGTGTAAAGTATCTGTTGGCCATTCTCCAAGAACTCATATACTGTATGCTATCAGTAATTTGCACACAACTTGCATGGCTGCTCTTGTGTAGACACTTTGGTTTCCAGGGCCAACAGCGTGAAGAAGGAATGGGGTTTGAAAGATTCAAGTGGTTTTAGGCACATGATATGCTACATCAAAATATAAAGGATCTTAAAAAACTGGTGGTTTTACCAACAAATAGTATGAATATCATTCCATGCATGTGCCCTCATATTGTCGTTTAAATTGTATCAAAAGAAAATGAATGCCTGTTTGCAATGAAAGTTCTCATCATTGGTTGTAGAGAAATTTGTTTACGAATCTCTGTACAGTTTTAATTTCAGAAAAATAGCAGCCACTAGAGGAGCTTTTACACTTCTCTGATGCAGTGCATGTTAATGTGCTTTACTTTGAGACTGAATATTTAGATCTGTTGTAAATGTTGTTTTAACCACTTAAAGGAGTTGTAAAGGTTCGTTTTTTATTTTCTAAATAGGTTCCTTTAAGCTAGTGCATTGTTGGTTCACTTACCTTTTCCTTCGATTTCCCTTCTAAATGTTTTTTTCTTTGTTTTCTTTGTCTGAATTTCTCACTTCCTGTTCCTTCTCAGTAAGCTGTTCTGGCTGACTAAACACCTCTCGGATGATGGTGTGAAGTTTACTGAGGAGAAACAGGAAGTGAGAAATTCAGACAAAGAAAACAAAGAAAAAAAACATTTAGAAGGGAAATCGAAGGAAAAGGTAAGTAAACCAACAATGCACTAGCTTAAAGGAACCTATTTAAAAAATAACAAATGAACCTTTACAACCCCTTTAAGGACCGGAAGGATTTGCCCCCTTAATGACCAGGCCATTTTTTGTGATATGGCACTGCGTCGCTCTAACTGACAATTGGGCGGTCGTACGACGTTGTACCCAAACTGATTTTTTTTTTTTACCCCAGAAATAGAGCTTTCTATTGGTGGTAATTGATCACCTCTGCGGTTTTTATTTTTTTGCACTATAAACAAAAATAGAGCGACAATTTTGAAAAAAAACACATTATTTTTTACTTTTTGCTATAATAAATATCCCCCAAAAATATATAAAAAAAACTATTTTTTTCCTCAGTTTAGGCCGATACATATTCTTCTACATATTTTTGGTAAAAAAATCGCAATAAGCGTTTATTGATTGGTTTGTACAAAAGTTATAGCGTCTACAAAATAGGGGTTCATTTTATGGCATTTTTATTATTATTTTTTTTTTACTAGTAATGGCGGCGATCTGCGATTTTTATTGGGACTGCGACATTATGGCGGACACGTCGGACAATTTTGAAACATTTTTGGGACCATTGTCATTTTTACAGCGATCAGTGCTATAAAATTGCACTGATTACTGTAAAAATTACACTGGCAGTGAAGGGGTTAACCACTAGCTGGTTAAGAAGGGGTTAAGTGTGTCCTAGGGAGTGATTCTAACTGTTAGGGGGAGGGGCTGTGTGTGACACATCGCTGATCATAGCTCCCGATCACAGGGAGCTATGATCAGTGACAGTGTCACTAGGCAGAACTTGCTTGTTTACATTAGCATCTCCCCATTCATCAGCTCTGTGAGACGATCGCGGGTATCCCCGCCGACATCGAGTCTGCGGGACCCACGATCCTACTCGCGGATCTCCCGGCAGGGTCGCTCTGCCGGCGGCGCGCACATGACCACACGGTGGCAAATTCAAAGGGACGTACCTGTACGCCCATTTGCCCAGCCATGCCATTCTGCTGACGTAAATGTACATGCATCGATCGGCAAGTGGTTAAAACCCCTTCTGGTACATTTTAGGACGTACCACTCTTTGTTCGCCTTTCCCTTTTATCTCTCTCTATCCTAATTTCTTGTTTTTTTCCCCCATCCCTCTCTCTAGCTGTTTTTCTCGTCTTTCTCTCCCTTTTTCTTTGTTCCTCCCCCTCTTTTCCTCTCCCTTCCATGTATTCTCTATTGTTATTCCTTCTCTTACTACTTGGTGGGGGGGTGGGGGGAATGGGATGAGTGGCAGTGCTGGGGGAGGGGGGCTTCTGATCAGCCAACTTAGGTGCTCTTGATCAAGGTCATCTGCTGATCTGAGAACTGTAGTGGGGACTTTTTAATGGCAACTCTAATCACAGGTAGTGTTACTCACTGTGTCTCCGACTTCACTGTGTCTCCGGCTCCGTGGTGTCTCGCAGCAGTGACACCTATGCCGAAATCAGGTGATTGGGTCCTCCAGTTCCTCCCACTTCAAATTCCTCACCAGTAAGCTGACCTCTAGTCTCTGCCCCCCACCCATGTTGTGAACTGAATGGGCGGCTGCAAAGAGCCTGAGTGGGCGGCCGCGGGCTCCAAAAACAGCCCAGCTGGGCAGCCACAGGCTCCAGGGACAGCCCTGCTGGGCAGCCACGATAAGGCTGGGAGAGCAGTGCGGGCTTCAAGAACATCCCAGGATTCGGTGACCCCTGGCAAATCGTCATTCGACCCCCAGGTTGAGAACCACGCCTTAGCTGCTTCTGTCTTGTAGTAAAGGGTTAAAGTCCAGTTCCACTAAACAATGAGAAGTCAGCATTTACTGGAATCTGGAGAGCAGTGCGCCCGACTCACAGTGCAAGCAGGTGGTCTAACAGTGGAAATATTGGTGAGGGTGAAATAATAACTACACTAAACATTTATGATAGGGAAGGACCAAAATCGTATGTGGAAAATCTTGTGGTAACAGACAAGCAGAGTAGGTTCTAAGCTTTTAGACCACAATGGCTGCTCACTAAGGTAATTGCAGTGAATAAATCAGTTAGAAATTTCTAAGACAATACAATTTCTGTCATGCAACTTCATGATACGAAAATAGAACAGGACCTGACAAGACCTGAGGTGACTGGCTGGAGCCTGAACTCTAGGAAAATGCTATGCTGAGGCACATCCAACTGCTTTGAGGATATTCAGCTGCCACAAGAGTTGCTAGGTGAGTATCTCTGTTCCCAGGCCCCTCACTACAAAAATCTCACAGGTGCTCTGATCCACCATGCTGACTGATGCCTAGCCCCTGCAGGGTCCTCCGTACTTCAGTCAGACATTGGATTAGTACAGGAGCCACTGGCAATGAATTTGCTGACTCCACTCCTACAATTCCCACTCTGCCCACAGCTCTACAGGATCATTTACATAGCCCTGACCTCTCCTATAATTCATGGACCCCTGTTGCTACCCACACCAGAGTGTGTCTCTCAGCCATCACATCCCCTGAAAACTGCTGCTCTGTCCAGAAGGTGTCTCTCCTCTACACCCAGCGGCCTTCCCCTATGCTCATTCCCTCATGGGATGGGGCCGTTCACCACAGCTACTGGCGCTGATGGCGCTGGCTCCTCTCCTACTTTCACCACTCACTCCTCTGCCCACAACCTGTGAAGACTTCTAATACAGCATTTGCCTCTGTTAATGCACACCTCCTTCCCCATCCTAGGATTCCCAGAGCACTGTCATCACATGTGAATGGACCTTGGACCTTGGACATCTGCAGCATCTCGCTCCCTGCATTCTGTCAGAGAGACTGAGTTCTCTGTGCCTTACAGGGCAGGAACTGATGTATCCTGTCGGCTCTCGTGCCCGCCAGCATTTCACTCAGCTCCTCTCACTGCCTGTGTTTCCATAGAGCAGGAGGTACTGATCATTACCCCCTTTGCATCCCTGCCTAAGCCTGCATGCCATCCAGCTCTCCTCTTTAGTGACACAGCCTCCCCAAGTGACATGCCTCAGATTCTCTGACAGGGCTTCTGTGTCACTTGAGGCAGGAGGCTCCTTCTTATTAACCCTGCATGTCCCGGCACAACCTCTGACACACAGGTCAACTCCTGGACTCCAGACTCTCCTTTCAGTACTTTCTGCAAGCAATCCTCAGTCCTCCTACTCTACCGCCGATGGGTAAGTATGATTTTGGGGTGGTCTGGGATAAGTCAAGTGTAGCTATTTTAGGGCCAAGGATGCATTTGTGCACCAGTCCAATCAAATCTTATGTTTACTTTATTGGTTGTCTTGCCAGCTGTGGCACCCACCCCATTCCCAGGGTCTGGTTCTCACCTGGGTGGCCCTCTATAATCTATAAGATTTTCACTTAGAACAGGGGGTTTAATAAATACATTTTAAAAATGGCACTGTGAGTTCACTGATGTGCTGACGCTGGTGCTTTTTGATACACAGACAGTTGACATATAGAAAGATATTGATATTAATACCGAGGGTGAAAAATCTAAGCAGCTTCCTTGTATTGTTGGGAACTGGCTGCAGGGTTTCTGTGCCTATGCATTGCTTTGTGCAACAAAACAGAATTAGTCCCTTCCCTATTCAGTTCTGTGGATCTCAGTTGGGAGATCTACAAAATATATGGGGCTGTGCTTTGATACCCAGTTTTGCCTAAAAATGGCTGCCTGGAAATAAATACGTTTTGACTGCTGAAATGTTAGTCTATGGTATATGTATATTGATTGATGATTGTAGAGCGCAGGCCTTCCACACACAGATTGCCGGCGTCCGGACGCACTGTTTTATGTTGTTTGTATATTCTTGTTTAGTGTTGTTGTTTTTCTGTCTTACCTGTTGCTGCATCATAGACCCATCAGGTGACTGGATGAGTCATATGGTGTCATAACTGCATATGTCACACGTACTATATTGATCCACACTTGGATCACATGTGATTACACTGATTTTCTTTTTTTGTATTTACAATAAAGCCTATTTGTTTTTATATTTAAGCCCTCATTTCCCGTATGTTATGCCACTCATTTGGTCTTCTGGTTCCTGCCAGTCTTTGATAGGAACATATCAGGTTTTTTTGTTTATTAGTTAATATTACTTAGACCAGAGTGACATAGTCCACACCGGACAAGCAGGATCTGAGGAGATTTCTAGGTGCCCCTAGTGGCACTTGCTACATTTCTTCCCTACTCCCTCCCCCTTTTTTGTAATGAACAGTATTTCTTTAGATCCTGGTGATCTTTCTTTTTCTAGGGAATTGAAAACTTTGAACTTTTGCAGTTAGTTTTCGGGTACCATCCACAGCAGCATTTTACTTACACACACAGTTTCTTATTTGACTTTCTCTGCATCCTTGATTACATAGTGGTTATCACCGTTTAATTTCAGCACTATATGGCCTATGTACTAGGGGATGATTTTGACAAGGAGATCCAGGATGCTTTCCTCAAGGATGCACCCTTGATACTCAATGATGAAGAAGAGGTAAAAAAACGTTTCAAAGAGCATAAGAAGCTAATTACTAGACATCTCAATAGAAAATGGGATGTATGCTTTCTTGAATCCTATATACAACATAAAATTATACCACGAGGGTTACGAGATAGAGTGGTCCCAGCAGAACATCTGCATAATGAACGTTTTTTAGAAAAATGGAAAACACTGTGTATTGAACACGGTTTGGGTATAATCAAACTTATAATAGAAGAAGAAAAAATCCAACTCACGGAACTTAGCAAATTAATAGACGAGAGTACAGAAGGTCTTGACCCATTTAAGGAATCTGAAGAATTCCAGAAACAGAATGATCTTCTCAAAAAAGAAATTGAGAAGACCCAATATAATTTGAGGGTCACTAAACAGTCTAAATTTAGAAGGGACCTTAATGACTGGGAGAAAGGGGAAATCTTTGATTTAACCATCCAACGAGGTAGGAGGAGGTTCAGGAAGCGTAATCAACGCCATAGATCCCGCCCTGACACAGACGGACATCAGACTGACGGAGAAGGGGAGACTTTAAATAAATCGGTGACTTTTTTAGTACCAGGGGAGGAGGGAGGGGTCGATTCAGACAATCAACCACCACTACATCCTCCCAAAACGACATCCCCAAAAAGGACACAAGACAAAAGAGGGAACACCCAGGGAAGGACAAGGACACAAAGTCAAAAAGACCGACGCCCCCGTTAAACGGACAGAACCTGATTTTGAATGAAGACATGAAAATCATCAACTTATCTAACTTCGAATTAACTGATAGACATATCAATCTATTAGGTAGAGGCATGTCTTTTTCCCCGACCGACGATATGGATGAGTTCATGGTGTACAAGGACGTAGTTCTATTTTTACGCAAGGTATACTACCGATCCCTATATAACACTGAAAAAACACCCACCACAGAAACCACCACCTTAGAAGACCAGGATGAGGAAGCGCTTGACATCCTTAGCTCCCTGCTTGAGGAGAGTGAAGGACCTGATTTTAATGAGATTGTGACTTTACGCAAGTCCAACCTCATCATCAAGTCCACAAACATGCCCCATTTCGGCAAAAATAAATACTTAAGTCTCTTCCAGGAACTAATAAAAACCGATCTAGGCAAAATAGATTGGATACAAAAAGGGAATGACAATCTCACCAAAAAAGATCGGGTAGCACTCAAAGAACTGCAAGACGCTAAGGATATAACAATTAAAAGAAGCGACAAGGGTGGGAATATTGTACTTCTAAACAATGAGATGTATGAAAATGAAGTCAAACGACTACTGGGAGATGTTCATACATACAGGCTATTGGAAGATAACCCTTTTCCCCTGATAGCCCAAACTCTGAATGAAAAATTAAAGTTTGCCAAAGAAGAGGGCCTTCTCAGCAACCGCGAATACGAGTACCTTAGGGTAGATGAATATAATCTACCCATCTTCTATATTATCCCAAAAGTTCATAAAAATCTAGAAAACCCCCCCGGTAGGCCTATAGTGTCCGCCATCAAGGGACCCCTGGATAAAGTTGGGAAATATCTCGATTCCCTTCTAAAAGATATGGTCATACACCTCAGATCTTATGTCCAGGACACAAGAGATGTCCTGGCTAAGATTAAAGACCTTAAAATACCTCATGACGCCTGGCTTGTGGGAGTAGACGTTGAATCATTATACACGTCGATTCCCCACAACCGTGGGCTACGAGCAGTGGAGGAGTACCTCTCTTACCACTTTCCAGGATGTGCCCACCAAAATGAGTTTATTGTGGAACTATTGAAATATGCCCTAGAGAATAACTGCTTTCAATTTTTAAGCAAATTTTACCAGCAAATTAAAGGGACATCCATGGGGGCCTCCTGGGCACCGGCATATGCATGTTTACATTTAGGTTTCTGGGAGGAGAGCATTGTGTACCACAATTCGATGTACCTTGGCCATGTGCACACATGGCTAAGGTACATCGACGATGTGTTATTAATCTGGACCGGTACCTTACTGGAACTCCACTCATTCATGGAACAATTAAATGCCAACGATTATAACATCCGGCTGACATTTACTTCCAGCCAAATAAAGATTCCTTTCCTGGACCTGTGGATTTCAGTAACGGGGGATACCATCCATACCTGCACTTATCGTAAGGAGACGGCGGCTAACACCCTCCTACAAGCAGACAGCCACCATCCCAGGTGGCTTAAGGATGGAATTCCAGTGGGACAGTTCCTTCGTCTCAAACGAAACTGTTCCAAATCCTCGGACTACAGCAATGAGAGTAAAGACCTCTACAAGAGATTTAGGGAACGGGGCTGTGACAGACCTAGCCGGGACACGGGCTTTTTGAGAGGACTACATGCTAGCCTCCTGCCAGCTGATCACGGGCCCCCCAAAATACACTCTCTGTATATGCATTTGGCATTAGAAATAGACTAGCATCAGCTAAGGGGGTCTTGGATTGTGTGGTACCGGACAGAGGAAGCAGTTACGGCGGACATCTTGGGTACGAGGTCCGTCACAGGGGCTATACCCATAACCAGCTTAGAAGGGCCAAGAACAAGGTAGCGGGCCGTAATAGAGAGGACCTGCTGACCATTACCCCTAAAAAAAGGTCCAACACCAATAAGAACATGCAGAATGGATACACAAGAGTAATTACGCAATATGGGGTCCAATGGGACACAGTCCGCGATATCCTCAATAAACATTGGGGAATATTGACAAGCACACCGGGACTGGCAAAAATAGTCGGCCCATCACCCAATATGGTGGCCAAAAGGGCAAAAAACCTGGGAGATCTCCTTGTCAAATCGGAATACAAAAGTGAAACGGATGAGACATGGTTATCAGACTTCCCACGTAGTAAGGGTATGTTTTCATGTGGCCACTGCCAAGTGTGCCCCTATGTGGATCGAACCAACAAATTCCACGATGCATGTGGTGAGAATGAGTTTGAAATTCGGGACCTTATTAATTGTGCCTCTACTAAGGTAATTTATATCATTACCTGCCCATGCGGGAAACTATACATCGGCAAAACCAAGCGCCCTTTAAGGGTTAGAATAGGGGAACATATGCGGGAGATCAAAGCCAGGGACACAGAAAAGCCCCTGGCTAAACATTTTTCCCAGGTACATGATGGCAGTCTCAGAGGCATGACCGTGAAGGGCATTTACATGCTTAAGCTCTCCCCTAGACGCGGCGATTTTAATCGCATACTACTGCAAAAAGAAAAGTGGTGGATTTATCGTTTACACCCATTAGGTATGAACACTGAACTTAACCTCCAGGTATTCCTTGAGGGGATATGTGTTCTACTATCCCACCCACCTTCCACAGCCCCCATCACGGCATGCCCTCGGGAGTTACTACTTCCATGTATAGTATTTCCCGGGCTTTTCTCTGTCCCTGGCTATCCATTTACCCTATGATTTTTACCATACTACACCATATTATGTTTCTTTGCTTTTCTTTAATTTTCACTGTTTGTGTTCACTCCCACCCTACGGTCCCTCACTACAGCAACCGAGGGCACCCCTGGGCTAGTATAGTCCCGGCTCCTTGCTCCCCGATTGACACTCTGCCAATTTGGGGAGTAGATGTGGAGTGTCACCATATACGGCTGTTAACCAAGTTCCCCCGAACTCCATTACAACATTATATCTATATTTAGATTTTAAATATTATACATGACACCGCAGACCTAGTGTCCCTGATTTGACATTCATGTTGAAACTTTTTATGTTATACATACTCAGAGATACTAATTCTTCAAATTTGAATACATCCAGCTCTGCTAATTTACAGTATATAATTTATATTTTATTCAACCCTTAGATAGATGCCCGATTCTGTGACATCTGACATTCCCCTGTATGTCTGGTATGTCCTGTCTCTTGTCTGTTGGTTTACCATACCCTTACCCGAACCCCTATACATTTGGAATTAAATACCCCCCTTCCTGGCCACCTAGCCACTATGTATCAATATGTAAAAATCACCACTCTTTGTCAATTGAGGGTCTTACCCTTGAACCTGTTTACGGACAATATCACTAAACACACTGTCCCTTTAAGAAAAAGTTATTTAGGTGGGAGCCCTACGTAGCGCTGTGCTATAAAAAGGGACGACGCAGGCCCCACCAATACGTCCAGACGAAGCTACGCAACTGTAATTGCGAAACGCGTTGACGTCATCGCGTTCTGAGACGCCGGCACACCTCAAACCGGAAGTCAACCCAGGCCGGGTGAGAGACGGAGGAGACGACGAGGAACTAGCTGGAAGCTGACTGAGCACAGGAGACGCCAGAATACAAAGCCCGGGGATACACACTCGGACCCAACCATATCCACCAATATCCATAGGGACACCGGGACATTATCAGGTACTGCTAACTTACTCTATGGGACAGATGCAATTGTATTAAAACCCTAACCGGATACTACCTGATTTGAGAGCTGACTGCAGCCCAAATAACCCTAAGGTGACACCGTTCAGCAGTATACCTGTAAGGCAATCAACCTGCAGCAGATATCCATTACTTAAAGCCTAATTTCAGGACATCTTATTGAAGTTTAAATAATTTTATTCAAACATTGATGCCGGTCTGTTTCTACCTATGGATATCTATACATGCTGGGTCGAATAGTTAGCACACCCCCAACTGATGTATACAGTTTTGTGCTTTTTGGCACTACCGCTTGGCCGCCCTTTTACATCAATGCCAACTGTTTTTCTGGTGTTCTCCTGTTGGAAATCTCCTTATCCACTACTTCTGAAGAGAGTTGAACCCCTTTCCTTTTCCCTGTAGCTGAGGATATCCACTTTTACCACTCAGCAAGGATTGCTTATCATCATCACTCACATTGAAGTTTATAACAGATTTTGACTCTCTACAGTACATCCCTGTTTCCTCAATCTTCCAGCATTCTTCCCTCCCCTCCTCCGCCCCCCCCCATCCCTCCCCCCTATCTCCCCGTCCCCACTGTGGGCTCGAGCCTCCCCCAGATCTCTGTGTGGATTCCCTGACTTATAGGCAATAATTAGCCATTGCGCATACTTATGATTGTAGAGCGCAGGCCTTCCACACACAGATTGCCGGCGTCCGGACGCACTGTTTTATGTTGTTTGTATATTCTTGTTTAGTGTTGTTGTTTTTCTGTCTTACCTGTTGCTGCATCATAGACCCATCAGGTGACTGGATGAGTCATATGGTGTCATAACTGCATATGTCACACGTACTATATTGATCCACACTTGGATCACATGTGATTACACTGATTTTCTTTTTTTGTATTTACAATAAAGCCTATTTGTTTTTATATTTAAGCCCTCATTTCCCGTATGTTATGCCACTCATTTGGTCTTCTGGTTCCTGCCAGTCTTTGATAGGAACATATCAGGTTTTTTTGTTTATTAGTTTATATGTATATTGACCTGCGTTGGTAGATTTATTCACTCCAGCGCTGACTTTTACTCTGCATTCGGTTATTACTCATGTGCCAGCACAGGCCAACTTCTTTTCAGTCACATGCACAGAACGTCAGTGGCATACAAATAGGCAACTGCTGACTGTTTAATGAGAGCCACTGTGTGCGCACGGCTTTTCCTTTGGCGGTGGTGCCCACCCAGCAGTCGACTTTCTGAATGGGGAATATACCACCCGCCAAACCAGGTTCCAAGCTCAACCCTCCTAAGATGGAGGATGCCAGTGAAAGTCTCAAGGATGTTGCACTGGCTAGATGAGTAGGGAGGCTTGGATCTTACAGTCGGGATTTAATTGGGGGTTTTGGATCCCTTTCAGCCACCCCTAATGCTCCTTCAGGTTTCCTCTCTTGGTGTGGTAACCAAAAAAGAACAAAAAAAAATTATATATAATACAGTATATATCAACTTATACAACACTTTTCTTTCCCTACAGGCTTGTCAATTAATGGTGGTATTGATCAGGAGAATTCCTGGGACCAATACTCCACTTTTGATACAGCACTTTCTTTGCTAAGTTCTCTGGTGTTTCTACCCTTCTGGTCAAGGCCGACATAGAATCTGCCTTCCTGTACACTGCGATTGTTCCATCCAAACAACATGGATGGTCCTGCCCATCTTCTGTCCCTTTGGGCATTGAGAATGACATTGTGGGGATGGTCTGCTGACTTCCTGGGGTTAATTACAACTACTTTCCTTGGTTAAATTCCCAAGGGACTCTAGAAAGCTATGGCTCTAGCAGCTTCAACCTTTTTGGGCCATCTTGTTTTCACATTCCACGTACTTCTGATGGGCAGTGCCTTCTGTGGGTGTCTATGAAATGTTTATCAGATACACGTCATTACGTGCAAATTATCAGCTCCTATGCATGATGACTTGGAAGCACGGTTGTCCTTCTTGCACTCCTCTAATGGTCATTCTTTGATGAATGTAGGAATTGTCAAACACACAGCTGGAGTTTATACAGGGCTGCATTCAGCTCCTGTAGCTTTGACATTTTATTCCAGGATGACTGGTCTGCTGAATCTTGGCCGGCCTCATTGGCCCAACTCTATTTGCTGTGTAACATGATGCTGTTAGAGCCCTTTCCTAATATGGGGCATTACCCATCTCAAACAAGTCTTTCAAAATGGCGCCCTCCGCTTCTTTGAGGACCTGCAGACAATGTTCCACCTCCCCCGCATATCACAGTCCTATTATTTCCAACTCCGTCATGCTGTCCACACACCGGGCAAATTCACAGATTGATCTCTCTCTTCCACGCCTGTTTTTAGAAATGTGTGCTCGGTCCAAGATACCAAAGGGTTAATTTTCAGATGTTATACAGTGTTACTCCCGTTATATTTAGATGACTATCCTTGCAATGCTAAAGAGAAATGGGAACAGGATATAGGCCCTGTGGAAGAGGAACTTTGGGATAATGCTCTTGAATCAGTCCTATAAAGCTCATTTAACACTGCCCAAAGGCTCTCCCAACTATATCTATAGATTGTTCTTCGGGCCCATTATACACCTGTGAAACTACATCATATGGGGATCCTGCAGTTTCCCCTTTGCATTAAATGCTCCACCATGCCAGGTGATCTTATCCATCTATTATGGCGATGTCTTAAACTACATCGTTATTACTCTGGGGTGATCAGCACCATTAATACGGTCTTTCACGTCACTGTGCCAGTTGAGCCCTCTAGATGTATTCTAGGCATCCTGGATGACCTTTTGCTGACTGAGGCTCAGAAAACGGCTGTTAATGGACCCCTTTTTCAAGCCCGCAGACTCATTTTACAAAGATGGAAATCTGATAGGGTTCCCACTCATGGAGAATCGGTACTTAGCATGGGTAATACTCTTAAGCCCCATACACACGGTCGGATTTTCCGATGGATTCTGTCCTATCGGACAATGTTGTCGGAAATTCCGACCGTGTGTAGGCACCATCGGACATTTTCCATCGGATTGTCCGACGGACAAAGTTGTATCTCCTGCTCTAAAAATTTTCCGACAACAAAGTCCGATCACACCAATTCCGATCGTGTGTAGCGAATTCCAACGGACAAAGTGCCGCGCATGCTCAGATCACATTACAAGACCAAAGCTATTGGCTACTAGCCTCTACGTAGTCCCGTCGTAGGCAACAAATGTCACCACGTTCAGAATGATCGGATTTTCCGACAACTTTGTCCGACCATGTGTATGCCACACCAGTGTCGGACTAAATCCGTCGGACCAAATCCGATGGATTTGGTGGTTGGATTTTCCGACCGTGTGTATGGGGCTTTAGACCCCATACACACTATTAGATTTTCTGCAGATTTTTGTTTTCAGATTTACCAAAACCGTATAATATGAGGTCAAACCTTAAGAGTTTTAATTTGTATGCAATCAGACAGACCCTCGCATTACATGGTTTTGGTAAATCTGAAGACAAAAATCTGCAGAAAATCTAATAGTGTGTATGGGGTCTAAGACTTGAAAAGCATCATTCCAGCATCAGGGTTGTCCGGCAGATTTGATAGGCTCTAGGGGGATTGGCTAGCAGTGCCAGGTCTTGCAACAGTTGATCTAGTAATGGATAGAATTCTGGTTTGAATTGATCTAATGTTGATTTACTATGGTTGCATCTTTTTCTTAATATGTGCACACTATGTAACTCTGCATCTTTAATGTGATTATGCTCTAAGAGTATGTAGCAGTCTCTTGTTTATCTGTATTATGTATGGGTGGCGGAGGTTGTGGATCCACATTACTGACCCTTATATGTTGGTTGTACTTGTTGTATTCATTGGTAGAAATCAATAAACTTTGTTTCTGATTTAAGAAAAAAAAAAATCTGAGTGGAAGGAAATCTGAAATACTTTGAAATGTGTATTTGATGAAACTTCCTTTCATCTAATAGTAAAAAGCCATTATGCTTTACAGAAAATACTTTACAGAAATACTGTTGCTTTCTCCTAAATGCTGAACTTTCACAAACCAGCTGTGTTGCACTAGTGTTCCACATATACATGGTGATTGTTAATTGTACGCTTTTAAATTACCTGTCTGTTTTAAAGAACTATAATGCTTTGGGTAAATTTAATTTTCATTTAGGTTTATACATTCCCCGCATTCAATTCACATGGCAGGAGACTGTGACCAGCTCTCAATGGAGCCGGTTCACACATCTCCGGGGTGGCTGCGGAGCGGATTGCACAGGGGTCCTGTGCATCTTTGGCTCCATTTCAGGTCCGATTTCAGGCAAAAATTCGTGTCTGATTTTCCCTGAAATGGAGAACAGGGACACACCAGACCCCTGCTGTGCATCCACACTCAATGTTAACCAAGCCTAAAAGTAGAGACCTACAATTAATCCTGGGGTTCTATAGAAGGTGCCACTGCATACCCTTAGCATAACCACTTTTCCCCTCCAGAGCACTGACAAAAATGGCAGGTATGGGGAGACTAGGTATATGTCCTACTAATTCTCATAATGCAGCATTTGGTGCCTAAACATTTAATTGTCAAGACCAACAATGTCACTCAGGGGGTTTACAAACACTGACCGTACAAAAGATGGTACTTTTATAAACCTTGGTGGTTCTGGCAGCAAGTTTTGTGGTTGAGCTGGTAAATTGATGATATGCTGTGACACATGATGGTGCCTTCTATGCCTATGTATGGCCAACCCTATGCATGGTCAGCATTATCTTGTAGTCAAAAAAAGGTTTTCTTTAAAGCCAAAGTTCACCATTTCCATAAAATAAGAACAAACAGAAGGCGCTTCTAAGTGCAGTAACACAAAGCTATTTTATTGCCCAAGAATAAAAACACACTTACTAGAAGTTAAAAAGGGAAAGGCTCATCATATCCATGGTGCACTGCCTATTGGACTGCCTATTGTTGGACTCTACACTTCCACCATGAATATGATGAGCCTTGCCCTTTTTAACTTCTAGTAAGTGTGTTTTTATTCTTGGGCAATAAAATAGCTTTGTGTTACTGCACTTAGAAGCGCCTTCTGTTTGTTCTTATTTTGCCAGAGATCTGCTTCCCTCTTGGAGTGCTGCTCAAGTGCCATCCTAGCTAATTGCTTGCCTGGCCCATACCACCACCTCTGCAGACTAATATCTCTGCTCAGTCCTGTTTTCCAGAGCGCCCTGTTCCTAGTACTGCATTTCATTAAATTGCCTATGGAGTCAAGGGCCCCAATGTGTATTAAAAAAGGTGCATATTTCATAGTTCATTATTATATTGTCATACCTGGAGGTCTTTTTAGCCTACCCCCAGAAGCTCAGAAAAACTCCCAGTGAACAATCCCTATATTCTGCATTATTGCTAGGATGTGAAAACTGTTGGATGCTTATTCCCAGCATTACAGGAGGATTACTAACTGGGATTTTTTTTGGGTCAGTCTTCCACATGGATTACAGGTATGACGAAAAAATGAAAGAACACTTCACAAAGCTGCACAGTTTTTTAATACCTACCGGGTCCTCTTGACTGCGTAGGCCATATTCTGAAAAGGTGAACTTGGCCTTTAAGGACTGTGACATCAGTTCACTAAGCTGTAAAGGTTTTTATAGCCATTCTGTATAAAGGGCTCAAACAACCAGTGGCGTACCTAGGGTATGGCAGCCATGGCAAGTGCCATGGGCGCCATGGGGGGGGGGCGGCGAAAAATGCTGGCCCGCACAAAAAATAAAGTCCGTTTTTCAATTGTCCTCTTGTGGCCGCCTCACACCCTAATCTAGTCCCTGGCGCTACGACTGGCCTGCTGGAGCGCAGCGCCGGCACAGCACACTACATTAGGCAGTGAGGAGGGAACCAACAGGTGCCCGGGCGCCCCCCATGACGGCCGATGAGTTGGTTCTGGCCAGAGTGAGCGCCCGGGTCATCTACGTAGGCATACAGTAACTAGGGGAGGCGGAGCCTGAGGCTCCGCCTACCCTCCTCTGCGCAGCGGCTTCCGTTTCTCTTCTGGGGGTCTCCCGGGTCTGTGTGACGTGGTCGGTGAGAGGACTCTGAAGAAGAAAATGGAGGCTGGAGACCAGGAGAAGAGAGAGACACTAGACAAGAGAAGAAAAACAATTGGAACTCCCCCAAGCAGCAGCAGCAGGTACTAGTACAGCAGCACAGTCTTGATTATCATCATGTGCACATTATGTGTACAGTGTACAGTGTACCAGTAACCAGCGCCAAGCAAGTAATCAAATATATGTTCAATTTGGATTAAATAAATATGCTTAGCTATAGATATCATAAAGTGTAATAAAGTGATTTGTGCAAGTAGTACCTGCTGTTGCACAAATCACTTTTATTACACTTTATTTATAATATCTATTGCTATGCATATTTATTTAATCCAAATTGAGCACGATATTTGATTGGCTACTTGCTTCTGCTTGGGCCTGGCACACACACACAATCGCACATGATGATGACTTAGACCTCTTTAACACTGAGCCGCCCCGGGCATCAGCGGTAAAGCGGCGCTATTTTTAGCGCCACTTTACCGTTATTTTAGCAGCGCTATTTGGCCAAAAAGGGTTAAATCCACCCACAAAATGCTGCTGCAGCAGCGCTTTTCCGGTGGTATGGCGGTGCTGCCCCATTGTTTTTAATGGGCAGGAGCGGTGTATTCACCACTCCTCCACCGCTGCAAAGTAGCTGCTGGCAGAACTTTTTGTGACGCCCTGCCAGCGCAGCGCCCCAGTGTGAAAGCACTTGGGCTTTCACATTGGGTTTGCAGCTGAGGCTTTTTTCAGGCGCTATGCTGGCACTATTTTTAGCGCCTGAAAAAACGCCTCCAGTGTGAAAGGGGTCTTAAAGTCATCATGTGCGATTCTGCGTGTGTGCCGAGCAGATAGGGCCGACGCTACCACTAGGCAACCTATGGCACCCAGCCACTGGTGATCCTACTCCCTCTCTACCTCTGTACAGTATCAGAGACGCTGGCGCAGCATTTTTGGGTGCTGATGTTATTGCATTTATGGGTGCTGATGTTATTGCATTTATGGGTGCTGATGTTACCGCATTTATGGGTGCTGATGTTATTGCATCTATGGGTGCTGATGTTATTGCATTTATGGGTGCTGATGTTATTGCATTTATGGGTGCTGATGTTACCGCATTTATGGGTGCTGATGTTATTGCATCTATGGGTGCTGATGTTACCGTATTTATGGGTGCTGATGTTATTGCATTTATGGGTGCTGATGTTATTGCATTTATGGGTGCTGATGTTATTGCATTTATGGGTGCTAATGTTATTGCATTTATGGGTGCTGATGTTATTGCATTTATGGGTGCTGATGTTACCATATTTATGGGTGCTGATGTTACCGCATTTATGGGTGCTGATGTTACCGCATTTATGGGTGCTGATGTTACCGCATTTATGGGTGCTGATGTTATTGCATTTATGGGTGCTGGTAGAGCCGCAATTATGGGTGCTGATGTTACTGTATTTATGAGTGCTGGTAAGGCCGCATTTATGGGTGCTGATGTTACCGCATTTATGGTGCTGATGTTACCCCATTTATGGGTGCTGATGTTACCGTATTTATGGGTGCTGATGTTACCGCATTTATGGTGCTGATGTTACCCCATTTATGGGTGCTGATGTTACCGTATTTATGGGTGCTGATGTTACTGCATTTATGGGTGCTGGTAGGGCCACAATTATGGGTGCTGATGTTACTCTATTTATAGGTGCTGGTGAGGCCGCATTTTTGGGTGCTGTTACTGCATTTTTAGGTGCTGGTAAGGTGGCATTTATGGGTGCTGATGTTACTGTATTTATGGGTGCTGATGTTACTGTATTTATGGGTGCTGAAGTTACTGCATTTATGGGTGCTGATGTTACCGCATTTATGGGTGCTGATGTTACCGCATTTATGGGTGCTGATGTTACCGCATTTATGGGTGCTGATGTTACCACATTTACGGGTGCTGATGTTACCGTATTTATGGGTGATGATGTTACCGCATTTATGGGTGCTGATGTTACCGTATTTATGGGTGCTGATGTTACCACATTTACGGGTGCTGATGTTACCACATTTACGGGTGCTGATGTTACCGTATTTATGGGTGATGATGTTACCGCATTTATGGGTTCTGATGTTACCGTATTTATGGGTGCTGATGTTACCACATTTACGGGTGCTGATGTTACCGTATTTATGGGTGATGATGTTACCGCATTTATGGGTGCTGATGTTACCGCATTTATGGGTGCTGATGTTACCCCATTTATGGGTGCTGATGTTACCATATTGATGGGTGCTGATGTTACCGCATTTATGGGTGCTGGTAGAGCCGCAATTATGGGTGCTGATGTTACTGTATTTATGAGTGCTGGTAAGGCCGCATTTATGGGTGCTGATGTTACCGTATTTATGGGTGCTGATGTTACCGTATTTATGGGTGCTGATGTTACTGCATTTATGGGTGCTGGTAGGGCCACAATTATGGGTGCTGATGTTACTCTATTTATAGGTGCTGGTGAGGCCGCATTTTTGGGTGCTGTTACTGCATTTTTAGGTGCTGGTAAGGTGGCATTTATGGGTGCTGATGTTACTGTATTTATGGGTGCTGAAGTTACTGCATTTATGGGTGCTGAAGTTACTGCATTTATGGGTGCTGGTGAGGCTGCATTTATGGGTGCTGCTAAGGCCGCAAATGTTTTGACAGGGGCGCAGTTTCAGTGCTTGCCATAGGCGCCATTTTCACTAGATACGCCTCTGCAAACAACTGACATCACTTAGAAGCTAAGCATAGTTCTGGGAGTGAAAACTTGATTACTAATTACATTTTACATACACTATTCTGTAAAAAAAAAAAAAAAAAAAAGAAGAATAGTGAATATAGTGAATGCTGTACAGAACCTAACCTATGGTATAAGACCTTTGTGAATTGAAAACATAATTTTAACATTGTAGTGCATGATTAAATTGGTTCTTAACTGAAAGGAGGGCTCTTGTGGTTTCCACAAATACATTTTTTGTTGCTACCAAAGAAAGTATTGCAGTAAGTGGAAGACTATGTCATAGCAATTCCAGCAATTTTATTGCATAGATGCCGAGTGGTTCATGTTTTTTAGCAGCATTTTAACCTGACTCCAAACCCTTCAGCTTCAGTAGCTAACTCATGTTATCCAACATAAGTTATTACCATGTCACACCAGTGATTAGTAGCCAGATATTTATTATTACAAGGGATGACATACTTTACACATATTTGTATAGCTGCAGCACAATTAGGTGGTGCACCTAGTTTTCAGTTCAGTCAATATAAATGGGAAGGGGGGGGGGGGGTAAACTTTGCAAAGCAGTTAATATTGTCGCAATGAACCTTAAAGTGGTTCTAAGGGCTGAAGGTTTTTTTTTTTTTAAAATCTTCAATGTGCAGCGCCCCCCCCCCCCCAGGCCCCCTAATACTTACCTGAGCCTGATCTCGATCCGGTGATGTCCACAGGAGCAGGTGCTCTCTCAGGTCTTTCCCTCTTTAGTGATTGAGATGCAGCAACAGGAGCCATTAGCTCCTGCTGCTATCAATCACAGCCAATGAGGAGGGAGCTGGGGGGCAGGATTTTGCCAAGCCCTCTGTGTATTATGGATACAGAGAATGGCTCTTGCATGAGTGCTCCTATAGCAAGCAGCTTGCTATGGGGGCACTCAGCAAGGGGAAGGGGCCCAGAGCGCCGGCAGGGGTACCTGAGAAGTGGAGGTTTGGGGCAGCTTTGTGTAAAACCATTGCACAGAGCAGGTAAGTATAGCATATTTGTTATTTATTTCGTTATTTTTTAAATTTCCGTTACAAACACTTTGGGTTTCATGGTTTTGTCATAGAGAGTAGAGTGGACTATCTGACTATAAGACCTTAGTGCTCAGTCAGGAGCAAAAGTATCAAGATTTCATTAACCGTTTTAGCTCATGTGTGAAAGACAAAGCAAGCTCATTTTCTTTTCTAAAATCTTTTTTTTAACTGCAAACATTTACTTTTTAGTTATTAAAGAGTATCTTGCAGGATAAGAGGATTTATTTTAGAAAAAATATGTTTGGGTTGTAACATTTTACTAGAGAAAACGTAGCTTTGGGCTCCAAGATTATACAGTACATTGCCTGTCTACACGCCAAAATATAGCCACCTGCCTTTCTCCCGCTAAATCCTGATGCTAATATGTTCAGGCAAAGCTTAATCTGAGTTACTCCTTCAACAGAACAAGATGTATAAATAGCAAAATAAGACAATATCAATAGGGTAGCATAATAATTTGGCCTTCTCTGGACTGTTGGAGGCAAAAACAAGCTTTTCTGGCTGCTAGAGGTGCTGGATACCAATTGTAACATCTCCGTTCAAGATCGCCCAATCCTTTATATCAGGGGTAGGCAACCTCAGCCCTCCAGCTGTTTTGAAACTACAAATCCCATCATGCCTCTGCCTCTAGCCATCATGCCTCATGCCTGTGATTGTCAGGGTCTTGCAATGTCTCATGGGATTTGTAGTTTCAAAACAGCTGGAGGGCCGAGGTTGCCTACCCCTGCTTTATATGGAACAGAGAAAAGTATCAAAGTCGCAGGTGTGCAATGTTGTTACTGCTGGCCAGGTGCAGAGGTGGAATCCAGCTAAGTATGAGCAGATATCTCATCTCTGGCTTAAGTTTTCCTTATACATAGTTACATAGTAGCTGAGGCTGAAAGTCCATCAAGTCCAACCTATGTGTGTGATTATATGTCAGTATTATGTTGTATATCCCTATATGTTGTGATCGTTCTTTTGCTTATCTAATAGTTTTTTGAAACTATTGATGCTCCCCGCTGAAACCACCACTTGTAGAAGGTAATTCCACATCCCTGATGCTCTTACAGTAAAGAACCCTCTACGCAGTCTAAGGTTAACCTCTTTTCTTCTAATCTTAACGAGTGGCCACGTGTTATTAAACTATCTTCCACGGAAAAGTTTTATCCCTATTGTGGGGTCACCAGTATGGTACTTGTAAATTTAAATCATATCCCCTCTCAACCACCTCTTCTCCAGAGAGAATAAGTTCAGTGATTGTAACCTTTCTTCATAACTAATATCCTCCAGTCCCTTTATTAGCTTTGTTGTTCTTCTCTGTTCTCGCTCCATTTCCAGCACATCCTTCCTCAGGACTGGTGCCCAGAACTGGACAGCATACTCCAGGTGCGGCTGCACCAGAGTCTTGTAGAGTGGGACAATTATCGCTTTATCTCTTGAGTTAATCCCCTTTTTAATGCATGCCAATATTCTGTTTGCTTTGTTAGCAGCAGCCTATCATCGACTAGGACCCCAGGTCCTTTTCCATCCTAGATTCTCCCAGAGGTTCTCCCCCCAGTGAGTAGATTGCATTCGTATTTTTGCCACCCAAATGCATTATCTTAAATTTGTCCACATTAAACCTCATTTGCCACGTAGTTGCCCACCCCATTAATTTGGGGTGGGCAACTTCTTGCAAGGTTTCCACATCTTGCGGAGAGTTAATCAGTAGGTCTAGTAACGCTTTGTTTCTAGTTGGTGTGTCTACCATCTGACCCATGAAATTGTCCTGCAAGACATTTAGGAACTGGCGAGCCTTAGACGAATGCACGGTTCTATCCGCCCAGTCTATGTCTGGATAATTAAAATCCCCCATTATAATGACACTACCCATCCTTGCTGCTAATCCAAATTGTGATAGGGGGTCCGTCTCCCACTCCTCCCTCAGGTTAGGGGGCCTACAGCATACTCCCAGTATTGTTATCCCCTTAGTTCCATCCCTTTGGAGCTCTACCCATAAGGATTCCACCTCCTCCCTAGCTCCCTTAGTGATGTCATCTCTCACATTCACTTGTACATTATTCTTGATATACAGACATACCCCTCCCCCTCTCTATCCCTGCGATAAAGGGTTTACCCTTGAATGGTTGCCAGCCAATCATGAGAGCTGTTGAACCAAGTCTCTGAAATTCCTACAAAATCGAAATCCTCCTCGTACAAAAGTATCTCTAGTTCTCCCATCTTGTTCGCCAGGCTCCTGACATTGGTGAACATGCCACGTAGTTTAGACCAGTCGCATACTGTCCTCTTATTGGGTGTTCCGAGATTGCAAATAGGACTTGTTACTATACTTAGCCTGGGTTTATGTGCTTTAGTTAACCTACTACTAATGCCCCCAATACTACCCTCTGGAATATGTTCCATGCTGACTATCTCTACCTCTGGACCCTCCCCCCGTCGCCTAGTTTAAAAGCCCCTCTAACTTTTCGGCCATCTTCACTCCCAGCAGATCTGATACATGTATGTACAGTATGTGGAAATCAGACGTGATAAGCAAAAGGAAACAAAGTCATTATAAACTGCAACACATTTTTTATAAAGCATCCATATCACAGTTAGAAACAGCTTTAATATGCTTTGATTCTTCCAAAATGCAGAACAAAAATTACTAATTATTTGCAATGTATCCTAATATCAAAAATAGAAATGCATTTTAATCACATTAACCCCACATCCTATAAGTACATATTTGTATTTTACAATATTTTTTTTCACTCAAGAATAAGGAAAATAGCAAACTGTAATGTTATATATGGTGCCCAATCTCACATACTTACAGTGGGATGTTTATCAAAGAACCAACCGATGTGCCATATATTCTCATTTAGGGCACTGTCTACCTGCCTGGCATCACTCTGTGTTATCCTTACATAGGGGTTTAAGCCATAGGGGTTATCCCTTCTATGTACCTTGCAATCACTAAACAGACATTTGAAATAAAACATTCTGTATGCACTGATGATATGAACTTTAAAAATGATTGCATACACTAGTTTCTGTTGTTTCAAAATGACAAGTGATTAGAGACCTCATCTTGCCATAAACATCATAAATTTTTAAAGGGAAATGTGAGACAATAATTGTTTACATTCTGTTACATTAATGCTCCACCACATAACCACTTACATTTGGAAAAATACTTATTTTACTCCCTTTGAACCTGAATAACACAATATGATATTCTGTTATAGGATTTACCTAAAACATGCAATAAAAGGAGTTTCACAAAATTGTGGCCTGCTTAAGCCTGTGTTCAGCCTCATTCATGCACATTACAAAGTACATTTGATATTATAAAGACATTGACATTGGGCTGAGAAAGCTAATATAGAATGTATAAGCTCAACAATTAAATCTTGGAACAGGCATTTTCAAGGAGCTTCAAAAAGATAGAAAAAGCTTAAGACAAATAGACATCAGCTGTATTTAAGGCACATTGGTAACCTTGTACCTAGGAATTTTTCAGCTACGCACTTCAGCCTTAGTGGAATTGAGTGTAGGCATAAAACCTGTACCAGAAGAAATTATTAATATGAAAATAACTATTGAGGTTGGCATAGGATCCAACTGCAAGGAGCTGTCATGACATCGTCCAGCAACCATTCTTCCTTTAGGCATAACATACTTATCTTTCTTATAAATGTTGGTGGTTGTTATATATCCAAACCACCCATTGCACAGATCCCTCTGTATAAGAGCTGACCACCCGACCTGCTTCTCTGTTACACAATTAAAGGCCCCAAAATAGAATAAAGAATAGCCATACTTTCTGTTTCGGGCATATCTGTTCTTGTGTTATCCATGCTTTCATGTTATCCATGCGTTATCCACTGTTGGATCTGTAATTACCAACAACTATAACTCTCCAGGTAGGCTAACACATTCACAATTTATGTGACATTAATAGCAGATGATTGATAAATTGTCATTTTAGCTAAATATTTTTATGCTATACACGGTAAGATCTTTTTTTATTTGCAGTTCTTCATCTTGACAGACAAGAATTGGAAATGCTTTGTCCAAATCAAATTATTTTAGTTGTATTATTTTCCTGGAATACAGTTTTATGATCCAATGAGTGATGTAACAACCGAGGTAACAACAGCTATTGGAGCCATGGTCTTGGGGAGCCCAATTGTAACCCTGATAAAAAAAATGCTCTTTCCTTCTCACTGCACCAACTGAGAGGGTCCAAGGTAGCTCCGCTGAACCTCTAAGGCAAACATTTCTTATATTTGCCTCTGCAGTGAATCATTTCTGTTTATTAGATGTTTTATTTTCAAATGGTATTGTTCTTGAACAATAGATTTTTCTGTGTTATAAATTTTCATTGTTTCAATAAATTTGCTTTTATCATTCATACTAAAAGAACACCTGTCATGAAAATGACCCTGTAAAGATCTGGTGTTGCCTGCATATTCCTTTCAAGGTTTAATCTGTAAAATGTCTATGTTTCTCAATAGTGCCAAATGCTGGCCTAGCACTTCCCTCCTCTATATTGACCAATGGGCCTGTATAAAAGAGTCAGACCAGTGGGGAGGAGTGAAAGAAAGCAGGTCAGCATTCAACACAAAGGGAAACAACAAGGATTGTCTACAAAATTCAAATAGAGACTCCAGGCATATAGCAAATATAGTTCCAACCGAAGCCAGATACCCATCCTTTGGTAGTTTATTGTACAGGGAATTGGAATTCAGAATTCATTGCTACCATGAAGTGTTAAAACATTAAATTAGGGTGCTACTCTATCTTAGGGTTGTGCAGACCTATAAAGATGTATATAGACACAACTAGGTGCCAGCATATAATTCATGTGCTTACTTTTCAGTGTCATTTTCTAAAGGTATACTTTAGGCCAATGATTTAAAGTGAATCTTCATTGCAGTTTACAAAGCACTGGATAGTGCCTCGCCAACTTTAGCTAACATGAGAAAAAGTTACAACAATAAATTTCATACTGAAACTACTCTTGAAACTCTTCCACTTAAACGAAAGTATGTACAAAAAAAGCATAAAACAAACAGGGCATTGTAGCGAACAGATACAATATTCACATAAACGCACTGGGAATCCCAGTGTAGTGTACAAGTCTTTCAATCATAAACAGTCAAGTTTTAATAATGTTAGTTTTGGGAAATCCAAACCACTTAAGCTGTAGATCCGCCATCTTATATTTGTAAGCCCAAGTGCATTGTGTGTTCTTCAGTAAGGTGGGCATAGTCCTTGATCAGGTTTATAGGGTGTCAGTATATATAATACATGGGCTTGTTTCCTCACACAGTTCCAGTTGCACACTTGATGCAAACCATTTCTTGGCTCCCCCACAATTGTAATTGAGTGTTGTTCTGTAAATGTTCTTGGCATGTTTGGGGAATATGATGGTTGTGCTTTGAAACCTTAAGGGTTTGTTGCGAGGTTCAAAGAGCAGCTGAGATTTGTAATTCCTCCATGTGCAGTTTGGAGTGGAGATTATGGTCTCACTGTAGGAAGTGATGGTAGGAACTGGGGCATAGAATACATGATCTCTGTAATGCTTCTCTGAATCATATTTGATCTCAGAATTGCACCTGCAAGGGAAGATTAAGAAATTATAAATTTGATTAGTACAACGGAAAAATGGTTTAAACATGGCATCCATAAATTCAAAGATTAAAAAGTTGTTTGGTATACAAATTGACCAAATACAATATAAGCTAATTTATCCATGAATTGCTGTATACTTTGTATCATATGGACAGCAGGGTGGCTATCGCTTTTGTCCTGCAGTACTGAGGTCCTCAGTTCAAAATCTATCAAAAGCACTAGCTGCGTGACATTCGCATGTTTTCATTGTGCTTGCGTGGGTTTCCTCCAGGTATTCTGGTTTCTTCACATGCGCCAAAGACATGCAGGTAAGTTAATTGTCACCTGTCTAAATTGGCAATAGTATGTCTGCGAGATAAGGACCTTATATCGTAAGCTCTTTGAGAGCAGTGACTGATTTAAATCAATAATATGTAACCAATAATACTATATTCACTCTTGAGAAGAGGAGAATACGGGGGATATGATCAACATGTTCAAATATATAAGGGGTCCATACAGTGAACTTGGTGTTGAGTTATTCACTTTACGGCCAACACAGAGGACAAGGGTGCACTCTTTACATCTAGAGGAAAAGAGATTTCATCTCAAAATACAGTAAGAGCTGTGAAAATGTGGAATAGACTCCCTCCAGAGGTGGTTCTGGCCAGCTCAGTAGATTGCTTCCAGAAAGGCCTGGATACTTTCCTAAATGTACATAATATAACAGGGTACTAACATTTATAGGTAAAGTTGATCCAGGGAAAATCCGATTGCCTCTTGGGGATCAGGGAGGGTTTTTTCCCCTGCTGTAGCAAATTGGAGAATGCTCTGCTAGGGGTTTTTTGCCTTCCTCTGGATCAACTGTGGGTATAGAATTGGGAATATTAGATTGTACGATATCTTTTTTTTTTTTTTTTTATGGTTGAACTGGATGGACTTGTGTCTTTTTTCAACCTAACTAACTATGTAACTATATAAATAGCTTAAATAAATATATTGCTTGATATGTCATGTAAAAAAAACAATATATCATTTACTAACTTTTCTGATGATTTTCTCTCATTTTCCAGTACGAACTACACTGTCCAATAAGTTGAGAATCATTATCTCAATATGTTTGCTAACATTTTATTTATGGGCTTCTTAACCACTTCATTACCCGCGTATGTACATATGACGCCCACAAGGTGGATCTCCCATCCTGGGTGGGCGTCATATGACGTCCTACCATTCCCGGCCGCCTAGGGGGCGCGCACGCGCCCGCGGCATCGCTCGGGACCTGGTGCCGCTGCCCGGCGGCCGCGATGTCCGCCGGGCACCCGCGATTGCCCGTGAAAACAGCGGGACCGCGTGGGACCGTGGAGCTGTGTGTGTAGACACACAGCTCCACGTCCTGTCAGTGGAGAGGAGACCGATCATGTGTTCCCAGTATGGAGGAACACTGATCGGTCTCCTCCCCTTGTGAGTCCCCTCCCCCCACAGTTAGAATCACTACCTTAGGGAACATATTAACCCCTGCAGCGCCCCCCTAGTGTTAACCCCTTCCCTGCCAGTCACATTTACACAGTAATCAGTGCAATTTTATAGCAACGATCGCTGTGTAAATGTGAATGGTCCCAAAAATGTGTCAAAAGTGTCCGAAGTGTCCGCCGCAATGTCGCAGTCACGAAAAAAAAAATCGCAGATCGCCGCTAATTACTAGTAAAAAAAAAAAAAAAATGCAATAAATCTATCCCCTATTTTGTAGACACTATAAGTTTTGCGCAAACCGATCTATATACGCTTATTGCGATTTTTTTTTACCAAAAATATGCAGAAGAATACATATCGGCCTAAACTGAGTAAAAAAAGAGTTTTTTTTAAAAAAAATGGGATATTTATTATATCAAAAAGTAAAAAATATTGTGTTTTTTTTCAAAATTGTCGCTCTTCTTTTGTTTATAGCACAAAAAAATAAAAACCGCAGGGGCGATCAAATACCACCAAAAGAAAGCTCTATTTGTGGGAAAAAAAGGACTTCAATTTTGTTTGGGTGCAACGTCGCACGACCGTGCAATTGTTAGTTAAAGCAACGCAGTGCCGAATCGCAAAAAGTGCTCTGGTAAGGAAGGGGGTAAAATCGCCCGGTGTTGAAGTGGTTAAACAATGTTGCTACTGTTGCTTTTTAAAATTTGTAAAATAAGCACTAATAAATATGTGGATTTTGTTACGTACTTGCTTTTTCCAGCCATAGACCAAGCTTCTGCTGGTGGACATATTTTAACTTAACACCTAAGCAATTTTTTTTTTATCAAACTTAAATGGAGTTTGACTGTTTGGGTCCTTGAGGGAGTAGCGCCATAATATACCCATTAAATCATTTTGTTACTTGCAAAGAAAGCATTTTGTCAGCATTAGTAGATCTCTACCTAACCTGACCAGATTTGAACGCTATTGTCACAGCAAACCTACAACCCTGAATTAGTTACATCTATATACTCCTCCTTAATATCCACACCGTGCACATCAGCACCATCGTATACAGATAAATGACAGAAATATTGTAGTATTTCCCTGAAATTTGAGGATGACAGCAAATTTGGGGCACAACCTCCAATGCAGATGGAACTAATTTTAAATTAATAATGCTATAGTCTTTGGTAGAATCTTGTATCACTTGGGCAATCTCTGGACATAGCTCAAACTGCTTTCATGGTGTTTCCACAGTACTAGTTTTTCAATGTACCTGGTGAGAGTGTTCTTAAACAAAGATTTAAAATGACATATCGTTTTACACATACAAAGGAAACCATATCAAGCACTTGGGGGTAAGCTTTCCCAAATGTACTAAGAGGTTAGTATCAAAGAAACTAGTTATTCAAGCCCTGATGAAGGGGGAACCTTTAAGCCCCTGGAAATCATTGGATTGTCCTCGTTGTTGTATTTGGACTTTTGTAATTAAAACAATA
This sequence comes from Lithobates sylvaticus, assembly GCA_028564925.1. NCBI lineage: Eukaryota > Metazoa > Chordata > Amphibia > Anura > Ranidae > Lithobates > Lithobates sylvaticus. Next base: position 201,697,811 of record CM053026.1, on the reverse strand, counting down.
CACTTTGCATGTTAAAGAGCTGCCTAGCCATAGTCATTGCGCTCCATCTTATCTTCAGACTAGGGAGCTAAATCTATTTCAAATCCAGCGCCACCACCTTCATGTTTTGCAAGGGGAAAAAAAAGCATGACAGTGTCTCAATCTATTCTCAACTGTCTACAACAAGAAAAAAAAAGTTTTGGCTGGAGTGAACAATTACATTTCTTTAGGTTAAACTGTGCATTCCTATTATGATCTATGTACAACCAAATGCTAAGATTACATTTATGCAATATTCTGTCAGGTTAAATGAAAGTGCTAAAAGCTGACCTCGGTTTGGTTGCTTTCATTATAGCATGCCCCTTTTTTAGAACTGGGTAACTAATCAGTTAATGCTTTACAAATATAGTTTTATAGTAACAAATTATCTATTTTAAAAACAAGACGTGCAACAGAATCAGTATTTCATAACTTCATCAGTTGTGGTCGAGAGAAAGGTAATATATCCTTCTCTTTGGACTGTCCTAAATAGGATCACTTTTTCTTTATACAGTGCTGTGAAAATGTATTCACCCCCCTTGGCATTTTTCGTGTTTTGTTGCCTTACAACCTGGAATTAACATGGATTGTTTGAAGATTTGCATCGTTTAATTTACAGAACATGCCCACAACTTTGAAGATGTTTTTTTTTTTTTATTGTGAAGCAAACAACAAATAGGACAAAATAACAGAAAAAGTCAATGTGCATAACTATTCACCTCCCTAAGGTCAATACTTTGTAGAGCCACCTTTTGCAGCTATCACAGCTCAAAGTCACTTTGGATAAGTCTCTATGAGCTTGCCATATCTTACCACTGGGATTTTTGCCCATTCCTCCTTGCAAAACTGCTCCAGCTCCTTCAAGTTGGATGGTTTGCGCTTGTGAACAGCAATCTTTAAGTCTGACCACAGATTTTCTTTGACTAGGCCATTCCAACACATTTACATGTTTCCCCTTAAACCACTCAAGTGTTTTAGCAGTGTTTTTGGGGTCATTGTCCTGCTGGAAGGTGAACCTCCATCCTAGCCTCAAATCACACACAGAGTGGTACAGATTTTGCTCAAGAATATCCCTGTATTTAGCACCATTCATCTTTCCCTCAACTCTGACCAATTTCCCTGTCCCGACTGCTGATGGTGTTCTTTGGGTGATTTGATGTGTTGGGGTTGTGCCAGACATAGCGTTTTCTTTGATGGCCAAAAAGTAAAATTTTAGTCTTATCAGACCAGAGCACCTTCCTCCATACATTTTGGAAGTCTCCCACATGCCTTTTCACAAATTCAAAACGTGCCATTTTGTTTTTTGCTGAAAGTAATGGCTTTCTTCTGGCCACTCTGCCATAAAACCCAACTCTATGGAGCCTACGGCTTATCGTCGTCCTACGTACAGATACTCCAGTCTCTGCTGTGGAACTCTGCAGCTCCCCCAGGGTTACCTTAGGTCTCTGTGCTGCCTCTCTGGTTAATGCCCTCTTTGCCCAGTCTGTGAGTTTTGATGTGTGGCCGTCTCTTGGCAGGTTTGCTGTTGTGCCATGTTCTTTACATTTGGTTATGATAGATTTGATGGTGCTCTTAGGAATCATCAAAGATTTGGATATTTTTTTTATAACCTAACCCTGACTTGTACTTCTCAACAACATTGTCCCTTACTTGTTTGGAGAATTATTTTGTCTTCATGGCAGTGTTTCATTAGTGGTGCCTGTTGCTTAGGTGTTGCAGCCTCTGGGGCCTTTCAAAAAGGTGTGTATATGTAATGACAGTTCATGTGACACTTAGATTGCACATAGGTGGACATCATTTCACTAATTATGTGACCTCTGAAGGTAATTGGTTGCACCAGAGCTTTTTATGGGCTTCATAACAAAGGGGGTGAATACATATGCACATGCCAATTATCAGTTTTTTATTTCTGAAAAATTGTTTTATGTATATATTTTTCTAATTTTACTTCACCGACTTAGAATATTGTGTTCTGATCCATCACATTTAATTCAGATAAAAAAAAATTGAACTAAAGGCTGTAATGTAACAAAATAGGTAAAAAGCCAAGAGGGGGTGAATAATTTTGCAAGGCACTGTATTTGGCCATTCAACAATTTTATAAAAGAGAACCTACTTGATTGGTTCAGAATAGCCCCTAATTCCTGATCACAGGGAGGTTGACCCAGACTATTAAAAATTTAGCTACCGTGTTTATAAATTCAGAATGAGTTCCATTCTAACTGTTTTCGCACGGTCAGTTACAATCATATGACCTATTTTCTTAAATGTGCTGGGCAAAATTATGGGCCTCTTATTTGATGCATTAATAATATCACCTGATCTAAAAAATTAACACTTGCATTTTTTTCCAGGTAACAGCACAGACATGTATAAAAACTCCCACACATAAGTTAATTCCATGAAGCAATTCAAATTGCACTGATAAGATGCAGTTCAGTAAAGTACACTAAACTGGTAGTTTCCAAAAATGGACAGCTCAAAGATCTGATTTACCTGATTTCTTGCACTGGTTCAGGATTCACTTCAATACTTTCTCCAAACACAACTGGTTGCATCCTTGGCCGCACTTCTGGCATGGAGTTGTTGAGGAGGAGGTATGGGATCTGTAAGGGGGGAACACATATTTTTATGCTCAGCACATATCAGCAAATAAATAAAATCTTAAGGGTTTTATTCAGTTACTGATGTTAATTAACAAGTGAAAACCAGGCCATTCAGTGAATCTGTGGAGAATCATATACTGTAATGTATGCATCACAATTGCCTTGATTCCTCAAATACATAGTACTGTTCAGATCAAGTAGACATGCATGCAAATATCCAATCCTCAGTACTCATGTTGCAGCCTTTGAAGTACACTCACTATTTGTTTTGCTGACAACTAGTACTTTTTGAGACACAGAGCCAGAACAATCATAATTATTAGAAAAGTAACAGGCACGGGTTCCAAATATGCATACTTGTTCTAGAGACTGGGAAAGTAGCAAAGCCACTGGTTCATTGTTATATGTATGGAACCAGCATTTTCATTGGAGGAGGTCAACAATTACAGACTCCTTACTTCATCAGTATAAGCTTCCTATAAATGTGACTTTTATTACCTGAAATTGAACATTTCCATTAAGAAAATATAAAAACACTGATTGACACCAAACACTGGTAATTATTAATACTTAAGTTTCCCCCACATCTGAATGGGTTAAGTCTTTCCAATTGAAGGCAAGCAGTAGCAGCTTAGTTTAATGACAGACGCTGCTCTAAATAACTGTATGCATAAATTCCATGCTAACTTCTTTCAGAGTGACAGGTTGAGTTATAGTCTGCTTTTCCACATTCAAAATTACTGCCAAAAGATTTATAACATAACTAAACTAACATAATAATGGTTGACACTCACGTTGGCGAAAATTACATTTATCTATTTTAACTGCTCAAGCATGAAATATAGTACATAAGTCTCCAATAATGGTGGTTTAAGATGGCACTCTACACCCTTGTATTTTTCTTAATAGAACATTACTGATGTTCTAAGCTTTCCATTATAAAACATGAAGGAGAAAGTAAAAATGGCTATTTATCATAACTACCTCACATAGATCTTAAGAGATTACACATTTATTTTATAAAAATTAAAAGAAAGACAATGAACCTGTGTTGACCAGATTCCTTCACCTGGTGCTACAGTGCAGTTAGAAATTGAAGGTCATCAAGTGACTGACTTGTATGGGCAATAATTTCATGTCCCATTAGAAAGATGTTAAAAACACTTGTATGGTATTTCTTCCAAACAAATATTAAATATTACTTCCAGTTATTATGAATATTACTATTGAAAAATAATACTTTGATATTCATTGTAATAAAAGACAACTTCAAATTTTTCTATTTTTTTTTTTAATTACCGTGTCTAGGTTTTCTTTTAAATATTTGTCATATATTTGCACAAGGATGCTTTAAACCCCATCACAAGACACCTTTTAAGCTGACCATAGGTGGATTGAAATTCGGTCGGTTCAGTAGGTACCAGTTGAAATTTGATCCATATCTGGCCATTTCTGTTCCAATGAATTCTATCGAGCTGGCTGGCTGGAAAATTCTCTTTTGATCAGCACTGCAGCCAGTGCCCAGCCCAGACCTGTTTTCCCAAGTGAGTTTTTTTTTAAAGTTCTATTACTGAACAGACCTCATCATAGAGAAAGTAAGAAATGCCTTTTGGCTCCCGCTCTTTGAAGAATGATTGGTCAGTTGCCTGCACCAAAAAACACACAACTTGCTTGACCCAAAGCAGTCTTTTTCCAACTTTTGGTTTGATATAAAACTGCAAAATGCCCAAGACAGCACTGGATTTCTAGCATGATCACCAGAGGTTTGTTTGCGCTTATCAGATATAAACTAAAAGCATTTCCATTATATATTTAATGAACAGTAGGGAGCAAAGAAAATACGTTTAATTTTAGGATTTACATACACTTTAACCATGTGACCACCTATTCCAGCTCTGCACAGCCATCACCATAATGTACTGTAGTTTTCACCAGTATCATTACTATATTATTATAATATTATTATATTACCCCTAAACAGAATTGTTATGATTGTATACTGTTGTATACTGTAAGTGGCAATGACATTAGATGAAGGATAAAGTTAGCTGCCAAAAGATGTATCCACTAAGCATGCCTACAGTATATACCAAAGGTTTATGTACTGTATGTCTATGAGACTCACTGTGCCAGTCTTTGTTGGGGGACCATCTGGAAGCTATCTGCCCTGGCTGTAGGTAACTTGTAGACATCCTTATTACTTTACAAACATGTATACAAATTGTAGGTTTTGCAAATCTTATGTGCAGGGGCACAGAAGTGATTTTGCATAAAATGTGATAGACTTGTTTGGAGAATACCAAAATACCATTTCTTGAATAATTCCATTTAACCAAGAACACTGGAATTTCTTCAGAATAAATTGTTAAATTGGCCACAGTCAGATCAAAATTCATCCAGTTCAGCAGAGACTGGTTGAATTTAAATGTTTTACGTTGCAAGGAGGATTTCTCTATCCACCATGTATGGCCAGCTTTACTGCACCAGTATGAAAAAGCAATGTGTGCAAAAATATATGCAGTATTTACTGGATTTGATATGTATCTGGCACGCAATTACCTTTCCTTTTAATTTGCATACAAGGACCAATTTTTCCACACAATTATCTTCAGCATATGTTCTCTAACAAGCAGTAGTCTAGATAAAATAATCTCAGGATTTCAGTTTTGTGCTGATTTACATGGTCCACCATAAACTAGATGCAAACCCTAAATGAATGACTTTATTTCAATTTTTTTAAATACTGGTTTTCGCCATTTTCCATACCTTGTTGCAACTCTGTTTTGCTGATTACCTGCAACTTATTTGCAGCCAATCCCTATCTACATGTGTGTACTCCAGCAATCTCTCGGGGTGTGTTTTCTGATAGTGACAACACCGGACCATGCCTGTGCAATGTGTATAGGCATGGCTGTGTTTAGTCCCCATCAGAAGCTTGTGTGACAGAGTGGTAATGCAGGAGCACCACTTGGAGACAAGAACTGTAAGGGTTGTAACCCTATAACAAGAAGTGCTTGAACAAGGACCTCCATGGCAGAATTACGAGGTATAATTTTGATGAAGGCTTTAGATTTAAAAAGATTGAAAATAACTCTTTAAATTATGTTAACATGGTAAAACGTATATGACATCATAATGATTGAGCTTATATATACCTTATCTTACACCTGCAAGCATCTTATTTGTGCATAGTTCAACATACTTCCCTTCTGAAATCATGGTAAAAGTTCTTGCTCATCTCCCTTGTTAATATTGGAAAAAAATTGCCTAAATTTTACCTTTCTTCCCCCGGCCTGTTATTGGACACTGATGGAACAGTGATGACATCATCCCTGCGCTCTCCCTCCTACATATTAAGTGTTAGAGGAACGGTCAGATTAGTTTAGAGTGCTGCCTCTCCCAATCCAATTGCTGTTGAGCAGGAGGATTACAGGAGACATATATTAAGGCAGATTCAGGTACAAAATGTAACTGTATGAGAAAATATATTAAACTATTTTTATAACCACTTTAAACCCAGAGTCTTTTCCTTCTGTTCATTCCTTGAAATGGACCTTTCACCTAAAATGATATACTATCTTTTTTTATTTCTTCCTCCCTCTGTAGTTTTAAAAATCAAACCTGTTTTATAATTCAGGGCTTGTAAATAACTTTCTATAATCTTTTGGTACCCACACTTTTCTGCTTCCTCAATTTTTGCCTAGGCAATATTTCAGTATACTGCATGCTGCCAAGATACCCTCATATATCTCATATATCAGGAGGCAGCAGTTTCATTCAGCTGTAGAACTCTCTCTCATTTTAAGACAATGACAATATAAACTACAAGTCCCGGCAGCAAATCTGGAGCTGCATTATCACCTCATGCATTACCAGAAATGGAGCACCAGAGGACAATGTAGATTAGAGACTAAATGGATTCCCTGAGCTTGTAACTATGTTTATTCAGCAAAAATGGTAAAAGAGGAACCAAACATTTTTTGCTCTTGGACACAGAAGGTCCTCTTTAATGCCCATAGCCTTTTTATTTTTGAAGATGTGTTGTTTCTGAATTTTTTAAATGTCTGTATTTGTAGTCCTACCCTAATTTATTATACTTCTGACTTTGGAAATAGAGTTTCCCAACAAATTTTTCCAAGATATATTTTTATTTCTTGGGCTTTAATTAAATCCTTAATTTGACCAACATACAAAATATAGCATAGGATATAACTAAAAAAAGTCTTCTGACAAAAACAGATGTCAAATACATTTTTTTTTTTCTCAGATAATTTATTGTGTTTTAAAACATACACAACATAGAAAAAAAACACATAACAAAACAAAGACAAAAACTTGAAAGGGCACAGGTATTTGAGGGTACCAGTCCGCACCTTTTTTATGTCGGGTACGCAGACCCTTCAGCAGTATTTCGGTCAGAATACTCATTTGACATAGGGCAGTAGGAGTACACATACCATTACATCGTCTATTGTGCAGCACAGTATCATAAACAGAGTTCCGACATGTTCCCCCAGTTATACAGTGGTCTATAAAGAACCGGGTGCGGCAGCATATCTCTAAACCGTTGAGATGAAGCATATTTTAAGCAACGTTTGCATCAGTCTCTGCAGGGCTGTAATTTTTATGCTTTTTACTCTCCCTTCCCCTCCAAGCCTCTCCTATCATTTCGCAGCGTATCGCCAGCTCACTAGGGTATTATGTTGTTAGTGGTCGTCCTCCCTCCTAGTATTCTATTCTGGACCAGCCTCAAAGGTGCCAGTCCAGGAGTGTCCAGCCAGGGGTCCCAGATATGTTCAAACTTGTTAGGGCTACCTCTGTGTTTATATGTGAGTTGTTCCCTAATAAGAGAATCGTTCACCGACTTCATCCACTCAGCCAGAGTAGGTGCTGTCGCCGATAGCCACTTCCTAGCTATGAGTTTCCTAGCCAGAAATAGCATTCTCAGTATTGCTGAGTATGTGTGTGGAGTATATTGTTCATCATCTATCCAACGTCAAATACATTTAGTATAGCTGAATAATAAAGCTCAACAGTAAAGTTTGCCTTTTACTGTAGGAGAGCTTTTTGTACCAGCTTTTTTTGTGATGCAGACAGGGTGGGCTTAGGGCTAGACCATAGTTATTACTAACAGCTGATAGTTAAACAAATAACCCCTACTGGGATCCACCAGACCTGCTAAGACTGGGTGCTATTTTAAATTGATGCAGGGGCAAATAAAAGTAATCCCAACAGCGCTTTAAAATGGCACCGAGTGCTCTAATGGTTAATGAGTGCATAACTGGATTAAATTGTGTTTTTAAAGTATATGTCTGAGCCACTACTTTTATGCAATGCTAACTTTAAAATTCATGCATGTAGTAAACAAATGGGGGTTACACTATCAATATACCATACTTTCCTGCAGCTTTAATTAAAAAGAAACAAAAATGTTCAGAGCTCCTTGTTGCTTGAAGTTGAAAACAAGCTTCAAGTCCAGACAATTCCCATGTCTGCACAGTTCAAAAATTAGAACCAGGCTGACATGTTTTAGCATTTCAATGTTCTTGAACCAGCACACATCAATGGCCTCCAGCCTATCTTGCAAAACATCCATACAAATGAATGCAGTGTTTCATATTGACTTGGCTCACATGGAAGGAAATGCCGCTAGCTCTGTTTGTCAAAGAGAGATGTGCTGCAACAATATGAGTAACCACGCCTTGGGCAATAATGACTGGAGCAATAACATACAGTTTGGTACATAAATAGTATCCTATAGAAATCAATCAGAATTTTCAAGTTCTGAGAATTTACAACAGGGGACATTCTTGGTTAATTGGTTGCTGGAAATGATTCTACTTTGCATTTCTCTCTTTTGCCTAAAAGAAAGATGCTTAAAGCTCCAGGCAAATATAAAAAACACTGATTAATCTGTTTGCTCTGTAATCATTAATACACCATTAAATCTCCTTTAAATACAAGCAGTGTAAGTACCTGAACTCAACCTTCTATCAGCCTCTTGCAGTCCCTGTACAGCAGATCTGGAGTGTAAGAGGTAGGAGCAGTACAAGCAACCAATCAGTTCATTTGCTGACAGAAGCAATCTGATAGGAGGAGAGAACAAAATACTTTCAATGTGCTGCTTCTCCATTCACTGTTCTGTCACAGGCTGGAGGTGGGTCCACTTACTTGTTCTCTCCTGTGACCCAGAATCAGCTGACAGTGGGCAGCAGCTAGCTCAGCCTCTCAGTGCCCCGCTCTACAGCCTGGAGCTCTAGTAAGCGTGGGAGGGGCAGAGCAGAGAGTGATGACTTTACAGTCACTGATCTCAGCTCTGAACAGACTGAGAACTATGTGATCAGCGGTCATGTGATCGTTCAGTTCTCGGGCTTAGAGTCGACGGGGCACAGGGAAGTGAGTATGTGTTTATTTATTTTTTTTCTATTCCCACACTTCTTTAATAGATGCCTAAACACCCTGAAAAAATACAGCGGCAAAAACCTTCAGACAGAACACGACATCACGTTAGTATTCACCTGAATTACTACATTGTATTACAGACGATATCAGTATACTGTGTGAATATAGGGCGTAAAAATTATTTGCTTGTGTAGAATGTATTGCAGGACCTTTTGAGCCCATAAGTATGCACATTAAAATGTACACTGCCCAATCTGTTGAAGGAAAGAGGTGTTTTGTTAAGCCAAAAGAAACTCTGCATGAAAACTTTCACTCCACATTTGCATACTGTTATTCTCAATTTAAAATCAGCAGGGTTTATGGCATGTGAAACTGCCAGTTTTTTTACTCTTTTATTTAAAGTGGGCAATAGGTCTGTTGGTGACAGCCAAGAAAGAAAATGTCTTGGCACTGAAAAGTCACTTTCCAACCAGAATGGAACTGTAGCTCTTGTGAGGTGTCACATTTCTCCTGAAATCAGCAATACACCTCGAAATTGTAACATTCGGTTCCTCCAGGCTTTTCTTCCAAGATACAAATAATATGGAGAGGGTGGATATGACAGCACAAAGGAGTTCATTTATCAAAGTATCCAAATGAATACATTAATGACTTGCCTATAATACCCAATCAGATTTATGCTATATTTTTCCAATATAGATGTGCAAATGAAATGAAAGCCCGGAGTGCTTTCTGTGCGCAACACTGTGGTTTTAGACATGTGTATAAATGCGGCCCGTGTCTGTCATTTCTTTGACCACTTTGGAATTTTAGGAAGGCAATTATTCAGTTAGGGTTTGCAAAGTCTTAACTTTGTCTTATGAGACCATTATACAAGGCGAACAGTGAGGTTTTTATGCCATTTGCACCCATTGCAGTTAGGGAATTTTAGTGCAATATTAAATTTCATGACTTTACATTGCTGCTAACGGCAACTTAAAGTGGACATTTAGGTATTTTTGCAAAGTTACATTGATCCAGCTTGTTCCTTGGTCCATGTGCATGTGTTATACCAGGAAGATCCCTGTGGAAGCTGTAAATCACGGTCCTGTGATCATTACGCAGCAGGGAAGCTGCTCACTCAGTACAGGTGCCATTCAGAGAACATTGTGCTTTTTCTAAATGAATGCAAAGGGTTCTCTGATTGGACGAGGTGGAGAAAACATCATCACTTTCCTGCCTCTCCAACTCATCCCGAAATAGACCTTTACTCCGAAAATGGACCTTTCCTCCCTGCACTCCCCTTCCTAATTTGCAATACAAATGTTTTATTCTACTCCAGATACTGGGATACATTAGGAGTATACACTGCACATGTAGCACAGTCAGTACACAGTAGGAAAAGAATTGTTCGGATAAAAGTTTTTTTTTGGCAGACAAGACAAAGGGGGGTTATTTACTAAAGGCAAATCCACTTTGCACTACAAGTGTAAACTACAAGTGCAAAGTGCACTTAAAATTGCACTGAAAGTGCAGTCGCTGTAGATCTGAGGGGGACATGCAAGGAAAATAAAAAACAGAATTTTAGCTTGAACATGATTGGATGATAAAATCAGCAAAGCTTCCCCTCATTTCAGATCTACCCCTCAGATTTACAGCGACTGCACTTTCAGTGCAATTTCAAGTGCACTTTGCACTTGTAGTTTGCACTTGTAGTGCAAAGTGGATTTGCCTTTCGTAAATAACCCCCAAAGTCTCTTTTGCCAAAATTCTCTACCTAGAAGCATTTTTTTAGTTTTGCAAGTCTAGTTCAGCTTTAAGATCTCAGAGGAGCATGTACATATCATCTTAGTCATCTCAAGGACTGCGATCCCATAAGGCTGCCATATATGTCAGAACATCAGCCTGATGAAGTCAGTCACGACGAAGAGCACTGGAGGGAGACTGTAATGCTACAAGATATCCCTTAATTTTTGCTAGCTTGTAAAATATTTGAACTGTTGTTTAACGTGTTTAAAGTGTATGTAAACACTAATGCCCTGTACACACCATAGGATTTTACGACAACAAAATCCATGGGATTTTTTCCAACGGCTGTTGGCTCAAACTTGTCTTGCATACACACGGTCACACAAAGTTGGTTGGAAATTCCGAACATCATGAACGCGGTGACGTACAACACGTACGAAAAATGAAGTTCAATAGCCAGTGCTGCTCTTCTGCTTGATTCCGAGCATGCGTGGCACTTTGTGCGTCGCAATTGTGTACACACGATCAGAATTTCCAAAAAGGGATTTTGTTGTTGGAAAATTTGAGAACCAGATTTAAAATTTTGTGTGACGGAAATTCCTATGGAAAAATGTGTGATGGAGCCTACACAGGGTCGGAATTTCCGACAACAAGGTCCTATCACACATTTTCCATCGGAAAATCCTATTGTGTGTACAGGGCATTAGGCTGGCTATAGGTAGAGCAAATTTCTTTCCTGCAAAGAAATGTTTCCGATTTCTACATCAACACAGACAGTGTTGACAGGGGAATCCCTCCCATGAAGCTACTGTGTTCTCCCGGTGGGGAGATGAGGGAAGCCATCCCCATCGGGAAAACACAGTGATTATTGCTGGTGGCTATAACAGGTGCTAGCAATAATCACATGTAAAATCCGACAGGCTGGTTGTATCCAAGTTGATTGATAAACTTGGGTACATTCGGCCTGCCCAACCATGGTTGAAATCATTGTTATTCCGACCATTGACGGTTCTCTCGGCCGGTTGAGTAGGAACTCGTCTGAGCTTTGACCCATCTATGGCCGGCTCAAGAATGAACTTGTCTTAAGCCCCATACACACGCGCGGACAATCCGTGGACCAGGTCCGTCGGACCATGTCCGTCATACTTTGTCTGATGTTGGTTTTGCGTACACACGATCGGACAAAGTTGTCGGAAAATCCGATCATTCTGAACGTGGTGACGTTTGTTGCCTACGACGGGACTACGTAGAGGCTAGTAGCCAATAGCTTTGGTCTTGTAATGTGATCTGAGCATGCGTAGCACTTTGTCCGGTCGGACAAGCGTACACACGCTCGGATTTGGTGTGATCGGACCGGGTTGACGAGAAATCTTTCCAGCAGGAGATAAGACTTTGTCCGACGGACAAACCGACGAACACTGTCCGATGGTGCATACACACGGTCTGATTTTTCAACAACCTTGTCCGATCGGACCAAATTGATGAAAAAGTCCGACCGTGTGTATGGGGCTTTATTTGCTCCCTTTTGGCCAGTTAAATATTTTATTGAAAGTGTTTTGTTATATCTGTTTAATAAATGCAAAAACTTTGTTGATTCTGCCAGAAATTCAAACAATGTTATCAAGAAGTATGTTAGCACTTTAAGGCACCTCCATTCTATCTTATGGAAATAAAAAGATATTTTTTTCATTTCAAAGCAAACTTGTTTTTACAAAATACCTGAAAATACATGCAGACACATTGCAGTCTTAAATATAAATTAGGTTTGCTTTAACCTGTTTGAAAGCGCTTAGCTAATACAAGCATTTAACGCATGTACAGCAGCCTCTCTCAACCTTTTTGAACATGGATGGACCCTTGAAATACCTTTCTGGTCTCAGGGAACCCCTGCTAATAATAATTACTATAATTGGAGCTCACGGTACATTGAAATAGCTAAAAAGATAATTGGGGTCAGTAGTTACCTGAGAAACAGAAGGTGCTCATTGATCAAGAAACCCTAGCAACTTCTAGAGGAACCCCAGGGTTCCACAGAACCCTGGTTGAGAAAGGCTGATATACAGAATAGACCAATTTCCCCAAATAAGGAAAAAAGTTCTTCCTAACTCTGAATGACAAACCCTGGTTCACAAATACATTTTGCATCAGGAAAAATCTTGGATGTTTTTTCCGACGGAATTCCGCTTAAGCTTGGCTTGCAAACACATGGTCACACAAAAGTTCTCAGAACTTTCGACCGCCAAGAACGCGGTGACGTACAACACTACGACAAGCCGAGAAAATTAAGTTCAATGCTTCCAAGCATGCGTCAAATTGTTTCCGAGCATGCGTGATTTTTTGCACGTCCTAATTGCATACAGACGATCGCATTTTCGAATAGGAGCTTTTCCCAAGCGAAAAATAGAGAACCTGCTCTCAATCTTTTGCTGGCTGGAATTCCGCCAGCAAAAGACCGATGGAACATACACACGGTCGCATTTTCCGACAAAAATCTCACATCGGAGTTTTGCTGGCGGCATTTCCGATCGTGTGTACGCGACATTAGTCTTTGTCTGGAGGTATTGTAGACAGCTGACTGTACACAATGCAGTGTTTAGATGGGCCTGGGTCTGTGGTGACAGCTTTCAGGATATAGGGAAAAGGAGCGCAGGTAAGGTTTTGCACAACTACTTGTGTTCATTGATGTACATGTACACATATTTAGCCTATGTCAGCATGTTCACCTATTTCTCTATGGTCACACATTTGTGAAAAGGGTTAAAAATAGACTGTATTTAGAAAAAAAAAAAAAAAACATTCTCAGTCAAAACGGCTATTGTGGTGTGATGATAGCCATAACATACAGTATATACAGGCAGTGGAAGTAGGTGTCAATAGTGGCACTAGATGTTTGCTGTTTGCCTTATTTGCCTTGAAATACTAGATGTCTTGCAGCTTTAACCATCCTGTTTATGCAAACATGACTAAGTGAGTAATATTTGAACAGTGACGTCAGTGCTGGATTAGAAAACAATTCCTCTAATATCAAATTAATATTTTGTTCTGTCTATTGCATGTGTACCAAGGATGAATAATTAGCATTTATATAAAACAGCAGGTTCATCACTATCGACAGTGGTACATAAAGTACACAGCATAAATGTTTGCTGCGTGTTTTAAATGACTCTGCAAATAATGCAACATAGTCAAGTCTCTTTATGCCTAAAGCCAGTATATCTTTCATACAGCTCTTGGCAAATAATGTGCTACCACAATCCTGCTATCAACCAACAAGTGAAACCAATTAGTGGGCTGCCAATGCTATAAAGCAGGAGTCTCCAAAACTGCAGCCCGTGGGTCAAATCTGACCCAGTGCAAGGATTCATCTGGTCCTCTAAAATAAAATGGGACTCTGATGTAAGGGGGGACTTTGATGGGGACGCTGATGTATGGGGGTTCTGATTGGGACTCTTATGTACGGAGTACGCTAAAGGATATTCTGATGTAAGGGGACTCTGACATAATGGGAACTCTGATGTAAGAGGGGCTTTGATGAAAGGAGGGACTCTGATGAGGACCCTGGTGTAGGGAGGGACTCTAATGTGGACCCTGATGTAAAGAGGGATTCTGATCTGGGGGGGGGGGGCTTTTATGGGGACTCTGATGTATGAGGGACTCCAATGTGTGGGGGAACTATAATGGGCTCAAGCAGTGGCGTCAAGGGGGTGGCTTTTGAGGCTATAATAATTAATTTAAATTTAAATTTGATTTGGTCATATATGAAACCGATTTTTTTTCATCCCATGCATATTTGGAAAATACAACCTTTGGCCTTCTCACTGAAAGGTTGGGAGACCCCTGCTTTCAAGCAATCTCTACGGCTGTGCTAAAGCCAGAAAGTCTACTCTGCTTACTTGGTAATCCGCTGTAGCCAAATTTAAAGGGCACCTTCCCTCCTTTTCACTAAATATGACATCAGAAAGGCAGCTCTGCATTCTTATATGAAATCATCATGTTCATTAGTTAAAATAAACAGTTTTTACACTTAACGCACTGGCCAAGATATCTGTATTTATAAAAGCTTATATTTTTCCACACCTGTTAATCAACACAGATTTCTCTATAATGTGATTGGAAGTCTATTTTTTACTTTCACATGCATGTTTATTCCTTTTGCTTCCATAGCCTGTTCTTGCTCTTTGCCCATGGGGACCAATCAGATACAGCTTTGCTGACCTAGAACTAGTAAGCAGATCGGAGGAGTTGTAGAAAACCCAGAAATCCTTATCTGTATATCTGAATGAAGCCCAGGGGTCAGCAACAAGGGAGAAAAGGGAATATTTGGCCCGGGGTCCAATCATCCTCTGGTCATCAAGCATTAAGCCAGCATACTATGGAATGGATACTATGGGTTAATATATATTGCTTTTTGCACTCCAAGAAGCTAGTAAACATATTAAGTTTTTTAAAGTCATGTATTCATTTCAATTATGAAATGTGTTTTACATACAACTAGTGTAAGTACCTGAATTTCTGTTATAAACCTCCTGTAATCCCCCTTAGGCTCCATTCACACTTGTGCAACTTGTCATGCAACTTTGGACATCATGTTTGGACATGTTTTCCAATGATACCCATTCATATATGCACAACTTAAAGTGGAACTTCTACTTATCTGTCTCCTCCCCCCCTCCGGTGCCGCAGACAGCTTTCAGGGGGGAGGGGAGAATGGGTACCTGTTTTTGACAGGTACCGATCCCCACTTCTGGGAGAAGGGCCACGGCCTGGTCTTTCAGAAGTTCAGCCCCCTCCTCCTTCCATTACCGCCGGACCAATTAGAAAGCGCAGCGAGCTTCACGCAGTAGGGAACCGGCTATGAGGCCAAAAGGCTTCACTGACGGGTTCTCTTACCAGGAATGACAGCGTCTGCACCCAACAGTATTAGTAGTAGCTGCTGACTTTAAGTTTTTCGTGGGGGGGGGGGGGGGTTGCAGCAACTTTAAAGTAGTTCATGCACTACATTTGCCTGACTTTCATGCAATTTGAAGGCCATAGATTTTAATGTTAACCCTCAGAGGTTGCATGAAAGTTGTACCTGAGTGTTATACAATGCAACTTGTGTGCATCAGTTGTCCATTATCACTGGTCAAAGCCAAAGTCGTATCCAATTTGCACCCATCCAAAGTTGCGTCAAAGTTGCACTCCAAAGTCAGCACAACTTTGAAATTTGAACAATTGTGAATGGAGCCTTACAGTAGCACTCGGACTGGGAAAGGGAGGAACAGCACTTGGTGTCAATCAGACTCTGCTGAAATGCTCATGTGCTTCCTAGAAGAGAGAAAAGTGAAAAGAGGGATGTCCTTATCAGTGTGTTGCTGCTCCTTTATTGCATGAGCAGAATGCAGGTGTGTACTCTGTGTTACAGTGAAGTTTAAGATGTGTTATATTAAAGGTCAAGGACCTGGCTAAGTTGTGGCTGAACAAACTAATAAATCCTTTGTCAGGTTCTCAAATATGTATTTCAGATGTTTATTTAGCTGGCTGCCAGATGTTTAGCTTTACAGATGAATCAAAATTAAAAATGTTCCATTTTTTAAAATGAATGTAAGTACCCCAACCTGCACAAAAACATATATTTGGCATTTTGACAACATGGCTGAAAAAGATGTCCCTATAGAGATGTGTGGAGAGGTAGGCAATCTTTAAGAGGTGGAGATCTACATGAACAACATGAAAGAGATCAAAGATCACCAGGGTTTGACATCCTTTTTAAATTAAACAAAATTAACCAGCAAGGCCTAACTAAATAGTAAGTAAACTTAGAAAAATATAATAAAACAACCGTCACTGAAAAAATATAAACTTGGCTTACCATAAAAGTGGACAGTGTCAGTCAGTAGAGCAGTAGGTGTGTGGACAGTGTCAGTAGGACAGTGGACGTTGTCAGTAAACAGTGTCAGGGCAGAGGACAGTGTCAGTAAGACAGTGGACAGGGTCAGTCAGTAGAGCAGTGGACAGTGTCAATAGGGTGTGGATAGTGTCAGTAGGGCGGTAGATGGTGTATGGACAGTGTCAGTAGCTCAGAGGACAGTGTCAGTAGAGCAGAGGACGGTGTCAGTAGGGCAGTGAATGGTGTGTGGATGTTGTCAGTAGGAGAGTGGATGATGTCAGTAGGAGAGAGGTTGATGCCAGTAGGGCAGTGGATAGTGTCAGTAAGACAGTGGACGGTGTTGGCAAGTAGAGAAGTGGGCAGTGTCAGTAGGGCAGTGGATAGTGTGTGGACAGTGTCGATAGGGCAGAGGACAGTGTCAGTATGGCAGAGAACAGTGTTAGTAGGGCAGAGGACGGTGTAATTAGGGCAATGGATGGTGTATGGACTGTGTCAGTAGGGCAGTGGATGGTGTGAGTAGGGCAGTGTGGACGGTGTCGGTAGGACAGAGGCTGATTGTCAGTAGGGCAGTGGACAGTGTCTGTATTTTTTTATTTGTAATAAGTTATTTTTTTTTTATTTTACAATAATATTATTTAAAAAACATTTTTAGGAGCACCGTTGGGGGCTTTAGTGAAATATCAGGGTTTTAAACATACCCATGATGTCTCACGTTTAAGACAGAGAAAGGGACTGAGGACTAAGATTCCCCTGTCCCTTTCTCTGCAGCCTCAGCTGCACTGGACAGTGAATGAACAGGAAGTGCTATGTGCTGAATGGCTTCCTGTTCATTCACAAAGTGAAGCAAAGTAAACACTGTTATGAATGGACACAGTCAGTGATCGGTACTGATCACTGACTGTATTCATTCAGAAAACGAAGAGGTCAGCAAATTACATATTTATTGGTCCCTTCCCTGCTCTCCATCCTGACACATCCCCAGCAGCTGCCTGTGAGAGGGGTGAGGAGGGGAACCTTGCAGCACTGTGGGGGTCCAACGAAGCACACAGAGGACAGGCAAAACAAAGAGGAACCTGGAGAGGAGGGGTGGCGGGGGTGGCATTTAGTGGAACTGATGGCTGTATTCTCCTCCCTGCAGTAGCTGAATGCCAGCGGGAAGGTGAGGAGGAGAAGCAGGCATTGCCAGCATTCAGCTGCTGCGTGGAGAGAAATACAGCCATAGATTCCACTAAATGCCACCCCCGCCAAGTTTCGGCAACCAAGGGACCCATTCTATCTGTCACCTGCCCATAATTAACAGGTTGCTGACCCCCGTTGGAGAACATATTTCAATTTTTTAAATGTCATTTTGAATTTTGTATTTTTCAAGATTAATAATTTCAATAAATAAAATCTGATTCCAAAAAAATGTTTTTATTTTGAAATGTTATCGCTTTATTTTGTACCATATTATATATATATATGTTCAACATCTACTGTTGTCTAAATTTAATGATAAAGTTCCAATTATATCTGATATTAGTCGATCATTCAGAGAACTTTATCCTTGTTAATGTCTATGCTGATCATTTCTTCTTTGTTTTTCTTGACCGGAATAGTAGATTGTATGGCCTTGTAGATGAAAATGTCCTAGGCTAGTCCATTTGAGTTCTCTGATCTCTAAGATGTTGATGTTTAAATAATCCATTTCCATCTTCATTGTGTCTGGGTTACCTTAATTCATACTCTGCATGTTTCAAGCTCCTATGATGAGTCTGTTTTTTAAAGCTTTGGATTTTCTTTTATCACCTGGCAACATCAGTGGCTAGACAACTAAAAGGTTTTAGTCTAGTCACATCATTCACACCAGCTGTAATTTGAAAAATACTTAGCCCTTCCTCAGTAATATATTCAGTGCCTTCTGACCCAAGGGGCCCATCTTCTATATCGACATTCATTCTATTGTATCTATCCATATAGTTTGTTTTGCAAAGTCCAAAAGTGGTTTACCATTGACTTCTGTGCAGTATGAGTTAACTCTGTGGTCATTCACCATTGACACTGTCATTTAGTGGCCAGTATAGGGGGTGGGTTTTAGTCTGGCATCTCTGCTAAAACCTGTCTACTGTAGGTGACCTTACCAGTAGTTGAAACTCATAGCAGCATAGTGTTTAGCTTTCCTGATGCATGTAAGCCCACTCACCTTGACAAGGCAGCTTACTATGAGAAGGCCATGAATGTTACATTTACATAAACCAGCTTGTAATTAATGTTCAATAACGTGGATGTCACCTTCCAAAACGTTATATTTATATGAGGAATTTTTTCAACTATAGTTCAAACTCCTTCCTTAGCATCATAACAGGCCATTATTTATAGCGCAGGGCAAATTTTCGTATTAGCTTCTGGCATACCCTTGTACAGTATTACTGGTAGAACAGTGGTTCTCAACTGCTGTCCTCAGGGCCCACCAACAGGCCAGGTTTGCAAGATAACTGAAATACATTACAGGTGATATCATTTGCTGCTCATTAATTGCAGTATTCTAGTCTGCATCTCTCCAAGGTAATAATTAAAATCTGGCCTGTTAGTGGTCCCTGAGGACAGGAGTTGAGAACCACTGTGGTAGAAAGAAGCTTGTCGATGTAAATCAGACACTACTGGGGCGTGGCTTGGACTTCCATGTGAGCGGACGTGTCTCACATCAGCTCCTGCATCCTGAGCCGATCAATCCTGCCGTGAGCCCACAACACCGCCGCAATAGACAGGACACTACGCTCCCGGAGCGGAGCCACCCCTGCCGCCACACCTGGCCGAATATCGGCGAAAAAAACAGGGATGTCCAAGCCCAAAGCGGAGGCTCCTCGTGGAGGAGGCCCGATCCAAAATGGCGGCTCCCCGCTCCAACAACGCGCGGGCCGCGAGTCCTATGCCTCAGCGGCGGCGAAATTAGCACAGTTCACACACGACCCGGGCAGCCCTAGGAGAGGACAGCCTAATGCAGCCCAGGATGCTGCTAAAACTTGCAAGACCAGTGCGCCCGTGAAATCACCCCAGGGATCCCACCACACACAGGAGGAAATGGCGCCGGAAGCCTCGTGGAACACAGTGAGTACCCCTGCAGCCCCTCTCCCTCGCCAGGATACAGCCAGCCCCACAGCTGCAGATAACACTGAGCCCTCACTGCATGATATCCTTACAGCAGTCCATTCTTATGGGAATTCACTAACTGAACTATCTGTAGAAGTCAGGAGCATGAAGGAGGGCTTGCTACATATAAGACAAGATATGCAGAAGATCAGGGAGAGGGCGACTGCCTTAGAGGGAAGAGTGAGCACCATTGAGGACGATCTGTCCCCCCTTATCCAAGATATGCATAGCACCTCAGCTAGAGCAGACGAGACATCTGCAAGAGTCGAGGACATGGAAAACAGACTGAGAAGGTCTAACCTGCGTATAGTCGGCATGCCCGAAAAGTCTGAAGGAAAGAACCCCACTGATTTTATTGAGACATGGCTAACAGACACCTTTGGGAAGAATAATCTTACTCCATTTTTTTCAGTTGAAAGAGCCCATAGAGTGCCATCTAGACCACCGCCACCAGGGGGCAACGATAGACCATTTCTTTTGAAACTACTGCATTACAAAGATAGAGATATCATACTACGCATGGCTAGACAAAAAGCTGACATGGAAATACAGGGGGCCAAGATATCAATCTATCCTGACTTCTCAGCAGCGGTGCAAAAGCAACGTGCGAGGTTCACTGAGGTGAAAAAAAGGATGAGGGCCATCCCGCTGATATACTCTATGTTATATCCGGCCAAGCTACGTGTGATTGCGGATGGCACAGCACACTTTTTTGAAAGTCCCAACATGGCTGCAAACTGGCTGGACCGACATGAAAGACAGCTAAGGGGAGCCGCACGGGAACAAGCATAAGGACACCAAAAGCCAAGATATGACAGTGCCTTACAATCTTTCTTGCTCACAACACACCTACAAGGAAAGGAGCCTTAGAAGAGACACTAAAAACCCTAATTACCTTTTATTCTAATTCTTGGCTACCACCTGAGCCTTGAAGTTAGAGTCATAGGGCCCCAGCCCTCACAGTTTACCCCCAATTGGCCCCGAGGGGCAAGCATGGAAGACTGTCACCGTGACCACCCGTGCTCAGGATTGTTTTGCCTTCACTGGCTGTTGGCAATCTGTTGCTGTTTTTTGTCTTTGTTCTTCTCTTTTTTCTTTTCTTTTTTTGTTCTTGGCACAGAACCTGAATATTTTCTGCAACCGTTGGAAGCTCTACATTCCTGCAGACAACCACCATTCTTCGCGTCTTCTCACCTCTACACGCTTCGATTTGAAAAAGACTGGACTCGCATGGGACTGCTCTCTCCACCCTCTAATGACTCAGGTATCGGGGGCTATTGGGAGTGGTACACGCAAACCCAGAAAATGCTTAGACTGATGGATATCAGTTTTGTATTACTATACCAATGCCCCAATGAGTAACAGGTGTGACACAATCTTGTCCTGGAACACCAGGGGAGTACACGACCCCACAAAGAGAACTGCACTCTCTACTTTCTTTTCACAGAAAAAACCCAGTGTGATATGTCTCCAGGAATCTCACCTAACGAGTGACACTACCCACTTACTGCACATGTCCAAATACCCAGTTCAATACCACTCTGTGCACACTAGGTATTCCAGAGGTGTCAGTATTCTATTTGCTAGATCCACTGCATTCGTGGAACAAGATGTACAAATTGATAAAGAGGGAAGGTTTATTTTTCTACTGGGCACTTGGGAAAAGTTAACATGTATTATTGCCAATGTGTATATACCCCCTCCTTTTACACTTACAGTGCTACAATGCCTGGCGAGATTTATAGCCAAGCATCCGCAGGTACCAATATTGGTCATGGGAGACTTTAATAGCCCTTTGGACGTCTCACTCGATGTGCTCAAAAAACTCTGCCCTCAGGGCCCTAGGTCACAAACTCCCTTAGCCAAGTTCCTATTAGAACTCGGACTAACGGACCTATGGAGGTGCAAGGCCCCTCTTAAAGTGCAATTCTCGTGTCATTCCCTGACGCACTCCAGTTTATCCCGAATAGATCTGGCCCTGGGTAACGATTTGATTCACCCCTATGAACCAGAGGTAGAATATTTACCCAGGGGGTTGTCGGACCACTCACCGGTGCAGTTGAGCCTGAATCTACACAAAACCTGTCTGCCCACTCATTGGAAGCTCAATCCTTTTTGGATTCAATTATTTCCTGACTCAGAGAACATGCAATCTCAACTTCAATCCTTCCTAGAAACCAACAGGCATTCTGCTGCATCGGGGGTGGTCTGGGACACCCTCAAAGCTTTTGTTAGAGGGATGTGCATTAGGGAGGTGAGTGGCATTAAAACTAAAAATAAACAATGGGCAGAAGATGCTGATAGGGCAGTAAAAAGGACAGAGGCACTATATATAGGCACTCCAACCCCGGAGAATGAGAGACAGTGGAGGGATGCACAAAAGGTATACCGCACAATACACCTACAACAGGCTGACAACAAAAGATTCTTTAGGTCCCAAACATACTTTGAAGAGGGCGAGAAGACAGGACACATGTTAGCAATGCTAGCCAGAGCACAACAACCCCCACAGTTGATTCACAACATCACCACGTCAAGGAAAGAGACTGTCACAGACACACCTTCTATTCTGGAGGAGTTTCGGTCCTTCTATAAGGATCTATATACATCTAAGGTGAACTACCCCACAGATGAGCTGACTCGGTTCCTGGAAACGGTAGCCTTACCCCAGCTCCAAGACGCAGACAAAAGCCTTCTCAATGGCCCCATTACTTTAGAGGAACTGCAAATTGCCCTAGCCACCTTCCCAAATTCCAAAGCCCCGGGAAACGACGGTTTACCAATAGAGCTATACAAGCACTTTGGAGGAATACTCTTACCAGAGCTACTCCATACCCTTACAGAAGCCCTCAAAGCAGACTCCCTACCTAAATCCATGTATGAAGCAGTAGTCGTAGTAATCTTAAAACCAGGGAAAAAACCAGACATGCCAGAATCGTATAGGCCCATATCTTTATTAAATACAGACCTAAAACTCCTAACTAAAACCATAGCAATGCGATTAGCTAAAGTGATATCCAAACTGGTACACCCGGACCAGTCCGGGTTCATACCTAACAGGTCAACAGCAAACAACCTGCGCCGCCTTTACCTCAACATGCAAGTCCCCACTGATAACCAGGGTCACAGAGCAATCCTATCACTTGACGCCGCCAAGGCGTTTGATAGCGTTGAATGGGACTATCTGTGGCGAGTGCTGGAAAAACTTAATTTGGGGGATTACATTATCTCCTGGATTAAGTTGCTATACAAAGAACCTAAGGCATGCATTAGGATTAATAACACGCTCTCCTCCGCCTTTCCCCTGTATAGGGGTACTAGACAGGGTTGCCCCCTGTCACCACTTTTGTTTGCCCTTGCCATCGAGCCCCTAGCCGCAGCCATCAGGGGGAACCCGGACATACAAGGTTTCAAACGAGGGGAGTCGGAAGACAAAGTGGCACTATATGCCGATGATGCACTTCTATTTTTGGGAGATACTTCTGCTTCCCTCGTTAACTTAATGAATCTGATACACACGTTCGGAAAGTTTTCCGGCTTCACCATAAACTGGGACAAATCTACTATACTACCCCTAGACCCAATAACCGAACCCCTGCCTCAGGTGGCGGATCAAATTAAAATAGTAGAGAAGTTTAAATACCTGGGCATAAATATCCACCCTAATCTAAGCCAATATGTAAATTTGAATATAGAACCTCTACTCAAAAAATTTCAGGAAAAAACGACCAGCTGGATTAGGCTGCCACTGTCGGTAGTAGGCCGATGCAACCTAATAAAGATGGTCTGGAACCCACAGATACTATATGCTCTACATAACGCCCCTATCTGGATCCCCATTCATGTGTTTAAAAAATGCAACACCATATATCGTACTCTGATCTGGAGGAAACAAACTCCAAGAATCAAACTGGAAACGTTGCAAGAACCCAAGGACTCGGGAGGCCTGGCAGTGCCTAATCCATTCTACTATTTCGTAGCGGCTCAGCTGCAACATTTAACTGGTTGGCTACACCCCGAACCTATGGATCCCATTAGAAATATTATTCTGACTCAACTGTCTTGCGAAGAGATAGTGGAATGCATAGAGGCGGGTGAAATGGGGATCCAGAGCCAATACCCCACATTTAAACTGATAGACAGAATATGGAACAAGGCCAAACAACACATGCAATACACAGGTTATTCAAACTGGTCGCGTATATGGCACAATTGTGGCTTTCCAGAGTTGAATAAGCTACAGATGTTCCACAACTGGGCAAGAAACGGTGTTAGGTACATTCCTCAACTGTACTGCGGCGGGATACTTAGGGACTTTCAATCCCTAAGAACCGAATTTAATCTACAAAACACCTCCTTTTACCAATATCTCCAACTCAGACATGCAATAACAGCCCAAGCAGCGTCAGGAGACTGGAAATTGACTAAGATGGGTATACTTACCCAGCTGGTTACCTCCTCGTCCCGGAAGGGACAGATCTCCTCTATTTACAACTCCCTCCTATGTCAGATATCCAAGGCAATGTCCCTAAAATGCAGGACTGACTGGGGTGAGGACTTAGGACATGTCACGGACGAGGAATGGAACACTATACTGGACAATATCCCCAAGGTGTCACTTTCCTCATCCCAAAAACTCACTCAACTGTTCATTACACATAGAACATACCGCACGCCTGAGAAACTTCATAAATGGAATAGGAGAGACTCCCCACTTTGCCCTCGCTGTCTAGTCAATACCGGTACACTAGTACACATGCTATGGCGATGCCCAAAACTTCAGAGATACTGGGCGACAGTGATAAGTACCATCAACAATTTATGGAATCTCAAGCTACAGGTTGACCCTAAACTATGTTTACTAGGCTGGATAGACGAGGAACAATATACCCCTCATACATATATAGCAATACTGAGAATGTTATTTCTGGCTAGAAAACTCATAGCTAGGAAATGGCTATCGGCGATTGCACCTACTTTGGCTGAGTGGATGAAGTCGGTGAACGATTCTCTCATTAGGGAACAACTCACATATAAACATAGAGGTAGCCCTAACAAATTTGAAAACATCTGGGACCCCTGGCTGGACTCACCTGGACTGGCACCTCTGAGGCTAGTTCAGAATAGAATTCTAGGAGGGAGGACGACCACTAACAATATGTTACCCTAGCGAGGCAGTGATACGCTACAAAAATGATAGAAGAGGCCTGGGAGGGAGGGAGAGGAAAATGTATAAAATTATAGCCCTGCAGAGACTGAAGTAGACACTGTCTAAAAATGTGCGTTATTTCAACGGTTTAGAGACATACTGCCGCACCCGGCTCCCTATAGATCACGGTATAGCTGAGGGAGCACATCAGAACTGTGTCTAAGACACTAGGTTGCACAATTGAAGATGTAATGATATGTGTACCCCCACTGTTATATGTTAAATAAGTGTAATTATTGAAATACCGCTGAAGGGTCTGCGTACCCAACATGAAAAAGGTGCGGACTGGTACCCTCAAACATCTGTGCCTTTTCAGTTTAAGTTTTTGTCTCTGTTTTGTTGTTGTGTGTTTTTCTCTTCCTATGTTGTGTATGTTTTAAAACACAATAAAGAATTATCTGATTAAAAAAAAAAAATCAGACACTACTGCACCACATAATGCTGTCAGTCTAATGCTGGATGCTTGCTGACCAGGCTATGCTCTATTTTGTTACTTATAGAAGTATAGAAACATAGAAAATTGATGGCAGGAAAAGACTGAGTAGTCCATCGAGTCTGCCCATTTTTTTTTTTGTCTTTTTTTTTTTTCATTAACCTTGTTGTCTGACTATAGGTCTATGTTTATCCCAAGCATGTTTGAAGCCATTTACTGTTGACTGTCTCACTCCCTCTGTTAGTAGTTTATTCCAATCATCAACTACCCTTTCAGTAAGATAATATTTTCTAAGATTCATTTTTTCCTCCAGTTAGTTTGGTCATGTCCCTGTGTTCTTGATTTTGGTTTCATATTGAAAAGACTGCACTCCTGAATCTTATTCACCCCCTTGATGTATTAAAAGGTTTCAATCACGTCTCCTCTTTCCCTTCTTTCCTTCAGGCTGTACATATTAAGTTCCTAAAGTTGCTCTCGATATGTCTTATCCCCCACACCTTTCACCATTTTTGTTACTCTTCTGGACTTGTTCTATCTAAATCAATATCTTTCTGTAAGTGAGGTCTCCAGAACTGGACACAGTATTCTAAATGAGGTTTCACTAAAGATCTATATAGGGGAATCAGGACCTCCTGCTGGTGATCCCTCTAGTGATGCATCCTTGTATTCTATTTGCTTTTCCCACTGTATGGTCACACTGTTTGCTCATTTTGCAATCATCTGAAATAAGCACCCCCAAATATTTTTCTTCTGTAGTGCTGGATAATACTGTACCCCTAATGTTGTACTCTCTCAGGGGATTCTTTTTCCCTAGGTGCATTATTTTACATTTAGAAATATTAAACCGCAGTCTCCACTGCTTTGATCAATCTTCCAGCAAGCAGTGTCATCAGCAAAAAGACATACCTTACCCAAACAAACTTTTAGTTATATCACTACATATAGGTTAAATTGAACAGTACCCAGTACAGAGCCTTGTGGTACCCCACTAGGGACTGGCCTCTATTCTGAGTGCACCCCACAACCACACTCTGGTATCTATCCTTTAGCCAACTACATATCCACTGAACCACCCAAGAGTTAAGTCCTAGCTTGTACAACTTTTGTATTAGATCATTATGTGAAACTGTATCAAATGCCTTGCTGAAATCAAGATATGCTATGTCCACAGGACCACAACGATCTGTTAATGGTCCAACAACTACTGTATATCTCAAAGTTCTCTTAGAACTCTGGGATGAATACGATCAGGGCCCATTGCTTTATTTAGCTTTACTTCTGACCACTGATGCAGTGGCATTTCTACTTCTGCCGACAAAGGGGGTATCTTCTACCTTCACTGATGCAAGACATTTTGTACTTCTGCGGATCACCAATGCAGGGTCATTTTTACTACTACTGATCACTGATGCAGGAGTATTGTTACTCCCATTGACCACTGACTTATGGTCATTTATTACTTCTACTGATCACTGTTGCAGAAGCATTTTGTAATCCCACTGACCAATGGTGTAGAGGCATTGTTTACTCCCACCGATCACTAAGGCCTAGGCATTTATTACTTGTACTGACCACTATTACAGAGACATTTTCTAATCCCACTGGCCAATGATGTAGGTGCAGTTTGTACACCCACAAGCCTCTAATATCTGGGCATTTTTTTTTACACCTACTGAAAACCCCTCAAAAACCTCAAGACAAATCAACATGAACTACCCTGTCAAAAATATATAATTAATTCAAATATTGTCATGACATTATATATCATTTAGTTTTCATGCTCAGCTTGTAAACACATCTTTGGCTCCAAGAGGTCTAGTATAGAAGCACTTGTCAAAAATTACCTATCCTTTTTGAAAAGTGATTGCCATAGAAAGATGATCCTTCTTATGCAAAATCTTGTGCTTAGACTACTTCCATCACACTATATAGACAGGCTTAATAGCCATGGATTAAATTTACATGGAGAGAATAATCATTAGCTTCTCTGTGTTCTAGCTTCTATTTACCAAGTAGGTGTGAGACATACAGTGAGCAAAGTATATTAAACCTCACAGTGGAAATTAAAGTGTCAGCCTGCCATGCACACTTCCTCAGTAAGTTATTGGGCTGTCTATCAGGCCTGCGAATGCTTTCTGCAAGTAGATCAACTAGAGCAGTTCACACAGCGGGCTAAGAATGCTGTCATAAATTGTGAGGCAGCAGCTTAGCATTGTAAGCCTGCAAGAAGTGCTGTTACTGGCAGAATTTCCAGTTAAGAACATTTGCATTCAGTAAGGGCACTTTCACACTGGGGCATTGGGGGCGTCAGCGGTTACTGACGTTTTAGTGGCACTTTTGAACAAAGGTTAAAAGCACCCACAAAGCGCCACTGCGGAAGCGCTTTGCGGGCGCTTCGACGGTGCTGCCCATTGATTTCAATGGGCAGGGGCGCTTTAGGAGCGGTGTATGCACCGCTCCTAAAGCGCCTTATAGATGCTGCTTGCAGGACTTTTTTTAATGTCCCGCAATCGCACCACAAGCGCAATCGGGCTTTCACGCTGGAGTGACAGGAGAGGCGCTTTACAGGCACTATTTTTAAGCGCTATAGCCCCTGTAAAATGCCTTAGTGTGAAAGTGGCCTAAAAATATGTGCCTAAAAAAGCTGTACAGTATTCAGTGAGGCATGATGCCAAACATAGTAAAAAAAAATTGGGGTTTTCCATACTTGAAAGCAGCCAGCAGATAATTACAAGTTGACATTTCTAACTTTATAGATAACTTGAATGTGTAATTATATAAATTATATATATATATATATATTCTACAATGGTAAATCACTTTAAAGCGGTGCCTCGTGCATGCACAGTAGGGGTCCGGCGTGAAGCCGAAATGCTGCACTGCCGGATTCCCTTACCGGCAATGGTGGTGGCAGCACCCGACAGCTGATGGAAATATCAGCTGCGTTGCCGACATCGCTGGACTCCAGGACAGGCAAGTGTCCTATTATTAAAAGTCAGCAGCTGCAGTATGTGTAGCTGCTGGCTTTTAATTTTTGCAGGGGCGGGCAGACCTCCGCTTTAAGGCCTCATGCACACTGGAAATTTTTGCTATCTCCTCTAGACACCTCTCCTCCTATCAACCGCGTTTTGGCAAACACTTGACGTTTGCAAATGTGTGTATCGCATTTATGCGCGCCAAGTGCTTGGGCGTTACTTCATTTCATTGGCCAGAATAATCTGCAAGCTCATACAGACCCATATTTTTTTTATTAGACAGACACAGTCATAGCAGTGCTGGCCTTTCTTTTTTTTTAGTAGAATTTGTATTAATGTTTTTCCAGGGAGTGCTAGGCTTTCTTATTAGATTCAATTAGATTAGCAGGCCCTGTGATCTAAATGTCTGAAAACTTCCTGTTTGAATTTTTAATTTTTTTTGCAAAGTGTATATTAAAGTCATAGAATAATATACATGATGTAAAATAAGAGTAGATCAAACTTGTAAATATTCACTGATTGCATGACCAAACAAACAGGAAACATGGAAAAGTATCTCCTTGCTGTTAAGTTCCATGCAGCCTTACGTGTGCTTGTACCCCATCTAGTTTGTCGGGCAGCGCTTCCTCTGAGCGGGGGCTTCCCCTGCATCTTCTCCTCCTCTGCATCATGGTGACTTCTGCCGTGAGTCTCCTCCCTCCTCCTCCTAGGCAGCCAACAGGATCACTTCTCATCTCGGCCAATCGGGTGACGGGTCCCGCTTCCTGATTGGTTGGGCGGAGAATCAGGAAGATACACACAACTAGGTGGGCTCTGTGCGTCCGGCGCCTTGCATGTAATTAGGGGCTGGGCGCATGGATTGGGGGCGGCACCCCTGCGCTCCATATGGACGAGCTGCCACTGTTCTGGGTAAGTGCAATGTAGATAGAATTATCAATTCACTGATGTACTTCCTCCCCTGAGTATAGTTGCTGTTTAAAGGATGGGCTTGAATCCTGAGCTGGGTTGGGCTCATTCTTTAGCTCAAAAATTCAAGAGAATGTCCAATGCTTCAGGAACAATTAAGAAATCTGGGTATTATCCTGCAGATGACTTTCCAAGCCTCTTACCAGATTTCCAATCCACTTATGCCAAATGGGTCCAATAAACTGTCAAAACCACCAACTGTGTGTCTTCACTTTTATTCACCTTAGCTTCCCAAACATCTTCAACTCATCACATATGAAACCCAAATGAAAATCATATAGTGTCATATTTTATAAATAAAATGGACACCAATATATCTACATTGTGCTCACATGTGAATATACCAACATCAGTGCACCACCAGTGATAAAGTGCTCCACACGCCACTTGTGCAGCCACTTATAAAATAATCAAATTAAACCGCATATCATTCCATTCCAGGTAGGTCAGCGGATTAACATCCCTTAGTGTTCCTCCGCTTGGTATAGCTCAAAAGAAAATGACTCAAAATAATGTATTACTGTAAAGATTAACACTACAAACCAAATGAATAAATAAATTATGCTCACATTTATATCACTAACAAAAAAAATGCAGACCTGTAATTCCCACACCACATGCCAGCTGAATGTGTACTTACCTCTTACCAGAGGTAGTTCCTTTAAAACACAAAATCTGGTAATCTTAGATCTCTCTTCAAATCTTCTCAACATTAATACCAGCCATAAAGTGCAAATTCATGATTCTCACAACGCCTTCCACCTTTATATGTGCTAAACACCTTACAAAATCCTTTTGGATCCTTTGGGGCACAGGGTATGGCAATCTAAGCATCTCCCGGTTTTCTCCAGACTCAGTCTCCCATAGATCAATAGGAGAGGAAATGGAGAAAGCAAAAAGAGTTCATAGAGCAGAAAATCCCAAAAAATAGCTTTCTTCCCCACCAATATGCTTACATGTATACAGACATCTAACACTCAAAATGGCTGCCTGGGTACTTCAGAACTAGGAGTCTGATGTCACTTATGACACCTTTTGTCTGCAAACTTTGTCAAAGAAATATGACGTCAAAGGAGAAGACACACAGTTGGTGATTTTCACAGTTTATTGGACCCATTTGCCACAAATGGATTGGAAATCTGGTAAGAGGCTTGAAAAGTCATCTGCAGGATAATACTCCCCTTTTATAATTGTTCCTGAAGCACTGGACATTGTTATGAATTTTTGAACTGAGTACGCCAAGGGAAGTGGGTGATCTGTTCGGCTGTTTGGGAGACTCTAGGAGGCACTTGTGCGCTGGTGGACTCTATAGATACATTATTTACCTGTATGGCAAAGGTTAGTCTGGGTATCTTCCACAGATGCCCCTTTTCTGTACTGTTTTGCAATAATTAGCTGTCAGGAAGTTCAGCAAGACATGATCAATAAAAAAGCACATTCTGTCACCTACATCATAACAACAGCAGATCAGGAAACTAAAGCCTACTTCCGACATAAAATATTCTTGGAGAAAAGGCCAGAAGCCGAAATTCTGTGATTTTTCAACTCAAGGTAGCACAAAATAATAAGAGAAATGCATTCAACACATTTAACTAGTTCTAAATTACGCCTTGTGTGGTTTTGTTTCTCAGAAGCGACCCACATAAAGACTGCCAATAATGTTGAAATAATTGATGGAAATCTAATCCATTAGATTTAAATATCATCTGTCTGTGTTTGCTATCAAGATCACATGCTTCTCATATTTTCACCTTACAGCTTCTTCCCGTTTTTCCATTATCTGGGATGACAGTGCATAGAGAAGGCCAAAAGTGTATGCTGGCAAAAGATCTACAATCTGTATGGTACAATATCTCTTTAAATTAATCAATATCTGAGTCGCAACATTAAACTTCTGTCTGTTCACAACACAACCAGAACATATGCAATGTCTATTCAAACAAATTATCCCTGGTTGATTTGCAAAGGAAGGAAATTTGCAAAACACTTACTAATATAACTTTCTTCCATAAATAAATGAAATAGGATCTTTGGTTTCTGCTTTTGATATCAGGAGATTTTGTCTGGCCTTTTCTTCAACTTCAGACCACCAAAATAATGTCACATGTGCACAAAACAGCTGTAGTGCTGGTATATTGCTACATCTATTTTAAGGTTTTTCACTTAAAAAAAAGTATATTACTGGTAGTACAAATCTGAAATTTACAGTTAGACTTAAGGCAGGCAGGGACCAGTCAAATTTCAATCCATGTATGGGCAGGCTGGTTGTGCAGAAGTCGATCTACCAATTGACTTCTGTACAACCAGCCTGTTGGGTTTTTCCCAAATGATCAGTACCACCGGCTATAGCCAGCAGCACTGATCACTGTGTTCTGACGGAGCGGGAATCTCAGCATAGCGGGAGGGATTCCCGCATCCATATTAAAGGTGAGTCGGGTCATTTATTTTTCATCCAACCTGCTGGTTGAATGAAAAAGATAAAGATGATTAATGTATGGGCAGCTTTAGGATTTAAAGATGGGACTTTGTGCACTTCATAGAAGTGGGTATCTTCTGTTTCTAAACACTCTGTATCTTTAGAAAACACATTTTCTGACAGAATATACTTAAAGCACATCCCTGGGAAGCTCGAATATTATCCTTTGCAGTGGGGCTATGCCTGTACTGCAAGGTCTCCTTTAGATCTAGGGGACTTGTGAAAGTAGATTTACTTATCTAATCCTTTGCTCCTCCGCAGTGCTAGACCCGTCCCTGCAACGTCTTCTTCCCTACGCTCCAGCGGTCTAACATCCTGTTGTCATTAACTTAGATCTATGGATGTCTACAAAAATGCATTATTCAACTGTAAAAAGTGTTAAACAATACTCAATTTTTCATCCATTTAAGGGAAAGTAATGGTGAAAAATGTTTACTTGTGGGTTCAGCCAATCATTTTTTGGTTTATACATTTTACCTGGTCTGCATAAATGTCTTACTTCTACATACTCTTTGCTAAAAGGTGTCCCTCTTTCTCATCTCAGAAAGTTGGGAGGCATGAGTTGATCAGTAACCTAGATTCATTAAATTAAATGCCGAGACAGCAAAAGCTGAAACAGCAGCATTAGCAGGTACATCAGGTCTTATATTTCTAATTCTGTTCTTTAGAGGCTGCTTGCACAGCACAATAATGTGACCGGAGGGTTCAGTCTGGAATCACTACCTATCTGACTTCCATACAGTATATTACCATATGCAGATACATTCATTTTTGTTTTGCTTTGCACATATGAAGTCCAACCATTTTTTTGTGATCATATGCCAATACATTCATTTTTGTTTTGCTTTGCTTTGTTTTTTTTTGTGATCATTAAAAGGCCAATAAAACTTTAGAAGTCTTTATAAAAGTTATAGTAATAGTATTGATGAGTATACGTGTTAACACTATAATAGCTTGAGGGATGCCATAAACAAATTCCACAATAGAGACCCATTTTTTCTTTTTGTCAGAAACATATGTTAAATTCGCCCAGCCCTTTCCACAAATATAAAAATCAAATATACAGATTATTAATATAGGGAGCTATATATATATGAAGAAGCAAACATAAACACCTATTGGTCTACTTCTGAGACACTTTGACTTTACAAGATGCTCTTTTTATACCCAATCATGTTTCTGATCTGTTGCCAATTAACCAAATTGTTCTTCCAGCTCTTCCACTTACTTTTCTAGCATTTTGTTGCCCTGTCCCAACTTTTTTGAGAAGTGTTGCTGCCATCAATTTCAAAATTACCTTTTTTTTTTAAAATGGTATATTTTCTCAGTTTAACCATTTGATATGTTTTCTATTGTGACTAAATATGGAGGTTATTAGATTTGCAAATCATTGCATTACATTTTTACTTAGATTTTACACAGCATCCCAACTTTTTTTTAAATTGGGGTTATAAATAAAAATCATTGGTGAGGTAAAGTTCATAGGTGGCTTTGTGCTCAACAGGTCTTCCAATCTATTGCTCCAAAATGGGCTGATGACGTATAAAAATCAGCTGCACTGGGCTACAGCACGTGGAAAGTATTAGGGCTGAAACATTTTTCCGCTGTGGTGCATTGTGATCAGTTAAACTGTGTTTCTTTTTGAGTAGAAATCAGAAACCATACTTATGAGATGGGTGCGAAAGTTGGTAATTCCATTGTGGCTGTCGGTAGTCTCCAACTGCTTATAGGCCACAAGCACATAAGAGACCCCAAGAAAGGAGATGTATCAATTCAGAGAAGTAAGCCAAATGTCCAGGCATACTCCACTAGTTCCAAGCAGTTTACCCTTTAATATTGCAGGACTTTTCCACATTTCTGCTCAGGGTAAGATATAAAAACTGTGGTATTTTTCCACCCACAAAATAAATCTATTTTGAGCCTGTAGAATCATACACAGAGGCCCTTAATCCCAGTCTATCACTTAAAGCTTTTGCTATACACGTGCACATTCTGTGGTTATATAGGCTTTATGTATAATTTCCAATGATCAGTGGTGAACGGTATCAAATAACAAATAATATTATACCTGATTTCAGCACCCTAATTTAATGACTCACATTTTTTAACTCAATGATTTGCACATTACTGCCATTAGGTTTATCTTATTCAAGCTGAATTCCAGGTAGAAAAATACAAATATAGCGTTTTATTCCAGTTATGTATAAATGAAATATCATAAGTATCAGCTTCCCACAATCCCTTGCCTAGTAGACTTGGATGGAGAGGACCAGAACGTTGAGCAATTCAGACTCTAATGTATTGCATTATCAATCCAGCACTAGAGTATGCTAACAGGAGCAGAGAGCAGAATAAAGGCCTGTTCAGTCAGATGATGCTGCAACACAGTGCAATCAGCACAACAAAACCTCTATTCTGCGCTCAAATATGCGTCAAAGAATGGAGGTAGATGACCTCTAATTCTGGTATTCCTGTTTCATCGAAACGTCACCAATCCTCAAGTATCCACTACGCCTTACAGCTCTCCTCAGATTGGGGTTGGATTAAAAATACTATATAATGAAACACAAAAGAGGGCGCACCAGCCCAATTAATTATCCAAAACACAATTAATTAAGAGGAAAGTGTAAGCAATTTTACTCACAAACAAAAAAGCATTAAAAGCTCATTACATATATCAGGAGAGATTCCAAATAATGGCACCCGTAAGTGAAGGCACTGCCGCCTTTCAAGGGTATCCCCTCACTTTCCTTCTAATAAATAGTGCTTTGGATCATGCACTAGGGTGAGGTGGCTTTTATGTTTAACAGGGGTGCTAAGACTGAATGAAAAAAATTTGAATCTTTTGAAAAATAGGGCGTCACATTAACAATTGAACTATGTACATAGCTGTTTACCTGAAGTTCCACTATGGAGAACTACAGGTAACACAGAAAAGTTAATAATAAGGCCTCATGCACAATGGATGTTTTTACAGCTGCCGTTTTTGGCTACAGACATTTTTTTTTCTGCAGCCAGTAAACTCCCCAGCATGTTATCCTATGTTCCCATGCACACATAGGCTGTTATCAGCGGTTTTTTTGGCAGGGGCATATTTTTGGCTAGAAAAACCCCCCAGAACTAGTGGGTTTTAAGAGCAGTTTTTGTCAGCTGTAAAAACTCTCTTATGCACTGTACACACGGTCGGACTTTCGGATGGAAAATGTGCAATCGGATCGTGTTGTCGGAAAATCCGATCATGTGTGTGCTCCATTGGACTTTTTCCGTCGTAATTTCCGACACACAAAGTTTGAGAGCTGGATCTAAAATTTTCCGACAACAAAATCCGATCATTTAAATTCCGATCGTGTGTAGACAATTCCGACAGACAAAGTGAAACGCATGCTCAGAATAAATTACAAGATGAAAGCTATTGGCTACTGGCCTCTTGATAGTCCCGTGGTACGTGTTGTACGTCACCTTGTTCTGAACGATCGGATTCTCCAACAACTTTGTGCGACCGTGTGTATGCAAGACAAGTTTTGGCCATTATCCGTCAGAAAAAATCAGACGGATTTTGTCGTCGGAATGTCCGAACGTGTGTAAAGGGCATAACTCTGATAAAAGATGAAAATATTTGCTATTCTGTGTTTCTCAGCGTCTTTGAGCCATAAGCTTTTGTGAGAGTATAGTTTTGCTAAAAAAAAAGCTAAAGAAATGCTACAGCTAAAAAACGCTGAAAACCGCTACTGCAAAAAGACATCAAACCCCATTCTACAGCTACAGCTTTCTACAGCTAACGCTACTGGCATTTTACTAATGTCCAGTGTGCATGAGGCCTAAATGCGTGAAAAAGGTTATGTTGGCACCAGTATCTTTTAGGACACGAATGGTATGTCTTTAGGGCAGGGTCTCTGTAAGAAAGAAATGAAGGTTAAAAAATGGGTATTAAAACAAGGAATTATGTTTAAAAATGAATTCTGGGAAAAAAGTTTACTGGGGTATTAGCTAAGAACCAATAAGGTACTTGTAATGATGAGCGCCCCACTGGTGATTGCTGCTTCTTTCCTAAAAAAAAATTACAAAAATGTTACTTACTTTTAGTCTTTGACAGTAATGCTACCACTAAAGCTCCGCTTGGAGACCTAGGCTGGGTTCACCCTGATATCGGATGCGGCTCACAGCAAAGGTCCGGTGTGTCCCTGTTTTCCATTTCAGGGATAAACCAGGCCTGAATTTGGACCTGAAACAGAGTCAAAGATGCATAGGATACCTGTGCAATCATCTCCGCAGTCGCCCCGGAGATGTGCGAACTGGCTCCATTGAGAGCCGGTCACAATCTCCTGTCATGCGAATTGGATGCTGAAAAAAACGCATCCAATTCGCATAAGTGTGAATCCAGCCTTATTAGTTTGGGATTGATAACCTCCAATATATTACATTTGAAGTTGAGTTGAATATTGCTTGAGCCCCAAAAACATAAAAAATATATTACAGCTTACCAGTTAGATGTAGTGGTTACTTTAGTTCTCTTTTTTATTTGTTTATTGTTTTATCTGCACCTGATAATCTGGCCAGTAAGTCTGTTATTTTTCAACTTCCAATTACAGACCAACTATCCAGCAAAAGTGTCAGAGAGTTGAGAAAAACATTTATTACTGACAGAGGTTCTTACAATGGTCAACTTTTATTCATTTATGGAAAACTTTTATCCCAAAAGAAAAAAAACATGTTTGCGGTAACTGCATATAAAGTATTAGCTGGAGTTCAGCTTTAATTTGTTAGTAAATCTATCTAAATCTAGTAACACATCTAACACTACCCTCTCCCCAGTCTGACAATTCTGTGAATGTTTCCATTGCTCCCCCATCCTGAATGCAGACACCCTAAGACAGGAGGTTTGTTACTGGTCAGATCACCAGGGAGAAAAGCCTAAAAAATGTAAAACAAATGCGACCACCTCGTCTAATGCCCCGTACACACGAGCAAAATTCTCGTCGGAAAAGCCTTGGATGTTTTTTCTGATGGAATTCTGACGGAATTCCGCTCAAGCTTGTGTTGCCTACACACGGTCACACCAAATTCCGACCGTCAAGAACGCAGTGACATACAACACTTTGACGAGGCGCGAAAATGAGGCTCAATGCTTCCGAGCATGCGTCAAATTGTTTCCGAGCATGCGTCAGGATTTTGCGCGTCGGAATTGCCACAGATGATCGGAATTTCCAATAGAAACTTTTTTCCGTCAGAAAAATTGAGAACATGCTCTCAATCTTTTGCTGGCCGAAATTTCAGCCAGCAAAAGTCCGATGGAGCATACACACGGTCGCATTTTCCGACCAAAAGCTCACATCGGTCTTTTGCTGGCGGAATTTCCAATCATGTGTACACGGCATAAGGATTGGTAAGCTGCAATATATTACATTTTTGTATTTGGGTTTAATACTGCTTTAAGGCCTCATTCACACCTAGTGTAGGGTGAACGCATATTTTTGCACGTTTTTTTTTTTGCACGTTTTTCAAGCGTTGTGCATCCAAGCCTATTTAAATGAGCGTGTTCCTGCTCGTGTCTACGTGTGTTCCTAGAACATGTAGAAGTGAATGGGCCTAAAGATCAGGGTTGGTGTCAGAGTTGCAGGGAGGTGTAGTGTGTGCAGCAGCCTTTCTCAAACTTTGAAATAACTTTTGGGTCTCAGAGAACCCCTGCTAAAAATAACATCTACAACTCATGATACATTAGCATGATGGTCAGTGGGAAGGATGCTCCTTACACTTGTGGTCATTGGGAAGAAGTACCCCCTTCAGATAGTTAAAAATATCAATGGTGTCAATGGGAACTTATCTCAGAGGCAGAAATTGCTCAATGCTCAATCAACCCCTAGCAACCTCTGGAGGAACCCTAGTTGAGAAAGACTGGAAGGTAGGGCTTCACTTTTTGTCCTGCTGCTGAGAGCTAAAGCATCAATAAATATTTTACATTGAAAAGATGTTCAGTTCAGTCTGTTTTTCGTTTTTGGACATTCTGTCTGCAATAAAATTACTGTTACATAAACTTAGTAGTTTACTTAATGTAAGCCAGGCAATGAGCAGCATTTGTTCCTGCTTACAAAACACTACTGTTAGCGCTAAGGAATTTATCCCCTAAAATATCCAAAAGTAAAATGCCTCTACAGTGTGTCATCTGTTAGAAACCATATGATTTATTTTCAAAGGGATATCATAGTGGAAGAACAGAAGTCACACATACAAATACAATGTTTCTTAATTTTTTACTTACAATGGAACTTTAGTTAGAAAATTATGTTCTGCTAGATCACATCCGGCTGGCTCCTTTTGCAGGTATAGCTCTGTAAAGCCTTAAAAATAAGTGCCTATACTGTTTAAAATCCAGTAATGCACATGCGCAGTTGCTCTCTATTCTCTGCACTGTGCCTAAAATTGGAGCAGCCACTAGAGGCTGATTAGCTGACAGCTTTCAGATTTACTGTTGCTAAAGGGACAAAGCAACAGGAATGACACAGACTGCGCCGAGGGAACACAAAAAACATAATGAGAAAAGAAACATGTCCATGGATGAGCAAGTTTGGAGTGGAGGAACTTGACTGGACTGCACAGAGTCCTGACCTCAACCCGATAGAACACCTTTGGGATGAATTAGAGCGGAGACTGCGAGCCAGGCCTTCTCGTCCACCATCAGTGCCTGACCTCACAAATGCCCTTCTGGAAGAATGGTTAAACCTTCCCAGACACACTCCTAAACTTTGTGGACAGCCTTCCCAGAAGAATTGAAGCTGTTATAGCTGCAAAGGGTGGGCCAACACAATATTGAACCCTACAAGCTAAGACTGGAATGCCATTAAAGTTCATGTGCGTGTAAAGGAAGGTGTCCCAATATTTTTGGTAATATAGTGTACATGGTTGTCTTGTTAAAGTGTTTGTGAACCCATTTATAGACATCACTGCCACCCCCTCTATTAGAGCCTGGCATATCACACTGTACAAAAAACAAGGCTTGTAAATACCTGTTTAAAGCTATTTTGGTCCCATGACTCATGGCCTCTTTACAGCTTTGATTCATGGCTTCTGCAGGAGGGGCCGAGATCTCCCTCTGACGTCAGCTGGTCACATGGCCGCTCAGCCTCTCCTGCAGTAGCCCTGGAAACTGGCCAAGAGTCATGTGGCCGTCCTGAAGATCACGCTAAATCAGTATTTATAACGCTCGTTTTAAAAAAAGGCATGTACAGTGTGCTATACCAGGCTATAACAGAGGGGATGGAAGTGACCATTTAGAATTTTTGATTTATAATAATAGCAGTGGGGGGGGGGGCGGGACAGAGACACAGAGCTGACAGGCAGGGAGGAAGGGGTGAGAGAAGAAGGATGTACACTTTCCACAGTGGTCAGGGCTCAGCAGCCCTGATTTTTGTGGTCATTGCAGAGAGGGGGATACAGGAAGTGGCATGTTCAGGGAGATTTTTTTTACAGTTTAGAGGGGGGGGGGGGGGAGATTACACAGCACAAGAACTGTGCTGTTTAATATGCTTTAAGGGACCAGGGTCTGTATTTTTGTTTGTTTTTTGGGTTAACAAACACTTTAAGTTCAATGGATAGGTAAACTTAAAGGAGAACTTGATAAACCTGATTTATTAATAGTCAATGGCAGATTTCGTAATATATGCTATTTAAAATGCTTACTGCACCCCCTTACTATTTTGCCTAAGGATATACAAATGAGTGATTCTTCTGGCTCCTGGTTGTCATGTGAGTCACTAAATGTTCCTTCTTTCAGGATGTTTGACTGGCAGAATGACTGAAACTAGGAAGCCTGACTCACCATTATTTCAGTTAAGTACACCAGTCAGTCACACACAATTCAGGATAACCATTACATTCTCATGGCATTAAAACGATGAGGCTCCTTTCTTCAACACTGGGCAATGGGTACAGCAAGAAAATGTAAAGAGTAAATATCTCATACTTTCTTGTTGTAGTCCTGTATTGCCATTTGTTATGATTTTTAACAAATTTTTAACTCTGAAATGCCTTAAAATGTCTTTTTCTGGCATTAAGCCCCTGTCCTGCTCCAGTGCTCCATGCTGGCATATTTGAATAAAGGGGCATTCCCCTCATCACAAGCGTCTCACAGACATTTAGAGCTGAGGATAAAGCTGGCCATGCACTAGAAGATTTTTGATTGGAACTGTTCCGTTTCAGGACTGTACGTTCAATTTTCAAATCATTAGTGGGGTCAAATCGACATATATTTTGGACATTACAAGGATGAGAAAATTTAAAGCATGGAACTTAATGGAACAATTTTGTTTTTTGTTTGGGAAATTACATTAGTTCCAAAACTGAATGTTAAAAGCAAACCAAATTTTGAAGTACTTTCGAAAGAAAATGTCTTTCGAAAATACTTCAAAATTTGGTTTGATTTTAACCACTTCAGCCCGGACCAATTGGCAGCCAAAGGACCAGGCCCCTTTTTGCGATTCGGCACTGCGTCGCTTTAACTGACAATTGCGCGGTTGTGCGACGTGGCTCCCGAACAAAATTGGCGTCCTTTTTTTCCCACAAATTGAGCTTTCTTTTGGCGGTATTTGATCGCCCCTGCGGTTTTTATTTTTTGCGCTATAAACAAAAATAGAGCGACAATTTAGAAAAAAATTCAATATTTTTTGCTTTTTGCTATAATAAATATCCCCCAAAAATATATAAAAAAACATTTTTTTTTCCTCAGTTTAGGCCGATACGTATTCTTCTACATATTTTTGGTAAAAAAAATCGCAATTAGCGATTATTGATTGGTTTGCGCAAAAGTTATAGCGTTTACAAAATAGGCGATAGTTTTATAGCATTTTTATTAATATTTTTTTTTACTAGTAATGGCGGCGATCAGCGATTTTTATTGTGACTGCGACATTATGGCGGACACATCGGACATTTTTGACACATTTTTGTGACCATTGTCATTTATACAGCAATCAATGCTATTTAAATGCATTGATTCCTGTATAAATGACACATGCAGTGAAAGAGTTAACCACTAGGGGGCGGGGAGGGGTTATGGACTGTGACGTGTGTGTGTTTTTTTACATTAGGGAGCGGGGCTGACGTCTGACATCATTGATCGCTTTCCCGATGACAGGGAACAGCCGATCAATGACAGGCAGAGTAGGAAGCACGGGGAGAGGTTTGTTTACACAGACCTCTCCCCGTTCTTCAGCTCTGTGACCCGTACGCGGGACACCAGCAGCGATCGGGTCCGCTGGTCCGGCGGCCGGGGTCACGGCGCTCCCGACCGGGTCGAGAGCACGCCGCTGGTGGCGCGCGACCCACGGCCAGGCAATTAAAGGGCCACGTACCTGTACGTGGTTTTGCCTGGCCGTGCCATTCTGCTGACGTATATATGCAGTGGGCGGTCGGGAAGCGGTTAACATTCATGCTCTGCTGGGGTTTTTTTTTGCCTTCCTCTGGATCAACTGTGTGTATAGAATTGGGTATATTGATTGTACAATATTTTTTATTTTTATTTATTATTTCTTTTTTTTATGGTTGAACTGGATGGACTTGTGTCTTTTTTTGGCCTAGCTAACTATGTAACGATTTAACTATGTAACATTCAGTTTTGGAACGAATGTAATTTCCCAAACAAAAAACACAATTGTTCCATTAAGTTCCATCGTGCTAGTGTCTAGTCATGTACTGTGATAATTTTATATGGCCAGTTTAACCACTTCAATACTGGGCACTTTCACCCCTTTCCTCCCCAGGCCACATTTCAGCTTTCAGCGCTGTCACACTTTGAATGGCAATTGCGCGGTCATGCAACACTGCACCCATAAGAAATTTTTATAATTTTTTTTCACACAAATGGAGCTTTCTCTTGGTGGTATTTAATCATCGTTGGGTTTTTAATTTTTTGCTAAATAAATGAAAAATTATGGAAAATTTTTAAAAAAATAGTTTTACTTAATTTCTGTTGCAAAATTTGCTAATAATGAATCTTTCTTCATAAACATTTAGGTAAGAATGTATTCTGCTACATTTCTTTGGTGAAAATAACCCAAATCAGTGTATAGTATTTAGTCTGTAGAAAAGTTATAGAATCCACAAACTATGGTATATATCTGAAAATTGATCAATCCTGATGTACTGACACCCTATCTGATTCCCCATCCCACCACCAAATGACCCCTTTTTGGAAAGTATACAGTCCAAGGTATTTAGCAGAGGCATGCTGAGTTTTTGAAGTTGTAATTTTTTGTCACTATTTGGAAAATTAAGAATTTTTCTTTTATTTACATACTGTCACCAGTGCAATACAGCGTTATCATATAACATATGTGGCGGTGATCAGGGACACTGACTGTTGACAGTATTTAAAAAAAAAAAAAAAAAATATATATATATATATATATATATATACAGTATCTCACAAAAGTGCGTACACCCCTTTGTAAATATTTTATTCAACCTTTTCATGTGACAACACTGAAGAAATTACACTTTGCTACAATATAAAGTAGTGAGTGTACAGCTTGTATAACCGTGTAAATTTGCTGTCCCCTCAAAATAACTCAACGCACAGCCATTAATGTCTAAACCATTGGTAACAAAAGTGAGTACACCCCTAAGTGAAAATGTCCAAATTGGACCCAAAGTGCCAATATTTTGTGTGGCCACCATTATTTTCCAGCACTGCCTTAACCCTCTTGGGCATGGAGTTCATCAGAGCTTCACTGGTGTCATCTCTATGTATCACCTGTGTCAGTGTCAGTCACTTCATTGCGTATGTAAGGGTTTACAACCACTTTAAATCTGATTGGCTTGAATGGGATTAAAGTACACCAGGTTCAACTTTTGTTTTTCAAAAGACTTGCATCAACCTGACCCTGCTGTCAGATACAGAAGTAGAATTATATTACACAGATAAACTGGGAACATAAACAGTTTCTATGTGCCCCATATTAGACGAGCAGTTCTTTTTCATCTAGTGTATCGGGGACATCTGTAAACAATTACCATTAACCATGTCTGCATTAAACATTGCATGATGTCCGCTATGGGCACTGTTACCTGTTTCAGATTTGTAGGTTTCAAAAAGAAGTCAAAAGGCATGAGTTGGCAATTTCAGTTTAACTCTCAGAAAGGAAAGACCTGGACTTCAAAGCCAAGTGCAGCCAGCACTGACTATGTACAGATGTTGACAATGTCATTGAAATACAGTTTGACAGCATATGGTACACAAGAGCCATGCTTGGCGTATATAGCCTGCTCTGTCCACAACAGCTGTAAAAACAAGAAAACCCTATTTCATCTTTGACTTTAAGCTCAGGTTAGCCTTGTATTATTCCTGGAATTTGATTGTTAGTTTTTTGGATTTCTATGCAGAAATCAAGCACATGCAACAAATAGTGTAGATGAACAGAATTTACACTATGAGGTTGATTTACTAAAGGCAAATAGACTTTGCACTTTGCAAAGTGCAGTTGCACCCTGCAAGCGCAGTTGCTCCAGAGCATGGTAAACAAGGTAAAGCTTAAATTTGCAAAAAGTACCCAATCACGTGCAAGGAAATTTTTGCTTGCACATGATTGGATGATGGAAGTCAGCAGAGCCTCTGCTCATTTACTAAGCTCTGGAGCAACTGCTCTTGCAGAGTGCATAATTTATTTTCCTTTAGTAAATCAACCCCTATGTCCCACATCAGCCAAGATTATTACTTCTCCAACATGCTTTCAATATAAGTGAACAGCATTGGTTGTTGTGAGCAACACTTAC
Source organism: Lithobates sylvaticus (assembly GCA_028564925.1). Taxonomy (NCBI): domain Eukaryota; kingdom Metazoa; phylum Chordata; class Amphibia; order Anura; family Ranidae; genus Lithobates; species Lithobates sylvaticus. Next base: position 201,654,237 of record CM053026.1, on the reverse strand, counting down.
TATTAGACCCCTATCACACTGGCGGTTTTCAGGCGCTTTAGCCTCTGCTAAGCGCCTCAAAACCACCTCCTATTTATTCCAGTGTGACTTTTGACACTGGGGCGGTGCGCTTCTGGGATGTTCCAAAAAGTCCTGCAAGCAGCATCATTGGGGCGGGTTGGGAGCTCCCAAAGGGCCCTGCCTATTGGAATGAATGGGCATCGCTTTCAAAGCGCCTGAAAAGTGCTTTGAAATCGATGCAACAAGGGAGTTTTTAGGGGGTTAAAAGCGCCCCGCTAGTGCCCAAAAAGCGGCGCTTAAACAGTGCTGTTAAAATGAGCGGTGCTTTAGCGCTAACGCCCGGCACTTTCAGTGTGAAAGCAGACTTATGACCCATACACACGGTCGGACTTTCTGGCGGAAAATGTGCGTTTGGAGCTTATTGGCGGAAATTTTGACCACGTGTAGGCTCCATCGGACAGTTTCCATCGGAATTTCCGTCGCACAAAATTTGAAAATCTGGTTCTCAAATTTTCCAAAAAAAAATCCGTTCGCACAAATTCTGATCGTGTGTACACAATTCCGTTGCACAAGCAGAATCAAGCAGAAGAGCAGCACTGGCTATTGAACTTAATTTTTCTTGTCTCGTCGTACGTGTTGTACGTCACCGCGCTCTTGACGTTCGGAATTTCTGACCAACTTTGTGTGACCGTGTGTATGCAAGACAAGTTTGAGCCAACATCTGTCAGAAAAAAAATGGGATTTTGTTGTCGGATTGTCCGATCGTGTGTACAGGGCATTAGTTACAGTTTCTATGTGTATCTAATGCCTGCCAGAGAATGATGCAGGCCATATGGTAAGGGCCTCACTTGGATATTCTGTAAACTTTTTAAATTATTCTTCAATCCTCCAATACTGTTAATGATGTTACTCACTCCTTCTCCTAATTAGTGACCTTGGCACCATGTTTTCTCAGCTTTCTTAAGCTCTCAATCACTAACTACACAGACCTCACTGCATGAACATTTTTGTGGTTACTGATTTAGGGCTCTTTCGCATTGGCGGCCAGTGAATACTAAAAAAAATTAAAAAAAGGTTACTATTCCTGGCTGCCCACCGGAATTCTAACATTACAGCCTGACAGGCTCTCAGATAGCAAGCAATTGAGCTGCAAGTTTAAGACTTGCCAGGTTCACAAGTTTGTTGCATAATTGCATCAAGTCCGCATTGCATGACTCCAGATCAACTTTCTTTGCAAACATTTTGCAAGTCTGTTGCAAGTTCTGGTTCAGTTATGTTGTGCAATAGTCATCCCACCACAGGGGTCACTGTGGCTAAATTTCCATGCTGTAGACTTGCGGCACTCTTGCTGTAGACTCACCACTGCAACTTTGCTCTTGTTAGAGACTTTCCATGCAAATTTGCTACATATTGGAAAAGTGTCAACTAGAACTTGTGCTTCAAGTGCTCTGCAGGTGTACAACTTTCCAGTGAAAATGTGCAGCAAGTTAACAAGACTTATGCCGCGTACACACGAGCGGAATTTCCGTCCGAAAAATCTTGGATGGTTTTTCCAATGGAATTCCGCTCAAGCTTGTCTTGCAAACACAGGGTCACACAAAAGTTCTCTGAACTTTGACCGCCAAGAACGTGGTGACGTACAACACTACGACGAGCCGAGAAAATGAAGTTAAATGCTTCTGAGCATGTGTCGAATTGTTTCCGAGCATGCGTGATTTTTTGCTCATCCGAATTGCATACAGACGATCGCATTTTCGGATATGAACTTTTCCCGACCCAAAAATAGAGAACATGCTCCCAATTTTTTGCTGGCTGGAATTCCGCCAGCAAAAGACCAATGGAGCATACACACGGTCACATTTTCCAATGACGGCTGGCGGCATTTCCGATCATGTGTAGGCGACATAACAATTCAAAGCTGCCACAAATTTGTTCCAAGCTATCTGGGCTGTACACAGCCATTTTAACATGGGCTGCAGAGTTTTACAGACAGCACTGCCTGTCAAACTCACTAGTTGAGATCAATGGGGCCACACCCAATCTGCAAGCCAAATCCTTATCTCACAATTGCAGCGCGATCCTGCAATGTAAAAATTGCCATTTAGCAAATAAAAAGAAATCAAAAAGAAAGAAAAAGAAACAGATGTCAGGAGGCAGCACTAGCATCTCCTCAATGCCTGCCAGCTGCTCTTATACCGCTCCTTGAAAAGCTCTTCCCCATAGATCATTTTTTCAGAGAGGGGAAGGCATTACCGCCAGTCTGAAGGAGCCCTAAGAACTTCATGGAAGTTTAAAGCGGAGTTCTGCTTAAAAAAAATGTTTTAAAGTCAGCATCTACAAATACTGCAGCTGCTGACTTTTAATAATCGGAAAAATACCTGTCCCAGGGTCCAGCGATGCGGGGGAACGAAGCCCCGCTTGTCTCCCCCTCCTCTGTTCGGCGCCGGCATTGTAACTGTGGGCGCCTGGCTGTGGCTTCACACCCGGGCACCCACTGCGCATGGGCGAGCTGCGCATCGTCACTGGCCGTGCAATCATCTGGGACCTGTGAAGTGGCCCTAAATTAATTTAATGGCCCTAAATTAATTGTTAATGGCCCCTCAATGCACCTTGCTAACGTGTGTGCAAAATCACACACCAAAACGCATGGTATTAGTTATACTTTAAGTTTTGGTACATTTTGGTAGAAGTTGCTCACGCTTGTCATATGTTTGCCAAAATATTTCTAGCCCACAAAAAGATTACCTCAGTACAATGCAGAGGGAAAAGGTAACCAACACAGCAATAACACTTGAGCAATTTCCACCTGGTTAACATATTTTGCAATCAAAACCTAATTAAGAAACACTTGACTGTAAGTCATTGTGATATTTTGTTTTTGCAGAAGTCAATTAGCCATGCGTTGCTCAATAAATTAAAGGTACCAATTGCATAAACAATAGAAATGTGAGTTGAGTGTTCATACAGCACAGTTTATAGAAGTTTGGGGTTATATAAAAAAAAAAAAACATATATACTCTATGCTGCAGCCTTAAGACTGAGAACAGAGCGATCACATGACTGCTCGGAGCAGAGAGCACTGAATGTCAGTTACCACTCTCCACTCCGCCCCTCTCCTGGAGAGGAGGTGGGTGCAGCTGGCTTTGGCTGTCCCGCTGAGAGCCAGAGCCAGCTGTCAATCAGGAAGCTGGGTGGATCCTGACAATATGGCTGGGATCCTTCCAGAGCCTACAGCGGCTCTGTGAGATCAACTGACAGTGGGCGTTACTCAAGCCATAGATGATTTGATTTCCTTTCCTTCAATTGTACCCAAGTTGATCGATGGATCAACTTGAGTACAATCAGGCTGCCCATACACATACCTCCCAACATTTTGAGATGGGAATGAGGGACACCTACTAACAAACATATATAGGCATAGGACACGCCCCCTGTCACACCCCCTTAAAGGAGAATTAACAATAAAAAGGTTAATTAAATCCACAAGGACTTTTTTTTACCACTACCATTCCTTTATATTGGCTTTTAGAATGTACAAATGCAGCCATTTAGAAATTGGATGCAAGGTTTAGCACTGGGAAACACTTTTTGAAAGATAAAAAGTGCATTTTATATACAACTATATGGATCAGACCAAAATGAGGGACAAATGAGGAGGAAAGAGGGACAGAGGAACTTTGCTCCAGATCAGGGACAGTCCCTCAAAATCAGGGACAGTTGGGAGCTATGCATACATGCATCGAAATTTGTCTGGTCCCTGCTGAACTGGCTGAATTTCCACCCATGTATGGCCGGCTTAAGCCCCCCTGTTGGCTGATTCTGGGTCACATGACTGCAAAAGTGAGTGCACTTCTGGGACCCAGAAGAGAAGTATAACCATAGAATCTGCTATACTTCTCTTTTAAACTGGCTGCAACCAACTTTATTGAGCTTCCAGCAGTAAATCAGCAATTGGTATTAAATGTAACATTTTAGCAATCCTTGTGATGTGATGGCTGCCTTTGTTTTCTTTTTTGGTTGATCTGGTGATCCAGCCAGTAAGAACATTTCACCCTCCTTTACCATCTTTTAAAACTGTCAGTTAGAGGGTTGAGATAAACCATTTAACACTGGCAGGGGTCCTTTCAATGGTCAGCTTTTATTCTTTAATGTAAAACCTCTATCCCAAAAGAAAAAAAACTGTTGCTGTAACTGCTTAAAAAGTGTTAAGCCCCATACACACGCGCGGATTATCCGAGGACCAGGTCCGTCGGACCATGTCCGTCATACTTTGTCTGATGTTGGTTTTGCGTACACACGGTCGGACAAAGTTGTCGGAAAATCCGATCATTCTGAACGTGGTGACGTTTGTTGCCTACGACGGGACTACGTAGAGGCTAGTAGCCAATAGCTTTGGTATTGTAATGTGATCTGAGCATGCGTAGCACTTTGTCCGGTCGGACAACCGTACACACGATCGGATTTGGTGTGATCGGACCGTGTTGTCGGCAAATCTATCCAGCAGGAGATAAGACTTTGTCCGTCGGACAATCCGACGTACACTGTCCGATGGTGCATACACACGGTCTGATTTTTCAACAACATTGTCCGATCGGACAGAATCCATGAAAAAATCCGACCGTGTGTATGGGGCTTTAGCTGAGGTTTGGCTTTAATTTGTTAGTGAAATCTATCTACATCTGCTCGTGCATCTAACACTACCCTCTCCCCAGGCTGACAAGGCCATTGTCTCCGTTGCTGTTACATTCAGACTGGAGACACCCTAAAGCCGGGTACACACTACAGTTTTTTTTCGTGCAATCCAGCTGGTTGCGGGGGACGGGGCCTGCCAGAACACCCCATTCAGCGCTTTCTGCCATTGGCTGAGAGCGTGATTGAAAGTTGGTCGGCTGCTGGTTTTCCAGCATGCATGTTTGACAGACAGACATACACACGGGCTGAATGTTGGCCTTTTTTTTGTATTCAAACCGGCCGTTGTCTCCTGACATTTGGCCCATGTGTACGGGGCTTTAGAGGGGAATTGTAGTATTGGCCTGATAACTAGGTGAAATAAATTAAAACATTTTAAAAGTAAAACACTGAAGCAGCCACCACATTTAAGGACTGGTAAACTACAATATATTACCGGTACATTTTCTTTTGTTAATACTGCTTTCAATCCTAACCTGTCTAGAACTTACTAAACTTACTATACATTCCAGTCTTTTTCAGTGAAGGAGATGCCACTACTACAGAATATATATACGGTACTTTTTATACTTGTTACTTACAAGGCTGCCAACATTCAATCTCATTCTCTCTTTTTCTCTCTCTAGGTTTCCACTTCAAGCATGTATGCCGCGTACACACGATCGGAAATTCGGCCAGCAAAAGACCGATGAGAGCTTTGGTTCGAAAAATGCGACTGTGTGTATGCTCCATCGGACTTTTGCTGGCGGAATTCCCACCAGCAAAAGATTGAGAGCAGGTTCTCAATTATTCGGTCGGAAAAAGTCCCGATCGGAAATGCTGATCGTCTGTAGCAATTCCGACACACAAAATTCCTACGCATGCTCGGAAACAATTTGACGCATGCTCGGAAACATTGAACTTAATTTTCTCGGCTCGTTGTAGTGTTGTAGTCACCGTGTTCTTGACAGTCGGAAGTTCAGAGAACTTTTGTGTAACTGTGTGTATGCAAGCCAAGCTTGAGCGGAATTCCATGGAAAAACCATCCAATTTTTTCTGTCGGAAAATCCGCTCGTGTGTACGCGGCATGAGAGATACCTAGCACAGACAGTTGCTTCTTCTCCAAGCATTTGCAAGAGTTACAATGGCGGAACAATCAAGCCTATTTTAAGCTGAACAGTTTTTTTGTCCTTTTTTTCATGTACCACCTGTCATCCCTCCCCTTTTTTTCAACTTGGGGGGCTAAAAAACACATAGCCTCAGAACAATAGTCACTTTTTTTTATTAAAACAAAAAACTGTGTGATAGTAATGAGGACAGTAAACTTATGATGCATTTTCAGGAAGTTTCTGCAATATAGTTTTATAGCCATATGCTATTTAAAGTAAGCATGGCAAATGTAGTATTTATATAGATTTTTTCAAGAATGAGTTGCCATGTTCACTGTGCAGGGCTCTTGATGAGCATAGTAGCACATTGAATGGACAGGACACTCCCCAGTGGACAGAGGACTTTTTTTTAGCATATACATAAAAAACAGGCCATTATGGGGTTGATTTACTAAAGGCAAATAGACAGTTGCACTTTGCAAGAGCAGTTGCTCCAGAGCTTAGTACATGAGCAGAATCTCTGCGAACTTCTATCATCCAATCATTTGCAAGCAAAAATGCTGTTTTTGAAATTTTCCTTGCACGTGATTGGGTAATCCTTCAAAGGTAAAGCGTAAGCTCATTTACTAAGCTCTGGAGCAACTGTACTTGCAGAATGAAACTGCACTTTGCAAAGTGCACAGTCTATTTGCCTTTAGTAAATCAACCCCTATGAGCAAAGCGCTTACATTATTATGTTTCTCATATTATACAATTACAGTATATAATAATATATATTTTCAGTAAGCTCATATTTGCAGTGTTTACAATAATTTAACTCTTTCACATTTTTACAGGCTTGCTCTAGCACAATTTTATTACTGTATTAGGTATAGAAATGTGTAGATTTGCCAAGCAAAGGGAGTTATCGTTGGCTCGGTGCTATTACTTGCTGCAATTACCTACAGCGCAATTACCCCATGTACATATTTAACTACAAAATATACATCATAGTATTAAACCCTCCTTAGTAAAAGTTAACTTTCTTTTCGAAAAACTCTTTAAATCCTTTTTTTAATTAAAATGGCCTTGTTTATACCTGTGCATTTAGTTGCTATACGTTAAAGAAATCCCACTTGCTGCATCTTTGATGCGCTTTAATGTAAATACATATCAATGGTAATGTGCCTAAAACACATGTAAAACATGCTCAAAAAGCAATGCACCACACAGAGGTGAACCAGCTCTAATGCCCCTTTCACACTTGTGCGAATTCAAAGTCGCGCGATTTTACTGCGATTCGCGAACACGATTTTTGCCGCGATTTCAAGGAATGCCTGTGTAAGTGGCATCAAAATCGTACCAAAGTAGTGCAGGGACTACTTTTAAGTCGGAACGACTTGAAGTCGTACTAATATGAATGGCTGTCATTGGAAATCATGGGGAACGACTTTGCAGTTCCAAATTGTGGGACAAGTCGTATAAGTGTGAAAGGGGCCTTAGGGTTGTGCACACAGCCTTCTCTCATTTGCAGCACTTTCCAAAATTTCCATTCGGGAAGTGTGCATATAATGATCACCTAACATGCTGATATCAGGTCTTGATGTCCCATGATACTTTGGGCGCGGGTCAGGCAAGCACCTTTCAATCACAAGTTGGTGGGCGAAGCCATCTTGTGCAGGAACTGCCTCTCTCCCTGTGTCAGTACACAGTGAATCTTTTTGCATGCTTGTAGTCCCCATCGGGAGCATGCAGATAGGGGTGGCTATGCTAGGGCTCCAGGGAGACCCCAAAAGGCAATGCAGCCACCCCATAGAAGGAAGTGTGCCATAGCAGATCTTGAATTGCCCCAAAAAGAAAGTAATGCCGCGTACACACGACAGGACTTTCCATCAGAATAAACTCTGATGGTCTTCCTGACTGAGTTCCAACAGAGTTCAAAATGAACGGACTTGCCCCCACACGATCGGACCGAACAAACAGACTTGCCCACACACGAATGGACCAAAGTCGGTTCATTTTGAACATGATGACATGCGACGAGAAGGAAGTTCAATAGCCAGTAGCCAATAGTTGCCCTTGCGTCGTATTTGGTCCGTCAGACCAGCATACAGACGAACGGTTTTCCCGATCGGAATTGATTCTGTCAGAAAGATTTGAAACATGTTCTATTTCTAGGTCTGTCTAAATTTTTTTTTGAAAAACGATCGGATTATACCACACACGATCGGAATATCCGACGGAATGATTCCATCGGACCTTTTCTGTAGGAAAGTCTGGTTGTGTGTACGCGGCATAATGCAGCATTTGTTGCATCATGCAAGTGTTTCTTTCAGACTACAAATTATGTGTAATGGATTTAATAACACTTATATTGACAAAATGATATAGATCAAATAGATCTCCCATACTATTAATGCATTAATGTAAATATAGATATACAGATATATTATAAACCATGCTTATTGTATTATGGTTTTCCTAAGCCCTTAAAACAAGTTATATAAAAAAATAGAAACTTTTGGAAAACTCAGTAGTAACTTATGTTTTTATCAAAGCAAAGATGTCCAGGAATAATTCTTTGGGTGAACAACGACTTATTACATGATACAATTATTCTGGTATAAAGAGAGATATAATAAAATATATTAAAGAGAAGACTGAAATGAGGGGGGGGGGGGGTGGCTGCAGACATGTAAAAGTGGCGCTACCAAACAATAAAATACAATAAGATGAAGTTACCTTTAATAACAATGTCTGCTTTGCATGCCAGTAGTGGCAATATCTGAATTCTGATTAGTCATCTGAAGATCATTTTGTCAAACAGATGAAACATATAGAAAATGTAATGATGGAAAATGTTTGGTTTATTAAAAAAAGCAAGGCGAAGAACAACTTTGAGCTGCATGACAACCAATCAGACTTTAGATTACTCTCTCCATTCAACTCAGATATGATTTTTCATTAGTTGCTAAGGGTTTTTACATCAGTGTTGTTTACACTGCCTTACTGAACACATATATTAGAGTTGTGTAATGTAATGCATACTGCACTGATCCCCAACAACTGATCCATGGACAGCTACTGACCCACAGACTAACCACAGCCACTTGTGTTGCTGGGTGCTGGTCACCAAACCAGCCACAAGAGGAAACAATATCTAAATATAAATCACAAACATTCTGTTTAGTATTTCTATACATTGATAGCAGGTACGTTTATGCCAAAAAATAACAGAGAACCACAAGGGAAAGCCACAAGCACTGCATTACAGATTCAGATCTAAGGATCGCAGGTGGTAATAGAAATGATAACACCATGTGAATTGATGAGCTTATTGTAATCAGCAATGTTATCAATATACCTAGAGATAATGGCTGGTTGTACATTGTCCTCTGCACAAATCTGCAAAACATTGTTTTAACTCCATTTTGACAGACCCCCCAAATTACAGTCAAATGCACATTGCCTGCATTTTATTTTAAAATGTATTATGCACAAAGTCTGTTGGTGGAGATCTGAGGGCACACAGTCTCGGTGGGCTACAGATGTCTCCACATCTGATTTTGAACATGCTTACAAGATATTACCAAAAATGTTGAATAGATAATTAATTTTCTTCTGAGAGTATTTCTTGTAACACGCTACCCTGGGAATACTTCTGAAACAACCTATGATTATTAGAGCATTATACTGTGTATGAGACCCCACCCTGTCCCTATTAACATGCTCTAATGCAATGAATACACAATAGAATAACACCGAAAATGTCAAGAACATGTTAACACAAGACACATTCTAATTTTGCGTAAGGAATAGAGGAATGCAGGTATGACCAAGTAAATGGGCAATATATAAAGGCAGGAATAAAGTACTTACCACTTTGGCCTCCTTGACTTCCTTCCTGTAGGCATATCCAGGGTAAAGTGTTGGGGTGGTGCTGCCCTCAGCTCTGCTCTCAGAGATGCCTGGGGAAATAGAGTAAAAGGGAGGGCTGGGGCTCGGTGGGAGTCCAGAATCAGGACTGTCCAATAACCCTTCCCGATTCTTGTCCTTTAAGCTGTCTTCCATGCCTTGAAGATTCAGATGTCCTACCATGTCTGGCAGAGCCTTGGTCAACTCCCAGAAAAACCTGATCTGTTGGCTGTTTATTTCTTCCACACGTCCGACTTGCAGATCACACACAAATCTGGGAACCTCCTACTGTGCACATGCAGAACACCCTCAGATGAAGCCCTAGGTTTAGGAATACATTAACATTAATAAGGTAGCTACAATATTAGCAATGCTATTGTTTATATTCATTTCTACAAATCTCAGGATCCTGTGATGCTCTGCATAACAATAACATATGATTTTACTCAGTAGGCATGGTTATACATAAATCACCAGAGGGGAGCTGTGATGCTTTGTACACTTGAGTAAGCATGCTCTGCCTGAATATTGTGTAGAGAACTGCTCCATTAGAAACAGAAGTTTCCTAAAAGGTTCCTTAAAGTCAGGGGTTTTCTTACAGGTGCTGCAAACCTTTAGGTTCTGCAGAAATCCAGCCATACATCTCAGCAACTGGATGGACATCCACTCATACATCTCCCCAACTGGAAAACAGTGCACATCCAGCCATATGTCGTCCCAACAGGAAAACATTGCACATCCAGCCATACATCTCTCCAACTGAAAACAGTGCATATGCAGCCATACATCCCCCAACTAGAAAATAGTGCATATGCAGCCATACATCTCCCCAACAGGAAAACAGTGCACATCCAGCCATACATCTCTCCAACTGGAAAACAGTGCATATACAGCCATACATCTCTCCAACTGGAAAACAGTGCATATGCAGCCATACATCCCCCAACTAGAAAACAGTGCACATCCAGCAATACATCTCCCCAACTGGAAAACAGTGCACATCCAGCCATACATCCCTCAACTGGAAAACAGTGGACATCCAGCCATACATCTCCCTAACTGAAAACAGTGCACATCTCACCATACATCTCCCCAACTGGAAAATTTGGCACATCCAGCCATACATCTCCCCAACTTAAAACAGTGCACATCCAGCCATACATCTCCCCAACTGTAAAACAGTGCACATCGAACCATACATCTCCCCAACTGGAAAACTGGGCACATTCAGCCATACATCTCCCCAACTGGAAAACAGTGCACATCCAGCCATACATCTCCCCAACTGAAAACAGTGCACATCCAGCCATACATCTCCCTAACTGAAAACAGTGCACATCCAGCCATACATCCCCCAACTGGAAAACAGTGCACATCCAGCCATACATCTCCCCAACTGAAAACAGTGCACATCCAGCCATACATCCCCCAACTGGAAAACAGTGCACACCCAGCCATACATCTCCCCAACAGGAAAACAGTGCACATCCAGCCATACATCTCCCCAACTATAAAACAGTGCACATCCAGTCATACATCTCCCCAACTGAAAACAGTGCACATCCAGCCATACATCTCCCCAACTATAAAACAGTGCACATCCAGCTATACATCTCCCCAACTGGAAAACTGGGCACATTCAGACATACATCTCCCCAAATGGAAAACAGTGCACATCCAGCCATACATCTCCCCAACTGAAAACAGTGGACATCCAGGCATACATCTCCCCAACTGGAAAAGAGTGCACATCCAGCCATACATCTCCTCACATGAAAACAGTGCACATCCAGCCATACATCTCCCCAACTGAAAACAGTGCACATCCAGCCATATATCTCCCCAACTGTAAAACAGTGCACATCCAGGCTTACATCCCCCCAACTGGAAAACTGGGCACATTCAGCCATACATCTCCCCAACTGGAAAACAGTACACATCCAGCCATACATCTCCCCAACTGAAAACAGTGGACATCCAGCCATACATCTCCCCAACTGGAAAACAGTGCGCATCCAGCCATACATCTCCCCACATGAAAACAGTGCACATCCAGCCATACATCTCCCCAACTGTAAAACAGTGGACATCCAGCCATAAATCTCCCCAACAGGAAAACAGTGGACAGACAGCCACACATCTCCCCACATGAAAACAGTGCACATCCAGCCATATGTCTCCCCAACTGGAAAACAGTGCACATCCAGCCATACGTCTCCCCAACTGAAAAACAGGGAACATCCAGCCATACGTCTTCCCAACTGGAAAACAGTGCACACCAAGCCATACGTCTCCCCAACTGTAAAACAGTGCACTTCCAGCCATACGTCTCCCCAACTGGAAAACAGTGCACATCCAGCCATACATTTCCCCAACTGGAAAAAAATGAAGATCAAACTTTAGGTGTCATTTGCCAGCTTAGTGCAAGCTGTATAAAAGTATTATTTTTTTTTTTAATGAACACTAAATGTTGCAAAGTGCAGATTCCCGTGCAGAAGACCACTGTGCAAGAGTGGTAGCAAGCTATTAATACCAATGTGAATACTTTAGCTCTACTTAACAGTAAATAAATAGTTTAAGAAACCCTCCATTTCCAGTCCAAGGAACTGCCGTTTTGCAGTTAGCTAAGGGATTTGTGATTGGTTGCTATGCGTTACTACACTTTGCTCCTTGGTTATCGAATAAGCCTGGTAAGTGTTTTGAGCAACCTAGTGATTCTTTTCTCAGCATGAAAATAATCTGTTACCCTGTAATAGTATCCAAGAATAGTATCCAAGAGAGAGGTCAAATTCATTTCTCTGGGTTCTTCATTACAATAAAGTCGTATAACCCTGGCTGTCACAATTATGTGGAAGTCACTTGGGAGGAAGCAGCATATTGAAAGAGATTTTCTTTATCCATAGAAAAATAAGCAAAGCTACATGCTACAAGTCTTTGTTCTAGCTTTTGGAATGTGCAAAGCAAGTTGCAGGAACCGATAGAGCCTGGGGTGAGATACAATGGCACAAATAAACAAATGTAACACTGTACTGCTCTGTTGTGTTATCAATGCATTTTAACAAGATTTCGCACAGGATCATAAAAAATTCATAAAAATCAAATACATAACTCCTGCAACTAGAGATTGACACCAAAATAGCTGTACAATAAACTGCTATACTGACATGGTTATAGAGTATCTGGAACTTCTAGTACCAGGACTTTTGATGCACTTTCAGAAAGGGCATCAAAACCGCAGGACATAATAGAAGTTGATGGCAAAGCACAGCTAATGCACATCAAAACTGCGGGTACACTGCGCTGTGTTCAAAGTGCATCAGCTCAGTGTGAAGCTGCCCTAACTCTTCTGCCACCCTTGTCACCAAATGCTGTTCCATTCCAATTTCTATTTCAAAGAAATCTCCAGTTTAAATATTCTCAAGAAACTGAAATGTTGATCTCCAGGCCCCTTGAGGTGCTCAATGGTTCCTCCCACTGACCTCAACTTTACTATAGGATACAGTAATGACGTGGAGGTCAGTGGGTGGGGCCACTAAGTGGTCCAGGAGACCAGAAGATTGGCACTCCTGGAAGTGTGGGTTTCTAAAGAAAACTAAAGATAGTGATTTACCTGGATTGTACTCTCGAGTGGCAGGAGAGGTACGTTTTCACTTTCTTTCTTTTAGGTGTCACTTTTAGGGACAATTTTAGTTATGTAACAGGATCATTCTAAAGCCTGAATCCAATCAAAATCCTCAAAGTCCCCTTTTGGACTTGAGTAAGACTTCAAAGCTTCTATTGAAAAGTTAACTGGGAATACCTACACTTTACACATTTAGATCTGGCACTACTGAGTATATATTGCAAAGTACAATTAAAATATGTGCCAAAGAGCCTACAATACAAGATGCCTGCAATTATCTTGCTGAGTTTGTTTACTTTATTACTGAGCCGTACTTCACGGCTAAGCCCTGGTAACTGTCATCCAAACGTCCAATGTTCCTTCCTCATAATGGTGTGTAATTTTTTTTCTCAAATGTCCGATGCCTCAGTGGCCAGTAAAGGCATTCTAATTGGACATGGAGCTGGCAGTTGGCCTTGAAGTCTAGGAAAAGAAAAGTCTCAGTAACAAGTAAAAATTAAATCAGAAAATCAAAGGGTTTTTCTGGCTAAAAAGTTTCAGCAGGAATCTTGTGGTATTTGCTCTAAAGCAGGACTTGGTGGAAGTGAATTTATTATATTTGGTCTAGGCACTGCTCACTTTCAATACCTAATCGTGTAAAGAAAATGTCGGTTTTCTGGGTGATCAATGCACACTGCAGAAATTTTAACAAACTTTTGCAGGTTCCTACCCTTTACTGTTTTGCGAATGGGAGGTTTAGCCCTTGTTACAACCACCTAAGCAAATCTCAGTGTTCTAATAAGGAAAGCTGCAGTGTCAGTAGACAAGCGTTTGGAAGTATCACACCATAAATGTATCCTAGGCGAAGTTTACATGGGTGGTCGGAGAAAGAGGGGGAAGGGGTAAAAACGGGTCCACATTTTTACTATCCCCTGACCGCCCACTTACAATGTGACACTGTGGCCACCTGGGTGTTTTCACACTGCCAAGGCCAAGGTTCAAGGCTTCACAGTGCTGCAATTTTAACTTGGCATGTGGAGTTTGGCAAGTGGTACCACTTGCCAAACTCACCCATTAAAGTCTTTGGCACGTGGTTGCGCACAGTCCCATTGACTTGAGTTCTGCTCAAAAGTGGAACTTTCCGCTTATCCGTCTCCTACCCCCCTCCGGTGACACGTTTGGCACCTTTCAGGGGGTCTATACATTTTTGACAGATACCGTTCCCCACTTCCGGGGGCTTTGCACATGCGCAGTAGGGAACCGACTGTGAAGCTGAAATGCTTCACTGCTGGGTTCCCTTACCAGGAATGGCAGCGGCTGCACCCGACATCCGATCCGAAGATCGGCTGGGGTGCAGATATCTCGGGCTCCCTGGACAGGCAAGAGTCCATAACTGTATATTAAAAGTTAGCAGCTGCAGTATTTGTAGCTGCTTACTTTTATTTTTTCGTGGGGGGGGGGGGGGGGCTGGACCTCCTCTTTAATGTAGCGCTGTATTTTAAAGTGAGATCTCCCTTGGGATAAAAATGACAAAAAAAACATTCATTCTGGGGATGTGAAAGAAGCCTTAGTACAGATAGAATCAGTGAATCAGTCACAGAAGCAGTAAATTACATTTCTGGGGGCTTTCTGTACACCAGTCCTGTACAGGTTACATCATATTACATTGAACATTTTGACACTTTAGAAGATTAGAGCAGCTGCAGACTAAAATGGAAAAGGTAACTTTTAAGAACATAAAAGTGGTTCTCAAGGTTGACGTTTTTTGATCTTCATGCATTTAAGGGTAAAAATGTCTGTATCCAGCCCCCCCACCCCCAAAGTACTCCCTTATAATTAAGGATACATGAGAGCAGGGTCTCTCTCTGCCCTGTCCCTCCTCACAGGACAGATCCATAGCAGCAGCTTCCACTGCTGTCAATCAAACTCTGACGAGGGAGCGAGGGATAGGGACAAGGTCTGTGTCTATGAATGCAAGCAGGGGGGCTCGGAAGCGAGCCCGCACAAGTGCCCCCATAGGAAACGGCTTCCTATGGGGGCACTGGAGAAAAAAGGAGAAAAGGAGGATCTGGGATGCTCTGTGCAAAACCACTGCACAGAGCAGGTAAGTATAACATGTTTGTTATTTTTGTAAAAACTAAATATTACCTTTAGAAACTTTAAAGTAGGAGGAAAGGCAGCACAATAACAATAAATAGGTAAATGTTTCTCCCCCTTAGCTCTTATCTGTCCTGTAAAAAAAAATCTATAATAAATCTCCTCTTTTTTTTTTCTATGCAGTCACTTGACCGCAAAGCTCCAGCACTCCAGCTCGTTCCCCAATTTCTCTGTGGCTGGTGAGCGGGAACTCTTCTCTTCAACACTTGACAACCCTGGGGGCTGTGGATGCTGGTGGGATGACCTTGATACTGTTGATGGCTCCTATACTGTCCAGAGAAGCATTGCAACTTTGTGGTCATGTGACCACACAGAAAAACAAAAAAACAAAAAACAAAAAAAAAACACTATTTAGGAAGCATTTTATTACAAACTGTATACAGGATGGATCAGAGCTCAGGGGGTGATTTAATTGGTTAGTTATTATGATGCCTTACCTTCAAGTTTAATTTGCAAAATAGCTCATGTAGCAGTTTTATATGCTAAATTAATGTTTTAACAAAAGCAGAGTTTTCCAAAGTTGAATTAGTACTCCTGTCATTTTAATGCTTATTTTTAATAAAAATATTTTAATATTTTCAAAAAAAAGCTTATCAATAATGTGTCCCATTTTGGAAATCCACTTATAGCAAAAAATATTCGGACGATGTAAAAGAAATATTAACAAAAGTGTTCATGTAATACATGTCTACTTTAATACATGCAGACATACAGTGCTGTGGAATATTGTCACTGTTTTATAAATAAAAGATCCTATTAATAATAATAGGAACAAATGCAAAATCAGGGATATCTCTTGTCAGTTAAATACAGGTTTACCATTCTTAAGCCCCATACACACGCGCGGATTATCCGAGGACCAGGTCCGTCGGACCATGTCCGTCATACTTTGTCCGATGTTGGTTTTGCGTACACACGGTCGGACAAAGTTGTCGGAAAATCCGATCATTCTGAACGTGGCGACGTTTGTTGCCTACGACGGGACTACGTAGAGGCTAGTAGCCAATAGCTTTGGTCTTGTAATGTGATCTGAGCATGCGTAGCACTTTGTCCGGTCGGACAACCGTACACACGATCGGATTTGGTGTGATCGGACCGTGTTGTCGGCAAATCTATCCAGCAGGAGATAAGACTTTGTCCGTCGGACAATCCGACGTACACTGTCCGATGGTGCATACACACGGTCTGATTTTTCAACAACATTGTCCGATCGGACAGAATCCATGAAAAAATCCGACCGTGTGTATGGGGCTTTACTGTCATATTACTAAATCAGGTTTCTGTTGGGCTTATTTTATAACAAGGTACAGAGAGCAGTGGTGGACAGTAACCTACCAATCAGGAATCATCTTTCATCAGCAAGACCACTCTAAGCACCTAAAAGCGCTTTCTGATTTGCTGCCATGAACTAACTGCACACTACTGGTAGAACTATAGACTAAAGAACTATAGACTTTGCATTAATGATTATGGTATTGCTGTTGAAGGATGAAATCTGGCACCAGAACAGACCAAGTTCCTTCCACTTGTTGTAGGTGCATTACTATCCCTGCAGTTAGAAGCAGCCCCGCAAAGCTGCAACTCCACCTACCAGGCTAGGAAGAGGTTAACTTTGTATAATATCTCCATGCCTGGTAACCTGAGCTTGTGAAATGTTAGGGAGGCACTTTACTGTAAACATAGGTAGACCAAATGGGAATTCCAGCCTGGGATCAATGCCCCCATTCTACTCTTTAACACAAACTGCCTTTACATCAATTCAAACCATATGAAACAGAATATCACTGTATCCATTGCTTAACCCCTAAACTGCCAACAAAAAAAATTGTTTCACCAAATATTCTAAGTGTGCCTGCGCTTCTGATGATTGCCAACAGTACACTGTGTTTATTGTATAAACATCATACTGCCCCTATTCACTATCATAGCCAGATGTCCTTTACCTGTTACTGGACCCGAGGTCTTTAAAGAAAATGCTGCGTCCTAGAGGAGAAAACACCATAGTACATAGCTGGGGGGGTCACTATTATCAATGCCTCCAATACCATTATAACTAAGTAGGAGCTAGTGAGTATGAACACTTACAGAGTGGATGAGAACAGGTATGCAGCATATGCAAAATAAATGATATAATAACTCAAGTATGAAGTCGTCTGCCAGGCTTGCTGTTATTGATATAGATACTTGAAAAATTAAAAAAAAAATTAAAAAACAAAAGCGCCTATACTATTGTACTGTTTTTCAATAAATACATATTCAACCTAAAAAAACAAAATCAGACGTTAAAAGGTAGCAAGACAGTATATGATGTAAAAACATCTGATTGCATTAATACACAAACGATTAAAACATTAAAACCACAGCACTAGGCTACTTCAATATATATTGAGAGCTTATCGCACCCCAAGTGTAGGTATTTAAGATGTTTTAATCATGTGTATTTATTATTTATTAAATCAAATGTTTTTATATGATATAATGTCTGGGTATCTAAAAAGTCTGTCTTTGTTTCTTTTTCTTCCTTTTTTCAATCAGTAGATGATTAGGATGTTGTACCCTACTTCCCCTTCTGGCTGCATTTGTAGCTATACTATATATATATATATATATATATATATATATATATATATAATATTATATATATATAGATAGATAGATATATATAGATAGATTTATATATATATATAAAATCTGAGGTCACATTTTACTTATTTTATTATATATATATATATATATATATATATATATATATATATATAATATAATAAAATAAGTTAAATGTGATCTCAGAGGTTGCAGTCATATAAGTTATAGAATGTGATGTAGCCAGTGCACCCCATTGATAACTTACCTCCCCAGCTGTCCTCTGCACAAGGGTGACTGTGATGATGTTAGGTAGGGATGTGAAGTAGAAGAGGGAGTTGTGAGCTCCTTGTACTCCAGCCTGTAGTCTCTGCACAGAGGGGTAGTCTAGGGTGACTTCTAGGGGTGCCTCCACAGTGGTAGATCCTTCCAGGGGACGTTGATGGGCTCTGCTGCTAAGGATTCTAGTAGAAGCTGAGCTCCCTGGAGCTGATTCACGGAGATCTGGAGGGAATCCAGCCCATCCAGCACACAGGGCAGCCTATTCTTTTTTTTTTTTTTCTCATTCAAAGCAGCAGAGGGAGGGACAGAGGTGGAGGGAGAACACACAGCTGATCTGCAAATGTCAAACTGAGCTGTAGTAAAAAGCACACTGTCACCAGTGAAGGCGGGCTGTGCAGGGGGAGATAGCTCCTGTCCCCTGTCTGATCTTTCGCAACACATCCTGACAGTGACAACATACTCAGACATGTGATTTACTGTCTTCTCCCTGGACTTACACATTAGGTTCTATTATAATGAGAAATGGAGGACAGCTTTCTGAATTCTGCATCCACACTGTACTTATGTAACATATACTGGTTACAGTTATCATTGTTAAATTGTATTTTTTTTTTCTTTGTTTGTTTTTATGTTCTAGAGCAGCTATTCTCAGGAGGGACTTTTGAAATAACTTTCTGTCTCAGGAAACCCTGCTAATAATTATTGTATTTACAGCTCTGGATACATTAACCTAAGGGTGAGTGGGAAAAATATTCCTTCCATTTGTCAGGGGGAAGAATACTCCTTACACGGGTGGCCGTGGGAAGATTACCCCTTCCATTGGTGGCCAGTGGGAAGAATATCCCTTCCATTGATGGACAGTGGAAAGAATACCCCTTCCACTGGTGGTGAGTGGGAAGATAACCCCTTCCAATGGTGGTCAGTGGGAAGAATACTCCTTCCGTTCATAGTCAGTGGAGAAAATACTCCTTCTGCTAATGGTTGTTTGTTGATGGTCCTTGGGAAGAATATTTCTTCCATTGGTGGCCAGTGGGAAAGAATACCTCTTCCACTGGTGGTCAGTGGGAAGAATACCCCTTTCATTGGTGGTCAGTGGGAAGAATACTCCTTACACGGGTGGCCATGGGAAGATTACCCCTTCCATTGGTGGCCAGTGGGAAGAATATCCCTTCCATTGATGGTCAGTGGAAAGAATACCCCTTCCACTGTGGTGAGTGGGAAGAATACCCCTTCCACTGGTGGCCAGTGGGAAGAATACCCCTTCCATTGGTGGTCAATGGGAAGAACATCTCTTCCACTGGTGGCCAGTGGGAAGAATACCCCTTACAATGGTGGTCAGTGGGACGAATACCCCTTACACTGGTGGTCAGTGGGAAGAATACCTCTTCCAATGGTGGTCAGCGGGGAAAATACTCCTTCTGTTAAGGGTCTGTGGGAAGAATACTCCTTCCATTGGTGGTCATGGGAAGATTACCCCTTCCATTGGTGCTCAGTGGGAAGAATATCCCTTCCAATGAAGGTCAGGGGAAAGAACACCCCTTCCATTGGTGGTCAGTGGGAAGAATACCCCTTCCACTTGTGGCCAGTGAGAAGAATACCCCTTCCATTGGTGGTCAGTGGGAAGAACACCTCTTCTACTGGTGGTCAGTGGCAAGAACACCGCTTTCACTGGTGGTCAGTGGGAAGAATACCCCTTCCAATGGTGGTCAATGGGAAGAATACCCCTTCCATTGATGGTCAGTGGGAAGAACACCTCTTCTACTGGTGGTCAGTGGCAAGAACACCCCTTACACTGGTGGTCAGTGGGAAGAATACCCCTTCCAATGGTGGTCAGTGGAAAGAAAACTCCTTCTGTTTGTGGTCAGTGGGAAAAATACTCTTTAAGTTGAGGGTCAGTGGGAAGAATACTTCTTCTGTTGGTAGTATGTTGATGGTCATTGGAAAATACTCCTTGCATTGGTGGTCATTGGGAAGGGGACTTCTTCAGTTGGTGGTCAATGGGAAGAAAACTCCTTCTGTTGGTCAGTGAGAAGAATGTTCTTCCATTTTAGTGGTTATTGGTAAAAATACTCCTTTCATTGGTAATCAGTGGGAAGAACATTCCTTCCCTTGATGGACAATAGGAGGTATAGCCCCCTGCGTCAGTGAAAACACCAGGATTGGATGCGTATCAGCTAAATGGCCACTGTGCATATGGCCTTAATGGCAAAAGGATTAATTTACACCATATGCAGCCAAATGTGTTTTTTAATGCAGTATGAACACATATGCAAGAAATGTTTTTTTATTTCAATGGGCCTAGTTTCAAATGCATTTAATGAGCCTAGCCTCCAATGCTTTTATGAAATGTACAGCAGCTGTACAGATTGATATTCCCACAAAGCAGAGTTTTTACATCTGTACAGGAATAGATGTACGGTGCAGTCTTTTTTCATCGGATGTGCAGGAAGATCCATGTAGTTTCTGCCTCTGTCATTGATTTTAACAGGCTGGTGGCCTGATTTTAACAGGCTGGTGGCCACGGCTGTACAGAACACCTGTGCTTCCCAGAGGCATAAACACGGCCCTTTTGCATGCTATTTGAGTTGTGCAGGTATGAACGAGCCCGCTAGGTGCATTCAGTTTATATGCGTTTATAGAAAATTGAATTCTATGCATCTAGGGGAAGATTAGGTACTCGGAATGCATCAAAGTGCATTTGAATGCATGTAAACGCAAGTCCACCTAAATAGAGGGGAACCTGATCTGGATACTTATCTGCATTAAAAAACAAAACAAAGGTAGGATGTTAATGTGAAAGTAACCTTACAAATAACTAAAAATTGGTGTCAGTGTTTACTTATCTGAGAGTCAGAAATAACTGACTGATCAAGAAACCCCATGCAAACTCTGGAGGAACCCTGGCTGAGAAAGGCTGTTCTACAACATTTCTTTGTTTGACAGGATTTTTTCATACCAACTTGAAGATCATTGGATAAGCAAATTAAACGGATGTCCATGTAAATGAATGCACTGTAGAATTCTTGTTTGTCGGGTACAGGCCGTTGGAACTATCTCATGGAGAACATCTTATAATAAGCAGAAAGCATAAGGGCGTTAGTTCAAGTGGCTGTCACTAGGCGGATGTCAGGTAAGATAAGAGTTTAAATACAATAGGGTTGAGCCTTCAGGGTGATAACAACACCACATTCTAAATTAATATGCATGCTAAATTCATATTTGAGCAGGAAAACAGTAGATCTTTATTCAAACAGTGCCTACAGAAAACTGTAATGTACTTTATTAAGAACACTAGGAAAATGTGTCTTTTCAGTCATTTGTTCAGCAAATAGATGATAGATTTGATAGATGTAATGATGTACTGTGAAAAAAATAAGTGCAATAGTGGCATCAAAAGCTGGCATTGCTCCCTTTAGCAGAAAGTACTTCTTGTGGGCATTTTGTAAACCACCCCCCTAGTCTCTGTCATCAGCTCTGTGCATTCTATACATTAAAGCGGAGGGCCACCCAAAAAGAAAAGTTTCACTTTAAGGCCTCCTCCCTGGCTCCTGTTTGTGAAACAGAGCTTTTGGGGTGGAGGGTAGCGGGTACCTGATTTTGACAGGTACCATTAGGCTCCTTAGGTGATCGGAACCTGAAGTTCTCATTCCCAAACTCTTCTGGGACCTATGACAGGTCCCAGAAGACTTCAGGACCAGTCACAGAGAGCAGCGCAGCTTGTACATGCGCAGTGGGCACCCAGCTGTGAAGCCGCAAGCTGTCACAGTAGGGTGCCCAAATTAAGATGCTGACGCTGTCAAGGGAAGACACGGTGGGGTGAGTGCACCGCTGGATTGTGGGACAGGTGAGTTGCTGTTTATTAAAAGTCAGCAGCTACACTTTTTGTAGCTGATGACTTTTAATAAACACAAAATAACTGGAACTCCGCTTTAAGGTAAAAATTCTTCTGCAGCTTCGCCCCCTGCAACCCCCCTACCCCTGAGCCGATTTCGATCCAGCAACGGGAGTCATTGGCTGAGGAGAGAGAGGGGGGTGGGGTCAAGCCAGCGATGTGCACAAGAGCAGAGGCTCTCTATCTCCGCATTGGCTCAGACACAGCAATGGGAGTCATTGGCTGAGGAGAGAGCGGGGGGTGGGGTCAAGCCATGCTCTGTGTGTCTTATGGACACGTAGGGGTTCATTTACTAACACTAGAGAGTGCAAAATCAGGCTCACTTCTGCATAGAAACCAATCAGAAACCAATCAGCTTCTAACCTCGCTTTTAAGCAATTAAGCTTTGGTAATAAAACCTGGAAGCTGACTGGTTTCTATGCAGAAGTGAGCCTGATTTTGCACTCTCCAGCATTAGTAAATAAACAGTATAGAGCGGGTCGGGATTGAGCTTGCAAGAGTGCCCCCATAGCAAGCGGAGGAGCCAGAGAAGATGAGGATTGGGGCTGCTCTGTGCAAAACCATTGCAAAGATAAGTATAACATGTTTGTTATTTTAATGAAAAAATTATTGTGGAGTTTTTTATATGAACTGGCAGTATCAAAAACCTCCTACACAATTTCAACAGAATTAAAATCAGGGTCTTGACTTGGGCAGTCTATAACCCTCTATTTCTTTTTTTTTTTTTTTAGCCATTCCTTGGATGGTTGGATTTGCTAGTAGGCCTTGGATCATTATGTTGAAATACTAATTTCCGGATCAGCTTTAATTTTTGGACAGATGGCCTCACATTCTCAAGCACACTTTATTATAATGCAGAATGCGTAGGTGACTTTGAGCTGCCCAGGCCCAGAAGCAGAACAGTTGTTAGAGGTTTTCCTGAAATACTGTCTTTGGCTGGCAGCAAAAAAAGTCTACTGATACTGTGACCAAACAATTCTGTCTTTAGCAAATTGTTACAGAACATGGCATACTGTAACCTTGCTCTGGTGTTTGTTTTGGACAACAGTGGCTTTTTTAGCTCTCATACAGGTTAATTTGGTGAAATCTCATTTCTTGCAGGTACGTGCATTTTGACCCCAATTGTTGCAAGAGTTACCTGAACAACCTGAGATGAAATGTTGGGGCTCTTGGAAACCTCTCTTCAGGCCCGTACACATGATCAGAAAATCTGAAGTAAACTTTTGTCCGATGAGCGATCTTCCGCTTTTCGGATTGTTAATACTGTGCTTTTGACAGCTGATTCCTAATTTTCTGACGAAAAAAAATGGATGTGCAGGCGATTTTCCTTTAATCAGTACAGTTTTGGTCGGAAAAAAATCGTAAGAGCAAGACTTTGCATGCTCAGAAACGAAAGAACACACACAAAACAATTTAACACATTACATCACTTCTGAAGTTGAATTCGGTTGTACGAGGATCCAGTACTGCTTTCTCTCTCTCAATGGATATGGAGGCATCAGTGGGAGCCATTGGCGCCTGCTGCTCTCAATCAAATCCAATGAGGAGGGAGCAAGGCTGAACCTCACTGTGTGTGTCTGTAGATGCACACAGCCTAGCTTGGATTCAAGCTCGCACATGTGCCACCATAGGAAGCTACTAGTGAGAGGATTCTGCACTCTTCTCAAGCAGGATGGGGTGCCCACTAAGAGCAGGTATTCTTCTCAGTATGGACACCCACTGAGGAGTGAGGATGGACTGCGTGCTGAGCAGAGTGCTGAGTGAAGCAAGGAGAAGAGAGACAACTGTCAGGACGAAAAGAGCAGTTGCATGGGTGTTGTGGCTGGTGCTATGTCGTTTGTTCTGGGACTGGGTACAGGCAGCATATGACAGTGTGGTGGGATTTGTCAAAGACATGGAAATTACCTACTTGCTGATTGAGATGGGTATGATCATTTAAAATCTCAAAAAACACACTATAGCACTGGATGCTCACTGAATCCCTGGGTTTACAGCTCCTTTGTGCTGGCATTTCTTACATTCAGCAGCCCTCAGTCTCCCATTCATTTTTTGCATTCTCCTTCATACTGGGCAGCACTCTCGCCTAGCAGTAAGAAGGGTCGCTGGTTCGAATCCCAACCACAACACTATCTACCTGGAGTTTGCATGTTCTGCCTGTGTGGGTTTCCTCCCTCAGATTTTAGTCTCAAAAGCTTTGGGTTCAGTAAGGGAGAGATTCGGGCAGTTGCTGTGTTTGGTTTGCACTTCTTGCATGCTCTACATATTGAATCTGAAAAGAGGGAAAAGGCGGAATTAGAGATTTACTGAAGGAGCAGCTTGCAGTGGCATCCAAGTGTTTGGAAGAAACTGCAAGCAAGGAAAAAGATTTAGGAAGGAGGGTAATCAAAGTTAAACCTGCAGTGGCTTTGAAGTGTGTTCAAACCCCTGTAGGCCGAGCTGAAGATTTGAAGTCTAATGACCATCTAACAAAGGACAAAGGCCCAAAGCCTGTAATCAGAAGTAGGACATGTGCCACTGTTACTTCTCATAGCCGGGAAGCAGAGGATTTGATCAGCTCAAATTACCGAGTTGAGTCAGATACAAGGAAGGCAAGGCCTATGAACTCCAGGAGACACATGTGGATTGATTTACTTAGGGTGGGGGTCCCTAGAGAGGAAATAGATGGGATTCCTACACCAGCATTGTTTAAGAAGTGGAAGCAAATGGTTGGGAATGGTAGATTCAGTCACATTAAGTGTTTCTGTTGCCATAAAATGGGGCATTTTGCAAAAATGTGCCATGCTGTGAAGACTGAACAACAGCAGGCCTGTGTGCTTCCCAGGACAGCACGGAGAGACATGCAAGTTTATTCGTTACGTTGGAAGTCAATGCCTTTCCGTGAAAGTGTTTCAAGGCAACAGTGGGCACCCTACAATAGTTTTGCAGTTAGAAATGGGCAGATAGAGAAATGTGAGCAGTGAGCTATGTTTTTTTTGACACAGTTGGAAGGAACATATAATCTGCTTTGTCTCTTACTCTTTTCAGGTATTGAGCATCGAGAGGTGGAGCAGGCAGAGCAGATGACCATGCTGGATGGGAGGAGACAGACCAGAAGAGAGCCTGAGGAAAGGTGGCTTTATTGGAGTGGACTTCCATCTGAGCATTTTCCTTATGACCAAGAAGAAAAGAGACTTTTTCATCTGGGACTTTCTTTACAAACTGCCAAAAGACATTGTTAACCCTGCTCAAAAGTAATGTTGCAGCGTTCCAGGGACAAACCAATCGTCTGACCGCCCACAAGATGGGGGTCGAAAGGGAATAAGTTCCTCCCATTTATACGGGGGGTTTATTTTGCCCTTTCCTGGACAAAAGGCTTTAAGAAGTTTCCTATATTATCCTATAAAGTCAAGAGGTGGTATGTGTTGCTATGGGCATTTGTATAGTGACTTTATTGCAATAATATAGAGTTTAGATGTAGTAACAGCATGTCCACAGAAGGCCTCTACCCCCTCCATTGATATGTAAATAAACCAGATAGCCAGGTTTTGAAGATGAGTTGGTGTTTGCAGGAAGTGGGTGGGAGGGGCATGGAGAGGGATGGAAAGAGACATGTGTTTTGGGACAGAGGGACAGTGGTGTTTTGGAAGGACAAAGGACAAGATGGCTTCCAGGAGTTGGATAACGTTGGAGACCAAAGCATTAGGGTCCTTAGATTGTAAGCTCCTTGAGGGTAGGGACTGATGTGAATGTACGATGTATATGTAAAGCGCTGCGTAAATTGACGATGCTATATAAGTACCTTAACTAATAATAATAATACTAGTATACTAAAAGTCTCTGACATTTGGTGTTGGTAGATGTCGTTTCACACTTCAGGTCATAAGAAAACTGTACACTTTTGTTGTGGGATTACATTAGTAATACAGTATTGTCATTTGTAAAAAGAGTCTTATTTCTAGGAAAATGTAAAAGCCCCCACCTTCAGAGCCCCATTAGCTCCCGTACCCTACAGCCACACAGGGCCAACTAGTTTAGTGTACCCCAAAGAGCTCCTCTCCTCAGCCTCCCAGCCCACCATTTTCCTTGACACCGATGCAACAGCAATTTTTGCTCCCACCGACGCAGCAGAATTTTTTTTCTCCCACTGACACCGTGGCGTTTAATTCTTGCGCTGACATCACCAAAGCAATGACATTTTTTCCTCCCACTGGGCATGTCTTCCTTCACCACTGTTAGCCCTACATTTTACATTGCTTTGAAAATCTTAAATTTGCTGTGATGCTGAACAGCCAGGTATGATCATTGTACACCCTCGCAAAATGCAAGGAGGGGTTTTGATGTGTGGCCTACAGGTATGTATAACTTCTGTGATGTAGAGGGGATTCCCTATATGAAACTATTTTAATTACTGATTTGGGGCGGGCCGTCACAAAGAACCCCCACTGGCTATATACAAGAATTTGTTTGTGATTCCACCACATTTTCATGATTATGGAAAATTCTATGACACCTGAATGACTGCCTGTGACCTGTTCAAACAGGAAACATCAGTAAAAAAAGAAATTCCATCTAAATGGAAAATGTGTTGGTGATAATCTTTGCTTTTTCATAAAATGTAAATAATATTAATAGAAATTTCCCCGTAACCAAAATTATTATTACACGCATGGTAGACCATGAACCCAGACAGATGCAGTTCCTATTGATTTTATTTCATCCATCCAGTAAGATAACAAGCTATAAACAATACTACTAGAAGATAAACTTGTAAGTGATGTGGGACAACTGGAGCATCAGACTTGGCAGTAAACACATTTTTATTGAATCTGCATCCTTCTGGCATGTCTGCTGGCAGCTTATCAGAGGTCTCCTTGTTTTCACCCTCTGGCTCTGCCATGTGACTTGTCACATCATTTTTTAGAATCGGGGAGCAACTGTGGTAGCTAGACCACACATGAGTTCCCTGCATAGCTGTGCATGCTTATTGTGAAGGTGGAAAGCAGGCGGTGTCCCTAGGATAACATTGCACGTACGATGTCTGAACAGCCCAGCATTTGGCCTTACCAGGGGATTGGGAAGTTGCTACAGGTGTGTGCAGGTATGCGTGCACTTTATATCTACACCAGTATTGTTTTAGGTTCCCTATTCTACAGTCTCTTTGAAGTAAAAAAGCCAGAGAGAAAAAAAATAAAAAAATAAAATTCATTATAGTATTATACCCGCTGTGTTTTTTTTTTTTTTTTTTTTTTTTTTAGCTTAACACACTGAGCAGAGTAAAATAAACATTTCCCAGTAAACTGTTTGATGAAATTCTTACCCTAGACCTTGCATTTTACAACTTTTAATGCTGGCACCTGCTCTCTTGGTGCTGCTTACCTAATCTTAATTTTTTCACAGAAAAGAGTTAACAGTACACAGTGCAGTATGGAGTCACCCAGTGTGTTTCTATTGATGCACACAGTTGTAGGGAGAAACAACTCTAGTCCTTGCATGACAGTTTGACTCCATAGGATGCTGCATGAACCGCCAGGGGCGTATCACGAAATCAGTGGGCCGTGTGCAAGATCAAAAGTGGGACCTAGACATCGATAAAGAAATAAATGCGGGGGGGGGGGTACTTATCACGCTGCAACGAGAAGTGGGCGTGGCTTAAATTGCGCTAAATATTGGGCGTGGCTCAAAGGGTGCATGGTTAAATAGAATCTGAGATGACTTACTAGTGCAGAATGTGGTAATGTTAAATAGGGATTGTACAGTGCGAAGTGTACAGCGGTGGGTAGTTTGTGCACGAGAAGGGTGTGGAGTTTACGGTGGTGGGTAGTATGCGCAGGGAGAAGAGTGCGGAGTGTATGGCAGTAGGTAGTATGTGCAGGAGAGAAGTGCGGAGTGTATGGCGGTGGGTAGTATGTGCAGGGAGAGGAGTGCAGAGTGTATAGCAGTAGGTAGTATGTGCAGGAGTGAAGTGCAGAGTTTATGGTAGCGGGTAGTATGTGCAGGATAAAAGTATGGGGTGTATGGAGGTGGGTAGTAATGGCAGGTAAGGAGTGCAGAGTGTACGGCAGTGGGTAGTATGTGCAGGAAGAGGATTGTGGAATGTATGGCAGTCGGTAGTATGTGCAGGAGAGGAGTATGGGGTGTATAGAGGTAGGTAGTAATGGCATAAGAGGAGTGCAGAGTATATGGCGGTGGGAAGTATGTGCAGGGAGAGGAATATGGAATGTATGGCAGTGGATAGTATGTGCGGAAGAGGAGTATGGAGTGTATAGCGGTGCGTAGTATGTGCAGGAGAGGAGTGCAGAGTGTATGGCGGTGGGTAGTATATGCAGGTGAGGAGTACAGAGTGTATAGCATTGGGTAGTATTGCAGGATGGTGTCAGTAGGGCAGTGGACGGTGTCAGTAGTTCTTTATTTATTTTGTAGTTTCATTTTTTAGTATTTTGATTTTTGATTTTTTCAAAATGCTTCTTGAGGGCCAGTAGGTGGTGTCATTAGAGCAATGCACAGTGTCAGGATTTTTTTTTATTTGTATTACCATATTTTAGTTTAAATTTTTTTTTAAAATGTTATTCTTTTTTTATACATTTTTTCACAGTGCTTCGGGGGGGGGGGGGGGGGGGTGCTTTAGTTATGAATGAACAGAGTCAGTGATCACTAACTCTGCTCATTCAGAAAAGGGGCCCGTAAATTTACGGGCCCCTTCCTCCACTATTCTGAGAGTTCCCCGCAGCAGCCGGAGGGAGAGAACAGGATGAAGCCGGCAGCGCTGCGAGGGGACGAGGGAAGGCCCGAGGAGGACACAGGGGTCCAGAGGAGGACACAGGGGGGCCAGAGGAGGATACAGAGGGACTGTCAGCGATGATCGGTGTGGTGGTGGGTGGTGATGCGGCGGTTTGCCCCCACCACTGCACCGATCATCCCTGACTGTCAACCAGGGTGGGTCACAGAACAGTGGACCCCCTACCCTTCGGGGGCCCATGTTCAGTGAACACCCTGCACCCATGGATGATACACCACTGGAAGCTACCCTGGAACAGGAAACCTGGGGCAGCAGTCATGTCACCAACTTGAAGAGAAGCTTCAGTAAAATGTGCAAAAATTTTAAGTCAGCAGTTACAAAACCTGTAGCTGTTGACTTTTAAAAAACAGACACTCACCTGTCCAAGGTATCAGCACTGTCCTTACCCTTACCGTTTCTCCATAGTTTTTGGCTCCCGATGTGAGCATGTTAACTGTGGGCAGCTGGCTGTGACTCCTTGTGGCTTCACAACTGGCTGCCCACTGCACAAGCTGTGCTGTGCTTTGTGAATGGTCCCAAATCCTTCTGGGACCAGTGACGTGTCCCAAAAGGTTGCGTCAATTATGACAGAGGAGGAGGAAGAGCGGAACTTCCCCTTTAGGAAGTTCACTAAACAGGTTTTGCACCTCTTCTCTCCCATTTGTGCATTATTTGTTAACATTCCATGCTTGGTTAGATCAGACTTTTCCTCATTAGTGTTGGACGACCCATACACCTGAGGTTGTTCTGAGGTTGTGTTCATTTTTGATCCTACTGACTACCTGTTATACTGATTGTGTTATATCTTACAATCTTATGGCATGATTAGGCAGCTTTCACAGATGGCATGTATGATGAGCGCTGTTGATCCTGTGAAGGTTAACATGGGATCTTACTTTTTTAGTTTACATTTTTTTAGGGAAACATGTATAGCACCCCTCCTGCATGGGGTAGAGGAGGTGACTCACCTTCAGCAGCGAGAAGGCTAGCATTTATCTTAGGTTGGATCCATGATCGCAGTGGAGAGCATCACATGACAATGAAGGGCACCAGTCACTTGTCTTTTCAAGTTTTATAGCTCCAGCTTCACAGGGAGAGAGACTCGGTCGGAAAATGTTTAATGGGAGCTTGTTGTCGGAAATTCCGACCATGTGTAGGCTCCATTGGACATTTTCCATCGGAATTTCCGTCACACAAAATTTGAGATCTGGATCTCAAATTTTCTGACAACAAAATCTGTTGTCATAAATTCCGATTGTGTACACAATTCCGATGCACAAAGTTCCACACATGCTCGAAATCAAGCAGAAGAGCCACACTGGCTATTGAACTTCGTTTTTCTCGGCTCGATGTATGTGTTGTACGTCACCGCGTTCTTGACGTTCGGAATTTCCGACAAGACTTGTGTGACCGTGTGTATGCACGACAAGTTTGAGCCAACATCCGACGGAAAAAATCCATGGATTTTGTTGTTGGAATGTCCGATCGTGTGTATGGAGCATTAGGGTTAGGTCTCCATTAGTAATGAGGGCTTCCAGACTCCTTTAGTCCAAGGGAGTGCCAGGACACTTTGAGGGCAGACAGCAAACATCAATTGGGAAAGCTTGGAAATCCTCTTTAGCCAGGCAGGGCAGCTTGAAGAATCCTGTGCTAGGCCCTATAGGTATCAGGCCATCACAGCACAAGCATTTGCACACATCCTCTCCAGACAAAAGCCGGGGGAAAGAAAGCTCACAGGCCACTCCTTAAACTTTTATAGCCTCCCCCAGCATGTACCACTGCAAGAAGCTACTAGTGGTAGAGAGAAGGAATATAAGGACTCATTAGCACAAAATTTGCTACAGTCCTATAACTATAGCTCTAAGTACCAGTGATACCTAGTGGTGGCAGAAGGGCACTGCAGCAATTCTAGATCATAGGGGAGAAGCCAAATAAGAAGCTAAAAATTGTCCCAGGCAACTACTTCTCAGGAAAGGAAAATTTACTAGACACCCCCTGAATACAGGATGGCTACACATGCACAGCTGAGGCTGTCAGTCACCTTCTGTGTGATGGAATAGGGATCAGTGCCATTTCTCAAGATTCTGTGGTGTCAGGATAAGCTGTCAGAAGTTAGTAATGAAGATAGCAGATGGTAGAGATTGGAGACAAAAATCACACTCATTGGATTGAGATCACAGTGCATTGGATTGAGACTAGTGCACACAATAGAAGGATATGCTCTGTTCATTTTTTTTTTTTTAAATCAGCAGCTGAAACGGTTTAAAAACTAAGTGTAACATAACTTTAAGGTGGTATACTTTGTCTAAGCATTTTTCACCAGTTTTTCAGATTTTGTATATTTTTGAATACAAATCATTACCGATGCTTATTCTTCGTTTTATAAACTGGTAAAAAAGTGAGCACTATTTTTAGGTGAAACTTGTTAAAAAACGCAATCGCGGCTAAACGCGGCATGTAAATGCAGCAAAACAGACTTTTTTAAATGTCGGTTACTATCTGTCAAGTTAAATCGTTCAGGAGAGGTTTTAAAACGTCCCGCGTACATTAAGCCTTAGCGATGCAGGTTTACTTTCCATCCAGGATAACAGGTTTATTAAACTAGACCAATAAAGGATCACAGAGCCTTGCAAACTAATATAAGGGTAGTCATTGTGGAATGTGGTACGTCTGAATGCCATACAAACTTTACTCGCACTGTTTGAAGACGATCCCATTATGAGGGTGGAGCATACTGACCTACAGCTAAATGTTTGGAATGTAAGCAAGATTTATGTAAATATTTATGCAAGTAAGTTATTAGATCTGCTTTCTGTAGAGTATTCCAATAAAAACATGCTGGTGTTATTTTGCAGTCTAACCTTTAAATGCAGCTTTACAGAATCAGTGATTTTATTTTGGAAGGTACCCATCTATGTATGCTTCTGATTTTCTACCAAGAAAGATCAGACCCTCTCAGGGTAATGGCAGACAGGCCATTTTGCTGCTAGAGACAAATCACCAATGGCAGGATGGCAAAAAAGGTTGCCTATGTATTACTTTACTCTCTCTGTAGCCAGATGCAGTGAGATGTCACTCTGTTGCTTGCCCTGATGCTGCTAAATCTTGATCTCAAACGAAGCGAGTTACTTTACGTTGCCTCAGCAGAGGGAATGATTTCATGGGGACAAAAAGGATCCTTTTAGAGATCCTGCTGGAGATTTCAACAAATAGCCAGTGGCAGAATAGCTGGTGGCAGAGTCACCCATCTTCCAGCCTTAAAATGCACCTTAAAAGACCTTTAAAGTGGTCCCCCCCTTTCACTAAAAATCACACCAGTAATTAGCTCTGCATGCTGATATGAAATCATGTTACATTCATACTTTCTCCTGTTCTCATACCATGTGTGCATGCTCTCAGCTGCTTGTGCACGCTATGAATGGCCATGTATCATGTGATTGCCTTGACCAATCACAATGATCACAGTAAATGGTAGTAAACAACGGCTGTCTTTTATGATGCCATTGTTTATTAGTGTGATGTTTGTGATTGGTCGCAGTGATCATTTGGGACAGGGTCAATTACAGTGACCCTGTACCATGTGATAGCTGTGGCCAATCACAGTATTTCTCAATAGCTGCATTATTGCAGTCAAACACTATCAGAAACAATTGCTTATATAGCCAGCATGGCTAAATAAAAAATCATAGTGTAAAAAAAAAAAATCCTGATCACCTACCCACCCGCAGAACAGTACAGTGTCACTATGGTGACACTGCACTGCTCTGGTGACACTATGTAAAATATTTTGTTTGTTTTTTACATACTGTCACCTGAGCAAGTGCAGTGTCACTATGGTGACAACGTATTGCTTTGGCGGTAATCTTGTATAATGGCTGATATTAAAAAAATGTTAGTGCAGCCAACTATTGTTTCTGATCACCACCAAAGCAGTACAATGTCACCAGACCAGTGCTGCCAGTCAGTATCCCTAAACACCACCACACCAGTCAGTGTCCCTAATCACTGCAACCCACTACCAGTGTCCCTAATCACTGCCGCACCAGTCCCAGTGCCCCTGATCACTGCTACACCAGTCATATTGTTCGTAATCACCGACAAACACCAGTCATATTGTCCCTAATCACTGCCACACAAGTTAGAGTGACCTCGATCAACTCCACACCAATTACAGTGTTCCTGATCATCACCACACCACCAGTCTCAGTGTCCCTGATCACCACCACATCAGTATCAATATCCCTAAACACTGCCACATCAGTACCAGTATCCTTGATCACTGCCAGACCACTTACAGTGTCCCTAATCACCGCCACACCAGTCTGAGTTTCCCTGATCACCGCTACACCAGTCATATTACAGTGTTCCTTATCACAACCACGTCAGATACAGTGGCCCTGATCACCACCACACCAGTTACAGTGTTCCTGATCACCACCACACCAGTTAAGCCCCATACACACGGTCGGCCTTTTTATGGATTCTGTCCGATCGGACAATGTTGTTGAAAAATCAGACCGTGTGTATGCACCATCGGACAGTGTACGTCGGATTGTCCGACGGACAAAGTCTTATCTCCTGCTGGAAAGATTTGCCGACAACACGGTCCGATCACACCAAATCCGATCGTGTGTACGGTTGTCCGACCGGACAAAGTGCTACGCATGCTCAGATCACATTACAAGACCAAAGCTATTGGCTACTAGCCTCTACGTAGTCCCGTCGTAGGCAACAAACGTCACCACGTTCAGAATGATCGGATTTTCCGACAACTTTGTCCGACCGTGTGTACGCAAAACCAACATCAGACAAAGTATGACGGACAGGATCCGACCGACCTGGTCCGCGGATTGTCCGACCGTGTGTATGGGGCTTTACAGTGTTCCTGATCACGCCACACCAGTACAAGTGTTCCTGATTACTGCCACGCCAGTAATATTGTCCCTAATCACCTCCACACCAGTTACTGTGTACCTGATCACCCCCTTACCAGTCATATTGTCCCTGATCACTGCCACACCAGTCACAGTGTCACCAAACCAGTGTAAGTCAGCAATGGTGCCCCTGATTGTCACCACACCAGTCCCAATTCCACCAGACCAGTGTAAGTCAGCAAAAGTGGTCCTGATTGCTGCCACACTAGTCCCCAGTGTCACCAGACCAGTGTAAGCCAGCAACAGTTAGCAGTATGGTCAGTGTTTATCTGGCGCTCCAAATGGAGTAATCCTTAGGGGTATAGTCTGTAGCTGTAATAGATGGATGTGGATGTATCCATAGGTTGATTGGTTGGAAAAGAAAGGGGTATTAAGGGTTAAAAAGGAAGGCAGCCATCCTTCAGAGTGTGTCCAGAACTCTGCAAGACATGTAAGGAAAAAACAGGGAGGGGGAGGCGCTGACCGGAGTGTAGTTAAAATGATGACTTTAATAGGATAAGATTAAAAACACTTACAAGATGATAGAAGATGCATGCTTGTCAAAGTAAAGTGCAGTCCTGGCATTCTACATGGCTCTGCGGGTCCTACCGCTGTTCCGGATAGCTGGAAAGGATTGGGCAGCTGGCTAGAATGGATCACAGTGTTTCTCCAGGAGCAAGGAAGCTCCACCGTGCCAGCAACAGTGTTCCTGATTGCTGGTACACCAGTGCAGTGCTGCCGCTGCCTGTACTAACTCTTGCCTGTTTATTGACCACATTACTGCCTGCTGCGTGGACCAATCATTTGCCTGTTTGCTGACCATGTCTCTGCCTATGGCCTGAACTGACCCATCTGCACATCTTGCTGACTATGTTTCTGGGAGACACCAGTTCCAGACATCCCCTGCAGGCAACTGCACTCCTGGAGCCGCGGAACTTTTTTGTTCTTCCTTTCTTCAGCCTCCTGTACTTCCTGGCCAGTAAACATGGCATTCTGGGGGAGCCAAGTACTAGTAGGCTAGGCTGGTTTGGCTTATAGGAACGGGACTACTATAGCCGATGCTATACTAAGCTATATTCTCTGACCACTTGTACAGAGGTGACTATTATAGAACATTGGTTTTGACACAATTGGTTGATTTGTGTGATACACAAGATACACTATCCAGTTGGTATTCAGTCCAAGTGAGCAAGTCTCAAACATGTGGTATCTCTATACTCAGGAGGAATAGCAGAATGTGTTTTGGGTTGTAATTCTAACTATGCCTTTCCTATGTGTTAGAAATATCTTATTAATTGAATACCTTGTGTAAAAAATACATTTTCATTTTTATTCAACATTTTCCAAAAACTTGTGGCAAAAAAAGAAGTCTTCAAAAGACCCACCGTGCTTATTAGAAAATACCTTGTGATGTTTGCTTTTCAAAATGTGGTCATTTTGTGGGTGTTTCCACTGTCCTGGTGCTCCATGGCCTCTAAAAATGTATACGTAGTCAGGAAATTAGATGTGTAATTTATGCCTCTAGAATGCCGGAAGGTGCTTCTTGGATTTTGGGCCACTCTATGTGGCTAGACTGTGAAAAGGTGTCATGCATATGGTATTGCCATACTCGGCGATACCACATACTAATTATTAACAGCAAAAATACTGCGCTTGTGTGTAAAGTGCAAACAAATAAGCAGCAACAAAAAATGTGAGAGATATACACATGAACAAATATGAAATACAAAATAATTTGCGACAACATAATATATACAACATAATATAAGAGTAAATAAATAATGAAGTCCAACAGATGATTAAAAGAAACGTCAGCAATCAAACAAATTAATGAGACAAATTTCTTGATATGTGCTGAATAAAGTGCTAGGTGCTTTGAACGCCAAACGGTATCCTTCACCAGGTGAATCACCAACATAAAGTAAGGCTGTATTCTTACCCCACATGGTGAACCCTCTGTTATGGAAGGTCAAACAAACATAGGAAATTGTCAGCTCCTGACATCAAGGGAAACAGTGGTATAAGGGATTTGCCTCTATCCAACAGTTCCTCCAATGGCCAGATCAGAACCTCATGTCCACCGAACAAATTCCCAAAGGAAATAAAAATGGGGGGCTTCCAATAGTGTAAAAAATCTTTTGGCAAGGCGTTTTATTCAGACACTGTGCACAACATAGGATACACGGTGCATCAAAGCATAAAAACTGCAGCTGAGAATTTGAAAAATTTAAAAACTCGGGTTGGCTAGATAGCGAGGAGACACTATCTAGCCACCACAAGTTTTTTACATTTTTTATATAAAAATTTTTTGCTGTCACTTACAACTATTGTTTTTTCACTTCCTGGTTAAATGACGCACTGGTAATGAAACCCTGGCCTCACAGGTGCATCATGGGAAGTTCCTGTCACATGTTTCAGGAGGCAAACCCAGAGTTTTAGGCAGAATTTCAAGAAGTAAAGGGGGATATATTCATCTGCCATTAGTTAAAAGGTCTACTGTAAAAAGAAGGGGTAGGGAATGAAAAATTAGGTATGCAAAGAATAAAAAGCCTGCAATTATCTTAAGTATCTTAAGTATCTGTTTGTAGATTACTATTACTACAGTAAACATGTGTGCCTTTGTTGTCATTATTAAGACAAGGATACATTTTCTCTTGCGTAACATTTATTTAAAGGTTACATATTTCATTCAATTTAATTGTACCACATTTAATAATATGTTATAGTTAATAAATTTGAATCACAAAAATATTTTGTGTACCATTACTCATTAGGAGGATGATGATTATGAGGGCCAGGTCGTGTGGTAGGAATGGTTGTGTAATGTTTTTGTATGGAGTAATTTAGCAGAGTTTAATAGAGCAAATATTTGTGAAACATTTGACCACTGTGATAATTATTGCGATTGATTTCATATTGACACAATTGCATTTGAGTTGTATGAACTGTGAAACTTTTTAACTCCATGCATAGGAACTCCAGCACTAAGGGGGCAGATTAAAAGATATTATTCTGGTTTTGCAGGTTTGACAAGCATATGCAAATTAAATTGCACACGGTTCCTTTAAATTATGCAACAAACCCCAGCATAAACAAAGCTATTTTGCTGGCTATAACAACTCAGTGCACCTAAGCAATTATGGAGGGTATCTGCAGCTAGTTTGCTGTTGATCCCACTGGAGTTCACATATAGATGGCATTAATCACCTTGCAGCCATGCGGTCATCCAGCCAATGTCATGTTTTCTGGGGTATATGATAAATTAAACAGTAGGTGTGGCGCTGTTCTTAAATGATACCAAGAGTCTGATTGCTCCAATAATACACTCTAGCCAATATCTGTTGTTGGTTAAATAAATGAACAATCATTGGTGCAAAAAGAATATACATATAAACATAAAGATCTTAAAATGCGGCTGGTACTCTGGCAAAATGATTAATCATATGCATGGTGTGACATAAGTGCAAGTTTAAATAAATAAATCAAGTGACTGGGGCTTTAAATGCAATTTGTGCTATAACAAATGAATTATTCATGCGCATGTACATATCGTGACATAAGTGCAATCTTATTTTAAAGTGACTTGTGCTTGGGTGAACAAATTGATAAGGCACAGTCCTTATATGAAAACACAAAGTCTTTGGTAAAAAGTGACAGGTGCTTTGCGATTGTGCCTCTGTGCTGGGGCTTCTTATGGTGCTCCCCTATAGGTATTGCACTCACCGGAAGGACTCACCCCGCAAAGGGGTATTTCACATTCACAGTGTTTGCCACTGTACGGCAGTTTCCAGATCCGCGTCTTTAAAGATCTCTCCTTGCTTTGGTCTTTTGTTTCATCCGTTTCACCCTCATACAGAAAAAAGATGTTACCATAGCATAATACCTTTTTCCAAAATATTTATTAGGTGTATACGGTTGGAAACATACTCACATTGTCTTTGTATACTTAAAAGGTTTAAAAAACAGGAAGTTGGGAGGTTTTGCGGGACGGCTCTAAACTGGAAGAGACGCAAAGACGCTACAACCTGGGCATATCTGGATCTATGGAAGTTGCGTGTACCACATAGGCATATGCATACGCACAGGGTATGCCGGATATGCCTGGGCACACATTAATCACCTTGTGCACATTAGAATTATCACTCTGTGTGCAGGCAGGGAGATGGGAAAGATCTCTCTCTTATTGACTCTGCCATAAGAGAAGTGCTTAACCACTTGCTGCCCGTTGGCCTTCATATGATGGCCAGGCGGCGCGGCTCTCGTTCTGGGCGGGCGTCATATGACGTCCATCCATTTAAACAGGGAATGCGATCATGTGCGTGCATCCCTGTACCTTTGGTGGCAGTGTGTCACGGAGACAACACTCGCCACCGAGGGGGGTTAACAGCCATTGGGCATGGCTGTTCACCACATGATCGGCCGTGACTTCATCACAGTTGGTACCGCCCCACTTTGCACGGCGCATGCGCACGAATGCGCTGTGCATGACTGTCAGGGGCAGTGTGTTCCCGGGAACACTGCTTGTCACCGACGCTGGTAAACAGCCATTGGCCAGTGGCTGTTTACCACGTGATCGGCTGTGATCCTTTCACAGTCGATCACTAAATGTAAACATAGAGCGGTAACGAGATGTTACCAGGTTCTCCTCCTCTCCTCAGGACCGTGTGTGAGAAGGAGATTGCGGTAACATCTTGTTACCGCTTACAGTGTACACCAATCACACTGATTGCCCCCCAATAAAGAGGACCTGTCACCACCCATCAAAGTACCTGTCACAGTTCATCTGAGTACCTGTCACAGTCCATATGAGTATCTGCCACAGTTCATATGAGTACCTGGCACAGTCCATCTGAGTACCTGTCACAGTCCATATGAGTACCTGTCACAGTTCATCAGAGTACCCGAGTACCTGTCACAGTCCATCTGAGTACCCGTCACAGTTCATCTGAGTACCTGTCACAGTTCATCTGAGTACCTGTCACAGTCCATATGAGTATCTGCCACAGTTCATATGAGTACCTGGCACAGTTCATCTGAGTACCTGTCACAGTCCATATGAGTACCTGTCACAGTTCATCAGAGTACCCGAGTACCTGTCACAGTCCATGTGAGTATCCGAGTACCTGAGTACCCTTTACAGTCTATATGAGTATTGCCATACTCGGGAAGAGTAGCAGAATATATTTTTGGTGTGTCATTTTTGCTATATACATGCTATGTTTTAGAAATATCTTATAAATGGACAACTGCGTTTTCAATTTTTTCCACATTTTCCAAAAACTTCTGGAAAAAAATGAACCGTTCAAAAGATTCATTATGCCTCAAAGATTATAAGTTGGGGTGTTTGCTTTCCAAAATGGGGTCATTTTGTGGGCAATTCCATTGTCCTGGTGCTCCAAAGCCTTCAAAAGTGTAATATGTGGTTGACAAATGAGATGTGTCATTTATGCTTGTAGAACGCCTGAATGTTCTTCTTCAATGTTGGTCCTCTGTATGTGGCCAGGCTGTGTCTCACACATGTGGTATCGCCATGCTCGGGAGGAGTAGCAGAATGTATTTTGGGGTGTAATTGTATGCATATGCTGTGTGTGAGAAATAACCTGATAATATGACAATTTTATAATAAAAAAAAAATCTTAATTTTGCAAAGAATTTTGGGAAAAAATTACAACCTAAAAAACTCACCATGCTACTTACCGTACTTAATACCTTGGAATGTCTACTTTCTAAGAAGGGGTCATTTGGTGGGGGGGTATTTGTACTTTCCTGACTTGTTAGTGTCTCAAGAAATGAGATTCACCTGATGTACTGAATGCCTGATCAGATGTGATCAATTTTCAATGATTGGCACCATAGCTTGTGGACTCTATAACTTTCACAAAGACCAAATAATATACACTAATTTGGGTTATTTTTACCAAAGATATGTAGCAGTATAAATTTTGGCCAAAATTTATGAAGAAAAATTACTAATTGGCAAAATTTTATGACAGAAACAAAGAAAAAGGCATTTGTTTTCACAAAACGTACAGTCTTTTTTTTATTTATAGCACAAGAAAGAAAAAACCCACTAGTGATTAAATACCACCAAAAGAAAGCTCTAAAAAAAAAAAAAAAAAAAAGCTCTATTTGTGTGAAAAAAAGGATGCAAATTTCATA
Organism: Lithobates sylvaticus; assembly: GCA_028564925.1. Lineage (NCBI taxonomy): Eukaryota > Metazoa > Chordata > Amphibia > Anura > Ranidae > Lithobates > Lithobates sylvaticus. The sequence goes on along the minus strand of CM053026.1, from coordinate 201,614,225 downwards.
TGGGTACAGTGTTGCATGATTGAGTCATGATTGAGTCATTCAAAGTGTGAGAGCGCTGAAAGCTGAAAATTGGTCTGGACAGGAAGGGGGTGTAAGTGCACTGTATTGAGGTGGTTAAGCACATCCCTTTCACTGTGCAGGCAGGGAGATCAATGTGTGGGGGTCATATACTCTATGTGTAGACACACACATGCATGTGTGTTTGAGCTTTGGGGTGCACTCCCTAATGCAATAGGCTGTGCACACCTGTGCACAAATGAGACAGCATTGAGGCCTCTGAAGCCCAGGGAGTGTGTCTAAGATAGTCATTGGGGCTTGTGGGTGGCTGCTAGTCTGCAGATAGGAAGTATGCCTACTGCAATGCCTTTAAAATTTCTGAGGCGTGGAGTGGGGAGGGTAGAGGAAAGGAAAGGAAAGGAAGAAAACTTAAAAGTGGCACAGTTTTCTACCAAGGTTTAGAGACAGAAGCAGACAGGACAGAAACAGGTGAGGCTGGAGTTCTGATTTGACTACGTTACAGTTTTGAGTCTTAAAGCCTGGTACACACAATGAAATTATCAGATGAATGATTATCTGTTTTTTTTTTTGCATTCTAGTCTCCATATGGAAAATTAAGAGGTTACCAAAGTACGAAAATTCTCGTAAGACAGAATAAAAATTTGGAAGTGATGTAATGTATTGTATTTCTATTGTATTTTCAGCCAAAAACTGTACTGATTAAACGAAAATCGATCTGGTATTGTACTAGAAAAAATGTTGTGTTTGTCCCTTTGGATAATTTCAGATAAAAGCTGTGTACTAAAGATGAGATTATGATACGATTCAATTTGAAAGCAGCATTTTTATTATGATATTCTGATCGTGTGTATGGACCTTAATAAAGGGCAGGGCTGCAGAAACTTTCCCTATTTTGGGTATTTGTAGTTTAATATTATTGCATATTTTAATAAAAAATTAATTACCTTCTTTTGGAATATTAATACTAACATGCCCAACACTCCCGACCCCTTTCCCCATTCCCTTACCAACTTCCCTTCTCTCCCTAAACAACAATTTCCCCCCTTACCCTTCTAGAACCACCACTCCCCCCCCCCCTCTTTTTCTCGTTCTTTTTGTACATAAATCATAGGCTACTTGACATTCCTTGTGTTTCTAGCCTACCACTAATATGTGTGTCATTTTCTGCTTTGGTTGTTAATTGCTTTAAACATTTATATTTTCATCAGTATCTGTTTCATATTGCCAAACCAAAAATGTATTTGTACACTTTGTTCTACCTCTTTTTGAGACTTAAAAATTATTGAATAAGAAAAAAAAAATTATCTTTGCATTTTAAAAATATAAACTTTAAAAAAGAATAGTAGGAAAAATGTAGGAATGTAGTGTTTTGAATAAATCATTTGCAATGTTTATCCACCTGGTCTTCTCAAACTACAATTTTAAAGATTAAGCAATTTTTATTGAAAATTATTTTGTGAACGTTCACTTTCCCAACTCTAGGACTGAAGAAATTCTTGTGTATGACCTTCTGTTTAACTGCTGGAAAATAAAAAGAGCCTCTCAGCTCAGCTGAAATACCCACTTGGGGGTCACAAAGAAAATCAACAAGCAAGTTAACACATAGACTGCAGTCACTTGAGTGATTTGTGTGTAGGACACAGAGGACAAAACTGATTCACAAATGTCAAACAGTCAACAACCCACACACAATACTGCAGATGAATGAAGTACCTCTGACCCGCTGCACTAAAACCACAAGACCAGCTCCTTTCTGTGAGATCTTTCATTTCCTCCGCACAAAACAGCTGATCTAAAAAGGCCAATGAATAAAAGGTCAGAATTTCTATACATTCCAGTCATCACGGCACCTTATGTAAAATTTCAAATCTATGCAAGAAAGGGAAAAAAAGTATCAAATAATAGGGCAATTTGCCATTCTTATTTAATTCGCTACAATGCATATATTTTAGAGGTCAAATCAACCCCAAAATATTTCAGTTTTACATGAGTTTTGGAAGTTTAAATCCTACCCGTCATTAAAGGGTCAGTATATTTTAAGTTTTGTTCAGATACATGTGATATATGCCTAAGGGGCTTCAGTGAGTCCCTAGATTCTTATATACCTTGGATATCCCAACAGCAATATTTCCCTGTGATAATTTCCTAATATGTGTTGTCCACCTGGGAATTTTGGGTGTTCCTATCCACCTGTATCTGTTCAAGCTCTTTATGTTCTCAGCATTATGAAGAAAAGTAAAATATATATATATATATATATATAGGGATATATATATATATATAGTATATATATATATATACATATATACACACAGTGGGGAGAACGCAGTGGCAGCCTGTCCAGGCAGTCAAAAGAAATGTAAAAAAATTTTAAATGTCCTTATGTGCACTGTGTCCTGGCGCCGGGCGCAGTGCAATATGGGAAGCGCCACGTCGATGCAATCATGAGATTGCAGACGAGGCGCTTCATTTGCCCCCAAAAAACTCGCTCTGTGGCACGGTTGATCGTGCCACAGCTTCCGGCGCGATGGACTGGCCAGGCGAGTGCAGCACATAGACTCAGATGCATTGAGCAGCGCTACCGACGTCACTCAAGGAAGTGACGTTGGCACTCGTCTACTCAGTCCAGCGTGAGAGGAAGCTAAGCCGATGTTCGGCGGCTGAACTGATGCACAGACTTCACTTCTTAAATGGCACAGACTTTACTGACAGCAGACTATGACAGCACAGTCACACCGAGAGAAGACAATGCTGCCTCGGAGCCATAAGAGAGCCGGAGTATGTCCGCAGAGCGTCGGTGAATGGAGCCATCTCAGCCGTGTACAGGAAGAAAGATGGAGGCGGGCTCACTGCTGTGCCATGTACGGGGAGAAGGATGGAGCCGGGCTCACTGCTGTGCCATGTACTGGGAGAAGGATGGAGCCGGGCTCACTGCTGTGCTGGGTTGTCCTGGTCTGTCTGCCAGGTGAGTGCTGGTCTCCATAGGAGAGACAACACGACTGAGGAGCAGAGATGTCTCCGATGATGGGGCGATGGAAAGGTAATGTCTGGCTATAAATAATATTTATACTACTATTGATATTGATACTATTGATATTGATACTACTATTGATACTAATACCATTGATATTGATACTACTACTAATAATATTGATATTGATACTACTATTGATATTACTACTACTACTATTGATATTACTACTACTATTGATATTGATACTACTATTGATATTGATACTACTACTATTGATATTGATACTACTACTACTGATATTGATACTACTACTATTGATATTGATACTACTATTGATACTACTACTATTGATATTGATACTTCTACTACTGATATTGATACTACTACTACTATTGCTATTGATACTACTACTACTAATACTACTGATGCTACTGATACTACTACTGATACTACTACTACTATTGATACTACTATTGATATTGATACTATTGATATTGATACTACTACTATTGATACTACTACTACTACTGATATTTGTAACACATGAAAATAAATATGAATAATATGAAATACATGGGTTTATATAAAATCCTACTACAGATACCAGCGGTATATACATGGATATCAGTATCTAGGAATTGATGTAATCTATTTATCTATCTATCCATCCCAGTATCTCTCTATCTATCTATCTCCCACCCACTATATGTCTGTCTATCTGTAGGCCCTATTGCACTGATGCAATACACTGATGATTTTGCAGGTTTTCCTACTTACAAAGCATGTAGAGGTCTGTAATTTTTATTTTTATTATAGGTACTTTCAACTGTGAGAGATGGAATCTAAATCCATTGTATGATTTCCTGTAGTTCTTAACCAGGTTTGCACACACTGCAGCAGGGATTTTGGTCCACTCCTCCATACAGACCTTCTCCAGATCCTTCAGGTTTTGGGGCTGTCGCTGGGCAATACAGACTTTCAGCTCCCTCCAAAGATTTTCTATTGGGTTCAGGTCTGGAGACTGGCTAGGCCACTACAGGACCTTGAGATGCTTCTTACGGAGCCACTCCTTAGTTGCCCTGGCTGTGTGTTTTAGGTCGTTGTCATGCTGGAAGACCCAGCCACGACCGATCTTCAATTCTCTTACTGAGGAAATTAGGTTGTTGGCCAATATCTCGCTATACATGGCCCCATCAATCCTCCCCTTTATACATTGCAGTCGTCCTATCCCCTTTTCAGAAACCAGCCCCAAAGAATGATGTTTCCACCTCCATGCTTTACAGTTGGGATGGTGTTCTTGGGGTTGTACTCATCCTTCTTCTTCCTCCAAACATGGAGAGTGGAGTTTAGACCACAAAGCTCTATTTTTGTCTCATCAGACCACATGACCTTCTCCCATTCCTCCTCTGGATCACCCAGATGGTCACTGGCAAACTTCAGACGGCCTGGGCATGCACTGGCTTGAGCAGGGGGACCTTGCGTGCACTGCAGGATTTTAATCCACGACGGTGTAGTGTGTTACTAATGGTTTTCTTTGAGACTGTGGTCCCATCTCTCTTCAGGTCATTGACCAGGTCCCACCATGTAGTTCTGGGCTGATCCCTCACCTTCCTCATGATCAATGATGCCCAATGAGGTGAGATGTTTCATGAAGCCCCAGATCGAGGGAGATTGACCGTCATCTTGAACGTCTTCCATTTTCTACAACAGTTGTTGCCTTCTCACCAAGCTGCTTGCCTATTGTCCTGTCGCCCATCCCAGCCTTGTGCAAGTCTACAATGTTATCCCTGATGTCCTTACACAGATCTCTGGTCTTGGCCATTGTGGAGCGGTTGGAGTCTGTTTGATTGAGTGTGTGGACAGGTGTCGTTTATACAGGTAACAAGTTCAAACAGGTGCAGTTAATACAGGTAATGAGAGAACAGGAGGGCTTCTTAAAGAAAAAATAACAGTTCTGTGAGAGACGGAATTCTTACTGGTTGGTAGGTGATCAAATACCTATGTCATGCAATAAAATGCAAATACATTATTTAAAAATCAATGTGATTTTCTGGATTTTTGTTTTAGATTTTGTTTTAGATTCCATCTCTTACAGTTGAAGAGTGCCTATGATAAAAATTACAGACCTCTACATGCTTTGTAAGTAGGAAAACCTGCCAACTCGTCAGTGTATCAAATACTTGTTCTCCCCACTGTATATATATATATGCACACACACATGTGCATCTTATAAAATTAGAATATCATCAAAAAGTTAATATATTTCAGTAATTCAATTCAAAAAGTGAAACTCATATATTTTATATAGATGCTTTACAGTGAATTATTTCTTGTTCAATAAGTTTTATTGCAGAAGTAGTGTTAAACATACAACAATGTCAAAGGCACCTAGATTGCCCACGCAAGGGCCTAGAATTGGCGCGTAAGAAACAAAAACAACATAAACAGAGGAGAGTAGCCTCCTAATTAACCGTATAGCACTGATTGCTGTATAAATGACAATGGTCCCAAAAATGTGTCAAAAATGTCCGATGTGTCCGCCATAATGTCGCAGTCACAATAAAAAAATCGCTGATCGTCGCCATTACTAGTAGAAAAAAAAATTATTAATAAAAATGCCATAAAACTATCCCCTATTTTGTAAACGCTATAACTTTTGCGCAAACCAATCAATAATTGCTTATTGTGATTTTTTTTACCAAAAATATGTAGAAGAAAACGTATCGGCCTAAACTGAGGGAAAAAATTTTTTTTATATACTTTTTAGGGATATTTATTATAGCAAAAGTTAAAAATAATGCATTTTTTTCAACATTGTCGCTTTATTTTTGTTTATAGCGAAAAAAATAAAAACCGCAGGGGTGATCAAATACCACCAAAGAAAGCTCTATTTATGGGAAAAAAAGGACGTCAATTTTGTTTGGGAGCCACGTCGCACGACCGCGCAATTGTCACTTAAAGTGACATAGTGCCGAATCGCAAAAAGTGCTCTGGTCTTAAGCCAGCAAAATGGTCCGGTCTGAAAGTGGTTAACAGTCACAGAAATCCTCAGTGCAACATACGTAATTTGGGGTAACCCCCTATAAGTGTAGGAAAAACCAGGACAAAATGCATTAACTCTGCATAAGGATCGTCTGGAGCCTCTGTTGGCAATCAAAAAAGGGATAACATCCTGTACACACGGTCGGAAATTCCGACGGAAAAGGTCCGATCGGATTATGTTGTCGGAAAATCCGATCGCGTGTGGGCTCTATCGGACTTTTTCCGTCGGAATCCTGCTTCCTTATCAGAGAAACTTGTGACAAAAGAGTGGAAGAGCATCATATGACAGCACAGCAAGCACTTTATTTCCTAGCGTATGCCCATTATTTTATTTTATATGTGGGTGCACTTTTGATGAACCTGGAATGCACTTTAGAGGACTGTGATGGAAAAGGACAATAATATAAGGGATGAATTTTCAGTTGGCAACAGGTTCTATGTTTGGGACAGGATGCATTGATAAACCGAAATTATGATATAGTAGGTATAAGCAAATAAGGGCTTGATGAAAGTCATGACTGGATAAAGAATTTGGAAGGCTGCTGAAATTGTATAAAAGTCAAGAAAGGAAAGACTTCCAGTGTGTTAAATCTTGCTTAAGATCAACTTTGAATGACATTTCTGATGATAAAGTAGAATATGAATGGGTAAATATAGATGTTCTAGTAATAGTGTATTAGTTGGGTACTTTTAAGCCACCTCACATAAGTGACACGCAAGAAGTCAAAAAGTTTCTCCAAATCGAAAAGCCGTACAATATAAAAAATCTTATTGTGGATTAGTTCAGATATCCAGATATTATTTGAAAGTAACATAGAAGCCATTATGTCTAATAAGGAATTTTATCAACTATCATTAACCTTTTACAAGTGGTGCCTAAACTACGTTAACTAGAGGGGAATTTGTGCTAGATTTTGTAATTTATAGACAAACACAATTTCTGCTTTGGAGATCCAGGGACAGTGACCAAATCATGTTATTGAACTGGAATTCTGCTAGGGAGGGCCTTTAGGAAAGGGAAAAAAAAGTTTTTATGTAAAAATGGGGGCCTTGAAATTTTTATATAGAAAAAGGAGGTCTTGAAATTTTGATCTAGACAGAAAGCTATCAGCAAACTGCCCACAAATATCGTTATAATGTACATGTCTGATATGAGAAATGTGGTCCCTCTGGTGAGACCTGTTTTTGTTTGGATTCACTGCTGAAAACAGGAATTAGGATCCCTGTCTTGTGAGATTTACAATGTAATGAGTATATGTTGTGGTTTGCAGGAGTGTATAGTTAAATGGAGGAACACTGTCTCTTCTTGGAACATGTCATAAATACTTTGTTTATGGACCATGAGGAATTGGTACAGTCTAGACTGCTGGCACTCCAGTGATTGTCTTCCTTTGTGTATAGCACCACTTAAAGTTCTATGACTTATCATTGGTGCTTTTTTATTATGAATCAGCATCTGTGAGTGAAGACCAAGATGATTCTATATAGTATTGTAATTATCGTGAGTCATAAGAACCTCAGCTTTTTGAATCTGATGACAACAAAAGTGAAGTGACTCATGTTTAAAGAACATTGTATGTAGAACAGACAAGTTGAAAAAGTGGGGCAGTGGTAAAGCTAATAGGGGTCTAAGTGGCTAGCATGATTTATAGCTTGAAAATTAAGTAGTACTGCATTGATTGACATATTTATTATGTTTACTGTTGTTTTTTTCTATAACCATAGTATTTAGACCTTTACATACGAGTCATATCACAATGTCAAAGATTAATCATTTACTACAAATCTATAAAACCTGTCACAAATTGATCATCTAAGTCATCAATTCCATTCTTTCTAAATATTTATGATCTCAGAATAGTTAATGTAAGAAATATTTAATATTCCAAAATACAAAGTAAGCAAAGTTATTAGAGCTACTTGCCACATGCCACATCCACATGTATATGCTCAGGCAAAACGTTTTTTATTAGAAGAGAAATATGACCAAAGCTTTTTTGGTCATACAACTTCAATTCTAAAGAAGTTGGGACGCTGTGTAAAATCTACATAAAAACAGAATGCAATGATATGCAAATCTCATAAACCCATATTTTTTTCAAAATAGAAAAGAGAAAACATACAAATGTTTATCCACTTCAGCCCCGGAAGATTTGGCTGCTCAATGACCGGGCCATTTTTTGCGATGCGGCACTGCGTCGCTTTAACTGACAATAGACGTCCTTTTTTCCCCCTTTTTCCCCCTTTTTTTGCGATATAAACAAAAAAAGAGTGACAATTTTGAAAAACAACACAATATTTTGTACTTTTTGCTATAATAAATATCCCCAATTTTTTTTTTTACATTTTTTTCCTCAGTTTAGGCCGATATGCACTGATTATTGTGTAAATGTCACTGGCAGGGAAGGGGTTAACACTAGGAGGCGATCAAGGGGATAACTGTGTTCCCTGACTGTGTGTTCCAACTGTGGGGGGAGGGGATTGACTATAAGAGATGACAGATAGTGGTTCCTAGCTATTAGGAACTCACAATCTGCCTCTCCTAACAGAACAGGGATTTGAGTGTTTACACACGTCCCTGCTCTGCCTCTCGTGCCCGCAATCGCGAGTGGCCAGGAGCATCGGCACACCCGCAATGCAACGGGGTCACGCGCACCTGCTATCTCACTTAAAGGAGCCGACATACAGCTATTATGGTTCACAGGATCGCGTCGACCTACCGTAGTATAATGATGGCGGCTGGTTGGGAAGTGGTTAAAATGAGGAAATGAACCATTTAATAATAAAAAAAAGGTCATTTTGAAATTGATGGTAGCAACATGTCTCGTCTCATGCAAAGAAGAAGCCATATCTGAACATGATCCAGAAACTCCTCCTTATTCTTTGGACCAAAGCTCATTTAAAATGGTCTTTTGCAAAGTGATCAGATGAATCAAAATGCAATATTCTTTTTTCAACAATGGGTGCTGCATCCTCTGGACTAAAGTGGAGAGTGACATTCCAGCTTGATATCAGCGCTCAGTTCAAAAGCCTGCATCTCTGATGGCATGGTGGTGCATTAGTCTGTATGGAATGGGCAGCTGGCACATCTGGAAAGGTACCATCAGTGCTGAAATGTATATCCAGGTTTTAGAGCAGCATATGCGCCCAACCAGATGACGTCTTTTTCAGGGAAGGCCTTGCATATTTCAGCAGTGCTGACAATGCTAAAACGTATACTGCATCTATAACAACAGCATGGCTTCAAAGTAAAAGAGTCCAGGTGCTTAACTGGCCTGCCTGCAGTCCAGACCTTTCACCAATTGAAAATATTTGGTTCATCTTGAAATGAAAAATATGACAAAGAAGAACGAGAACAGTTGAGCAGTTAGAATCCTATATCAGGCAAGAATGAGACAACATCCTCTCCCAAAACTCAAGCAACTGGTCTTCTCAGTTCGTTCCCAGACGTTTACAGAGAGTTGTTAAAAGAAGAGAAGATGCTAAATTGGGATTAACATGGCCCTGTCCCAAATTCTTTGAGACGTGTTGCTGCATCAACTTCAAAATTACATTTTTATTCATAAAATTGTACATTTTCTCAGTTTAAACATTTGATATGTTTTCTATGGCTTATTGAGAATAAAATATGGGTTTATGAGGTTTTCAAACCATGGAATTCTGTTTTTATGTATATTTTGCACAGCATCACAACTTTTTTGGAATGGGGGTTGTACTGGTCTTGTGGGTCACAGGAGTGCACTTACTTTTGCTTTCCTGTGACCCAGAATCAGCTGCTAGGAGGTTAAAACCTGCTGTTGGCTGATGTCACAGAGCCTCTCCAGGCTCTGAAAGGGTCCCGACCATATTGTTGGGATCCACCCAGCTGCCTGATTGACAACTGGCTCTGGCTCTTAGCGTGCAGCTGAGAGTTGAACCCAGCTGTGCCAGCCCTTCTCTCCAGCCCAACACTGCAGTGAGCACTAAAGGAGCAGACCGGAGAGCAATGACTAATTAAGCAGTAGGGATGAGCCGAACACCCCCGGGTTCGGTTCGCACCAGAACCTTCGAACCGACCGAAAGTTCGCGCGAATTTTCGAACCCTATACGTTATAATGGACGCGAACGTTCGAAATCAAAAGTGCTAATTACAACGGCCAATATGCATGTTAATGTCATAAAACAGGTTTGGGGACCCGGGTCCTGCCCCAGGGGACATATATCAATGCAAAAAGAACTTTTAAAAACTAACGTTTTTTCGGGAGCAGTCATTTTAATGATGCATAAAGTGAAAAAAAAAAAGTGAAATTTTCCTTTAAATATGGTACCTGGGGGGTGTCTAAAGTATGCCTGTGAAGTGGCATGTGTTTCCCGTGTTTAGAACTGTCCTTGCACAAAATGACATTTGTAAAGGAAAAAAAGAAGCCATTTAAAACCACTTGCGGCTTTAGGTTTGTTCTTAAGTAGAATCTGAACAGGTACATTATGAAGTGTAGCTCCATCCCAAAAAAATCTATTTTTAAGCTTTTTGGAGAACATAGGGAGGGGTTATCACCCCTGTAACATTTGCTGTCTTTGCACATCTGTTCAGAACATGTCACCTCACTTTCCGTCCCAATGACAAATGTTTTTGGAAAAGTGGGGTTTTAATTGAAACAAGGATTGGTGATAATAAAGTATCAGTAGAGAGGAGATACCTTTTTCCCAAATTAAATCTAACAGGATAGAATTTCCCTTCCTAGGGGTAGATTTCCTCTCACTTCCTGTTTTCTCTTTCCATTTGCAAGTAGGAGTCGTTTGTAAGTTGGATGTTTGAAAGTAGGGCCCTGGCGTATATACTCTGCAGAAATTTGCCCTATTAGATGTTGGTGTAGCCACAAGACTGGTGGGCACAGGAATGGGCCCTGCTATGAGTTAATAGATCAAGATTTGTAATTGCATGCACCTGTTGAACAGGGCAGAAAAATTGGGGGTGGTGGTGGTGGTGGACGGTGTTGCCACAAGACTGTAAGCTCTCACAGTTACTCTTGGTGGGCGCAGGAATGGGCCCTGCTGTGAGTTATTAGATCAAGATTTGTAATTGCAAGCACCTGATGAACAGGGCAGAAAAATTGGGCCTTTGGCGGTGGTGGTGGACGGTGTTGCCACAAGACTGTAGGCCCTCATAGTTACTCTTGGTGGGCGCAGGAATGGGCCCTGCTGTGAGTTATTAGATCAAGATTTGTAATTGCAAGCACCTGATGAACAGGGCAGAAAAATTGGGCCTTTGGCGGTGGTGGTGGACGGTGTTGCCACAAGACTGCAGGCCCTCATAGTTACTCTTGGTGGGCGCAGGAATGGGCCCTGCTGTGAACTATTAGATCAAGATTTGTAATTACCCGCCCCTGTTAAACAGGGGCTGAAAAATTGTGCCTTAGGCACTGGTGCTGGTGCCACAACACTGCAACCCCTCACAGATACTGTACTTGGAGCACAGCAGTCACACGTGTTGCGAAGCATTTTTTTTATAAAAATTGTATGTACACGCCCCTGTTAAACAGGGGCTGAAAAATTGTGCCTTAGGCACTGGTGTGGTGGCATGGATCATTGAGGAGGAGGAAGAGGATAGTCAGTGAACATAAGAGGACAGTCACTCAGCATCAGCATAGGCAGTCTTGAAGGGATGTGACATTAAAAATTATTCGGTTATATCCGCCTCAGGTGCCTGGTAGCTGGTGGTGATCCAAGACTGATTCATTTTGATGAAGGTCAGTCGATCAACCGAGGCGGTGGACAGGCGCACCCTATGATCAGTCACAAATCCTCCAGCAGCACTGAATGTGCGTTCGGAAAGAACGCTGGAGGCAGGACAGGCCAGTAGCTCAATTGCATACTGTGCAAGCTCTGGCCAGTGATCCATCCTCAGGACCCAGTAAGCCAGAGGATTTTCGGTGGGAAAGGTGTCCAAGTCTGACCTTGCCCCAAGGTATTCCTGCACCATGTATATCAGACGCTGGCGATGGTTGCTGGAACCGATCATACCTTGGGGCTGCGGACTAAAAAAATTGTCTGAACGCATCGGTCAGACGTCCACCTTCCCCACCGCTCCTTCTGCCACTGACCGAAGCCTCAGCAACTCGTCGCCCAGGACCAGGAGTTTGTAGCCTCCCAGTTTCTGGGAACGCGTTGCACAGACCTTTCTGCAAGGCCTCCCTGAGATGTCTCATCCTCTGCTCCCTCTGCGACGGCAAGATAAGGTCCGCAACCTTACCCTTGTACCGCGGATCAAGGAGAGTGGCCAGCCAGTAATGGTCCCTCTCCTTGATCCGAAGAACACGAGGATCCTTCCGCAGGCTTTGCAGGATCAGGGAGGCCATGCAGCGTAGGTTAGCTGAGGCATTCGGTCCGGAGTCTTCTGGGTCACTGAGGATGACATGATCGCCAGCCACCTCCTCCCAGCCACGTACAAGTCCACTGGTTTGTTGGGACTGTACATCATCCCTAAAAGACTGCTGCTGCTGATGCTGAGTGCCAGGCTCCACCTCCATGCTCACACAATCCTCCTCCTCCTCCTCCTCCTCTTCCTGTGTGATGGGTGGGACAGAAGGAACACTGTCCGGATAAAGGGGGCCTTGAGAGGCAAGGAAGTCCTCCTCTTCCTGCCTCTGTTCTGCCTCAAGTGCCCTGTCCATTATCCCACGCAGCGTATGCTCCAACAGGTGGACAAGAGGGACAGTGTCACTGATGCATGCACTGTCACTGCTCACCATCCTCGTGGCCTCCTCAAATGGTGAGAGGACAGTGCATGCATCCCTGATCATGCTCCACTGACGTGGGGAAAAAAAACCAAGCTCCCCTGACCCTGTCCTGGTGCCGTAGTCGCAAAGGTACTCATTGATGGCCCTCTGCTGCGTGTGCAGTCGCTGCAGCATGGCCAACGTTGAGTTCCACCTGGTGGGCATGTCACATATTAGGCGGTACTTGGGCAGGTTCAGCTCCTTTTGCAGCTCAGTCAGCCGAGCACTGGCATTATAAGATCGGCGGAAATGCACACAGACTTTCCTGGCCTGCCTCAGGACATCCTGTAAGCCTGGGAACCTGCCCAAGAACCGCTGCACCACCAGGTTGAGGACGTGAGCCATGCAGGGCACATGGGTGAGCTGCCCCTGTCGCAGGGCGGAGAGGAGGTTGGTGCCATTGTCAGAAACGACCATTCCTGGCTTAAGCTGACGTGGCGTCAACCACCTCTCGGCCTGCCCCTGCAGAGCTGCCAGAACCTCTGGCCCAGTGTGGCTCCTGTCCCCCAAACACACCAGCGCAAGCACGGCATGGCATCTTTTTGCCTGCGTACTTGCGTAGCCCCTTGTACGCCTACGGAGCACCGCTGGTTCCAAGGACAGAGCACTGGAGGAAGAAGAAGAGGAGGGGGTGGAGGAGAGAGGTGTGTCACAACCAGTAGCAGTAGTAGCGTTTTGGAGGCGTGGTGGCGGAACAACCTCCAACACTACTGCACCTTGTCCTGCATCCCTCCCAGCTGCCAATAGAGTTACCCAATGGGCCGTGAAAGAAAGGTACCGTCCCTGTCCATGCCTGCTGGACCATGAGTCAGCGGTAATATGCACCTTACCGCTGACCGCCCTGTCCAGCGAGGCATGGACATTGCCCTCCACATGCCGGTAGAGAGACGGAATCGCCTTCCGTGAGAAAAAGTGGCGTTTGGGAACCTGCCACTGAGGAACCGCACATTGAACAAACTCACGGAAGGGGGCCGAGTCTACCAACTGAAAAGGCAGCAGTTGAAGTGCTAGCAATTTAGCCAGGCTAGCATTCAACCGCTGGGCATGTGGATGGCTGGGAGTGTACTTCTTTCTATGGTCCAGCAGCTGGGGCAGGGAAATTTGCCTGCTGCAATCGGACGTCGGTGTACTGCAAGTACTTGGTTGTGACACACCTAATTCTACACCTTCAGTCCTCTCAGAGCAGCTTTCAGAGAGGACTGAAGGTGTAGTGGGGATGGAGATCCCAGCTGAGGAGGAGCAAGGAGAGGTCCGCTTAGTTCTTTGGTGTGGGTCTTTTATGTGTGCCTGCCAACGAGCTGCATGGCAGGTCGCCATATGTCTGGTCATGCTTGTGGTGCCCAAGCGGCTGATGTTTTGGCCACGCGAGATACGCTTGAGACAAATATTGCAAATAGCAGTGGTGCGATCTGCTGCACTCGTCTCAAAAAAGGCCCACACCAAAGAACTTTTCTGATAACGTGCAGAGGCAGCGCCCTGCACAGGCGGAGCTCTGCGGTGTTGTACAGTTGCTGTGCTGGCCTCTACCTGGCCTCCAGGGGGCATCCTGCCTCGTTGGACATGTGACGCCGCATCCTCCTCCTCCTCGTCCTCCTCCTCATCCTCTCTCCCTTCAGGCACCCACGTGGAGTCAGTGACCTCATCATCCCCTCCCTCTTCACCACTAGAGCAAACCTGGCAGTAAGCTGCAGCTGGTGGAACAGTACTGCCAGATTCCTCAAGCTGGGTATCATCATCCGAGCCTTCGAATCGTTGGGCATCCTCCTGGAGCATGTACCCAACACTGTGCTCAAAGAGTTCGGGGGACTCCTCAGGAGGACATGGTGGGTCTAGGGAAGGGGTGGCTGATGATGCTCTGTCAGTACCCTGAGCCTGGGTGAGAGAGGATGAGGAGGATGAGGAGGGCTTGGTCATCCATTCTACCAAGCCTTCAGCATGATGCGGCTCCACATGTCCAGCTGCCGAAAACAAAGACGCGCGTGTCCCATGGCCACGTGCTGATGACGATGCACGACCATGTCCACGTCCACGGCCACGTCCACTAGAAACAGAGCCTGCCTGCCCTGTGTTCTTGGCTCTGCACGCTCTGCCTCCCCTTGGCGGTCTTCCAGCCATTGTAGTCGGTAGTCCTGTGGGTGCTGCTGAGAAGAATATATAGGAGCTCTGTGTGATGCCACTAACACACTAGAAGTCCTATGGGTGCTTCTGCAAAGAAAATAGAGGAGCTCTGTGTGATGCCACTAACACACAAGAAGTCCTGTGGGTGCTGCTGAGAAGAAAATATAGGAGCTCTGTGTGATGCCACTAACACACTAGAAGTCCTATGGGTGCTTCTGCAAAGAAAATAGAGGAGCTCTGTGTGATGCCACTAACACACTAGAAGTCCTGTGGGTGCTGCTGAGAAGAAAATATAGGAGCTCTGTGTGATGCCACTAACACACTAGAAGTCCTATGGGTGCTTCTGCAAAGAAAATAGAGGAGCTCTGTGTGATGCCACTAACACACTAGAAGTCCTATGGGTGCTTCTGCAAAGAAAATAGAGGAGCTCTGTGTGATGCCACTAACACACTAGAAGTCCTGTGGGTGCTTCTGCAAAGAAAATAGAGGAGCTCTGTGTGATGCCACTAACACACTAGAAGTCCTGTGGGTGCTGCTGAGAAGAAAATATAGGAGCTCTGCGTGATGCCACTAACACACTAGAAGTCCTATGGTGCTTCTGCAAAGAAAATAGAGGAGCTCTGTGTGATGCCACTAACACACTAGAAGTCCTGTGGGTGCTTCTGCAAAGAAAATAGAGGAGCTCTGTGTGATGCCACTAACACACTAGAAGTCCTGTGGGTGCTGCTGAGAAGAAAATATAGGAGCTCTGTGTGATGCCACTAACACACTAGAAGTCCTATGGGTGCTTCTGCAAAGAAAATAGAGGAGCTCTGTGTGATGCCACTAACACACTAGAAGTCCTGTGGGTGCTGCTGAGAAGAAAATATAGGAGCTCTGTGTGATGCCACTAACACACTAGAAGTCCTGTGGGTGCTTCTGCAAAGAAAATAGAGGAGATCTGTGTGATGGGACTAACACACTTCAAGTCCTATGGGTGCTTCTGGGAAGAAAATATAGGTCTGTGTGATGGGACTAACACACTTCAAGTCCTATGGGTGCTTCTGGGAAGAAAATGTAGGTCTGTGTGATGGGACTAACACACTTCAAGTCCTATAGGTGCTTCTGGGAAGAAAATGTAGGTCTGTGTGATGGGACTAACACACTTCAAGTCCTATAGGTGCTTCTGGGAACAAAATATATGATCTCTGTGTGATGGGACTAACACACTTCAAGTCCTATAGGTGCTTCTGGGAAGAAAATATAGGTCTGTGTGATGGGACTAACACACTTCAAGTCCTATGGGTGCTTCTGAGAAGAAAATGTAGGTCTGTGTGATGGGACTAACACACTTCAAGTCCTATAGGTGCTTCTGGGAAGAAAATGTAGGTCTGTGTGATGGGACTAACACACTTCAAGTCCTATAGGTGCTTCTGGGAACAAAATATATGATCTCTGTGTGATGGGACTAACACACTTCAAGTCCTATAGGTGCTTCTGGGAACAAAATATATGATCTCTGTGTGATGGGACTAACACACTTCAAGTCCTATAGGTGCTTCTGGGAAGAAAATGTAGGTCTGTGTGATGGGACTAACACACTTCAAGTCCTATAGGTGCTTCTGGGAACAAAATATATGATCTCTGTGTGATGGGACTAACACACTTCAAGTCCTATAGGTGCTTCTGGGAAGGAAATATAGGTCTGTGTGATGGGACTAACACACTTCAAGTCCTATAGGTGCTTCTGGGAACAAAATATATGATCTCTGTGTGATGGGACTAACACACTTCAAGTCCTATAGGTGCTTCTGGGAACAAAATATATGATCTCTGTGTGATGGGACTAACACACTTCAAGTCCTATAGGTGCTTCTGGGAAGAAAATGTAGGTCTGTGTGATGGGACTAACACACTTCAAGTCCTATAGGTGCTTCTGGGAACAAAATATATGATCTCTGTGTGATGGGACTAACACACTTCAAGTCCTATAGGTGCTTCTGGGAAGAAAATATAGGTCTGTGTGATGGGACTAACACACTTCAAGTCCTATGGGTGCTTCTGAGAAGAAAATGTAGGTCTGTGTGATGGGACTAACACACTTCAAGTCCTATAGGTGCTTCTGGGAAGAAAATGTAGGTCTGTGTGATGGGACTAACACACTTCAAGTCCTATAGGTGCTTCTGGGAACAAAATATATGATCTCTGTGTGATGGGACTAACACACTTCAAGTCCTATAGGTGCTTCTGGGAACAAAATATATGATCTCTGTGTGATGGGACTAACACACTTCAAGTCCTATAGGTGCTTCTGGGAAGAAAATGTAGGTCTGTGTGATGGGACTAACACACTTCAAGTCCTATAGGTGCTTCTGGGAACAAAATATATGATCTCTGTGTGATGGGACTAACACACTTCAAGTCCTATAGGTGCTTCTGGGAAGGAAATATAGGTCTGTGTGATGGGACTAACACACTTCAAGTCCTATAGGTGCTTCTGGGAACAAAATATATGATCTCTGTGTGATGGGACTAACACACTTCAAGTCCTATAGGTGCTTCTGGGAACAAAATATATGATCTCTGTGTGATGGGACTAACACACTTCAAGTCCTATAGGTGCTTCTGGGAAGAAAATGTAGGTCTGTGTGATGGGACTAACACACTTCAAGTCCTATAGGTGCTTCTGGGAACAAAATATATGATCTCTGTGTGATGGGACTAACACACTTCAAGTCCTATAGGTGCTTCTGGGAAGGAAATATAGGTCTGTGTGATGGGACTAACACACTTCAAGTCCTATAGGTGCTTCTGGGAACAAAATATATGATCTCTGTGTGATGGGACTAACACACTTCAAGTCCTATAGGTGCTTCTGGGAAGAAAATGTAGGTCTGTGTGATGGGACTAACACACTTCAAGTCCTATAGGTGCTTCTGGGAACAAAATATAGGAGCTCTGCCTGCCTGCCACGAACACACTACAAGTCCTATAGGTGCTTCTGGGAACAAAATATAGGAGCTCTGCCTGCCTGCCACGAACACACTACAAGTCCTATAGGTGCTTCTGGGAACAAAATATAGGAGCTCTGCCTGCCTGCCACGAACACACTACAAGTCCTATAGGTGCTTCTGGGAACAAAATATAGGAGCTCTGCCTGCCTGCCACGAACACACTACAAGTCCTATAGGTGCTTCTGGGAACAAAATATAGGAGCTCTGCCTGCCTGCCACGAACACACTACAAGTCCTATAGGTGCTTCTGGGAACAAAATATAGGAGCTCTGCCTGCCTGCCACGAACACACTACAAGTCCTATAGGTGCTTCTGGGAACAAAATATAGGAGCTCTGCCTGCCTGCCACGAGCACACTACAAGCCCCTCTTTCTAAATCAATCTAAATGAATGAATCTATCTAACTCGATCTCTCTAAGTAAATCTCTCTAACTAACTAAATCCAGCAGAGTGTCACAGATCTAGCCTGCTCTATCTGCGCCGGAACAGCATGTGACCGGCGCAGACGGCGTGGCGGCCTTTTATAGGGGGGGCGTGTACTACAGCCCCTGAGCTGTAATTGGCTACAGGCGTCCTGCCTGTAGCCAATTATGGCTCTTCGAGTTTCCGGGGCTGTGATTGGCCAAGCATGCGGGGTCACAGTGCATGCTTGGCCAATCATCAGCCAGCAATGCACTGCGCCGGCCGCGCCGGCCGCAATGCATTGCGGGGCCGCTCGCATCACACGAACGTGATGCGAGCGGCCAAAATAGTTCTGGGCTCGCCGAGCGAGCGAACGCCCGGTGCTCGATGCGAACGTGGGTTCGCATCGAGCACCGGGCCCATCCCTATTAAGCAGACTGAGAACTGAGCGATCAATGGTCATTTGAGCTAGTGGGGATGATGAGATGAGTATGTACTAGAGCTGCACAATTAATCGTTAAAAAAATTGTGATCTCAATTCAACCCCCCTGACGATCTCTATTGCAGAGTTTGCCGATTCTTTCATATAACAAGTGGAGAGACTTATCTGCTCACTCAGCTGTCAAAAGAAAACATCTGGGCAGTCTGCCAAGTTTTTAACCACTTCCCTACCCGCGTATTGTCATATGACGCCCACAAGGTGGATCTCCCATCCTGGGTGGGCGTCATATGACGTCCTCCCATTCCAGGCCACCTGGGGGGGCGCCCGCGCACGCGTCGTTCGGGACCCGGTGCGAGTGCCCGGCAGCCGCGATGTCCGCCGGGCACCCGCGATTGCCCGTTAAAACAATGGGACCGTGCGGGACCGTGGAGCTGTGTGTGTAAACACACAGCTCCACGTCCTGTCAGCGGAGAGGAGACCGATCATGTGATCCCAGTACAGAGGAACACTGATCGGTCTCCTCCCCTTGTGAGTCCCCTCCCCCCACAGTTAGAATCACTCCTATAGGGAACACATTAACCCCTGCAGCGCCCCCTAGTGTTAACCCTTTCCCTGACAGTCACATTTACACAGTAATCAATGCAATTTTATAGCAACGATCGCTGTGTAAATGTGAATGGTTCCTCTTTCTGTTAAAAAAAAAAAAAAATGGGAATGGTTCCAAAAATGTGTCAAAAGTGTCCGAAGTGTCCGCCGCAATGTCGCAGTCATGAAAAAAAAATCGCAGATCGCCGCCATTACTAGTAAAAAAAAAAAAAAAAAATTCAATAAATCTATCCCCTATTTTGTAGACGCTATAACTTTTGCGGAAACCGATCAATATACGCTTATTGCGATTTTTTTACCAAAAATATGTAGAAGAATACGTATCGGCCTAAACTGAGTAAAAAAATTTTTTTTTTTTTTAAAAATGGGATATTTATTATAGCAAAAAGTAAAAAATATTGTGTTTTTTTTCAAAATTGTCGCTCTTCTTTTGTTTATAGCACAAAAAATAAAAAACCGCAGGGGCGATCAAATACCACCAAAAGAAAGCTCTATTTGTGGGAAAAAATGACGTCAATTTTGTTTGGGTGTAACGTCGCACGACCGCGCAATTGTTAAAGCGATGCAGTGCCGAATCGCAAAAAGTGCTCTGGTAAGGAAGGGTGTAAAATGGCCCGGTGCTGAAGTGGTTAACATGAAACATTGTAACTAACTCTTCCTTCTTAGATCAAAGGGATAACCTTCTGTGTGTAAAGAAAAAAATCCAGGCAGTCTGCCAAGTTTTTAACAACGTGTAAATGCAGGAAGTTTAACCACTTAAAATCTAAATCTAAATCTAAAAATCAATATTTTTTGATAGAAAATTACTTGGAACCCCCAAACATTATATGTATTATATGAATAAAATGTCAATTGCTGCAATATTTAATGTCACACTGTATTTTCCCAGTGGTCTTTCAAACGCAATTTTTTGGAAAAAAATACACTTCAATGAATAAAAAAAAAAAAAAAACAGTAAAATTAGCCCAATTTTTTTTGTTTTAATGTGAAAGATGATGTTACGCTGCGAGAATTGTGAGGGAATTGTGATCTATTTTCTAAGCAAAAAAAAATTGTGATTCTCATTTTAGCCAGAATCGTGCAGCTCTAGTATGTACGTTTGTACCTTAATCTTCTTTAAGTTTAGTAAGAGAAAAATTGAAATTACATGTGCATTTTTGTACACAGAATATAGACTGCTCACATATTGTCTAAGCTTACATTAAAGAACAATGTTATGTTATTAAAAAAATCAAGGACTACTAAGTGACCAGCAACTGTTTCGGTTATGTACACCACCACTTCCCCCCCAAGTTCTGTCCATCAGATTAAATACTTGTGTTCCTCCTTGATCAAGGGATCTTTGCTGTGCGGCCAGCAATAAACATTTCTCTAGTTAGGCTGTTCTGTGCTAAACCACAGAAAACTGTCATAAGTATGGATTTCCCATAGTAATGAATGTGGCTGCAGCATGCATGCTCAAAAAAGCAAGTACTGAATGAGACATTTTTGTAAGAAAAGCTTTGTGGCTCTGGGCAGAAAACGTTGCTGGATCAATTATTACAGCTGGTAGGCTACACCTAAGGGATGGGAGGAGTTGATGGAAAGTTGTACCAAAGGTACAGATGTCTTTTAGAGAGAAACTGTCCCCTTGCCAATGCATGGCAAAGTGATAGTGTCTATGCAATTGGCCTCCCCCCGACCCCCTAATGCTCACCTTACCAGCAAACATTTGCTGCTCCCTCTTCTTCTGCAGCCATCTACAATACCCACCACTTCCAGTGATGTGAGCTTTGGTGTAATGCCATGTACACACAATCGGAAATTGGGCCAGCAAAAGACCGATGAGAGCTTTTGGTTGGAAAATGCAACCGTGTGTATGCTCCATCAGACTTTTGCTGGCGGAATTCCCGCCAGCAAAAGAAAAAGTTCCGATCAGAAATTCTGATCGTCTGTAGCAATTCCGACGCGCAAAATTCCTACTCATGCTCGGAAACAATTCGCCGCATGCTCGGAAGCATTGAACTTAATTTTTATCGTAGTGTTGTACGGTCGAAAGTTCAGCGAACTTTCGTGTGACCGTGTGTATGCAAGCCAAGCTTGAGCGGAATTCTGTCGGAAAAACCATTCAAGATTTTTCCGATGGAAATTCCGCTTGTGTGTACGCAGCATAACGGACAAAAGCTAGGCATTGTCATATGACCAGGAGAGTGATGTTACAGCTTCTCTGGGGGAGTGCTGGTAAGCCAAGCATAGGGGGAATAAGGGAGCTTTTTTCAGGGACATTATCACTTTGCCCTGCATCATCCAACTTCACATCTCATGATTTGACACATTAAGATACAATTAACCCTGTATTACCTTTTATGAATTTTGTGCAATTTAGACAATTTATACAAAGAACTGCACCCATTCTGAGGGTTTTTATAAATTGTATATGCCATCTTCCATCTCGATCGCCGCCGGTTTCCATCTTCATCTTCTTCTTGTCTGCTGGGGTCCATCTTGCCTGTGGGCATGTGAAACCCCACAGGCCCTTTAGATGGCCCAGCATGCACCGCCGTTACTCGCGCGTGCGTAGTAACGGCACATCTGCCGACATCTCACGTGATTTCGGAAGATGTGGCCGAAAACTCGCGAGATTTCGGAAGATGTGGCCGAAATCTCGCGGGGTGACTAAGCATAAAATGTGAATAGGGACAATTAGAAAGAATGGCATTCGGTATATTGAGTGTAGTCAGATGCAGTGATGCAAGTAACTGAGTTAAAATAAACAGAGTTACGTAACGCAGTTACTTTAGAGGGTAACGAGTAATCTAACTGATTACTTTTCCCCTCATGGTAACGCAGTTCCCATTACTTGGGCTGATTTACCTCAATTACATCTACCGCCACTAGATGGCAGTAGTGTAATTCTGGTGTCCTGCCGAAAAAGTTCCCCCGCCGGATAAGGACCCCCTGTACTGCGCAGGTGCAGCGCTTGCGCAGTACGTAGGACTACGGAGCTTACAAAATTGCCGAACCTAAACAGCTCTGAGTGAACTCTACACTGCGCAGGCGCAGTTAACATGTAATTGTATGAGGCGATGCCGCACGCTCCCGATGCAAGGAGCGTCTATTGTGTAACTAAGGGGCGGGTCTAGTATTACTGTAACCAAGGGGCGCATTTATTATCATTGTTATATATCGAGCTCTGCCCATTAATTTAACATATGCCCTCTTCTGTAGCCATCCGCCCCTTACACGATATAATAATAATAGACCCGCCCCTTGCTTACACGCTATAACAGATCTGCCCCTTGGTAAGAGTAATAATAGAGCAGCCCCTTGGTTACACGATATATAACAATAATAATAAATGCGCCCCTTGCTTACAGTAATACTAGACCCGCCCCTTAGTTACACGTATAGAATATTTTAAAAAAAAAGTCACAGTTACTTTGCTGCGTAACTAATTACTTTTCCAATGTAGTAACTGAGTTACTAACGCAATTACTTTTTGGGAGAAGTAATTTGTAACTTAACTAATTACTTTTTTAACCACTTCAATACCGCTCCATAGTCATATGACGCCCACGAATCGCAAGGTGGATCTACCATCCTGGGTGGGCGTCATATGACGTCCTCGGATTCCCGGCCGCGGCATCGCTCGGGACCCGGTGCGAGTGCCCGGCGGCCGCGATGTCCGCCGGGCACCCGCGATTGCCCGTTAAAACAACGGGACCGGGCGGGACCGTGGAGCTGTGTGTGTAAACACACAGCTCCACGTCCTGTCAGCGGGGAGGAAACCGATCATGTGATCCCAGTACGGAGGAACACATGATCGGTCTCCTCCCCTTGAGTCCCCTCCCCCTACAGTTAGAATCACTCCTATAGGGACACACATTAACCTCTCCAGCGCCCCCTAGTGTTAACCCCTTCCCTGCCAGTCACATTTACACAGTAATCATTGCAATTTTATAGCAACGATCGCTGTGTAAATGTGAATAGTTCCAAAAATGTGTCAAAAGTGTCCGAAGTGTCCGCCGCAAGTCTTGAAAAAAAAATCGCAGATCGCCGCCATTACTAGTAAAAAAAAAAAAAAAAAATTCAATAAATCTATCCCTTATTTTGTAGACGCTATAACTTTTGCGCAAACCGATCAATATATGCTTATTGCGATTTTTTTTACCAAAAATATGTAGAAGAATACGTATCGGCCTAAACTGAGGAAAAATTTTTTTTTTTTTTTTTAAAAATGGGATATTTATTATAGCAAAAAGTAAAAAATATTGTGTTTTTTTTCAAAATTGTCGCTCTTCTTTTGTTTATAGCGCAAAAAATAAAAACCGCAGGGGCGATCAAATACCACCAAAAGAAAGCTCTATTTGTGGGAAAAAAAGGACGTCAATTTAGTTTGGGTGTAACGTCGCACGACCGCGCAATTGTTAGTTAAAGCGACGCAGTGCCGAATCGCAAAAAGTGCTCTGGTAAGGAAGGGTGTTTAAAAGCCCTGTATTGAAGTGGTTAAAGTAAGATGACCAACACTGATCAGATGTAGTCAGGCATAGGGAAACAAGCTAAAAAATGCTTAAGTGTAAATGGCAGCTTAGTATTACTTCCACAGAACCATAAATGTTTGCAATATAGTTACAAGACAGGTTCCAATTCCTTTCTCAAAAAAAATATAATAAAAAACAAAAAAACAAAACAAATACATCATATATATTATTTGCCTATTACTCTAGTGCCACTAATTTTAAGATGGTTTGACTCCTGAGAAGCATCAGAAGCCTGCAGCTTTGACACCTGGTATTGTAATACTATACCATTTTCAATAACTGGTTCCTGTAGAGCAGAGACGCACAAGACTTAATGACTTTAGCGGAAATTTGATTCCTTTGCAGTTGTTATAGATTTTATTGGACCGACATGAAAAGTTTTCCTACATGTTTCTGAACATAAAGCTTCAAGACCTCAAAAGACCTCTGCTGATTGAAGAAAATACCAAAATGTGGCAGAACAAAAAGATTAGAAGAGGATATATAGTATCTGTCAGGTCCCCTAGCTATAAAACTGTGTGCTCTATAATTGTTGTACTAAAACCCATGAAGAAAAAGTAGCATTGTAAATGTAGTGAGAGCTGACTGGCTTGCACTAACAAGCCATAAAGTGAGGCACAAATTATGCAATAAAGTTATTTATAAATGAAATGGACAGATACGTGGGTTAAGATGCAGCATTTAAATATGGCTAATTTTCTTAATTAGGTCAGTGAATGAGGGTTCAGTTTGGCTTTTCTTTTCTTTTCTTTTTTTTTTTTTGCTTTGGTGTGTTTTGTTTTACTTTTACAGTTTGTATTGCATAACATTTCACTTGTGGAGGATCTATATTACAGCTCCTGCCAGTTACTCTGTTAAGAAGGCTCCAGGGTCTTGTGTCAGGGTGGGGACTGAAAAGTCTTGTCTGTTGTTTTAGCGGGTGAACCCCTGGTAAACTTTTCATCAGTGAGTTGGACCTAACTTTGACAAAAAAAAAAACGGACACCATTTTCTTGAAAGGGTTCTTTTTTCCTTATCCTTCCTAGAGAGTAGGCTGGACCTAACTTTGACAAAAAAGGGATGCCTATTTCCTGGAAGGGTTCTTTTTCCCTCATCTTTTCTAGAGAGTGCAAGTACTCAGGGTGGTTTCTGAGGAAAGGGCCCTGGAGACCATGTGTGCAATTAAGGGAAACTTTCTGCATCATAGGTATAGATATACACCTGAACCTCTTGTGTTGTGGCTGAACAAGTTGCGTGTGTGATGTGACACATCAAGTCACATTTAGCCAGCGAGCTGTAGGAGCACTCTGAGTTTTGGGTTTTCCCACCACATCTTCCTATCTCACTACAAGTTCAAGTAAAGCTTTTCAAACTATTTTCAAGTATCACCCTACATGCCTTCAAGAACAAGTAACTGTGATTTAGCCTGGTGACTGGGAATAGCCTAGGGAGAAGTCCTTCTTTTATCCCCAAGATCCCTTTAGGTGGAAGCACTATAGGGCATAAACATACAGTGCCTTGCAAAAGTATTCACCCCCCTTGGCGTTTTACCTATTTTGTTACATTACAGCCTTTAGTACAACGTTTTTTAGTCTGAATTATATGTGATGGATCAGAACACAATAGTCTAAGTTGGTGTAGTAAAGTTAGAAAAATATATACATAAAACAATTTTTCTGAAATGAAAAACTAATAATTGGCATGTGCG
Source organism: Lithobates sylvaticus (assembly GCA_028564925.1). Lineage (NCBI taxonomy): Eukaryota > Metazoa > Chordata > Amphibia > Anura > Ranidae > Lithobates > Lithobates sylvaticus. The sequence continues at coordinate 201,588,668 of CM053026.1, read as the reverse complement.
TATGTATTCACCCCCTTTGTTATGAAGCCCATAAAAAGCTCTGGTGCAACCAATTACCTTCAGAAGTCACATAATTATTGAAATGATGTCCACCTGTGTGCAATCTAAGTGTCACATGATCTGTCATTGCATATACACACCTTTTTGAAAGGCCCCAGAGGCTGCACCTAAGCAAGATGCACCACTAACCAAACACTCAAGGAACACCTTCCCCACAGTGAAACATGGTGGTGGCAGCATCATGCTGTGGGGATGTTTTTCAGCAGTCGGGACTGGGAAACTGGTCAGAGTTGAGGGAAAGATGGATGGTCCTAAACACAGGGATATTTGCGAACAAAACCTGTACCACTCTGTGTGTGATTTGAGGCTAGGACTAAGATTCACCTTCCAGCAGGACAATGACCCCAAACACACCGCTAAAGCAACACTTAAGTGGTTTAAGGGGAAACATGTAAATGGCCTAGTCAAAGCCCAGACCTCAATCCAATAGAAAATCTTAGGTCAGGCTTAAAGATTGCTATTCACAAGCACAAACCATCCAACTTGAAGGAGCTGGAGCAGTTTTGCAAGGAGGAATGGGAAAAAATCCCAGTGGTAAGATGTGGCAAGCTAATAGAGGCTTATCCAAAGCGACTTGGAGCTGTGATAGCCCCAAAAGGTGGCTCTACAAAGTATTGACTTTAGGTGAGTGAATAGTTATGCACGTTGACTTTTTCTGTTATTTTGTCCTATTTGTTGTTTGCTTCACAATAAAAAAAAAAGGTTGTGGGCATGTTCTGTAAATTAAATGATGCAAATCCTCAAACAATCCATGTTAATTCCAGGTTGTGAGGCAACATAACACGAAAAATGCCAAGGGGGTGAATACTTTTGCAAGGCACTGTAAGGACAATGCATGCAAGAACCCTTACTTAGAGGCGGCTCAAAATCTATTAAGCCGTGGGTAGTAGTTGCAAGTTCCAGGAGATTATCTCACCTGATCTCCCCCCCCCCCAAATCTGCAAAGTGTAGTTATTTTGAACTGCATTTTGTACAAATATAGAAAATTTGGTCAGAAGAGGATGTTATTTGAATTTACATAAAGGCCCCTTTCACACTGGGGCGTTTTTCAGTCGGTACAGCGCTAAAAATAGCGCCTGTACACCGCCTAAAAAAATCCGGCCCCTTTAACTCCAGTGTGTAAGCCGGCGGGCTTTCACACTGGAGCGGTGCGCTAGCAGGACGGTCAAAAAAGTCCTGCTAGCAGCATCTTTGGAGCGGTATAGGAGCGGTGTATTCACCGCTCCTATACCGCTCCTTCCCATTGATTTGAATGGGAAACCGCGGTAATACCGCCGCAAAGCGCCGCTACGGCGGCGCTTTGCGGGGGTCTTTAACCCTTTTTCGGCCACTCACGGGGGGTAAAACCGCACCGCGAGCGGCCGAAAAATAGGGGGATGCTCGCTTGAGACAGCTGCCAATTCAGATAATGCATTGAATTATTCTCAATGAATGCAAAGCGTTCTTTGATCATATGAGATGCAGAGGAGCGGTAGTGATGCCACAATCTTGCTACATCAATGCTAATATGGAGCACTGTCAAAAAAAACCTTCGTTAAAAAACACTTATGCCACGTACACACGGTCGGATTTTCCGACAGGAAATGTTGGATGTGAGCTTGTTGTTGGGAAGTCCGACCATGTGTATGCTCCATCAAACATTTGCTGTCGGACTTTCCGCCAACAAATGTTTGCTAGCAGGTTCTCAAATTTTCCAAACTTTGTTGTCGGAGTTTCCAATTGTGTGTACACAAGTCCGAAGCACAAAAGTTCACGCATGCTCAGAATCAAGCAGAAGGAGCCACACTGGCTTTTGAACTTCCTTTTTCTCTGCTCGTCGTAGGTCTTGTACGTCCCCACGTCCCCACGTTCATAATTGTTGGCCAACATTTGTGTGACCGTGTGTATGCAAGACAAGTTTGAGCCAACAACCTTCAAACAAAAATCCACGGTTTTGTTGGCGGGAAGTCCGATCGTGTGTACGGGGCATAAAACTGTGACATGCAGCACAATTGCTTGCTAAGGTATTAATTACACAGATGCCAGATCAAAGTAAAGTTTCAAAAGACCAGTACAACAGGTAGGTTGATAAAATAAGGCAGTGTATGTAGAGGTTTTTAGCACTGTTATATCCATTGTCAAGCAGCAACCTATACAATTGTGTTTTCGTGGTTCAAAGTCTGTACTTCTGTACATGTGTACACTAGGGTAACTTTCATACAGTATTGACTATGGTATTTTTAGTTTTACCGTTTTACACCAGCCTTTCATTTTCATTTAGCCTTTTTCCTATATGAATTTCTCATTTAAAAATGCTAATAGATACTGTATCAAATAGAACACCACATTTTTCTGGCGCAAATTCATTTAGCTGGCATGCATGTGGATGCTGGAACGTACACTCCTTAGTACAGTCACATTTGAGAGTTGGTCATGTACTCAACAGACGTGTGATTGTCTGTGCACATGGCAGGCGTATAGTAAATACTGTAAGAATACAATAGGCTTGTTTAGCATGCTATGTGGAATCATCACTGCAATGGCATACACACATATGGTTTAGTAAATTATTCTCAAAACAGCATCATATATTACCAAGCTTTAAATTATTATATCTATTGGACTAATCTACAGTAAGTTACATTAGCAGAGCATTGCATTACTGCTGTTATGCCCCGTACACATGAGTGGAATTTTTCCGTCGGAAAAATCTTGGATGGTTTTTCTGACGGAATTCCACTCAAGCTTGGCTTGCATACACACGGTAACACAAAAGTTCACTGAACTTTCAACTGTCAAGATCGCGGTGACGTACAACACTACAATGAGCCAAAAAAATGAAGTCCAATGCTTCCGAGCATGCGTTGAATTGTTTCCGAGCATTCGTAGGAATTATGCGCGTCGGAATTGGTACAGACAATCAGAATTTCCGATCTGAACTTTTTCGGACCGAAAAATTGAGAACATGCTCTCAATCTTTTGCTGGCTGGAATTTCCGCAGCAAAAGTCCGATGGATCATACACACGGTCACATTTTTGGACCAAAAGCTCTCATCAGAGTTTTGCTGGCGGAATTTCCGCTCGTGTGTACGGGGCATTAGAATTGTCTTATATCTGGTGGGATGTTTAAAGTCAGGTTTGTTTCATATTTCTTCCACAAATCAGAACTCTTGTCGAGCTCTTAGTATAGTTTGTTCTGTATATATTACTCTGCTCTGTATATGCACAACTGGTACAAATAGTTATTTTCAAGAGTAAGCTAAATTAGCCAGTTACAATCCCCACCTTCCAGCAAGGTGGTCTAGAAGGCTATGGCTGATAAAATGTTGGCAAGACAATGTAAAGAATTTCATTCTGCAGCTGTACATATCAGTATAACTTGTGGGAAAATACATCCACAAAAATGTTTTTGCAAATATTTGGCAGCGAGTGTGGGCATCAATTGACATTCATGGTGTGGTTTCTTTTGTTACAATTAGGAGAATAAAAAAACATAATGTATAGAATTATTATAAGCTACTTATTGCATTTTCAAACATATTTAAAATGTAGCTCTAGTTAGAACTGTTTTTGGAATTTGTGATAGAATAGGGAAGAATTAGACCCACTTTCAGATTTTTATTGCTGTGTACCTGTTAGGAGGACTCTGATTCACCCTCCCTATGTATTACCATTTATACCCAGTGAATTAAAATGCTATTAGCGGCATTCAGATAAATATAAAGTGCTTCCAGTGTTCAGGTGCTGCTCCCCCAAGCACAGCATTTTACCATACAATAAGGGGGTGGGGTGGGGTTAGGACAAATGGCCCTCCCCAAATAGGAAATCGCACTAAACCTGTAGGTAAACAATAGAACCAGAATCTTCGCTAAGTGGAAGAGTGGGTTTGATAATAACGTTAACAGTGCCTTCACCTAGGACAGAGCCTTTGAAAAGAGGGGATTCCTTTTCTAGGAAATTAACTAGTTATCTAAACAAAGTAATTATAATATAGTTATTAATAGAGATACCTCCAGGTGAATGATGCAGCAAAGTCCAGTTGCAGGGGCCCCTAAAAATTATGCAGTGTCTGCCTTTGTGTAGGAGACCTGAAGACAAGATCAGTGGTCATAGGGAGATCCAACAGTTGTCCAACTAGCCTGGAATGGAGCTTCCCACCAGCAGGAACTGTGGTGTGGCACTGCAACTCAGAGTCTATCTAATTTTCTGTTTAGTCCTTCCCTATTAGTTTCTAACCTGAGGTGTGGCTCTGCAACTCAGAGTCAGCCTTTCTACTCTGTACTTGTCCCTCCTTAGTAGTTTCAAATCTGAAATGCAACTGGACCTCTAAACATCAGAAGGATGCCTAATCTAACTCTAGCCTATGCTAGTTATCGAGCATATATATAGAGCAAAAGTGTGTCATCAACAAAAGTGGCTCTGCAGACTTCAACCACCTGTACCTCTTTCCATTCTGCCAGGTAAATAACTTAGACACTTGAGTGGGCATGTCTTATATACAGTATGTATATATATATATATATATATATATATATATATATATATACAGTATCTCACAAAAGTAAGTACACCCCTCACATTTTTGTAAATATTTTATTCTATCTTTTCATGTGACAACACTGAAGAAATTACACTTTGCTACAATGTAAAGTACACAAAGTGTACAGCTTGTATAACAGTGTTAATTTGCTGACCCCTCAAAATAACTCAACACACAGCCATTAATGTCTAAACCGCTGGCAACAAAAGTGAGTACACCCCTAAGCGAACATGTCCAAATTGGGCCCAAAGTGTCAATATTTTGTGTGGCCACCATTATTTTCCAGCACTGCCTTAACCCTCTTGGGCATGGAGTTCACCAGAGCGTTACAGGTTGCCACTGGAGTCCTCTTCCACTCCTCCATGATGACATCACAGATCTGGTGGATGTTAGAGACCTTGCGCTCCTCCACCTTCCATTTGAGGATGCCCCACAGATGCTCAATAAGGTTTAGGTCAGGAGACATGCTTGGCCAGTCCATCACCTTTACCTCAGCTTCTTTAGCAAGGCAGTGGTTATCTTGGAAGTGTGTTTGGGGTCGTTAGCATGTTGGAATATTGCCCTGCGGCCCAGTCTCCGAAAGGGAGGGGATCATGTTCTGCTTCAGTATGTCACAGTACACGTTGGCATTCATGGTTCCCTCAATGAACTGTAGCTCCCTAGTGCCGACATCACTCATGCAGCCCCAGACCATGACACTCCCACCACCATGCTTGACTGTAGGCAAGACACACTTGTCTTTGTACTCCTCACCTGGTTGCCGCCACACACGCTTGACACCATCTGAACCAAATAAGTTTATCTTGGTCTCATCAGACCACAGGACATGGTTCCAGTAATCCACGTCCTTAGTCTGCTTGTCTTCAGCAAACTGTTTGCGGGCTTTCTTGTGCATCATCTTTAGAAGAGGCTTCCTTCTGGGACGACAGCCATGCAAAACCAATTGGATGCAGTGTGCGGCATATTGTCTGAGCACTGACAGGCTGCCCCCCCCCCACCCCTTCAACCTCTGCAGCAATGCTGACTATGTCTATTTCCCAAAGATAACCTCTGGATATGACACTGAACATGTGCACTCAACGTCTTTGGTCCACCACGGCGAGGCCTGTTCTGAGTGGAACCTGCCCTGTTAAACCACTGTATAGTCTTGGCCACCGTGCTGCAGCTCAATTTCAGGGTCTTGGCAATCTTCTTATAGCCTAGACCATCTTTATGTAGAGCAACAATTATTTCTTTTCAGATCCTCAGAGAGTGATTTGCCATGAGATCCCATGATGAACTTCCAGTGACCAGTATGAGAGAGTGAGAGCGATAACACCAAATTTAACTCACCTGTTACCCATTCACACTGGAGACCTTGTAACACTAACAAGTCACATGACACTGCGGATAGGAAATGGCTAATTGGACCCAATTTGGACATTTTCACTTAGGGGTGTACTCACTTTTGTTGCCAGCGGTTTAGACATTAATGGCTGTGTGTTGAGTTATTTTGAGGGGACAGCAAAGTTACACTGTTATACAAGCTGTATACTCACTACTTTACATTGTAGCAAAGTGTAATTTCTTCAGTGCTGTCACATGTAAAGATATAATCAAATATTTACAAAAATGTGAGGGGTGTATTCACTTTTGTGAGATACTGTATCTATTTACTCGGCATAGCATCATCTTTCGTATTATACCAAATGAGGTGTATATATTATATATCTTTTTTTTAATTCATTAAAATATTTTTTTTTCCCAAAAAATTGAGTTTGAAAAACTTCTGAGCAAAAACCGCATGACATAAAAAATTGCAACAACCACCATTTTGTTCTCTAGGGTCTATGCTAAAAATAAAAAAAATAAAAGAAATTGGGGGTTCTAAGTAAATTTCTAGCAAAAATTACAGATTTTTACTTGTAAACAACAAGTGTAAGAAAAAGGCCTGGTCAGCAAGTTAATATACTGTATATATATTTATATATACTGTATATACTGTACATGTTTATTTTATTATATCATAGACATGATCATACTGGGCTTGCATATTGTTTCTGTGTGCGGTATCTTTAAAAATGTATTTTTTATAAATGCAAACAGCTAGAAAACAATATATATTGTATATGCAAACCCTTTGACATCTCCCAGATACATGTTTCCTGTCAGCCTGCCAGAATCACACTATAAATGAACAGTTGAATCCATTGACTCTTCCCGTGTTTATTCAGGAATCATTATTTGAAAAAATAGTGACTGTGCAATTTTTGGAGAAAGCACTATTTCACAGCGAAGACTATATATTCTTCACCTGTTTCTACTGTGTATACCATAGTTTTAAAAAGCTTTGATACTTTTATTCCTTTTCTACTGTGTATACCATAGTTTTAAAAAGCTTTGATACTTTTATTCACTTTGTACTTTTATATTTTAATTAAAAAAATTGTGAATTTGAAATAAGTGACTGAAGGTTGTGAAAATTGTTTGATATTTTCCAACTTGCACTATCGTCCACTACACCAACTTATCCATGAACTTGCTACTACCGTATATACTGGATTATAAGCCGACCCGAATATAAGCCGAGGCACCTAATTTTACCAAAAAAAAAAATGGGAAAACGTATTGACTCGAGTATAAGCCTAGGGTGAGAAATGCACAGCTACTGTAAGTGGAAAAGAGGGTCAACAATGCCCATTTGCAGCCTCGCTGTGCCCATTTGCATGCCTCACTGTGCCCATTTGCAGCCTTAGGTCCCCTGAACTTCAAACTTGGTAGTTAAGGGGTTCCTAGATGCCCCCTAGCTGCAGCCAAAATTTGGGGTCTCTGGATACAATGGGTCCCGAAATGACATTGCTGCAGATGGACACAGTTGACCAACTTTGGGGCCCTGCATCTCAGGGCCACTTGGTGCTAGAAAATTTGGATATGTTGTAGTGTTGGTTTCACTGGGTTTGCACACCAAATTTGGGGTTCCTAGCACCAAGTGGCCCCGATATACGGGGCCCCAAAGTCGGGTCGGAAAATGTCAAGCACTTTTCTGCAGCAGAGAATGACATTTTCCAAACTGACTTTGGGGCCCCGTATCTCGGGGCCACTTGGTGCTAGGAATCCCAAATTTGTATATGTTGTAGTGTTGGTTCCACTGGGTTTGCACACCAAATTTCCTAGCACCAAGTGGCCTCCGAGATACGGGGCCCCAAAGTTGGGTTGGAAAATGTCATTCTCTGCTGCAGAAAAGTGATTGACTCGAGTATAAGCCGAGAGGGGCACTTTCAGCACAAAAAAATGTGCTGAAAAACTCAGCTTATACTCAAGTATATACAGTAAGTCTTTGTAATACTGTAAGCTAGAATTAAAAATGTTTTAAATGTAATCTGTTATACGCTTCATAGGTTGTTTTCTACGCCAGTTAAAAATTGTATCGTTGATAGTAATTTTCTGGATGCACAAGCACAGTTGGTCCTAACAAAATTTTTTTTTTTTGTCCGGCATAATTGTATGTGAACGGATTAATTTGGTTTACATCTATTTCCTACTGGCAGGTTTAGATAAGAGGTTAGTGTTTTTTTACGTCTTTTTTTTTTTTTTTTTTAATTTTTCCTCTTTTTTTATTTTATCCTATTATGGATAGCACCATTACTTCCTGGTATGTTGTTATCTGTGCCCATATTAAAAATGGTGCCTATAGATTCATGGGCTCTCCCGTGTCCAGAACAAGGCTTGTGCATCTGTTATAAGCGGTGATCCAGCACGTCGCTCGCATCCCCATGATTACGTCCGCATCGTGACGAAACGTCGGAGGAGCGACGTGCTGACGTCACCGCGAGTGGAGCGTTCCCGTACGAGGTACGGACGCTCAGTGTTGCAGCCGGCCGGCCGCATTTTTTTACTTTATATCCACATCTTTATGTATGCACATTGGAGTGCCTTTTTTAATACTTTTTATGTAATAAACCTCCCAAGCGGGTTTTATCTATGATCTCCCCTTCTTGGTAATTTCATTTTTTCTATGTCCGAGTCCCCACTGGGCACATTGAGAGAGATACCGGAAGCAAGGGTTTTTTTTTTTGGAGTTTTCCGACCGGAGTCCCCTATACAGCAGTGGATGTTTCCATCGGTATAGCAGACGAACTGAGAGGAAAAGGCCCTGGCTGGGTATTAGCCATCCGTCTTCACCATTCTGCGAGCTGGTAAGCGAGCATTCTTAGCGGTGGTGGAAACAGAAATTCCCTTGAAACTGCACAGTCACTTTATTTGTTTGCTTGTCACCTTTATGGACTGCACCAATTCACATATTGGATTTCCACTGAACAACTTCAGAATCATCTTTGGTTGAACGTTTTTCTTTTTTACAGGTTCTTTTGGACAAACAATAGATGCAATTTACATTCACATTGCACTTTTCACTTATGTGGTGATGTTTTGGTAGCATGTATTTGTATTTTTTGTGTATTTACAGCATATTATTTTTTTTCACGTTTATTCCAATAGCATCGTTCAATGTCACGATAGAACAATTAATTCATGTAATTCTTTAAGCGCAACTTTTTACATATTTTTCCCTACATTTCTGTGTTATATCGCAGTTGGTGTTGCTGCTCTATTTTTAGTTATTTGTGTCCAGCGCAATTCTTTTTTTGTACTGGTCCTAACAAAATGCTCCATGGTTAACTCTTCAGGCTTAGGGTAATGAGTGGGGAAGCAATAGTAGAGAGAGATGCTTAACTTTGCCGGACAGCATCTATGCAAATAGGTTGCTTTGTAAAGTGGCAAAGAAATATTCCCCAATTCATTCTATAATGAAAGCAAGCGAGTGCCGGTTTGTTTCCATTTTAAAAACAAATAAAACAATATGTCCAGCAGACCTCGAATTGCCTTGGTTGGAGTGAGCGACTTGACCAAGCCCAAAAGGCAAGTAATGATTAAAGGTTCACCTAAATCAAAGTGAGGGAAGATGTAAAAGTTACAACATTTATCTTTTGGCATAGCAAAAAATATGAATGTAATCCACTTGGTCAAAAGGACATCTCCATTAATTTTTAACCAACATAGTATTTATCAGAAATAAATAAAAAAAAAACTCTACTAAACAGTCTGCCTTATGGACGGCTGCAGACTCCGTTTGACTTTTATAAAAATGAATCAGTCCTGGATTACCAGCTATGAATCCCCTGATGCCGATGTCACTGATTAAGTGTTTTTGGGATGTGGAACCTCTGCAGGACTTCGAAGCTGCCTAGCTTTGAGGATGTTCAATCATTTCATCTGGAAGAATGTTTTTGGTATAGGTTTCACAGGCACAATTAACACTCAAAGACCAATTTTTCAGCATCTGTTTGACAAGTGCATATCATTGCAAGAGCACCTCTATAGGGTTATGGTGGGAAGGGGCCACCCGACACCCAAAGAGTAATTTTTCTGCACCTGTTTGACAGGTGCATATCATTGCAATTTTTTACAGCAAGGCCAATTCTTGCTTTCGTCAAGATCACCTCTATAGGGTTACGGCGGGAAGGCACCACGGACACCCAAAGACCAATTTTTACGTACCCATTACTTCTATACAAAGTTAAAGTGACACCAGAACGTATCCAAAAAATCTCTAGTCTTGTTCCCAGTGCACTAAATTGTGGCCTCATCATACACACTGGCTCCCCAGCTGTTTCTGAGCAAAATAAAAGCAGCTTGAAGGGAAAATTCATTTTTTTTAGGCTTTATAAATGCAATTATTGCTGCAGCAGATTCTAGACATGGTACAGATCTGCCACTTTACAGGTAGACTAAGGCTGGCTTCACACTGGGGTGGTGTGGGCGGCGACGGTATAGCAGCGCTATATTTAGCGCTGCTTTACTGTCGTTTTAGCCGCGGTTAAAACCACCCCGCTAGCGGCCGAAAAAGGGTTAAAATACCCCGCAAAGCGCCGCTGCAGTGGCGCTTTGCCGGCGGTATCCCCGCGGTGTCTCATTGATTTCAATGGGTAGGAGCAGTATAGGAGCGGTGAATACACCGCTCCTTCACCGCTCCAAATATGCTGCTAGCAGGACTTTTTTTACCGTCCTGCTAGCGCACCGCTCCAGTGTGAAAGCCATCCGGCTTTCACACTGGAGAAAAAGGACACGCTTTTTTCAGGAGCTGCACAGGCGCTGTTTTTAGCGCTGTAGCTCCTGAAAAAACGCCCCAGTGTGAAAGCACCCTAAGGGCACCTAAAAAACTTTAAAAATCAAAAATCACTGCTCATTTAAAAATGAAGTTTTTCACAAACTTTCTTTTTATTGATACATGTCTCCCAGGGCAGGACCCGGACCCCTATAACCATTGTATGCCCAATCACTTGCATATAAGCCTTAAAAATGGGCTTGACGTTCGGGTCCCATTAACTTTAATGGGGTTCGTTATTCGGGTCCGAACTTTCGCAGTGATCCGTTCGGCCCATCCCTAATTGTGTTTACTACCACTCCCCATGTTCGTCATATAGTTTGGGGATCATTAGACCGCACTATCGTCACACATTTCAGTGATAAAACACAAATTACTTTTTTTTTTTTATAGGATTCCCATGCTTCTTAAATCATATACACAGGAAATAAATTATTTATAACATGGGAATGGGCATTGCTTCTCACATTGCAATATTGTAAGGTGGACCAAAGTGTTGCTGTCAATAGTGGGGGTAGTAAAGATGTGAAACACATTGACTCTTGTTTAGAAGGCCAACTAATTTACATAACTATTACAATCCCTTCAAACTTTAGCAACTGAGAACTACAGGAATGCATTGATTATTTGGGATCAGAGTTCTTAATAAGAAAGCTTTGTTTATCCTGCAACCAAATACATATATAGCATAGTTGCAACTTTATGCTATGCTATTCTAAGAGTAAGAGAAAATGATAATATAAATTGTATATTTCAAATAAAACAATTAAAGTCCTATTCGAGTGTACATCATTTAGAGGAGTTATTTTTCGTAATAACCTGTTGAGAAAATATGTTAGGGACTGTGGCAAGCACAGCACAGTACATCTGGAAGGGTTCAGATTGAAAGCTTGAGGCTGTCAACACAGGTCAGCTCAGAGTACACTCTCAGTTTCTGCAGCAGCTGTGCAAACTGTGTTTTCAGGGTCTATGTAAAGTGTCCTAAGGGACAGTGCCTGCTTTGTGAGTTCCGGAACTCTGCTAATCCTTCATGAGGTTTTTTTTTGTATTTAAGAAAAAAGATAACTTGCATAGTCAACACCATTCATACCTATACTATAGGGTACATATCGAACTTTTTTTTTTTGACAATGTAACATAACTGTTTTGTTTTTTTTTAGGAAACAAAAGCACTCATTGTGCCTTATAATTTTATTTGCTGAGAATAGCAAAAAGATGTAGAAATGTGCCAAAAAGTGTGTGAGATTATCGTAGAATATTGTAACTTAATATATGACGAAGACAATGCACACTGTTCAGAACCATATGTACTCAAAGTTGCATTGCAAAATTGCAGTTGAAAAGTGAATGTCTTATTTTGCTTTACTGACTGTCGAGGAAACCCACCAAGTATGGGGTTCGAAGGTCAAATTTAGATCTAAGTACTTTCTGATATGGTATTATGGATTTTCCTATAACAATAGGTTAAAAGAGGTAGCCATAGGATTACTCCAAGCCGCTTGCTATGGGGGCACTCACGTGGGCTCACTTCCAAACTGGCTCTGTGTATCTATAGACACAGAGATGGCTGCTCGGCTCCACCTCTTGTTCCCTCCTCACTGGCTGCAATTGACAGCTGCAGTAGGCAATGGCTCCCACTGATGTCTCTGAACCAATGAGGAAGGAAAGAGCCATCTCTCTGGATCAAGATCGAGCTCAGGTAATTATAAGGGCGCAGTGGGAGAGCTGCATGGAGGAGGTTTTTAACCTGAATGCATAGAATGCTTTTGGGTAAAAAAGCTTCCTGCCTTTAACACTGAAGCTCACCCTTGATATTGAAGATACTTCCCATGATTGTTTATTAGTATCAGACAAAACTTTCAGAATCAACTTCAGCAGAGCCTTTTATTCTCCCACACTTCCCTGTCAGTTTCCCCCATGGTTCAGCCCTCAGCTCTGATCTTTTCTGTTTTCTGTTTATACCAGGAATCTTGGCAAACTGATCTCTTCTCTTAATTATTGTTTACCACTTGTAGGCATTTGAAACTTATCTACCTTTTCACTCCTAAATCCCCTGTAAAAATCTTGTCAACATCCTTGTCAGCCATACTATCATGGGTATCTAAAAAGTAAAACTGAGCTATCCCTCTATTATTTCCAGACCACTGCCTCATATCTCATATGGTCACCTGGCTCCTTTCCTTTACCCATCTATGTATATTTTTTCACTGTATTCCCATCAACCTGAGAATAAAATTTTAGTTACAAAGCTTTTTCTTTAAACCATTCCAACAACTCGCCCACCTGCTTTCTTTTAGCCCTCTCTTTAATTTTTTTCACTGTATTCCCATCAACATGAGAATATAATCTTAATTACAATGCTTTGCCCTCAAAACATTCCACATCACCCCTGCCTCTTATGCCGCATACACGCGGCCAGACTTTGTATCGGGCAAAACTCCATTGGCATTTCCGACGGAAAAATTTAAAACAGGCTCTATATCTAAGTCTGTCGGAAATGCTGCCAGAAAAAGTCTGATGGGGCATACACACGATCGGAATATCCAATGAAAAGCTCCCATCAGACTTTTTCCATTGGAAATTCCGGCCGTGTGTACGCGGCATTACACTTCTACCTCTCTTTGTATATCAATTAACTGTATCCCCATCAACCTGAGAGAAAAAACAGGTTTCTATGCTGTGGTTTTAAAAAATACTACAACTCATCTACCACGCAAACTTTTTAGCTTGTGCAGATATACTCTCCGAATTGTCCTCCCACGTCTCTTTGCTGACATTCTAATGTCCTCATTAGAGCAGCTTCTATTCTCTGCAATTCTCCATCTATTAGATATTTCTCCACCTTTATATTCTTTAAACAGCCCTTCAAAAATCTCTCGGATACCACACAGTAGACAGGGTAGGAAATGTAAAATTTGAAATGTCCACTGGCCCCTGGCCCTCCAGCTAAAGTGCTGTTTCTTGACAAAATAGCAAAAGCTAAGTGCAAACATTAATGTAAAAAAGGCATGCTTGATTATAGTAATTTAAGAATAAATATTCCGATTCTTACGTAAGCTTCTCATAACCATCTCCCTTTAAAGCTGAACTCCAGGCAGATATAACATTCTGCCATTTAAAAGGTATAAGTGGCTACCTGCACTCCGCCCAGCAATTGCTGGGAATGATACTCATTCACAAGATGCAGGAAGGGAGAAAAAACGACATGTGGATAAAGGATGTGCAAGACGGCAAAACAAACACAGCCTGCCATAAAAACAAGCCGGTACAACCCTGAATTTCTCATACAGTAATAAAGGAAGTGTGAAATAAAAGCAAAAAAAAAAAACCTCCCTTGCCAGAAAGAACCTTTTATATTGTTATTTCTAAGGTGGAAGATGCCTTTGCTACAAATTTTAGAATTAAGACAAGCATGCCACAAATTATCACTGTTGGACTGTTCTGTTGAGCAGAACACAAAAGAGTGATGGATATAGAAATGTTTTACTGTAGATATTGCATTACATTCTTTATATATATATATATATATATATATATATATATATATATATATATATATATATATATATATATAATTCTATTTAAGAGTAACCAAAAATTTAAAAATCAATTAGTGACACTCCACAGAGATCAGGACAAAGCTTGCCTAGTATATGATCTCTTTCTCATGCCGCGTACACGCGGTCGGAGTTTCCGATGGAAACAGTCCGATGGGAGCTGTTCAACGGATTTTCTGTGTGTATGCCCATCGGTCTTTTTCTGTCGGAATTTCCGACGGACTTTGGATTGAGAACCTGTTCTCAATTTTTCAGACGGAAAACCTTTCTATCGGATTTTCCGATCATGTGTATGCAATTCCAACACGCAAACTTCCGACGCATGCCTGGAAACAATTCGACGCATGCTCGGAAGCATTAAACTTCCCTTTTATAGTGCTGTCGAACGTGTTTTATGCCGCTGTGTTACAGACCGTCGGAATGGTGTGACCGTATGTAGGCAAGACAGTTTGAGCCAAATTCCGTTGGAATTCCGACGGGAAAACCATCAGAGCTTTCCGACCGTGTGTACGCGGCATAAGGCTTCATACAGAGTTATGCTTTGCAGACTTTGAAAATCAGATCAAACACAGATCACCGGCTCTAATTTGCTGTACCAAAACTCTAGAGTTTCCCAAAACAATGTTTCCTTTCAGGTTATCATAGGAGAGCAGGGAAAGACTTCCAACATAGTCCCAGTCAATGCCCGCTAAGAAACTGATTCTTAATTTCAGGTCACAGGAAACTGACACATCACATAATTCTGTTGGACTGATTGTGTACAGTTTGAGACTTCAGATTTTACTATGACCCAGACAGGTTAAGTTTGAGATTTTGAAGGAATTTAGAGTTGCTAAAATCTCTGACAAGGTGATGAAAGATATTTTCCAGAGGCTTAATGAGTCTATAGAATAGCCAGGGGTACAATCACACATTGGTTATTCACCCCTGTGCAAGTAGTGTCCTGACTTATTACTATAAAGAAGGAAGGTATGAACTTGCAGAACTTGCAGGAAAAATTGCTTTGTGTCATTTGTGATTCATGAGCTCTCAATCAAACAGAAAATACAATTTGTAAGTATTTCTGTCATTTTACAATTATTTTTCTACACCCAATATCATTGTCTGGAGTTACCCACACACCACCAGATCCGCCCTCTCTAACCAACTGCTTGATTTTACCAGCTGAGAAATCTTGATGTTTTCTACGTCAAGATGGCAATGCATATGAGACGATAGTTGGAAGATCCCACCATTGTGATACCTTCTTAAAAGTCCACATATGGTCCCCATATACAATACTAAGATGCCATATCCCTAATTAGATGTCTCCAGTCTGACAGCATTCTAATTTTTTCCTATATGACAGTGTTACCCGTAGAACGCTGATGGACTGGAGACATATGTTTTGAATTCAACCAGTGACTTTATCGGCAACCCTTGTGACTATCATCCAGGGTCCTGGGATTTGGTGTGTCCGAATGTGGGTCATATCTTTTAATCTACATGGCCAACGTGGGCTGTAGTCCTTATATTGTATAATATACCATATATACCCCTATAGAGAACAAGTGTTAAAAAGTGTGTTGGATCTATCCATATGAGATTCTGTAACTATGTAATATATGGAGATTATAATGGTTTATTGCAAATTGTTAATGTTGGACTACTGTTGAACTGGCCATATTATATGCTATTATCATTTGTGTTTCATAAAGTTTTTTGAGATTTTATTTGGTTATAATACTATATTTGTCTATTACTGCCTATAAAAGTCCCAGCTACTTATAAAATTGTCGAAAATTCTTCACTGGGAGTCGTCTGTCTCCTCTGGGTTGTTGCAACCAGACCCCAATGATGAGCTGGCCGGCCACCACTGGCTGCTGTGGGACCTATTTATAGGGTAACAATGTTATGTTAAAAATGCAAAGAAGTGTAAGCTCTACTAGTAGAAATTCATTGTAAATCATAAAATTATATGACAAGTAAACATTTAAAAGTAAAGACAATAAAAATAGCTATTTTACCTGTTTATAAATTGGTATATACAGTATTCTATAATGATGTGGTAACAAAAAAAAATAAGAATAAAGCTTTGTGAAAAGAATAGTTGCTAGATGGAAAGTAACTGAAAAAAAAAAATGACAGAAAAATCACCCACCATTCTTTTTTTATCAGTTGGAAGTCTTCTTTTGATTGCACCTTGTTGAACAGAGCTCAGACAATAACAAGACACAATATTGTTTTAAAAAAAATAAGATCAGTTATTTCAGACAGACTTTGAAGTTCCCTGCATATACAGTAGGTAGATGAACCTATTCTGCTGCTTATTACGGAAGCTAAAGCAGCCATTGTCTTGACAATACACAGACAGATACAATCAAGCAAATACCGTTTTGGAGCAAACACAGCTAGAGTATTTTCCTCCAAATTCTACTCTGCTCAGACAGTTCAAGTGTTGACATGCACGTCAAGGAGGAAATAGAGTTATCATCACATATTTTGAAATACCTTTGCTCTAATGATTTTAATTTGCCTTGCTCGCATACCTCATAACTTCAGGGAAATCTTATATACAATTAAATCATTATCTGCTTAATTTGAGAACAGTGTTCTAGAGACAAAACATTGGAGGAGAGAACAAAAATGCTGTCTGATTCATATTTTATAATTACACCTCCCAGTTTATTCATGAAGACGTTCATTCCAGAAGCCACTTATAGACCATAAAATCTCTATTAACTTGTCTGTTACAGGATAAATAAATTAACCTATTTACTAGATGCGATGTGTATTTATGTATGTGAAAATATGCACTGAAGTAACTGTTTTTATACCAGGGCCGTTTTATGAAATCAGTGGGCCTGTGTGCAGGATAATAAGCTGGGCCCCATTGCTTGATGAAAAAAAAATGGCATGCTTAGTACATTGTGTGAAAGAGTGGGCATGCTTTTCATTGTGGCTGGGGTGTTGCTAGGGTTGTAAAATACCCGGGGTGTGTTTTGGAACCTTAGCTATAGTAGTTATGCGGCATGCGTAGCGTTCCGTGGCGAGCGGTAAGTCCCCCCCACCCTCAGGCTTCACAGCCCCCCCCCATCCTCAGTCTTCTCAGCCCCCTCCATCCTCAGTCTGCCCCCCCATCCTCAGTCTTCTCAGCCCCCTCCATCCTCAGTCTGCCCCCCATCCTCAGTCTTCTCAGCCCCCTCCATCCTCAGTCTGCCCCCCCATCCTCAGTCTTCTCAGCCCCCTCCATCCTCAGTCTGCCCCCCCATCCTCAGTCTTCCCAGCCCCCCCCTCATCTCTCAAGCCCCCCCCCCCCCCATAAAGTCAAAGACCTCACATCAGTCCCAGATATCTCTCTCTCACAGGCTTGGTGGATTTCTTTTTCACGGACTCCAGTCGAGGACATTAGTGTCCCACTCCCTGCAGAGAAGCAGTATCCATCCCCAGCCGCTCTCAGCTGCAGTAACAGGATCTATGTGAGTGAGGATCGAGGCACAGAGATCCTGTGACAGGAACTAGAGTGCAGCAATGTTAGGAAAGGTTGCAGGGCTTCCTATTTGTCTCATCTATGGGTGTAGAGTGGATCAGAGCACAGTGGGCCCCACCCTCCTCGGGGCCTGTGTGCAGCGCACACTTTGCACACATGGATGATATGCCACTGTGTTATACATTATGATATAAAAACTCATCTGTCATTAAGTTTCAACAAAGGGCTCCATACAGTTTTTAATGCAAAAAATATCAGTATGATAGTTTGGAGTGGTCTGTGTCCGTTGGATCATACCATGACCAAAAAATATGAATTGCTACTAATATATGTACAGTATCTCATAGCATTTAACATGATTTTTTTTGTCTTTCTCTGGATTAGCTTTAGGTTTTAGGTATGAGGATGTAAGCTAGCTTTTTGTTTTTTTTTTAGCCTATGTTATTGTAGCGCTGGCTCCTGACAAGCAGGCACTATTGTTTTTGAAAATTAAGTTGCCTGAAGCCACAGTTGGGCTTCAGGATAATTCTTTTAAATTTCTGGTCTCAGTACCAGTCCAGCTGGGTTGCACTGGGTTCTCCTTGACCGCAGGTGTCGCTGTTACCGTCGGCAAGAGTAGAAAGCAGTCTAGCTGGATGCATTAAATGCCACTTGCCTCTCGGAACCAGCCCAGTAGGAGTGTTCTCCCGCTGTGCTTTCTTGGGGGTGGTATTTAAGGTACAGACACCATGGGTGCCGTCTCAACGGAATGGAGAGGCCCAGCAACTTAAGTACCCCAGGGGAGGACCCTTTCAGGAGAAGGCCATGCGCAAGGCTGGCTTCTCGGAAGGAGCCTTGAGGCTTAGTTGAAGGACGCGACCTGGAACATCCCTCATATGGTATCGCTGGATCGGCTGGGAGAACCTGGTACCGCTACCGAGGAGTCTGCTGTATATGCTCTTATGGTGAGGCCTGCATCGTGCAGACCAACTACCACTTCCAATACTACAACCAGCGTTCCAGATGGAGAAGGTGCTGCTGTTGCCACCAGAGGAGCCATTCTGGATGTCATGGACACTGCTTCATCCACCACTACAAAAGTCCCTACACCGGCTTAGAGAAAGGTGGGGTACTTGGAAGCCTCCTGCGGCCGCGGTCGAGGCCTACCCCAGAACTTGCCTGGATCGGATCGGGAAAGATTGACTGTTCCCAGAAAATCCACTGTGCCTACAGGTGAGAACTCTGGGGTAAATGTTATGAGCAGGACTGTACGTAAATGTTTCCCAGTGGAAAAGTTGTGGAGGTTAGAGATAGATTCCCTGACTGATCTATCCGGGGATGACGATTTATTTGAGACTTTGTCACAGGAGATGTTATGGGCAAACTCAGATGATGTAGCCGCAACTTGTGATGTATCGGGCTGGCTAGCCCTAAATTCAGGGAGTGTATCGCCTCGGGCGGAAACCTCTACAACTGTACATAATGAGACTGTGCTTAAAAATATCAGTGTGTCCGGATCCAAGAGACTCTCCGCTGTTACTATGATTCGGAAATCCCCTGATTCCTGTGTGCCTCCCGGGGATGGAAGTGCCTGAGCCCTGCCTAGGCTTGCATGGTCCCAGCGGCTGCTAAATAAGCGGGTGGCTACAGAATACGGTCTGGAATTCCCCTATGTTTCCAGGGAAATTATAGACGAAATAGAGAAAAACAGAGAGCAATGGTACGCTAGTGATGTGTGGGACTATCTAAAAGTACCAAAGCCTTTCAGAAAACAAGGGTGTTCATCAAGTATGTACGAATGCTTTACTGGGTGTCTACAAGACTGGAGCTTTGGTAAGCATATTTACGCTGATAAAGTTGTCATTTGCCGACCAGGAAGAGACAATGTGATATATTTCATCACCACTGTAGATGTCAAGGGGAACACGCTGACCTTGCCGGATCCCTGGTTCTATTGGTAAAGAGTAATCATTGAGACTGGTGTGTTTTTGCTTCTTGAGAACGTTTTTTTTTGTAAGTGCAAGGACTGTGGGGCAAGTTAGTTAGTGACAGGTTCAAGTGAAAGCTCCATGTAAAGGTCGTCTACCGGCTTCAGTACTTGTAAATAAGGACTTGCAATTTTTCGCTCTTGCCACTAGGTGGTATGGGTTTGCACAAAAAAGTTGGACATTGCACGTAGGAACATAGGTTAAATGCACTGGAGAGAAAATTTCAACTCCGGTTGGAGATGGAATTTTGCCTCCTAACATTGTACATTTTATTATGTTTTTTTTTGCTGTGTGTGTTTTGTTTCAGGA
The DNA here is from genome assembly GCA_028564925.1 of Lithobates sylvaticus. Classification (NCBI taxonomy): domain Eukaryota; kingdom Metazoa; phylum Chordata; class Amphibia; order Anura; family Ranidae; genus Lithobates; species Lithobates sylvaticus. The sequence goes on along the minus strand of CM053026.1, from coordinate 201,568,645 downwards.
ATCATCAAGAGCGTCTATCAAGCTGCCCGAGAGTGGGTGGTGTAGATAGTCAGGTATTGGGGTTCAATAGTAATGTGATTTACTTTATGTCAACTGTTCAACATATTGCATGTTAATTGTTTACCCTTCCTTTCCTATTCCCCATTACACATTTTTGAGTTCAGGTACTTGACTTTCAGGACTGAAAGTCTTTTTCTTTTTCCTTCCTAGACAATGAGGACATCGTCTAAATGGGAGGGGGAGTATGTAGCGCTGGCTCCTGAGGAGCAGGCGCTATTGTTTTTGAAAATTAAGTTGCCTGAAGCCACAGTTGGGCTTCAGGATAATTCTTCTAAATTTCTGGTCTCAGTACCAGTCCAGCTGGGTTGCACTGGGTTCTCCTTGACCGCAGGTGTCGCTGTCACCGCCGGCAAGAGTAGAAAGCAGTCTAACTGGATGCATTAAATGCCACTTGCCTCTCAGAACCTGCCCAGTGGGAGTGTTCTCCCGCTGTGAATTCTGGGGGGTGGTATTTAAGGTACGGACACCATGTGACAGGGGGAGAATAAAATAACTTTGTTGCTGTCCGCGTGGTTCTGGGGGTCCTTCTGACCCAGCCTCATGGCCCTCCTGGCCTGGGGTGCGGAACCATGCAGCCTGTGTCTCGGGGCTTGCTAGCTCGAGGCAGTGTAACTGCAGGGGTAGGTCCGAGTGACTTTCAGAGCCTACTGATCCAAGGAAGGTCCGGTGCCGTCTGAATGGAATGGAGAGGCCCAGCAACTGAAGTACCCCAGGGGAGGACCCTTTCAGGAGAAGGCCATGCGCAAGGCTGGCTTCTCGGAAGGAGCCTGGAGGCTTAGTTGAAGGAGGCGACCTGGAACATCCCTCATATGGTATCGCCGGATCGGCTGGGAAAACCTGGTACCGTATGACAGTTACTTAAAGTTCATCTAAACTAAAGTATAATATACAAGTCTGTGGCAGAGACTTTACAGAGTATCCTACAAGTCTGTGGCAGAGACTTTACAGAGTATCCTACAAGTCTGTGGCAGAGACTTTACAGAGTATCCTACAAGTCTGTGGCAGAGACTTTACCGAGTATCCTACCGGCTGCTAGGCCTAGTGAGAGAGACCTATCCGGGGGTGCTGAATCCAGTTGTGAAACAGTTTAATCTCTGGATTCATCTGATATCTTCAAGCCTCTACCCTTTATCGAGAGACTGTGTTCTATTTATCTGAATAAAAACCCTGAAAGAGGATTCAGTGTCAGTCTCAACCTTTTCTCTGGGTTACTTTCCATGGGATCCCCAAGACGGAGCTACAACAGGTGAGGTAACGGTAAGCGCAAATAAAACCAGCAGCTCCTTCGGGGGTCAGTGCTACATTATTATGACAGAACCGCTTCAGCTAGATTTGGAACAACCCATGCATAATTGCTTCTTGTTGGGTATTCTCCTTTTAGGCCCTATAGCAACTGCTATGTGTTAAAGCAGCATGTGAGCTAGTATCCTAATGCGGCGTACACACGGTCGGAATTTCCGATGGAAAAAGTCCGATGGGAGCTTTTCATCGGATTTTCCGACTGTGTGTATGCCCAACAGTCTTTTTCTGTCGGAATTTCCGACGGACTTTGAATTGAAAACCTTTCTATCGGATTTTCCGATCGTGTGTATGCAATTCCGACACACAAAATTCCGACACATGCTCGGAAACAATTCGACGCATGCTCGGAAGCATTAAACTTCCCTTTTATAGTGCTGTCGAACGTGTTTTATGCTGCTGTGTTATTGACCGTCGGAATTTGGTGTGATCGTGTGTAGGCAACACAGCTTGAGCGGAATTCCGTCGGAATTCCTTCTGAAAAACCGTCAGAGTTTTTTCCGACGAGAATTCCGATCGTGTTTGCGGTAAAAGGCTACTTTCACATTGGGGTGTTGAGCGCGCTGGCGGTAAAGCACTATATTTAGCGGCACTTTACCATCATTTTAGCTGCGCTTTTCGGCTTAAATATGCCCCGCTAGCGGCCGAAAAAGGGTTAAAACCGCCCGCAAAGCGCCACTGCAGCGGCGCTTTGCAGGCGCTTTGCAGGCGCTTTGCTGGCGGGTTTGGAGCGCTGCCCCATTGTTTTCAATGGGAAGGGGCGCTTTAGGAGCGGTAAATACACCGTTTAGAAGCGTTTTTTTACATTGAAAATAGTCAAAAATGTTTCTCAATTAAAAACGCCTGTGAACTAAACGTGGCTAAACGTGACGTTACTGCGTTTACTCGCGTTTACAAGCTGTTACAGGCATTTGCCATTTCAAATGCCTCTGAACATCTGTCCTTAATGCATTTTTTTGCTTTCCAAAAAATGCTTCTAAATTCTACTGCCTAGAAACGACTATAAATGACCCTGTGTACATGTACTGATAAGATAACATGAGAAACAGGAGAGTTCATGGGCAGCTGAAAAAAAACGCCCAACTGCTCCTAAACCGTTTACCAGCAGCAGTGTACATAAAGCATTACTCCTGGAGGTATGTCAGCAAACAGTAGGACAGCAGAAGCTCTTGGAATGGTTTTCACGTGAACTGACGAGAGACATCCGTACGTAATTGTAGTCCAGTGAGCAGAAATCACTCTACAGGACCAGTAATCATTAATTGATTTAATAAAGACTTTCTGGCCACTTCTGAACATCCTCTGAAAAACACTTTAGAGATAGAATGCTATTAATTAGGTAAACCCTGGCAGGGACTATGCAAGTCCTATGCAATAACTTTTTTTCATTTTGGATAGAGTAGGAAATAGTTAAAACCCCTGCCAGTTTTTTTAGTATTTATTTGTCACTGGGGAGAGATAAAGTATTCAAACTCTAACAATACATTTTTCATATTTTATCCCTTTTGGTCTGTTAAACATACCATTAAAATGTAACTGTTGGATAAAGGATAAAAAAAAACTGGTAAAGAACTATTGCCTATAACTTCCTCTGCTCTCTGTCTCTGCTGACTGTTATCAGTTAACATTGTTCCCAGGTCTCACTTGGCACTACAAAACAGCTCCCCCAATGTTATGAGGAAGCAGAAAGGGGGAGGTGTTCTGCCATAATTTCCTGGTGTGACAACACTGCTACAGTAAGCCACTGTTTGCATACAAGGACTGGAAATATAGTATGCATAAGAGAAGAAATAGCCGGTGTCCTGTCGGATAGTGTCCCCCGTTGAATACTGTCCGCTGTGTACTGGCATGCGCAGTAAGGATGACAACTAGATTCCGAAAGTATCCGAAGATGAACGGCGCCTGCGCCGTGAGTCCAGGTTCAAGCCCCACCATCCAAGTGGACATAGAGTTAGAATAAAAAAGAGCCGAGCGAATTGAGGCCGTGCCCGAAGCGTGGCGAGCGAAGCGAAGCCGTGCCCGAAGCGTGACGAGCGAAGCGTGGCGAGCGAAGCAAGCCTGCAAGGGGCCCTCTAACCAGTGGTGTAACTAAAACCTTCAGGGCCCCGGTGCAAGAAACCATGAAGGGCCCCCCTGAACCCCAACCGAGGCCCTTCCCTCCGAGTCCGGTGGTGGAACTCCAGGGCTCGGTCACAGGTACGACTTTTGTGAGCTCTGTAGTTCCACCACTGGTATCAGCATTTTTTTAAATTATTTTTTACAATTTTTTAGGAGTCCCGTTGGGGGACTTTGGTGAGATATCAGAGGTCTGAACAGACCTATGATGTTACACCTTTGAGACAAAGAGGAAGAAGGGAAAGGGAAATTGGGTCCCTGTCCTCTGGGGAGAAGTGGGCCCTGTCCCCAGAGGAGATGGGGTCCTTGTCCCCAAGAGAAATGGGGTCCCTGTCCTTTAGGGAGAACTGGGCCCTGTCCCCAGGGGAGATGGGGTCCCTGTCCTTAGGGGAAATATCTCCCAGAAAGACCTGTCAACATCTGTGTGTGATGGGGAGGAGGGGGGGTGCTGGCAGACAAGCCTGCGGTGTCCTTTGGGGAGCCGGCTCTCATAGGGCTGCACTGCATCTGTGTGTTTAAAGTTTGTTTGCCCAGGAGAAGCATGCAGTGCAGTGTGAGCCGGACTCAGGGGGTGGGACTATGGCTGGGGAGGACAGACACCGGACTGAGCAGCACTGCATGGAGCAGGAGAGGGGGACCCGGAGGAGCGGCAGAGGACACAGGTTGTGTGGAGAATTCACAACTAAAGAGCAGCCAGTGCGGTAGTCGAGCATGGAGCTCTGCTAGTCACCCCCTACCTCCAGCCACCCGTGCGCCCGGTGCCTAACCGCCTATGCTGCCACCGGCCATATGTAGAGGGGGCTGCACCCCCTATAGTTACGCCCCTGCCTCTAACTTTGTGCAGCCCTATGTCTACTTGGATGGTGGGGCTTGCACCTGGACTCACGGCACAGGCGCCGTTCATCTTCGGAGATTTTCCGAATCTCCTTGTCCTCCGTATTGCGCAAGCGATGCGCCTGCGCAGTACGGGGCGGACACTTTTTGATAGGTGGACATTTTTTGACAGAACACCGGCAACCCAGGAGCTTCTTTTTGCAAAATGTATTAAGCACAACAGCAATGAACAATCCACATAACGCTAATGCGTTTTGGCCAAAGCCTTTCTTATAGCATACAGGAAGTATAGTATGGGTAGGATCGCCAGGTGAAACTAAAGAAAAATGCCTAAGGCTAGTTTCACATGGGTTTTAGCTTGTATAAGAGCGGGAATCCTTAACAACCGATCAGTCATCGGGTCTAGTATGGATTCAGAGAGGACCTCCAATTTTTTTTTTTTAAATGGCGTGGGGTCCCCCCCAAAATCCATACCAAACCATTATCCAAGCATGCAGCTGGCAGGTCAGGAAAGGGAAGGGGATGAGCGAGTGCCCCCCTCCTGAACCATACCAGGCTGCTCTGCTTATTTGGAATCTGGAGGCCCCCTTTAAGAACAGGACCCCTAGATCCTACCCCCCATGTGAATGGGTATCGTGTACATCGTACCTCTACCCATTCACCCCAATCTCCCACCTCTCCAGCTGCAAACTTCCCCCGCTACCATCTCTCCCACTGCTGCCTTCTCCGGCTGCCATCTCCTCCGGGTTGCTGTCTCTCCCACCGCCGTCTCTCCCACCGCATTCTTGTCCCGCCGCCGTCTCTCCCACTGCAGTCTTCTCCCACTGACAGCTGATGACTCATCGGTTGTTAAGGACATGGCGGTCGGTCCCTGCTTAGCAACCAGCTATATACAGTGTAAAAACATCAAAAATCGCATCACAATCACAACACTTGCATTTCTGGTGTGATTCCATTGAAGTCTATTACCCGCAAAACGTGGGAAAAAAGTCCCCGAACTTTCCAAAAATGCACCGGACACAAAATGCATAGATGTGAACTTGTACCATAGGAAACCATGTTAAATGGACTGTAGAGCGTTTCTGCAAACTGCAAAATGCACTAAAAAGCGCATTGGTGTGAACCTAGGGTTAAAGTGGAGTTCCACCCAAAAATGGAACTTCCACTTTTTGGAATCCTCCACCCCTCCGGTGTCACATTTGGCACCTCGTCGCCTACTCTGTCCTCCCCCGCTGTCTTCTGGGACAGTGGGGACCAGTAAGGATGAGTAGCACGACTCTCTCATGCGCAGTAGGGAACCAGGAAGTGAAGCCACATGGCTTCCTTCTTCGTCGTCGCCGCCGTCGTCTGGGGGTCTCGATCCGCCTTCGGGGGTCTTCCGGGGGTCTCTTCTGTTCTTGCGGCGGTCGTCGTCTTTCGCGCCGCCGGCGCCTTCTTCTTCTTCTTGTCCTTCTTCTTGTCCTTCTTCTTGTTCTTCTTCTTCCGATGTTGACCCGACTCTCTCTGCCCGGAATGCCTGTGCCGCTCTGCCCTGAGACTTATATAGGGGAATGGGGACAGGGTCACATGTTCATGTCACATGGTGACCCCGCCCCCTTGCGATGTCACAGTCCCAGCATCCTCCGGGACTGTGACAACACAAGGGGGCGGGGTCACCATGTGACATGTGCATGTGACCCTGTCCCCATTCCCCTATATAAGTCTCAGCGCAGAGCGGCACAGGCATTCCGGGCAGAGAGAGCGTCGGGTCAACATCGGAAGAAGAAGAACAAGAAGAAGGACAAGAAGAAGAAGAAGGCGCCGGCGGCGCAGAAGACGACGACCGCCGCAAGAACAGAAGAGACCCCCGGAAGACCCCCGAAGGCGGATCGAGACCCCCAGACGACGGCGGCGACGACGAAGAAGGTAGCCGGACTCCCCCCCTCGTGAAAGAGCTAGGTAAAAGAGCAGAAGAGAGCGGAGGAGTCCGGCGAGAAGACCCCCAAGACGGAAGAAGACCCCCGGAGCAGTGCAATAAAATATTTTTTTCAAAAGTGTGTGTGTTTTTGTACTTTACATTTTACACCTTAGGTGAATGGGTAGGGGTACATCGTACCCCATACTCATTCACATAGGGTGGGGGGCCGGGATCTGGGGGCCCCCTTATTAAAGGGGGCTCCCAGATTCCGATAAGCCCCCGCCCGCAGACCCCGACAACCAACGGCCAGGGTTGTCGGGAAGAGGCCCTTGTCCTCATCAACATGGGGACAAGGTGCTTTGGGGTGGGGGGGGGCGCACGGCCCCCCTTTCCCCAGGGCACCCCCCGGCGCCAGCAGCTGAGAGCCGATGGACAGATCGGCTTCGGCTGCCGACATTGCGGGCTCCCTGGACAGGTAAGTGTCCATATATTTAAAGTCAGCAGCTGCAGTATTTGTAGCTGCTGGCTTTTAATATTTTTTTTTCGGTGGACCTTCGCTTTAAAGAGCCCTTTAGCACCTGCTTAGAAATGTTATACATAGAGTGTATAGCTGTTTCTTTAAACAAGCTGCTAGGAGGCTTCAGAAGGCTTTTAACAAGTTTTAAGTAGTGCTGAAGCCTGCTAGCAGCTTGTTTAAAGTGACAATCAGCACTCCATTAGGATCTGTGTTCAACATTTACTAACTAGAGTTAAATGGTACTTCAGTTAGGTGGGCTTCAACAAAGTTTGCAGAAAGCTCTGCGACTGCTTTGTCAAAGCTTGCTGTTCACACTGCTCTTATACAAGCTGGAGCCCGTGTGAAACAGGCCTTAAAAAAAAAGCCACCACACCCAAAGGCTGGTATATTGTAATATACAAAATGTTTATTTGTGGGTTTAGATATATTTATTACTTACTTTATAACTTCTTGCCCTGTAGACATATCAGCATGTGAAAAATAATCTATCCAATGAAAGTGAAATTCACTCTTAATCCTCATACACACGATAGGACTTTGTACAAACTTTCCCGTGCATTTTTGTACAAAGGGCATTGACGGTGAACTTGTATTGCATACACACAGCAGGACTTTTTCAGCCAACTTTCACCAAATCACATGGTTTTTCTGCTCTTTACCGCCACCTTTGGTCAACTTCTGTGTTGTTGTCTGATCTTTTGCATTGGTTCTGAGCATGCGTGTTTGTACTTTGTACAAAAGTCCTATGGTTTTCTGTACACACGATCGGACTTTGCTCCATCAGACTTTTGTTGGCAGAAAGTTGGTCCGTTCGCACAGCCAACAAAAGTCAGATGAAAACTGAAAAAGTTGGTCCGATGGAGCGTACACACGGTCGGATGTTGGTCCAAAACAGCTAATTTGCATGTTTGTTGTCAAAAAGTCCGATCGTGTGTATGGGCCTTAAGACAGCTGTAATTGGAAAAACAAGTGTTCTCTTTGGAAGAGTTCCCCTCTATTCCTGTTTTAATGACAGCTTAAAATGTTTGATTTTCCTTCACTTCAAGCTCCAGTGACAGTGGCCACACCACGAGGACAAACAAGCAGGGTGAATTTCCCTATTGGGGACACAGACAGCAAATAAATCCTGATTCCTCACACTACTGTATCCAAAGCTAAAAAAAATTGTTTTGGATTTACACAAATTTACCAGCAGTTTATATTAAAGGGTAACTCCACTTTCGTGGGGACAAAAAATAGCAAATAAATAAAAAATAATATAGCACATATAATTGCAACACTAATCATATTGTAATTGAATGTTATTAAAAATGACCTTTCCTTTTCAATCTGCAGTGTGTACTGACCACTGCCCAGAAACATAATTTCCTGCTTGTGTGATTGACTTACCAATTTCCCCAGAAGTCTGCCTAAGATACAAGTCAGATTTCAGGCATCCCCTGCAACAAAAATGTAATTTTGGTGAGAAACTTTCAATAAGAGCACATCTAAAGGGAAGCAGGACCAGCAGATTTCCTCATTAGAGCCCTGGAGAAGCACACCAGACAGTTAGGCCCCTTTAACACTGGGGTGTTTTTCAGGCGCTACAGCGCTAAAAATAGCGCCTGAAAAAATCCGGCCCCTTTCACTCCAGTGTGAAAGCCGGAGGGCTTTCACACTGGAGCGGTGCGCTGGCAGGACGGTCAAAAAAGTCCTGCTAGCAGCATCTTTGGAGCAGCGAAGGAGCGGTGTATTCACCGCTCCTATACCGCTCCTACCCATTGAAATCAATGGGACACCGCGGCAATACCGCCGGCAAAGCGCCACTGCAGCGGCACTTTGCGGGTGGTTTTAACCCTTTTTCGGCCGCTAGCGGGGGTTAAGACCGCACCACTAGCGGTCGAATACCGCCGCTAAAACGACGGTAAAGCAGCGCTAAATATAGCTTTAACGCCGATGCCGCTCCTGCCCCAGTGTGAAAGGGGTCTTACGGTAATTATGAAACTCCCATTAGACCCACTCAGAACAGACAAACACAGAGGGATTTCTTCAGAATAACAAAAGGTAGGAATTTGCAATAAAGTTGGTTATAATCCTTGCAATGTACATAGAACACCCAGAGGGGAATGTTTTTTTCTCAACAAAAAAGGAGTTACACTTTAAATAATTTTAAAAAGCTCTAGGGATTAGGGTTACAATACTTTGCTGTGAGTTTTGCATTTCCCTGGAAAGTGGACCGCTTGTAGTGTACAGTACTTATTACTAGGAGGGGTTATGTTGAGAAAGGAATGGTGAATATGAAACAACACTTCTACATGCCTCTGCAAGATGGTGGAGTGTTACATTGTGGTTATTAAGCCACATCCACATTTTTCATCCATATTAAAGGATTAACGTTTGTTAAAGTATTTACTCTAAAGTAATTTAAGTGCTTGCTCTTAATATATATCTTTTTTTTATTGTATTAGATATAGAGATTTGCATATTATCTACTAGAGGAAATTCTGTATTTAGCTTAGCCTCATTTGATTTGCCAAGATCATTCCCAGAAGGCTGCGGTGGGATTTACCCCCCAACGATGGCCTTGTCGATGAAGAGTCCAATAAGGAATGGGGTGACTTTTTTGTAGCAAAGGGCTTTGAACTACTCAGGTTACTCCTTGTGCGTAAGCAAAGGAAAAAGAAGTGGTTAGAAAGCCAAATTAAAGAAAATACTGACCGTATCGAAAGTTTTAAAGATACTCCTGAATTTATCCAACTATCAGGTGATCTTAAAACCAAACTTATTAAATGGGACAAAGAAACCCAGGACAAAAAAAGAAAGAAATTCTTGAGAGACTTGAAAGACTTTGGAGGGGAACAAATTTTTAAATGGCAAGGCAGTACTGTAGCACAGTCTAATCTTGACCCTACCACTTTGGATAGCATGGAGGTAGGTAGTAATGTCCCCCCAGTCCCTATTTACAATCAAGAAAGTCCGTGGACGAATGGTCAGTATGGGACACAAAATACAAATGATACTCCTAAACAAAGAGGGAGGGGCGGTCATAGAGCAAGAGGTAGAGGGAGAGGAAGAGGTCAAAATAGACCCAACCAAACCCCTAACCCTAACAATTATGCCCAGCACCCCACCAACTATATAGATACTACATGGAAGCCTGTAGTAAACAGAGGGAGAGGACAGCAGAGGGGGAGGGGAAATTATCAAACCAGAGAAACCCCAGTACCCACCTACAATTATTATGCCCCCCTTCAGGAACAATGGGACAATCAACCTATTATTAACAACCATTTTTTAGGGCAGGAGAGGATCCCCTGGAGGGATCCTCCACCGCAAACTCCCACTTGGATGGGGGATTGGAGGGAACAACCACCATTATACCCACAAGGCGCATCAAGCACCACCCAATCCACATTAAAAAGAAAAAACAGAGAGGATGTAGGGGGGGGAGACGAGCCCAAAAGGCAAAGACCCCGATAGGAGCGGGGATCTATAACCTCAGTGGGGTAACATTGACAGAAGATGAGACTAAGGTCCTCGATAGGGGTCTCAAATTTGCCCCTATCCGGAATTTGAACAAATTCCAGACTTATATTAACGTACAGAAATTTATACGGACTTTGAATATGAAAAAATATTTTCTAACAGACCCAATCCAGAGGATTGTATCACAGGATAGTACCAATACACATTCCAACCTTAGGAATAAATCGGTTTTTAATCCTCCCTCTAATGACAATCGTCATCTAGATGTTTTTAAAAATATGGTCTGTAGTGATCTTGATAACCTGAAAATTAAAAAGGTCAGAGATTCGCAACAAATTAAACGAGGGATCACTTCCTTAGAACAGAGGAATGACATCGTTATCCGACCTGCGGATAAAGGAGGAGGGTTAGTGGTAATGAGCAAACTGTACTATCATACTGAAATGATGAGACTATTAAGTGATCAGGATACCTATAGACCTTTGCCTGGGGATCCTATGTTTTTATTTAAAAATAAATTACATGCACTAATAGAAAAAGGTAAAAATAGGGGTATACTAAATAATAAGGAAGCATCATACCTTGACCCTTTTTATTGTAGGACCCCCATTATTTATTTTTTACCTAAATTACATAAGAGTACCACGCAACCTCCGGGACGTCCTATAGTCAATGGTATCGACTCAGTCACCTCCAGGTTAGGCCAATATCTAGATTTTTTTCTACAACCTTTGGTAACAAAAATGCGAGCATACCTACGAGACACTAAACAAATAATCCAAATCCTTGATGAACTGCGATGCACTGAGAACAGTATACTTATTACTGCTGATGTGGGATCCCTGTATACCATTATCGATCACACGGCAGCAATGGAATCGGTTAAGTGGGCATTAGTTGAAACCGATCTCTCATGTGAACATGTGCAGTTTTTGTTGGAATGTTTAGATTTCTGTTTGTTAAACAATTATTTCTGGTTCGATCGAAATTTTTTTCTACAAACAAGAGGGGTAGCAATGGGAGCCCGATTTGCTCCCAGTGTGGCTAATTTATTCATGGCCCACTGGGAGGAGGAAGTTATTTTTAATGATCATCCATCCCAGTTAGTATGTTTTAAACGCTACATTGATGACATCATCATGATCTGGGAGGGAGACCAGTCGAGTCTTCAGATATTCATGAATAAACTTAACCTTAATAACAAAAATATCGAACTCACCTGGACAGTGGATAAACAACAGGTCACCTTCCTAGATCTAGAGATATATAAGAAAAATGACAGATTCCAGACTAGGAATCATTTTAAGCCAACCGATCGCAATGCTTACATTCCTCTGAGTAGCTGCCACCATCGACTATGGCTCTGCAATATTCCTCGAGGGCAGTTCATCCGCCTACGCAGGAATTGCACTGAGGAAAATGAATTTTTATCTCAGTCCAAAATTCTGTCCGAACGCTTTAAGCAAAAAGGTTATACCAAGACAGAAATAGATGCGGAAATAGAAAGAGCCAGGACTACTGACAGGAGTTCCATTGTAGCAGATAAAATAAAAAATCCAGAGTTGATAGATGGTACACAGGGATTCAAAATTATTATGGATTTTAGTATTCAACACAAAAAAGTTGAACGTATTATCGCTAAACATTGGCCCATCCTAAAATATGATAGAATTTTGGGACCAGCACTCCCAGACCGTCCTCAATTTATATACCGCAAGGCTCCTACATTGCGGGATAGTTTGGCCCCTGGGGTCTTAGACCCTCCTAAAACTAGCGTTAACAAGCTTTTTAATTTTTTATCTGGTTTTTATGCGTGTGGGAAGTGTGCAACCTGCAAACATGCCAAAAATAACACGAAAAAACGCAAAGATTTCACCTCTAATACCACCGAGCAAAAATACAGTATTAAAGAACTGATCACATGTACCACAACTGGTGTTGTGTACATGTTAGAGTGTGATTGTGGCCTACAATATGTAGGTCGCACCTCTAGAGCCCTGCATGTGCGTGTTGGGGAACACATTAGTAACATTAAACGAGGCATTAAAACACACAGTGTATCTAGGCACTTCAGAAATTGTCATCAGAGGGACCCCAAATGTCTAAAATTTTGGGGAATCGAAAAAGTCCCCAAACACTGGAGAGGAGGTCATTATATAAGACAACTTAGTCGCAGAGAATCCTTCTGGATCTATGAAATGAAAGTTATGACGCCTGCAGGGTTAAACGTAGATTTTGACCTCAATTGTTTTATTTCCAATAGATGACATACTAATTAATTTTTGATATATTTTATCTCCTATATATTATATATTAATTTCTAATTTTTAATGTGACGTGTATTTTATATATATTTTCTATAATATTTTTATGTATATTATTATAATATATATATTGATATTTTTATATTTTTAAATTTATCTACCAGGTATTTTAATTAATTTTGATTGGATGTTTTATGATCATGTTTTTTAATTGCAAAATCATGTATGTATTAATATGGTCTATTTCCAAAATGGCTGCTGAATGACGTCACTCTTTTCTAGGTTTTAATAATTATAAGGTATATAACAACCCTCTATTTTAGGGGTGATGGCTGTTGGAATTATTTTTATTTATGCAGTACTATGGTTTTAGGCGGAGTGTCCCTTTAATCGCTATTGTTTTAATCAATATTTTAATACTCTATAGGATGTCAGCTATAGTTGGTATCTACTGACAATTCCTATTCTTTTTGAGCGGATTATTTATAGCTGGTTTAATTAATTGGACAATCCTACAATGTGTCTCTAAATGTCAGGCTGCAATGTTTCAAAGTCCTATGCAGCCTGTGTTATCATTAGGTTGCCGCCTACTTTTCCATGGCAACCGCTTTTCATTGCATCTGAATACTCCCGCCCTCTTCACCATAGTTTCTGCCCTACAGCGTCATTCAGTACACACATGAAAGTCATGTGATGTGCTTGGGACGCTGTTATTGGACTAGGTGAATCGCGGGACCCGATTGGCCCGTCGGCGGTTCACATGTCCACAACACAAAAGCCATGTGATAGCCTCTTAGGGCTGTGATTGGTCTAAACGGACCGCGGGACCTGATTGGTCCACGATCGGTCCCTGACCCATCTTCACAGCATATAGCCACAGCGGGACCACTCGTAGCTACCCTGCCCCACGCTGAGGAAGTCCTTTCGGACGTAACGCGTACGAGGGACAGGGAGCACGAGTGACGCCACCCGCGGCCATTTTGGATCTCATTACCTTCAACGCCTGCACTCGGGACTGAGTGCAGGCTAATGTGAGTGTCTTTTCCTATGTTTTTTTGTGCAATAAATCTATAATTCAATACAGAGAGCACTAGGTTGTCCCCTTCTTTTTCCATCTTATGTATGCTGGATACCATTGTGGGCCTGGTTGGTAGCGTCTATGATTGATTCCTGACGGTTGGAGACCAGAGTCTGACTTAGCTGCATACTGCTTTGTGACCTATTGCAGGTCGAAGCAGGGAGGTGAGGGGCCATCATTACTCTATTTAAAGGGACCACCACCACAGAAATTTCTCTGGATTGTGTCACCATTTGTCACCAGTAGCTGCTAATTTGCACTAGCACCTTTCATTGTGATTGACTTGGATTTGTTTCCTGAACTGATCACTATCACAGATTTCTCTTTGGAGTGTGTCACCGTAACTAGGAAGCTGCTATATTGCACTAGCACTTTATACTGAGACTGATTGCCTTCTGGACTTATTTTATTCCTGTGGTACATTTTATATTTTATTTATGTTTGCGCTGCACTATTTTATTGTTTTATGCTTATGAGGTATTTTTTGAATTAACCTAAGTTGCAGCAAGCATCTTTGTTTTACTTTTATCTGTTGTTCTGACAGCGCTGAGTACCCTCTTTTTATTTATAGTAGTGGGATGGCTCTTGGGAGGAGTGTCACATTCAGGGATCAGGCTCAGAGACCAGTAGCTATAGCAGTAGAGGGACTCCCACCAACCAGCAGGACTGCTATACAAGCTGGTCACCCTGGCAATAAAGGCAGGCTCACCTGAGGTGCAGAGTCTAAGTACTAACTGGTATTCACCAGAGCTCCTGATGGTGGAGATGGGTTTAGCTGCATGTTAGAACCAGGTCGCGGTCCTCAGGATCGCCCCACCAGGAGGTGAGCAAGCTTGGGTCGAGTAGTGGACATAGCAGACAAGGATCAAATGGAAGCGTAGTCATTAAACAAGCCAAAGGTCAGTAACAAGTAGTTGCAGGCTAGGATCAAGCTGAATTATAGTCGAGGAACCAGCCAAGAGTCAGTAACGATTGGTAGTAAAGATATGGACAGCAGCAGGAAAGACAAAAGAGAGATACAGGCAGGAGACAACACAATAATCTGGCAAACAGGAAGTGCAGAGACATGGCTTAAATCAGGAAGTTCATGGGAAGAGCAAAGATTTCAATGTTTGCAAGAAGCTACATTGCCTGACACAGCAAAGGTTCTGGGTTCAAATGCAGGCCCTGAGAAGGAGATCTGCAGACAGAAGGGCTGAGGCGAAAATGGTTGAATGGTCCTCTAGCCAGAAAATATAGTGGACTTGAACTGCTGCTGATTCTATTGCATACTTTGGGAAGCCATTTCAATATAGGAGAGGAGTATGTATATCTGTACACAACTGAGGATAAGACTAGAGTTCAGCTTTAATGTTGCAGCTTACCAGTCCTTAGATATGGTTGCTGCACTAGTTTCTCTGATTTCCTCCCTCGGCAGCTCAAATAGACAAGACCTAATGAGGCAGAGGTAATCTGCAGCCAGATGAGCAGCCTTTTACTATCAGAATCAGAGTGTGGGCAGCCGTGTCACAACCAATAATAGGCAGCTACTCCGTACTGTAGGGAAGGGAAGGGAAGGGAGCCCCCCCCCATTGCTACCAGAGTATCCCAGGCCCAATGTGGTTGCCCTACAGTGTCCTTGGACTTTGGATCCCTCCAGCTGTTCACTTGTGTTACCAGAGCTATCCTGGACTTCACTGTGAGAGATGCTGTCTATAAAAAATCCTCAAACAGATATAACAAAAAACGTGCACAGGAAGGGTTAACAGACCAAAAAGGACCAAATAATAAAGGTTCAGTGTTAGGGTTTACATATATTTTAACAAATAAGGAGAAAACATATGAGCTATGCAGGAGCTGCAGTAAAGTAAAAGTGTAATGCCGCGTACACACGACCGGCCTTTCTGTCAATAAACTCTTACGGTCTTCCCGACGGAGTTCCAACCGAACGGACTTGCCCACACACGATCACACCAAAGTCTGTTCATTTTGAACGTGATGACGTACGACCGGACTAGAAAAGGAAGTTTAATAGCCAGTAGCCAATAGCTGCCCTTGCGTCGTATTTGGTCCGTCGGACCAGCATACAGACGAACGGTTTTCCCGATAGAAATTGATTCTGTCAGAAAGATTTAAAGCATGTTCTATTTCTAGGTCCGTCTGAATTTTTGAAGAAAAAAGTCAGAAGAAGCCCACACACGATTGGAATATCCGACAGAATGATTCCGTCTGACCTTTTCTGCCGGAAAGTCCGGTCGTGTGTATGCGGCATTACACTCAGTTTTCACTGAAGTTAAACTGGACCTTCCATGTAAAGGTATTCTATGGGCTATGCCTGAATAGTATATGTCACGTTACTATAGTATGTTTACTGTTTATTCCAGGTTTTAGTATACAAGTGAAGGGTAAAGTCCCCTTGAGCCTTTTCAAACATTTGGCTCCCAGATGTCCATGCATACAGTCAGGGTGGCACAATTGTTATCCTGAGGCCTCAGGGGTCTGTAGAATGGTTGTGCCATGAATTGCAGGGTTTGAAGTTGCTGAAATTCTTATAGGATTTAAGAAAAAGGGGAGAAACAGATAGTATGGCAACTATTAGAGCTGCAACTAACGATTATTTTGTCTGTCGACTAATCTAGCGATTATTTTTGATTAGTGTGTGTAGTTATATTCTTTTATCTTACCTTTTTTTTATGTTCTGTTTTTCTTTTCTGTTCAGAAGTTTATAATTTATTTTTATTTTTTTACAATGCTTTCTTTTTTAAGGGGGTGGGGGGTGGGGACAATGTGTTTTTTTTTATTTTTATTTTTTTATTATTTATTGCAATTTTTTTTATCAGCCCTGTTGGGGGGCTATGGTGAGATATCAGGGGTCTTAATAGACCTCTGACATCTCCCATTTGAGACAGGGAAAGGGACTAGGGGCACAGATTCCCCAGTCCCTTGCTCTGTAGTTTTCGCTGCACTGATAATGAATGGAGAAAAGACAGTGACTTCTCTTCATTCATTAATGTGTAAAGCACTCTGTAAATATAAGGGCTTGCTGTCTCTAGATGCTGCTGCAAATACGATTTGGTCTATGGCCCTTTGAATGTGATCCTTCCAGTGGTACCGTGAGCTTGGTTCTTGTTCTGGGAATTAGATTTTGCTTCCAGCTAATAAATATTAGGGCAGGAAACATCAAACAAGTTTTGTATGTGTCAGATTAAACATGTTGTATTAGTGTTACCAATGCTAGTACTTACTTACTGTGGGTTCCTGTGATTTACAGAACGGGTTAATGTATTTGTAAGCACGTAAATTGCTTGTTGTAACACGTTTTTCTTCTTTTATCAAGGTGAACAATCTAAATAACATTTCCAGTAAGTGTTAACTTACAAAGACAAATGTATTGCAGATGTATCGAAAACATGAATCAAAGGAGAACAAGCTTTTTTGAGTGATAATAAATCTTCTAAACATGATAACCCACTTTGTAGGTCTTTCAGTTGTGCAATGGGTGCCTGCTGTGCCAAGTGGAAAGTTTTAAACAAGCACAAATACTTAAACTATTTAAGGAGGAAGTAAAGCTAAATCAAAGGCAAAGTGAACTTGCAGGTAAATCAAAAGTGACAAACATCAGCAGAGAGGTAGTTGACAGATGTCAGCTTATACCTGTTCCTGTAGAATCAGTGCAGTCTGGCAGTGCTCAGAGACTCCTAATTTAGATGTGCAAACTTTCACAAAGTTACTATTTGCAAAACAATTGGCACACCCCTCTGTCCCCTACCTGATAATGAATGCCTTTGCCGTGTTCCTTCACCTTTACATTTTACTGTTGCTTCTTGGAGTCCTAACCCTGTGAAAACCACAAGTCAAATGGTGGTGGAGTTTACACAGGGTTAAAGACTTCTTCCCCTTGCTAATAGGACAGTGTTTAGGCCTAGGGATATACCCGATCACTGCATCCTGCAAGGAGGTCACATTTCCATACCAGAAAGCACCAGGTATTTTCTTGACAGCTCCATCAAAAGAAATGTAACTGTGATGTGCACTGGTGATGGTTAGTAACAGCAGGTGGAGAGGTTATTCTTTCAAAAGAACCTGATTAAACCAACAGTTCACAGTGGTATGTACGTAGCTTTTCACCTTTCTGTATGAATTGTAATTGCTTCCAACGATAAGGAGCTGTCATTACAGTACTTGAACACAGTTTATTTATCACAAATGGGGTTAAGGATTGATTGAATTGCTTAAGCCCTCTTACACACAGGCTGATTGTTGGGCAGCATCGGCCAGTTCAATAGAAACCAGCCGGCATTCGGCCCGTGTGTATGGGAGCTGGTCCGGGGGGCATAAGCAAAAAAGGTCAGCCAACTGGCTCCCAATCAGCACTCTCAGACAATGGCTCTCGGCCCTAGAATGAGACAGTGGTAAGTATTACTGCCCAACCAGATCAATCAGATAAAATTTAGCTGAACAAATATTATTTGGTCAAGTGTGTTATCTCCTTAGAGATAACTGTATGGGAGGCAGAGTGTAAACTGGTTGTTGGAGGATATAGGGGACTCTGTAGAGCAGGGGTAGGCAACTTCGGCCCTCCAGCTGTTTTGAAACTATAAGTCCCATGAGACATTGCAAGACCCTAAAAATCACAGGCATGACTCCTAGAGGCATGATGGGATTTGTACTTTCACCGCAGCTGGAGGGCCGAGGTTGCCTACCCCTGCTGTAGCGTTTGCTATTTCAAAGTACAGCAGTCTAGAAGGGCAGCAGGACAAAAGTGCAATGTTTGAACGGCAGTAACTGGATACAGAAAAATAGCTTTTCTTAAATTGTTTACTTTTTTGTCTTGGTATTTTGGCTGTGTTGCTATTGGTGACTGATTACTAAGTACTGGAGTAATTGTTGTGCTGCTGAGGTGTTGAGTACTGGGTATTATCATTTAGCATATTTAAGAGAGGTGAGCTGTTGTCCAAATTGATGCCAAATGAGTGTTTTATTTGAAGTATAAGTCACTCCTTTTAAGGGTTAAACATGTTCCCAATACTGCAGCCTCTGCCTGAACCTCCCCTCCCTGTGACAGCAGTACGGTGAGAAGTTCCCCATACTAGCTGTCAGTTGTGGGGCTCCGCCCATACGCCCATAGACTTCTGTGAATGAATGAACTACAGGTACCGACATTCTTTGCAGCTGTCAGCTTGTAGTTTTCAATGCACTACCATGCCGCTATGGACCGCTGTGGTAGGTCATTGATACTTTCTGTCACTGTATGTGCTTTCCCATATGGAATGTAGGGGCACACAGATACACTATTTTTTATTTTTTCAAACGTGAACTTATCCTTTAACCACTTCATTACCGGCGTATTGTCATATAACGCCCACAAGGTGGATCTCCCATCCTGGGTGGGCGTCATATGACGTCCTCCCAGGACCAGCCGCCTGGGGGGCGCGCCCGCGGTGTCGCTCGGGAGCGATGTCCGCCGGGCACCCGCGATTGGCCGCGATTGCCTGTTAAAACAACGGGACCGTGCGGGACCGTGGAGCTGTGTGTGTAAACACACAGCTCCACGTCCTTTCAGCGGAGAGGAGACCGATCATGTGATCCCAGTACGGAGGAACACCGATCGGTCTCCTCCCCTTGTGAGTCCCCTCCCCCCACAGTTAGAATCACTCCTATAGGGAACACATTAACCCCTGCAGCGCCCCCTAGTGTTAACCCCTTCCCTGCCAGTCACATTTACACAGTAATCAATGCAATTTTATAGCAACGATCGCTGTGTAAATGTGAATGGTCCCAAAAATGTAACAAAAGTGTCCGAAGTGTCCGCCGCAATGTCGCAGTCATGAAAAAAAAAAAAATCGCAGATCGCCGCCATTACTAGTAAAAAAAAAAAAATGCAATAAATCTATCCCCTATTTTGTAGACGCTATAACTTTTGCGCAAACCGATCAATATACGCTTATTGCGATTTTTTTTACCAAAAATATGTAATATTTTTAAAAAATTGGATATTTATTATAGCAAAAAGTAAAAAATATTGTGTTTTTTTTCAAAATTGTCGCTCTTCTTTTGTTTATAGCGCAAAAAATAAAAATCGCAGAGGTGATCAAATACCACCAAAAGAAAGCTCTATTTGTGGGAAAAAAGGACGTCAACTTTGTTTGGGTGTAACGTCGCACGACCGCGCAATTGTTAGTTAAATCGACGCAGTGCCGAATCGCAAAAAGTGCTCTGGTAAGGAAGGGTGTAAAATGGCCCGGTGCTGAAGCGGTTAAGAAGGGTAGCAACTCTGTAGAATTTTTCAAAGTGCAACAGGACAAAAATGCATAGTTTGAACAGCAGTCATTTTTTTTCTGTGTTATTTGTGTCCAACTACTAGACTATACTGGTTTTTCTATATGTCTTCCACAGATACAGTTTATGCATCGGCTCCTGAGGAAGTGGAATCAATCCACGAAACACGTCAAGATTTTTAAGATGCATATGTGTTTCCAATATACGATGTAACTTTTACCATGTCAAGTCCATCTTTTTATGATCCCAATATACAGAAATTTCTGTTTTAGGCTCCCAATATCTTATACTGTATAAGTGTCATGATGATATCTATACATACAGATGAATTTTAATGTACCATGGGTGTTTACACAGATATTATAATTTTTTACCTATGCATGCACAAATTGTTTGTGCTATGTTATGTGCATATGTTTAATAAACAAATACGCTATTTTGACTTGGTAGCCAGCTATTTTCACATGCCTCCAACAACCCTTCTCCTTTTTAAAGCGCTTGTATACCCGTTTAAAAAAAAAAAATTGTTAATTACCTGCAAGACAAAGTCATAATGAGCTAGTATGACTAGCATACTAGCTCATTGTGCATCACTTACCTTAGATCGGGGCCCCCAACGCCGTCCTCTTCTCCCCCTCCGGCCGCATCCATCTCTCCACAGATACCCTTCCGGGTATCGCCGCTCCGGCTGCGGCGCTGTGATTGGCCAGAGCGGCGAGGACGACGCTCCGTGCATGCGCGCGGGACACTTCAACTGCGTTGAACCGCAGTTGTGAATGGGGATTAACACTGTAAATGCACCGTTGTAAAACGTTCTTTGCAAATATCTCCTAAACCGTGCAGGTTTAGGAGATATTTCTTGTACCTACAGGTAATCCTTAACCACTTGCCTACCAGGCACCAACACCCCCCTCCCATCCAGACCAATTTTCAGCTTTTGGTGCTCTCACGCTTTGACTGACAATTACTCAGTCATGCAACACTGTACCCAAATTATTTGAAAATGAGCTGAGTTGCTGAAAACTAGAAATATAGCGCCACATCCCTTACATCAAGTCAAAATTTAGTTCAAAGAACAGAAATGGGACTTTTAAGGCGCAAAAATACAAAGAAATTACATTAATAGAAAAAAGTTTTATTAAATTTCACAATATAAATTGATATTGCATAATTGACATCAAATGTCCATGAAAACGTTTTTTAAAAACCATACATCACTAAACAGAGATGAATTTTTCATTTATTGCTCTTTTTCTCAACATGTTTCACCCGAACTTGGGCTTCCTCAGGAGAGTTAGATAATGTCAATTAATATTTACTAAAATAGAAAAAATACAGTCAGAACATTGAAATACACAACAATTTACACTATTTTAATAAGATAATGTAGAGATGAACATCACATAATTGAAAAGTGGGTGGAGCTAATGGGCTCAAATGCTGACCTGAAAGTCCCGGGAGAGGGCTCTGCAGTCCACAAAAATGTTGAATACATGGGATTGTATCGAGTGCATCATAGAGAGGGAAATAGTGTCCAAAACTATATCAGTTTGGTAATCCATCTATGGGGTACATTAATATAGATACTAAATTTGTTAAGATATTAAAAAGAGAATATATAAGTATATATTATCCGAAAGAATGGAAAAACCCACCTGGATAATGATTCCTTGGAAAGATAATAGGAGCATATAAAGGAGCATACAAACAAAGTGCTCATAACTGCCAAAAGAAAATCCAAGTTTGAATCTATAAGAAATTTTAAAGAGAGAAGTCCTTTATCCATCTCGGAAATTCTATACAGATATAGTTACCATCAGTAGACCGCAGACTGGTCATCATATGCCAGGTATATATTTACCTATGTTGAGGGTCTGCATCAACTCAGGGTGCCAGCCAGGACAGATAACTATCCAGAGAATAGGGAGGCCAGAGTGAGGTACCTAAAGCCCCTTTAAATAGAGCAAAAACGAGGGGGCATTTTAGTGACCAGTAGCCGGACAAAAAACGGATGGCAAATAATCTGCTAAGTCTCTTACCTTTAACAAGTGTTGTTTGGGGAATAAACCTCCGCTGAGCTGCACAAGTGAAGAGCTCAAACAAATCCCCTTAAATAACCCTCTCCACCTGCCGTTTTGGCGCCAAAATCTCGGCGCCAAATGGTCAGGTGAGGACATGTGATGTCACTGCAGGAGCGCCAGACGCACAGGAAGTGACAGCCGTGAAACAGCAAGTGCCATCCACAACAGGAAGTGCCATCCACAACAGGAAGCCAGAACAGCTGACCTCTGTGCTGATAGCAAATTGAATCACAGGATGTAAAGCCACATCTGAAAGACTGTCAGCAAGGGAGTAAAAAGGGAAATGGACTGACAATTGCCAGTGCATGTCAGTGAAGGGATATTTAAAATATCCCTAGACTGAAGGTGATCAGTATGTAGGAATGTTTTTGGGTCACAAAACAGATCCATATATACTACCTCTGTTATCTTGGAACATGTAAGTGTAACCAAGATAACGGCCGCAGTTTAGCGCAAGCGTTTTAACCCTTTGGTGACTGAAACGGCGCAAGTTAAGAGAAAAATAGACGGATGAGGTCTAGAGACTCCAAAAAATAACGCCTCACGTGTCCATATGAGGCACTCAAACCCCATTTCAAAACATTTTGCTACAAATGTATATAAGGCTGCAAATATTGCTCCTTAAAGGGACCAAAACCAAAAGTGGCTGATACTGATTAAATACAGATACACTGGAGCAGTGGAACTGGCCAAAGAGCCCTCCACCACGATCAATAGGCCAGCAAGCACCACACCAGACAAAAAGGGCGATGAACATCTGAATGATAATAAAATACAGTACAAGGGGTAAATAAACAGAATACACATAATAATAAACATATTTAGGTGAAAACCAGTAGTGTTCTCAGGAAAAGAGTGACAATGGCGACCTACCCCTATAAAAAGGGTTTGAAGCTCAGAGATTCATTCAAGCCAGGATGCACAGTGGCTCTAAGGTTATGAATCCATTTTGACTCTCTCTGTAAGAGAGTTTTATCAATATCACCTCCGCGATTGAAGTCTGGTACATATTCTAGCGCAAAAAACTTCATCTGTGAGATATCGTATGAATGATAGAGCCCCATATGTCGACTAATGGGGGTCTCCATTTTTTTCTTCTTGATAAGGGATACATGATCTCTAATTCTATGGAAGAAAGGTCGTTTAGTTTTCCCTACATAGAAAGCCTGACAGGTACATGTCATGAGGTAAACAACTCCAATAGTCTTACATGTTGCATAAAAGTTGGGCTTAAAGGTTTGACCAGAGGGCAGCATTATTTCAGTCGAATTGTTCAGTAAATCACAGAATTCACATTTTCCACAGGGGGAAGTACCTTTTCTATGTGTTTTTATTCTTGAGGTAAGGTGGCTATGAACCAAACGATCTTTCAAAGAGGTAGATTTGCGGTAGGTAATTTGTGGGTGAGCTCCCACATATTTTGAGAGGACATCATCTGTAGAAAGAAGATGCCAGTATTTTTCAAAAATATGACGTACTTTTTTATGTTCACCAACAAAAGTGGTGATTACGCGGACTTTGGATTCAGATTTATATGGCTTCACTTGGTGGATTAATTGATGTCTATCCTTCTGTTTTGCTCTATTGTATGAACGCTTAAGGCAATTTTTACTATAGCCTCGTTCTAGGAGACGGGTTTGCAACGCTTTGGCTTCTAATTCAAAATCAGCCTCTTTGCTACAATTTCTTTTTAATCTTAGATACTGACTGAATGGTATGCTCTGGACAAGGGACGCGGGATGAGAACTGTCAGCATGAAGAATAGTATTGCCTGCAGAAGGCTTTCTGTAAAGAGAGGAACCAATAGTTTTATCCTCATTTACATAAATCTTGATATCCAAGAAGTTTACAGTAACTTGATCACAGGTCATCGTAAACTTGAGATTGTAGGAGTTAGTTTCAAGACACAGTAAAAATTGCGACAGCTCATCCCGAGTTCCAGTCCAGACAATAAAGATATCATCAATAAATCTTTTCCAGATCAAAATATTCTCAAAGAAATGACTGAACTGAATGGCCGAAAATATCTCCCTCTCCCACCCCCCCAGGTACAGGTTGGCGTACGATGGGG
This sequence comes from Lithobates sylvaticus, assembly GCA_028564925.1. Classification (NCBI taxonomy): domain Eukaryota; kingdom Metazoa; phylum Chordata; class Amphibia; order Anura; family Ranidae; genus Lithobates; species Lithobates sylvaticus. The sequence continues at coordinate 201,544,706 of CM053026.1, read as the reverse complement.
CACATTTGGTCCCCATCGCCACCCCCTGCACCTGGAGGTAGTGGGAGCAGTCGAAGATAAAAATATTATTGCTCAAGATGAAGAGCAACAGTTCTAAAACAAAATTATTGTATTGCCTGGCTGATGGCCCCCGTTCAGAGAGGAAGCCGTCCACAACTCGAGCCCCCAGTTTGTGGGGGATCGAGTTGTAAAGGGCCTCCACATCTATGGCCACCAACCAGGCTTCATCAGGTAGGCAAAGTCCATCCAAGGATCTCAGCAGATCAGCTGTATCCTGGATGTATGAGCTCAATGACTTGACATGTGGTCTTAAGTAGTCATCAATGAGTTTACTAGCTGATTCTGTCAGGCATCCATTTCCCGAAATAATCGGACGCCCAGGGGGAAAAGAGGCATTCTTATGTATTTTCGGTAATGCGTACATAGTCGGTAGTCTAGGATTTTCAACAAGTAGAAATTCGCAGGTTTTTTTGTCAATTAAATTATTCAAAAAGGCCTGAGTAATGAGGCGTTTGTATTTATTTTGAATATATGAAACCTGAGAAACAGGAATGGGACGGTACCATTGGCGGTTGGATAACAGATCCAGAACCATAGTTTTATAATTTTTTAGGTCCATTAGGACTATATTGCCTCCTTTGTCGGAAGGCTTTATGATCAATTGATCATTCATTTGTAATGATTTGATAGCTTGACGTTGTTTTGAACTTATATTGGATCTGCTATTCCAAGGTCGCCATTTGGTGTTTTGAATCTCTTTGCATACCTGTTGGGTAAACGCCCAAATATTTGGATTGCCCTGAAGGACTGGAAAACACCTAGATTTTGGTTTATACATGGAGGGCCGGGGGAAAACCGTACCTATACCAGTGTCAAGAGAGGGTAGAGGGCAAGCCCCCGGATCCTCCAATGGGAGATCCAGGGGGTTGCTCTCCTCCCAAAGTTCCATCAAGTCGTTAATAGCTTTAACCTCCTTTATAGTTTTATCTCTCCAAATCTCAGCTGAGAATTGTACCCAAATTAATTTTTTGTCCTTTTTTTCCCACAAATAGAGCTTTCTTTTGGTGGTATTTGATCACCTCTGGGTTTTTTATTTTTTGCGCTATAATTGAAAAAAGACCGAAAATTTTGAAAAAAAACGCATTTTTCTTTGTTTCTGTGATACAATTTAGGAAATTATTAATTTTTCTTCATAAATTTTGGCCACAATTTATACTGCCACATATCTTTGGTAAAAATAACCCAAATTTGTGGAAATTATTTGGTCTTTGTGAAAGTTAGAGACTCTACAATCTGTGGTGCGAATTATACAAAATTGATCACATCTGATGTACTGGTGGCTTATCTCATTTCTTGTGACCCGAACAAGCCAGGGAAGTACAAATACCCCCCAAATGACCCCTTTTTTGAAAGTAGACATTCCAAGGTATTTAGTAAGAGGCATGGTGAGCTTTTTGATGTTGTCATTTTTTCCCACAATTCTTTGCAAAATGAATTATTTTTTTATTTTTTATTTTTTTTCTACAAAATTGTCATTGTAATAGGTTATTTCTCTCACATGGCATGTGTTTACCACAAATGACACCCAAAAATAAATTCTGCTACTCCTCCTGATTATTACGATACCACATATGTGGGACTTTTCCACAGCCTGGCCACATAGAGAGGCCCAACATGCAGGGAGCGCCATCACGTGTTCTAGGAGCATAAATTACACATCTAAATTGTTGACTACCTATTACACTTTTGAAGGCCCTGGAGCACCAGGACAATGACACGTGACACTGACCTGGCACTGATGACACTGACGTGGCACTGATGACACGTGACACTGACGTGGCACTGATGACACGTGACACTGACGTGGCACTGATGACACGTGACACTGACGTGGCACTGATGACACGTGACACTGACGTGGCACTGATGACAGATGGTACTAATACGGGGCACTGATGACACGTGACACTGATGACAGATGGCACTGAGAGATGGCACTCATACATGGCACTGATATCATGTGGCACTAATATGTGGCACTGATGCGAGATGGCACTAATACGTGGCACTGATGACAGACGGCACTAATACGTGGCACTGATGACAGATGGCACTGATACGTGACACTGACAGGTGGCACTGATGACAGATGGCACTAATATGTGGCACTGATGACAGATGGCACTGATGACAGATGGCACTGGGGATGGCACTGGCGGATGGCACTGGCAGATGGCACTGGCAGATGGCACTGGCAGATGGCACTGGCAGATGGCACTGGCAGATGGCACTAGGGATGGCACTGGGGATGGCACTGGCAGATGGCACTGGGGATGGCACTGGCGATGGCACTGGCGATGGCACTGGCGATGGCACTGGCAGATGGCACTGGGGATGTCATTGGGCACAGATGCCATTGGGGACAGATTGCAGTGGTGGCAGTGGGCACAGATGGCATTTTATTTTATTTTTATTTTTTTAAAACACTTACGGCGCTGCAGCCGTTCATCTCCCCCTCCTCACACGCTGTCTCTGTGTGAGGAGGAGGAGCGGCGCTGAGAGATGATCTCATATGTTTACATATGAGATCATCTTTCATTGGCCAGGGCGATCGCGCTGTAAACGGCCGCTGTTATTGGCCGTTTACAGCGATCTGTGATTGGCCGTGTCCGAGGGACACGGCCAACACAGAATTTCCCTGCTGCGCGCTCGTGAGCGCGCACAGGGAACGAGGAAAGGGGAGGCCGTCATATGACGGCCTCCCGGGATTTGGCATCCGCGCTGTGGCCGTCATTCGGCTACGGCCGGATGCGAAGTGGTTAATCTAGGCTTACCTGTAGGTGCAAGTTGAATCCAGTCGCGAACATCTGTTATGTGGTAGGGTCACCCTGGATTCTGAGGGGGACTGTTGTTTATATTTAAATTCTGCTACTGCTTGAGTTCTAATAACTGAGCAGATAGAAATCTGTTTGGTGGATTTATGAAATTATGATATAATAAAAGAGTTATGAAATATTACATTGTTTAAAACCAATAAAGGTGTTGCGGCCATTTTCTTGCCAAGAAAAGGATGTTTGTGTTTTTTATTTAGTTAAATTGTATCTGGGAAAAGTTGTGGGTGGGTGTGGCCTACAATCTCATAGCTGGTTGTTAAGGAGCGGGCCGGAATGCCGGCTACAACTGATGACTCATTCCCCACTGACAGCTGAATGTACACAAAAGAATGCCGGAGTCCTATTGAATAATGCCTCCCACGGGTCTGCGCATGCGCAGTACGCAACTTCACTTCAGCTGATGTATTGATCAGCTGGCATAATATCAACACAGCGCATGCGCAGATCGTAGGAGGCATTTTCCGACAATCTGCAAAGCACCGAGGCAAAACGTAATTGTTAGATTCTGCCTTGCTGTTGCAGGTGTTCAGTGTTTTAAATGGTGGGTTTTGCCTGTGTCTAAGAGTGGGTTGCAACACACACAAACCCGCCCTGCAACAGTGAGGCAGAGTCTGACAATTACGTTCTCCTTCGGCACTTTGCAGATTGTCGGATAATGCCTCAGATGATCTCTGCATGCGCTGTGTTAATGTCACGCCAGCTGATCAACATATCAGGCCCTTCAGGTCTGGTATGGATTTTAAGGGGCAACTCTAAGCTCTCTCTCGCTGCCCGTCGCTTCCGGGACAAGCGTGGATTAGTGGTGACATGGGGGGAGCGACGTGCTGACGTCAGCACTATTCCACGCTTGTCCCGGAAGCGACGGGCAGCGAGAGAGAGCCGGCCGGCTCGAATACACGATACACGCTTTTTACATACGGCAAAATTGTAAGTGCATGATTGTCGCAAATTGTTTTGATTAAAATTGTTTTATTGAATTATGCTATGGGAGCCTCTCTTTTTCTACATGTATAATGAGTACTTATCAGCTATGCTGTGGACAGCTGTGGTGAAAGGTTGAAAGTTTGGCAACATCTTGGTACCTTGAACAAGTCGGGATTATCGTGCTGATTTAAGTGGAGTATTGGGATACATCGTACCAGGCTGGGGGATAATAGCGAACATATTACAGCGCACACATTCAAGAATGACGTTTCCTGCAGGGCTAGTTAAAAACACCTGAACATATTCAAAAAATACAGGGGTTTGGTCACACTATATGGTTATATAGTGCTAAGCCCACTTACTGCGACAAAGTACCCCGAATTAGTGGGTCCTACCCTAGTAATAGAATGAAAGATCCTGCGTCTCAACCATGGGAGCCAAACTCCTCTATGTGGGAGAACTGAAAGGATTCCTCCTATACACTGGTGGCCACTAAATAAGAGGTAATGAAGAGGGGGAGGGGTTTAATTTAATTTGGGGTACTTTGTCGCAGTAAGTGGTCTTAGCACTATATAACCATATAGTGTGACCAAACCCCCGTATTTTTTGAATATGTTCAGGTGTTTTTAACTAGCCCTGCAGGAAACGTCATCCTTGAATGTGTGCGCTGTAATATGTGTCTTATGGCAGCACCATCTTGAATTTAAACGCATTGGTGAGTGCTTCCCAAATATGTTTTTGTAGGCTGGGGGATAAGCCACATGCATGTTGGATCTCCTTAAAAAAGAGATCTAGCCAGCTGATAAGGGACAGTAATTTTTTTTGGTGGAGGATCTTTCCTTGGTGTACCCTGTCACATCTCTGAGGGTGTCGTGTGTGTGTGTGTGGTGTCACTATTGAGGACTGAAGAATCATCTTTCAATTTTAGCTGTGGACTATCTAACATTAACACTATATATATTCATTTTCTTCTCACTGTCTGTTTGCAGAGGCATATCTAGTGAAAATGGCGCCTATGGCAAGAACTCAAACTGCACCCCTGTCAAAATATTTGAAACCCATCTTTTAGGTAACCCTAACAAAAAAAAACAGCTAACAAAACTACAAGTCAAACTCTTTAATCTTCCAATTAACAAATTGCAAATGCAGTAACAACAGCACCCATAAATGCAGCCTCACCAGCACCCATAAATGCAGTAACATCAGCACCCATAAATGTGGCCTCACCAGCACCCATAAATGCAGTCACATCAGCACCCATAAATACAGTAACATCAGCACCCATAAATACAGTAACATCAGCACCCAAAAAAGCAGCCTCATAGCGCCGCTTTACCACTGACACCGCTCAGTGTGAAAGGGGTCCAAGTCATCATGATGTGCGATTGTGTGTGTGTGCCAGGCCCAAGCAGAAGTAAGCAGCCAATCAAATATAGTGCTCAATATGGATTAAATAAATATGCATAACCATTGATATCATAAATAAAGTGTAATAAAGTGATTCGTGCAACATCAGGTACTACATGCACAAATCACTTTATTACACTTTATGATATCAATGGCTAAGCATATTTATTTAATCCAAATAGTTTGAACACTATATTTAATTGCTTGCTTTGCAGTTGGCACTGGTTACTGGTACACTGTACACATTCTGCATGCACATGATGATCAAGATCGTGGTGACATATACTCTACTAGTACCTGATGCTGCTGCTGCCTGGGTGGGGTTCCAATCTCTCTAGTGACGTCTCTCTCTTCTTCTGGTCTCCAGCCTCCAGGTTCCCCTTCAGAGTCCTCACCGACCACATCACGGCACGTCACACATACCCCCGAGAAGAGAAGATGAAGCAGACAGCAGTTGCGCAGAGGAGGGTAGGCGGAGCTTTAGGCTCCCCCTCTGCCACTTACCCTATGGCTACAGGCGGTCACTCTGGCCAGAGCCAACTTACCGGCCATCATGGGGGCGCCTGTTGCTTTCCTCCTCACTTACTAATGAAGTGCTATGCCGGCGCCACGCTCCAGCAAGCCGGCCGTGGTGCGGGGGACTAGATTGTGCGGGAGGTGGCCGTGAGAGGACAGGTGGGACTTTTTTTTGTGCGAGTGGCTTTTTTGCCGCCCGCCCCATGGCGCCCATGGCACTTGCCATGGCTGCCATATCCTAGATACGCTTCTGTCTGTTTGATATATAAAAAATCGTGCTGGACATTGATTTTTTTTTAAATATATATGTGCCTAAACGTTGACATTCAATTGCACATTAAGGTCACTGTTCTAATTCACTACATTTGGATTTTTTAGTATATATTTAATTTATAAATAGGTATATAGTTTTAATATATATCTTGCAGGTTTCAGCGCAGCTTTTCTTTCTTCATAACCTAATATTAGCCTAGGATACTGTGTCCAGTTCTGGAAACCTTACGTACAAAAATATATTAATAAAATAGAACGAGTAACAAAAATGGTGAAAGGTCTGGGGGATAAAACATTGAGAGCGACTTCAGGAACTTAATATGTACAGTCTGGAGGAAAGAAGGGAAAGGGGAAACGTGATTGAAATTTTAAATACCTCACAGGGAGAATAAGGTTTAGGAGGGCAGTTTTTTCAATATGAAACCAAAACCAAGAACACAGGGACATGACCCCAAACTAATTGGAGGAAAGTTCAAAACAAATCTTAGAAAGTTTTATTTTACTGAAAGGGTGGTTGATGCTTGGAATTGTCAGGGCTGGGCTCCGCCCTTCCTTCTCAGAACTCTGTGCTCAGCTGTCGGTTAATTGTCCAAGACTTCCTTCCACAGTGACTCACCTGATCTTCATTTCATGCTCGTCAGCTAGAGCTGCTGGTTATATAAACTCCTTGGATCAGATCTTCTGTGCCTTTGCCTTGGTTAACATATCTGGACTCTCTCTGCTGTGTTTTCCTGTGAAAGACTTTTGCTTGGCTGACTTCCCTTCTGGTTCCTGATCCTGTTTGGTGCACCCGACTTCGCTGATCTCTGGACTCCTGTTTCTCTGGCTTATTCTGACTACCTGTCCTAGTTACTGAACTCTGGCTATGTTTTGACTATGTTTGCTCTGTTTATACCATTTTACCATTTTAATAAATAGTGTGATTTTTACTGCACTTCTGTCTCAGTCTGATTCATTGTTCCTGACAGGAATAAACTTTCAGCAGAGGCAGACGAACATTGATCTAAGCTAAACAACCCCCCCCCCCCAAAAACATGTTTGCATTCTTTTTAGGCCTCATGTACACTGCTGCTGGTAAACGGACGTTCAGAGGCAGTTGGCTGCTTTTTTCAGCTGCCCCTGAACTCATCCAATGTTATTTTATGTGTACATGTACACAGGTTTGTTTAATGTCGTTTTTAGGCAGTTGCGTTTATAGGCTTTTCTTTGAAGGCAAAAAGATGAGTTCAAACACTGAGGTTTCCGATGGTTCAGACGCAAAACACTGCTAAACACGGAAAAAAGTGGTGGCAGCGCTTTGCCGCGATTTTGTTTATAAGCGTTTTTACAGGTAACCTATTTTTTAACATTACAAAACTTAAAAAATGATAGCAAATGATGAAAGAACACTAAAAAATATTTTAAAAACTTGTAATTGCTTGCTATGTTCATATAGGGTTAGGGTTTCCCATTAGGGTTAGGGGTTATGGTTAGGGTTTTCCCCTTGAAGAACAAGTTTAGGGTTATGGTAAGTGTTATGGTTTCCCATTAGGGTTAGGGTTATGGTTTCTGGTTAGGGTTAGGGTTTCCCATTAAGGTTAGGGGGTTATGGTTAGGGTTTTCGCCTTGAAGAACATGTTTAGGGTTATGGTAAGTGTTATGGTTTCCTGTTAGGGTTACGGTTAGGGTTATGGTTTCTGGTTAGGGATAGGGTTAGGGTTTTCCATTAGGGTTAGGGGGTTATGGTTAGGGTTTTCCCCTTAAAGAACAAGTTTAGGGTTATGGTAAGTGTTATGGTTTCCTGTTATGGTTAGGGTTTCCAGTTAGGCTTTCCCATTAGGGTTAGGGGGCTATGGTTAGGGTTTTCGCCTTGAAGAACAAGTTTAGGGTTATGGTAAGTGTTATGGTTTCCCGTTAGGGTTAGGGTTTTCAGCTTGAAGAACAAGTTAGGGTTAGGGTTTCTGGTTAGAGGTTAGGCTTAGGGTTTCCCATTAGGGTTAGGAGGTTATGGTTAGGGTTTTCCCCTTGAAGTACAAGTTAGGGTTTCCGGTTAGGGTTAGGGTTTCCGGTTAGGATTAGTGTTAGGGTTTCCCATTAGGGTTAGGGGTTTATGGTTAGGGTTTTCCCCTTGAAGAACAAGTTAGGGTTTCTGGTTAGGGTTAATTAAAAATATTTAAAAAATTGCAATTAAAATTTACATAAAAAAGACAAAATAAATTAATAAAAAAAAAAGAAATTACACATACAGCTTTAAAAAAAAAAATTAACAAAAAAGTCTAATAATCAATTGCAATTTAAAAATGTTATAGTGTAAAACAATTGCAATTCAATTTTGCATTAAAAAGACAAAATAAATAAATAAAAAAAATGAAATTACATAGACAGCTTATAATAAAAAATAAACAAAAAATATATTAATCAATTGCAAATTAAAAAATAAATATATAAAAAAATTGCAGTTCAATTTTGCATTAAAAATACAAAATAAATAAATAAAAAAATGAAATTACATATACAGCTTATAAAAAAAAAATAAACAAAAAAATATACTAATCAATTGCAATTTAAAAATGTAATATATTAAAAAATTAGCAATTTCTTCCTCACATATGCTCATTATGGGGTCCATAGTAAAAGCACCGAAATTGGGGTCGTTTTTTGGGCTTTGGGAGGGTCCTATGATTTTATCTTAAATAAACGCTCCTAGACGCACACGCAGCAAAATGCAGAATGCAAACGCCGTAAAACAGGGGGGGTTTTAAACGCTGGTTTGAAGCTGTCAAAAAATTTGTTCAGGTGAGGTTTCCTCAGTGTCCCATGTACATTAAGCCTTAGAGTCCTGATTAGAATTAGCCTGCCTATGTTTTGCCCCTTGTTACCATAAAAGTACAATTGTAATATTAATGTGATACCTATGTAATCATGTGTATAAAAACCTTCAATTGCGTCGTAATAAAGCAGATTGGAAAGATGCAGAGTGTATCTTTTCTGTCTGATCCCTACTGCAGTAGTTATTATTAATTCGGAACCACTAATCAATATGAGGGTAGGAGTTGCCTAGCCATAAATGTCCATGTCAGATGGCGATCCAGCCAGGAGGGGATTTACAGGTGACCCTGAGAATCTGAAACGAGGAGCTTGAGATGATCCAGGAATTTCTGATAATCAGCCGGCTGAGGTAAGTCTTTTGCTTACATTTGAGTTATCAGACTTCCTTGATCGGTAAGGCATTTTCTGGACAAAGGGTACCTATATTTATGCAAGCTGGACCCATTAATGAAGGGTTCATCCCGATATATCAGAGCTGTAGCTGTATGCAAAGGTGCTATTAGACAAAGTTACAGACATTATTTTGGTCAAATATAAAATGTTTAATGGTCCCACATTCTGCGCAGCAAATATACAGCTAACTAAATGTTTGTCTAATGAAAGGTTCAAAATATGAATTTGTTTATGTACAAATCTAACAATGAAAAATGTGTACATTTGAATCCAGCCACCTTATTGCCCCCATTGGAGGTGGCTGGAGACAAAGAAAACACACATATGTTAAATTGATGACGTAGCAATCAGCTGCTGTGAGCCCGACTCTCTCCCTATGAGATTTTGTTTGGGAATGTGTTGCTCACTTGCTTATATTTTGTCTCAGCAGCTGAAGTCCTCCATTCAGATCTCACAGAGAAAGATGCTGATCTTTTAAGGTTTTTGACAAACTCATTTATGTGTTTTCTCCCCAATTCCAGATCCTAAAAGTTTGGAAGGATCTAAAACTAAAGCCAGGTGACTTGTGAATTGTTAAGAGACATTTATATATAAAGAGATGTTTGGAGACCCAATACAGCATCTATTTCATGTACAGTTGTACAAAACTTAAAGGAAAAGTCTCCTGGATCCACACCAGACACTGCAAAAATTACTAAATTAACCACTTATCCACTGGGCACTTAAACCCCCTTCCTAACCAGACCAATTTTCAGCTTCCGGTGCTCTCACACTTTGAATGACAATTACTCCGTCATGCAACACTGTACCCAAATGAATTTTGTGTCCTTTTTTTCACACAAATAGAGCTTTCTTTTGGTGGTATTTAATCACCGCTGGGTTTTTTAATTTTTGCGCTATAAATCAAAATATACTGAAAATTCGGTAAAAAAATAAATAAAAATTCTTTGTTTCTATTAAAATTTATTGCAGAGTATTGGCAGAGTATTGGCAGAGTATTGGCGAGTATTGGCAGAGTATTGGCGAGTATTGGCGAGTATTGGCAGAGTATTGGCGAGTATTGGCGAGTATTGGCAGAGTATTGCAGTGTTGCACAGTGGTGGCAGAGCATTGCACAGTGGTTGCAGAGCATTGCAGTGGTGGCAGAGCGTTGCACAGTGGTTGCAGAGCGTTGCACAGTGGTTGCAGAGCGTTGCACAGTGGGGGCAGAGCGTTGCACAGTGGTTGCAGAGCGTTGCACAGTGGGGGCAGAGCGTTGCACAGTGGTGGCAGAGCATTGCACAGTGGTTGGTGGCAGAGCATTGCACAGTGGTTGGTTGCAGAGCATTGCACAGTGGTGGCAGAGCATTGCACAGTGGTGGCAGAGCATTGCACAGTGGTTGGTTGCAGAGTATTGCACAGTGGTGGCAGAGCATTGCACAGTGGTTGGTTGCAGAGTATTGCACAGTGGTGGCAGTGTATTGACCAGCGTTGTGGGCACTACACATCCAGCCCACAGCGCTGGTCCCGTTTCTCCCCCCTCTCCGCTTCTCTCCTCTCTGTACCGATCGGTACAGAGAGGAGAGGGAGGAACCGGCGTCATGACGTGACGCCGGTTTGTGTACATGTGATCGCTCCGTCATTTGACGGAGCGATCACGTGGTAAACGGCCGCTATCAGCGGCCGTTTACCATGATCCGTGATGCGCCGGGTCCTCGGGACCCGGCGGTCACGGATGTTCCCGAGTGCGCGCCCCAGGGGGCGCGCGGGAGCAAGTTTCTGTGAGGACGTCCGTAGGACGTCCTCCCAGGATAAGCCGACCACGCTGTAGCCGTCTTTTGACTATAGCGCGGTCGGCATGTGGTTAAAGAAATCTCTGCCTTAATCTAGGCTTACCTGTAGGTCAAAGTGGTTTGTAAGGGTTTACAACCACTTTAAGCTGCATCGGGGACACAGACCAGGAGGGAGGGACAGTGAACAGCAGGATCAATCTTTTTTTTTTTTTTGCAGAATACAGAAAACAAATTCCATAGTGACTGGATGAGTATGAACAGCATGTAAAAAAGACCCTCTCAGTTCCTGTTTTTTCCTTCTCCCTTCTATATACTTACGTGAATTCTGTATCGATCCAGCTCTGTGCTCATCTTCAGGTCTTCTCTCCTCTCTTTCATAGGCTTGGCTGAGAGCAGTGGGAGCCATTGGCTCCTGCTGCTTTATGGCAAATACAGTGAGGAGGGAGCAGGGGTGGGACCAAGCTGCGCTGTGTGTCAATGGACGCACACAACAAGACTCAGGAGCGAGCACGCATGTGTGCCACGATAATAATGGCACACGCAGAAGAGGAAGAACCTAGAGTACCAGTGGAAGACCCCAGAAGAGAAGATTTGGGGCTGCTCTCTACAATACTATTGCACAGAGCAGGTTTGTTTTCTATTTTAGGGGGAAAAGTTAACTTTACAACTACTTTAACCGCTAGCGGACCAGCCGCCGCAGTTATACTGCAGCAGGTTGGAACGGCTGTGCAAATCACCGTAGGTGTACGTCGGCTCTTTAAGAAGCTATTGCAGGCTCCAGGGACATGCTGCCGGCACGCGTGCCCACCTCTGGCAGTGCGAACCTACCCACTGCGTGTGCCGGGGGGGTGTGATGTCCACCGGGCACCCACAATCGTTCGTGACAGAACGAGAATGGGGATGTGTGTGTGTAAACACACACATCCCAGTTCTGTCAGGGGAGAGGAGACAGATTGTGTGTTCCTACTAAGTAGGAACAACGATATGTCGCCTTCTCTGGTCACTCCCATCCCCCCATAGTTAGAACACACAGTGAGGGAACACATTTAACCCCTTGATCGCCCCCTAGAGTTAACCCCTTCCCTGCCAGTGACATTTATACAGTAATCAGTGGCTATTTTTAGCTCTGATTGCTGTATAAATGTCAATGGTCCCAAAAAAGTGTCAAAAGTGTCTGATCTGTCCGCTGCAATGTCATAGTCCCAATAAAAATCTCAGATTGCTGCCATTACTAGTAAAAAAAAATAATAATAATAATAAAAATGACATACAGTATCTCACAAGAGTAAGTATACCCCTCATATTTATGTAAATATTTTATTATATCTTTTCATGTGACAACACTGAAGAAATTACACTTTGCTACAATGTAAAGTAGTGAGTATACAGCTTGTATAACAGTGTAAATTTGCTCTCCCCTCAAAATAAAACAACACAAACGCAATTGGCCATTTTCCCTCCCTGGTGTCATGTGACTCATTAGTGTTACAAGGTCTCAGGTGTGAATGGGGAGCAGGTGTGTTAAATTTGGTGTTATTGCTCTCACTCTCTCATACTGGTCACTGGAAGTGGTAACCTGTGAAGCGCTGGTGAACTCCATGCCCAAGAGGGTTAAGGCAGTGCTGGAAAATAATGGTGGTCACACAAAATATTGACACTTTGTGCCCAATTTGGACATTTCCACTTAGGGGTGTACTCACTTTTGTTGGGGTGTACTCACTTTTGTTGCCAGTGGCTTAGACATTAATGGCTGTGTTTTGAGTTATTTTTAGGGTACAGCAAATTTACACTGTTAGGGCTCCTTCATACAGAAGTGTCCGTGTACGGAGCCCGATCTGCTCATCGGTGGATAGCTCCGTCGATCCCCGCTGAGCAGGCAGATGACAGGTCTGTTTCTGCACACTGTACAGGGACCGACCTGTCAGGGGGGCCGTTCTCCCCTATGGGGGATCGGATGAAGACGGAGCGTAGAGTCTGTCGTCACCCGATCCCATCCACAGACAGATGGAAAAATAGGTTTTTCCTCCGTCACACTTTTTCGGATCAGAGTGGGTAGGATGTCAGCGGACATATCACCACTGACATCCGTACCTCCATAGACCTCTATGGAGTGTCCGTTCAGGTCCGCCTAAAAAACTGACAGGCGGACCTGAACGGTCTGTCCTTGTGAAAGGGGTCTTATACAAGCTGTACACTCACTACTTCACATTGTAGCAAAGTGTAATTTTTTCAGTTTTGTCACATGAAAAGATATAATAAAATATTTACAAAAATGTGAGGGGTGTACTCACTTTTCTGAGATACTGTATGCTTGTAAGAAAATAAATACATATAAACAGACGTGAGGAATGTGGGGAACCTAAAATTATGTCCGGTTCCGGAATACTTACTTGTATTACCGAAACATAAAGTCTTTTGCTGTGTACCAGATCCCGTAAGCACTTGTTAAGACCAAAACATTGTTCTAGTAGACTCTTGACCCATAAATGGATCAGTGTTTTTTTCTGCCCAGGCAAATATGGAAGCAAGAATCAGAACACACAAGATGTTCAGAGAGCTTTCAAATAAGGATTTTGCTGACCCAGAATAGTTTACCAGCTTTAGCAAACAGCCCCATTGGTTCATTTTGAATTTTTGCTCATTAACATTCCATCCTTATAAACCACTGTCTTAAGTAAAAACAAAAATGTTCATTGAGGTAAATACTCAAATTAACTAGATGTTTCCACAGAATGGATGCTTCTATGTCTGCCTTTTATAAGCTAATAATAGAGAATAAAATTGGATGCTTTGAAGTAACCACTCTTCCTTTGAGAATGAGCCAATGGCATGGAAACAATTAATTCAGAAGAAGTTGGTCATTTATGCTCTTTCTGGTGGTGTGACTAATAGATTGGTGCATATCTTTTCCAGTTGCTCAAATTTAACTTAGACACAACAAAACCTTGAATATTTATTTTCATTCCCTGTGACTAGAGGACAATGTGCTTTGAATTGTGCAGACTGCAGCTTTTTTCCAACTCTCTACATATTTTACCCTGCAGAATGAAAGCATTCTTGGAACGAAAATAACGTTTTTACAAAATTTAATTAAATAGTTTTTTTTTTATCTGTACATCTCCGTATTTACCTTACCACAGCTTTCTAGTTTATATTTATGTAGCGGCCATAACCCCTTGAGGGGCGGCCTTGACTTTTTGGGCTTACCAGTTACATCCTCGTGGCTTGTCGGTTGTTGTCTAGGGGTTCCCAGGGTTAGTACCCAACACTTCAGATGCTGACACATAAAAGTCCTTTAAAAGGTTTTTATTCTGCAGTGGTAACATCCAACATAACACAGTCTCTGATGGGAATAGAGGGTACGGGTGATGAAACTCAGGCACCTTGAACTGCTGACATCCATTGAATGTCTCTAATCAACCCAGAGAGTAGCCACTCGCAGCTGGGTGCTTCACTGCTGGATAGACCTCTAGCCAGAGGCCTAGCAGCCAACATGTGATCCGGAAAACTTTGTAAAGTCTCTGTCACAGACTAGATTGTAACTGAAGATAGATAGGAACCTTTCCCCCAGTACGCGGAACTCTTTCTGTCTCCTTGGCAATACTGTGGAAGTGTGGATTCTTTAGTGTCCATACAACTCAGCTCCCAGGCTCTTACTGAGCAGCCAGCTTGTTGTCCCTCCTCCGAAGAGTCCTCCCCCGGTCACTTGAATGATTTGCCGTGTCCCTCCAATACAGAGAGCACACCGGGACGCCTCTGAATCCTCATTTGGTTACTAGCCGGTTCCGAGACTCGGGAACAGACGGATCCCTGCCCCAGACCATGAGGGCCTCTGGGGCTGGTCGGAATGACCATACTTGTGGGACGACAAACGCTCCTAGGCCCGGGACCCCTCGCGGGGCTACCCTGGACTAGAACCAGGAATCAATACTGCATGCCGAACCCTGAGCGCGTGACTTCAGCACCTTAAATTCCCTTAAAGACTACGCAGCAGGGCCATACGCGACCACTGATTGGCTCCGGGAAAGATTGGTACCTAAGACGTCCAACCAGGCCTAGTTCTCGGCCTGTCATGGGTGCCTCACTGCACCTATGACCAGGCGCAACCTTAGTACAGCCCAGCCAGACTGATGCCAAAGTAAATCCTGTACAATTTCCTGTTTCCCTCAGTAATGATGCCGGCGCCTGCACCCGGAGCTGAGGGACGGGTCGGCTTCGGCTGCCGACATTGCGGGCTTCCAGGACAGGTAAGTGTCCTCATATTAAAAGTGAGCAGCTACAGTATTTGTAGCTGCTGACTTTTAATTTTTTTTTTACCCAGGCGGAACTCCATTTTAAGCTGCTCATACTGTAGATGTCAGCAGACTGAATGAAGAAAAAAAAAATGGAAAATTGTATCAAATACTTAACGTAATTTTCCTTTCCTGACGCCAATACATGGCAGCATACTTATGATATAGCTCCGCCCCTATATCCACCCACAGGACCTGTTTAGCTCTATACAAGTCTGTCTGAGAGCTACCTCCCCCATTCTCTGTTTAAAGCACAAAGATCAGAGGGAGGGTGCATATGCTGCCATGTATTGGCATCAGGAAAGGAAAATGACGGTAAGTATTTGATACAATTTTCCATTTTCCTGTCGCCAACATGGCAGCATACATATGATAAATATTAAACCCTTTTGAGAGGGAGGGTTTAATGCCGAAAAACTAAGTCTTTAACAATAGACAAAGAAGCTTGGCTAGTTTTCCTCCCAAACTCTACTGTAGTAAGAGCTGCTGGATCCACCCTATAGTGTTTCAGGAACGTGTGATGGGATGACCAGATAGCCGCTTTGCATACTGTCTCCAGGGACACTCCTGCCCACCCTGCCCAAGAAGAAGACATCGCCATGGTCAAATGAGCTCTAACTACCTCCGGAGGGTCCTTCACAGCTGCTCTATATGCCCAGTGAATAGTTTTTGCAATCCAAGCCAGGATGGCCGAGGCCGATTTCCCTTTAAATTTTCCAGAAGATATAATAAAAAGTCTGTCAGAACGTCTGACTGAAGAAGTAGCCTGGAGGTAGGCTTTGAGGACTTTGGGAAGGTCCAACTCGTGCAGGCCAGCATCTGATTCTGCTAGAAAGGCTGGAAGCACCCATTCATTGGAGAGTTGAAAAATGTATGCCACTTTTGGTACAAAGTGATCCAATGGTCTTAGCACAACCTTTAACAAGTCTGGGAAGATCATGGTATAAGGTTTGGCTGCTCCCAACACTTGGAGTTCGGACATCCTTCCCCCTGAAGTTATGGCTATTAGGAATGACGTTTTTAAGGTGATATCCCATAGTGAACAATCTTCAGTGGGAGCACAAGGAGGGTTTGCTAGAAAATTGAGGACTACTGGCAGGTCCAATTGAGGGAACCTATTTCTCTTGGGAGGGCATAGTCTAAGTACCGCTCTCATGAAGCATTCCACCAGCAGGTTTGCTGCCCATTTCTTTTGTGTAAAAGCTGAGATGGCTGAAATCTGCACCTTAAGTGAGCTTAGGCTGAGCCCCCAAATCCAATCCGGTTTGTAGGAAAGATGGGATTTGAGACACATTGGGGTCACTAGGGTCAAACTGATGTCTAGCTGCAAAGCTTGTGAATCTATCCCATATTCTGAAGTAGATGGCATTGGTTGACCCCTTTCTGGAATTTTGTAAAGTCCTAATAACCTCTGGAGAACATCCTAATTCTTGCAACCCCTGCCTTTCAATCTCCAGGCCGCTAAGGCCAGTCGTGATAGTTGCGGATATAGGATATCCCATTGTGACAGGAGATGAGGAGTCACCGGCAGAGTGATTGGCGGGCACACGCTGAGATCCATTGCTAGAGAGAACCATGGCCTGCGAGGCCAGTAGTGTAGAATTGCAATGACTGTCAGATTCTCTGCCAACAATCTCTTCAGGAGTTTCAGAATTATAGAAATTGGAGGGAAGGCATAGGCCAGCTGTGCAACCCAAGAATGGGTCAAGGCATCCGTCCCCTCCGCTAATGGATGAGGCTAGCATGTGACGTGGAAGTGTACTCACCACCTGGGGGAAAGGGCCTAGGAGTAATAAATATGAAAATACAAAATCATATACACCCTTTCCTCAACTATTAAGGCTGAGAAGGAGGCTTTACAGCAAGAGATTAGGCAAATTAACCACTTCAGCCCTGGGCCAATTGGCAGCCAAAGGACCAGGCCCCTTTTTGCGATTCGGCACTGCGTCGCTTTAACTGACAATTTTGCGGTCGTGCGATGTGGCTCCTAAAACTGCGACATTATGGCGGACACATCGGACATTTTTGACACATTTTTGGGACCATTATCATTTATACAGCACTCAACGCTATTTAAATGCATTGATTCCTGTATAAATGACACATGCAGTGAAAGAGTTAACCACTAGGGGGAGGGGAGGTGTTATGGGCTGTGACTTGTATGTTTTTTTTAACATTAGGGGGCGGGCTGATGTCCGACGTCATTGATCGGCTTTCCCGATGACAGGGAACAGCCGATCAATGACAGGCAGAGTAGGAAGCGCGGGGAGAGGTTTGTTTACACAGACCTCTCCCCGTTCTTCAGCTCTGTGACCCGATCGCGGGACACCAGCGGCGATCGGGTCTGCTGGTCCCGCGTCCGTGGTCACAGAGCTCCCGACCGGGTCGCGAGCGCGCGCGCTGCGGCTAGGCAATTAAAGGGCAACGTACCTGTACGTGCTTTTGCCTAGCCGTGCCATTCTGCCGACGTATATGTGCAGGAGGCGGTCGGGAAGCGGTTAAACAGGAATGGGATGAGTTTGTGAAACAATTCCAATCATTTAAAAGAAATTAGGTTTAGAGGTCTAGGGCATTCTAGTTTCACTAGATCAAAGTGGGAATGTCATTGACCATTTACCAAGGTACACGTAAGAATGATGTATTGTTTGCTTTAAATAGGTTAGGAAAAAAAAGGGGGGGGAGATTAATAACTGTTTTCTATAAAGTTATTTGTTTTCAGGTTAAGTGAATTCCTGAAATTATATGTGCATATAAAGTAGCTGTACATATGCAAAATACACGCCTAACAAAGGTAAGGTATAATGGTCCATTGTTTTTTTTTTCCTCTCTCTCTTCTTTCCTTTGTATTCTCCCAGAGGCCAGAAACGCCTAGCAATTAATTTGCAATTGCCAAAGCGTTATCCAGAATGTATGGGATGCATTTGAAATTAATGTGTATGTGTGAGTGATGGAATGCATGGGTAGGAACTGTCCATGTGTAAACAAAGATTTTTTGATAGGGGTGTGTACTCAACATTGTTTTATGGCAATCAATAAGTGTGATCACACTAATGCGCATGCGTTGTACTGTTTATGATTATTTTACTAATATTTTTTTTTTTTTCCGTTTGTAATGAGCTCAATACTGGTATCAGTTTAAATTTATAACTTTTTTTACAAGTTTAAATGTATTCGCAAATAAATAACCTGTGCACAGATATGAGATCTCGATCCTTATAACTCTAAGGAACTGTAGGGATTTTGTGTTGATTTTTTTTTTCTTTATTTATTAATTTTTTTTCTTTCCTGTGGCTTAGAGTGAAGGTTCATTCACTCTGACACTTGGAAACTACATGATACATTACTTTGCACCTTGTGGCATCTTATGGATTCAGTAGGTCTTGTATATGTTTTGTTTTTACTTCCAAATTGACTCATGTGATGTAATAGGTGTGAAGGGTATAGGTCTACATGTTGTCTTCTTAGAATGTATCCAGGTTTTTCCTATAATTTTTGTCGGTCAGAGTATAGATATGGGGGTGGGTCATGTACATTTTTGACGGTACTTACGGTTGATGTTCTCATTACCTCTGCTGGAAGTCGGTTCCAAGCATCCACTACTAGTTAGGCCATTATGAACCTCTCAGAGAGGTACAGTGAGGTGTTATTAATGATTTTTAAGTTTTGTATTTTAGGATAAATGCACAAACAAGGACGGATGATTGGACACAGACTCGGCAAAGTACTGTGAAACACAGATAAGGACCTAAAAACATAATTTTTGTGTGTTCTAAGGAGAAGCCTTGAATGGAATTAATTACAGTCAGGCCTAACTAAATTCTAATATATATATATATTTTTTATTTTTTGGTGGTCTGTTTCATTAAACTTCTGGCTCTCTCTCTGATACAGCTTCTTGTGGTCTGCTTGACTTGCAAATGGATTTGCACTGAGAGTCAATTAATATGTTAATCACCACCGAAAGAGGGTGTTGCCTTTTGTATAGCTGCAATGTTTAAGGCAGTTTTTCTGTTTTTTTGGGGGTTTAACAAAATACATATTCTTTGCTCTTTAACAGGTTAAAGGTTGGGGCAGCATTCAATCTGAATGGTTTTATTTATTTTATTTTATTTTTTTATCTATTATTATTATTTTTTTTTTGTTTATTTTATTTTTTTTTTGTTTAGTCTTTTTTTTTTTTGTTTTTCTTCTCCTTTTTCTCTTAAGGGAAAATATTTTTTTCTTTCTTTCCTATATCACCTTATTTTTTTTTTATTTTTTTGGTGATTCTTCAGTTTTGCTTGGCTATGGTGAAATAAAAAAAAAAGAGGGGAGTATGGGGAACATTATATAGAGAACATTTAAAGCGATTAGAAATGTGGCGATAGAATATTAGATCTTCCCTATAGCATTTTGGGGATGGGTCAAGTTCCAACAGTTTGTGTTTTCCTCTTACGATAGGGGATGATCGTTTTATATGAATTTAGGTCATTGTAGCTATTATCATGACACTAGTAATATTAGGGTTTAACAACAGTCATGTGACTATTTTCTGTGTAAATGTGACATACAATCCTCTCTACAGTTCTAATATTGGGCAGTCATCAGATGTGGTCATTGATCATTTTTTTTTATGTTGCTCAGGTTTTCCTTTTTGTGCCATAATAAGTTCAAAGAGCATTGCATGAACATTATATAGATATACTGGGACTGGTGAGACTCGTAGTGATTGGCAAATATCAGGGAGTATAGTACAATTGTACTTAAAAGTATTTTAGTTTGATTGTTCCTGAAGCCACTAGTGACTGCTGACATCACATTTATCCATATTCTGAAATCAAGTTATTTTTGTCTGCGTAGACGACACTGTCGAATCTGCACTGAGAACTCTCAAAGTGGTGACCTCTTCTGTAGCCTGCTAAAGGCAGGACAGGTACAGTAGCTACCCATGGTAGCCAAGGACGGAGCTATATGCCAAATGTTTGGCACCAGCACTGAACACAGCTGCAGTAAATGGAGTTAGTGGTGAGTTGCGATGGCAACCAGACCACTCTGGACACTTGAAGTGTCACACACAGGGGTACTCAGCAGAAGGCGGAGCAGAGTTACTTGCAGGCATATGACAATGGAGGAAGAAAGATGAGGGATGGATATCAGACACCTGGCTGAAGAGCGTAAGAATTCAAATTGTTACACATGTCACTGGGAAAGGGGTCTCACTTTAGGTTGCAGTATATCTATGGCAATTCAAAGATCCTTACTGCTCAGACTTACCAGACAAGCATTCATTTGAATGCATATGTCTCAAATGTACTTGTGTTTTTCTTTCTCTACCTCTGTCCACATTAATAAAGTATAATCTTAGAAAGCCCGGAAAGCTGTTCCAAAGGCCATTACTGTATGCTGTATCCAACTGGAATCAACATGGAAGGCTGTCCCAGAAGCAAGGGCAACATGACCAGATTGACATTATGGACTTTCGCACTATTATTATTGGACAGTTGAGAACAAGGATCCTCATGTTTTTTTTCCCCTTTGTTTTGTTTTGGGTGTGTTTTTTTTTTTTTTTTTATCATATGATTTTTTTTTATTGTTATGGACTTATTACATCCAAAACAAGTGATAACTACCGATACTGGGATCCAGAAATGTGAACTGTAGAGATGGAGAGTTAAAAAGTTATTTTTTTCCTTCTCTAATAGTTTTATTTCATTTCAGAGGGCAAAGCCAAAAGATCCAAATATTAAAAGGAGATTACACATAAACCATTATTTTAGGTGTGGCCGAGTCTCATATTCTCAACTGGCCACAAGGGGCCATCTGTTGCCTAATGAGTTTATGTAAAATCTCCATTAATAGCTGTAAAATATTGTAATTATGAATATAGTTCAACTAGCTTTGTATCTATGTAACAGAGCCACCAAGAAGGTTAGGCTAAGTAGACAAGATGGTGCCCAGGCTTTTGTATACAAACAATGGATTTCAAACCTCATTGTGGTACACAAACTCACTACAAAGGACCCCATGCTGGGATATGCAATGAAGTGAGTCCCACCCCAGGTTTCAATACTTAAACTTCCTGGGACCATTCAAGTGTATCTGCATCACTAGGATTTGCATTAAAGGGGGCTGGCTTAGGAAAGCTAACCAATCAGAAGTCACTCTAGGCCAGCCTATGGGGCATCAGCATTAAGGGATATACTCAGAGAAAAAGGTGGCAAATTTCTCTTTTGGGGAAACCAGCCAGCAGAATGTAACCTGGGTAGGATGGCAGCTAGCAAGGAAAGGTATGCCCTGTTATTTGTAACTAAATATGCTTGTAGATCACTGTCTGAAGGACTATACTCTATATTCCTTCATGTAAATATTTTATTTCAACCTAGTATTTTATTCCTTGATGTAAGACCATAGCAGGAGATTTGTGTATTAGCTAGACTTTTAACTACCTTTAATAAATTATATTATATTTAAAGCTTTTCCTCCTGGTCAATAGAACTCTCATTTAACCCATAATAAATCAGAAATATACATTTTAGAGGTTAACACATGAGAGGAACCGGCTCATCTTGTAGTTGGTTGATGAGGCAAACAGATCCAGTTGTTCCAGTTGCGGACACCCCCATTCATGGATGATCTGTTTGAACACTTCAGGGTGAAGGGACCATTTGTTGGGATCCTTGAACTGTATGGATAGACAATCCGCTTCCAAATTCTGACAGCCTGGAAGATATATGGCCCTCAAATCTGGGAGATATTGCTGTGCCAATGTCATGATCGGTTCCACCTTTCTCAAGAGGGATTATCTGTGTGTCCCACCTTGTCGCTGTATATAGGACACTGCTGCCGTGTTGTCCAGAGCAGAACTGGGCGACCCTGTATGTGAGACAGCAAGGTGGCCAACGCCATGAATGCTTAGAAGTTCCAGAATATTGGTTACTAGGCCCTGAGTGGGAAATTACCATCTGCCCTGGATCTTGAGTTGTTCGCAGGTGGCGCCACACCCTGCTGCACTGACATCTGTGGTAACAGTGATCCATGATTGTGGCTCCAAGTGTTTCTTGTCTCGCCCACCACCAGAGACTCTGGTGCATCCGTCTGGTGATCGTGATTGGTTTGGCTAGACAAATCCTCTTCCACTGTACCAGGAAGCCCTGACTCTCCAGTGAGCCCAAGGGATCATCGGGATACATGAAGCCATTGTCCCGAGAAGACTCATGCACTGGGATGCTGGCATCACTGGTGCAGCAAATGCATGTTGGAACTTTTCCCCTTTTTTGGGGAGTTTCTGAAGAGGCAAAGAAACTGTGGCTGCCTGGGTATTGAACTGGGCCCCTAGGTAGACCATATTCTGTCTAGGTTCTAGCTGGCTTTTTTGATAGTTGACTATCCAGCCGAATGACCATAGGGTGGACAGCAGAAGCTCCTTCTGCGTCCGCAAAAGGTCTTGGTCTTGGGCCAGGAGGATGATGTCTTCCAAATAATGATGGACTCTGAGCCCTTTGTCCCTCAGAGGGGCCAAGACTGCAATCAGAACCTTGGTGAAGGTTCGAGGAGAAGTGGATAGGCCAAAGGGAAGGCAGACAAATTGGTAATGGCTGTCCCCCCTTTGACAGGCCAGAACTGGTATGATTGCCCCTTGAAGCAGCAAGATGTTGATGTACTCCTGAAGAGAAGCTAACTTCGGAGGCGACTGGGGTGTCTTGGTGGGGGTGAAGGAGTATTCTGGAGGCTGCCGTTTGAACCTTGCACCACAGTGGACTGCACCCACTGATCTTGGCAGTGATCTTGCCAGACCTGGGAAAACTTGAGCAGCGTGGTGTCAAAAGGGTTTCTGGGTACCCGAGGGAGCCGCAGGGGCCTTAGCTATCTATGATCTAAGAAAGGTTGGCTGTGTACCTCTCCAACCTCTTCTGGAATCCTTGGAGGGAGTCCCGGTACCTGTTTGATGCCCCTCTGGTTGGTCTTCCGCCTGTCATCTGGACCTCCGATCTTGGGGTAAAAGGCCTGATTTTCCTCCTGTTACCCTGGAGATGCCAGTTTCCAGCTTTTGGTCAAACAGTGTGTTCCCATCAAAAGGTAGCTTGCAGCAGTTCTGCTTTGAGGCTAGGTCGGCCACCCAGGGTTTTAGCCACAGAGCTCTTTTGGCTGTGACTGAGCTAAGCATGGCTCTGGAAGACCATCGAATGATGCTCCCACAAAGTCCGCCGAGAGCTTTATTTTATCAAGAGCCTTGATGATTTTCTCTTTTGGCAGCTGGTTATTGAATGCATACTCCATGTTCTGGGCCAACACTCGCATAGCGATTACTACTGACGTTAAAGCCACAGTGGGTTTACAGGCACCACCTGCCGCGAGGTAGGACTTTCTTATGTATTTCTTATGTGTTTCTTATGACTTTCTTATGTCCAAGTCAATGCGTCTATCCAAGACATCCCGAAAGGAAGAGGAGTCTTCCATTGGAAGTGTCACATTCTTGGTCAGTCTAGTAACTGCCGCATCCACTGTCGGTGGGTTAGATAGAGATGCTGCATCCTCTTCCGTGAGCGGATACAATTTCTGCAACCTGTTCGTTGAAAATAATTTCCTCTCTTCTTTCTCCCATTCCTCTTGAAACAGGCATTTTCTTTTATTTCTGTCATAAGAGGATAGGTTCATAAGAGGACCTGTTTCTTTAGGTGGGGATAATAAGTCTTCTTCTTTGGAGGAGATTCCAGGTCTTCCCATTCCAGTGCAGCTGTTACTGCCTTAATGAATGGCTGCACCATTGCAAATTTAAAGCCTGAACCTTCAGGTTCCTCAGCCTGGAAGGTTGGCTGAAATACTGGATCTGGTGAATCAGCCTGCCTGCTGGGCTGGAGTCACCTCTGAAGGGCCTGGTAACTCTAGTTAGAGAGGGTTGAATGGCCTGGTTTAGACCTGGTGCCGGACCCACACCCTGCTCATCTGCTTCTGTCCCTGGTTGTCCGAGCCAACTGGAAAATTCTGCCGAGGAATCGTGGACTACTTTTTTGAGCAATGTTGACATCTGCTGACTCTCATACTCCTGGTCTCTGGCAAGCTGTCTGAAGCAGCTGCTGCAAATTAGCTTTCCTGGCATGGGGTCATCTCCCCATGACCAACATTTGCCCTTCGGGCACTGAGCCCTTGGAGGAGAAGCTGTGTGCTTTCTTTTAAGCATATATTTGTGTCCCTTGTACTGGGGTCTGTCAGGACTGGAGGAGTCACTTTCTGCCCTGGGAAATTTTCGACAAACCAGAGGGTCTCCCGACCTTCTAAAGTGGGAGCGTGAGGGCCTGCAATAGACAAGAAGGCACACTTGTCAGGGCATAACACGCTCTTTTTCCCTGCATCTTCTTACTTACCCAAAGTTGGCGCTTACCTGATAGCGCGGTGGTCTTGGTTGTGTGGCGGTAGGCTCATGCTGGTGGAAGAACGAAAGGATGTTAGAGATGTTGCTTGCTCTGATGCCAAAATCACAAGGTATCCATTTTTCTGAATCTTTACCCTTTAAATAGGGCGCCTTAGGACTGGCTCCACACCCCTCCGCCCATCCTCCTATCTAGGAGGTCCAAGGGCCACCGCAACTTTGCGACACATCGTGCATGAGTTTGAGAGTAGGAGGTCTTGAGAAGAGCTGAGAGGATGATTTGGGTGATATTTGGAGACAAGATTGGTGATATAGCTTGGGGCAGAGTTGTGAATGGCTTTGTATGTTGTAGTTAGTATTTTCAATTGAATTCGCTGGGTGATTGGGAGCCAGATTAGGGATTGTAGGAGAGAGTTGGCAGACACTGAGCCGTTGGTAAGGTGGATAAGTCTGGCAGCAGCATTCATGATAGACTTATAGACTGAAGAGGGGGTAACCTACGGAGAGGCAGGCCAATGAGAAGGGAGTTGCAATAGTCAAGGCGAGAGATAACAAGGGTGTGAATGAGGAGCTTGGTGGTTTAATTTGTTAAAAATAGGCACATTTTTGAGATGTTACGGAGGTGAATTCTACAAAGTTTTGACAACGATTGGACTTGAGGCTGAAATGACAAGTCAGAGTTTAGGATTACACCTAGTACCCTGGCATGAGGGGAGGGACTGATAGTTGATTTTGATGGAAAAGTCAGGGAGGGGGGCACGGGCGGAGGGGAATATTATTAGCTCAGTTTTAGAGAGATTTAGTTTAAGGAAGTGGTGGTGATATGTCAGTTAGTAAGTTAGTAATGCGAGAGGAGACTGAAGGAGTGAGGTGAGGAGCAGTCAAGTGACCAAGGGAGGAGGTGTAGATAGAGAAAAGAAGGGGGCCAAGAACAGAGCCTTGGGGGACCCCCACAGAAAGAAGCAATGGAGAGGAGAAGACAGAGTTGTAGGTTACACTGATGGAGCGCTGTCATAGGTAGGCAGAGAACCAGGATAGAGTAGAATCTCGGAGGCCAAGGGAATGTAGTTTATTGAGAAGGAGCGGGTGGTCAACAGTATCAAAGGCTACAGAGAGGTAAAGTAGTAGGAGTATGGAGTACTGGCTGTTGGTTTTCGCAGTTAGTAAATCGTTAGTGAGTTTTAGTAAGGCAGTTTCCGTGGAGTGCTGTGAGCGAAAGCCAGACTGTAAGGGGTCAAGAAGGTTATTTTCACTGAGGTAAGAGCTAAGACGGTTGTAGACTAAGCGTTCTAGAAGTTTAGAGGTGAATGGGAGCAATGAGATGGGTCTTAAATTGCTCAGGTTGGTGGAGTCCAGTGAGGGCTTTTTAAGTATGGGAGTGATCTGCGCATGTTTTAGAGGGGAGGGGAAGCTGCCACTAGAGAGGGAGAGATTGAAGATGTGAGTGAGGGAGCATAGGATAGAAGAAGAGGGTGACCATAGTAGTTGTGGGGGAACAGGATCCAAGGGGCAATTGGTTAGGTGGGTATCTGAGAAAAGTTTTGTAACCTCTTCAGTAGTAGTCAATTCAAAAGAGGAGAGTGTTAAATGTGCTGTTAAGCAAGGTATGTTGGGTGGGGAAGATGTACGCACAGTGGAGGTGTCCTCATGAATTGCATCAATCTTGTCTTTGAAGTGATTGGCAATCTCTTGGGCAGTGAGTGAGTTAGTGGGTAGAGGGGGGGGGGACGAAGCAGAGAGTTGAGAAGAGCCGACGGGGACTGGATGACAAAGTATTAATAAGAGAGGCAAATAGGCTTGTTTGGCAGCATGGATGCAGGAATTGTATTTTAGAAGGGCAGATTTATATAGGGTGAAATCTTGCAGGCATTTGGTTTTACACCACAGTCGTTCAAAAGCATGACAATGTCTCGTGAGATTTCTAGTGTTTTCAGTTTGCCAGGGTTGTAACGGTCGGGGCCTGATTCTGCATGTGGTTAGAGGAGCAAGTGCATCTAGTGATGATGAGAGTGAACTGTTGTAGACAGAGGTGGCCAGGTCAGGACAGGGGAGATATTATGTCATATAGGTGGTCAGTAGCAGAATAGAGAAGAGAAGGGTTAAAGTGGCGAAGTTTCCTACAAGTAATTGTTTGCTGCTTGGAGGGATGGGTGGTTTGAGGCAAGGATACAGTGAAACTAATGAGGTTGTGTTTAAAGAGAGGAAAGGGGGTGTTTGAGAGGTTGCCAGGGTTGCAGAGATGGGAGAATACAAGGTCAAGGTTATTACTATTGGAGTGAGTGGAAGTATGTGTCCATTGGTTTAGGTCAAAAGATGAGGTTTAGTCGAGAAGTTTAGCTGTAGTTGGGCTGTTCACATTGACAGGAATGTTGAAGTAACCAAGAATAATTGTGGGTATTTCAGAGGAGAGAAAGTAAGGTAGAAACGCAGCAAATTCATTAAGAAAGCGCAAAACCGGTATAGGAGGCAGATAAATTGCTGCAATCCTCAGAGAAATAGGAGAAAACAGACGAATACAGTGCATCTCGAAAGAAGAGAGGGAGGAACAGGAAGGACTTTGAAGGTGCTTTGTGGGGATAGAAGGAATCCAACTCCACCTCCTTTCTGTCTGTTGGGTCTGGGGGAGTGAGTCCAATGGAGGCCACCATGGGAGAGTGCAGCAGGAGAAGCTGAGTCAAAATTTTGAAGCCAGGTTTCGGTTATGGCGAGTATGTTAAAGCCATGAGAGATGAAGAGGTAATGTACAGATGTTAGCTTGTTACAGATGGAGCGGGCAGTCCAAAGGGCGCATGAGATAGGTGGGCTGCTTTGAGGAAGCAGGGGGATAGAAATTAAATGAAGTGTATTGCTGTGGTTGCCAGAGGAGGAGGGGTATTGGATATGTGGCTTGCGGTTGGAAAATGGCGGACCAGGATTAGGAGAAATGTCACCTGAGACTAGGAGAAGGAGAAGGGCGAGGAAGGCAAGATGGGAGTGGGATGCGCATGAGCGCACCTGTCTAGTGGCCCTGGTGTTTATGTCAGCATGTGGGTGCAGCAAATGCAGGAGTGCTGTAGCCTCCGGTGAAAATGCTCTACAGCAATTATCCTACAAAATGATAATATCTCAAATAAAACTCTATGATAATTCAAATGAAGGTGTAAATCCCATTATAATGAAACAAAAGTAATTAACCACTTCCCATGCAGCTGCAGGTATCACTCTGGTATAGTTTTTTAGAGCCGGCGGTCGGCTTTCTTGTAATGCCAATTGGAACAGCTAACTAGCCACTTGATTGCTATTACAAGCATTGGGAGGGAACGTTCCCCCACCTACTCCCGCCGCCTGTTCGTAGACATGTGTGGTTGTTTTCAGAATAAATATTAAGACAAATTTTTCATTATTCGGAGATTTGGATATATCCGAATACCCAAATTACAGTAAAAACAAAGTTTACCGAATGCTCAGAATAACGAAACAAAATTCGTCCGAGTTTCCGATATTTGAATTGAAATTCGAGTCAAATTTTACATCGAATTCCCGTCGAATTCAAACTATCAACATGTTTCTGAAATCAAAGACTATGTGTGTTATTAGAGTACCATTTCGAAATAATGCTGTTTTAGTTTCCCGACCGCCTCACGCAGATATACTGCGGCAGAAGGGCACGTACAGGCAGATTAAAGTACTGTACATGTACGTTGCCCTTTAAGAGGCGGCTTGCGGACTCCGTGAGCGTGATCACGGGTTCCCGCAGACTCGATGTCCGCGGGGGTACCCGCGATCGCCTCACGGAGAGGAAGAACGGGGAAATGCTAATGTAAACAAGCATTTCCCCCTTCTGCCTAATGACACTGATCACAGCTCCCTGTAATCGGGAGCGGTGATCAGTGTCGTGTCACACATAGCCCAGCCCCCCCACAGTTAGAATCACTCCCTGGAACACACTTAGCCCCTACAGAGCCACCTAGTGGTTTACCCCTTTACTGACGGTCACATTTACACAGTAATCGCTGTATGAATGTGAATGGTCCCAAAATAGTGTCAAAAGTGTCCAATCTGTCTGCCATAATGTCGCAGTCACGATAAAAATCGCTGATCGCCGCCATTACTAGTAAAAAAAATATATTAATAAAAATGCCATAAAACTATCCCCTATTTTGTAGATGCTATAACTTTTGCACAAACCAATCAATAAACGCTTATTGCGATTTCTTTTTCCAAAAACATGTAGAAGAATACGTATCACCCTAAACTGAGGAAAAACTTTTTTTCTATATATTTTTGGGGGATATTTATTATAGCAAAAAGTAAAAAATAATGTGTTTTTTCAAAATTTCTTTGTTTATAGTGCAAAAAATAAAAACCGCAGAGGTGATCAAATACCACCAAAAGAAAGCTCTATTTGTGGGGAGAAAAAGAACATCAATTTTGTTTGGGAGCCACGTCGCACGACTGCGCAATTGTCAGCTAAAACGACGCAGTGCCGAATAGCAAAAAGTGCTCTGGCCTTTGGCCAGCCAAATGGTCCGGGGCTTAAGTGGTTAAAGAGTCATTGTAATCATTTAATGAAGATTTTTCTTTTGTTTGTTCACTTTGCCACCTTCGAATCTTAAAAAAAAAATCTAAAGTTTTCAATTCGGCCAATTAAAAATTTACCGTTTCGAATGTTTTGAATTAAAAAAAATCGGTAAATTTGAAGAAAAAATGAAAAAGACATAAAAAAATTTTGAATTAGAATCCCGAATACGAATTGAATGAATCAACCGAATTTAACGAAACTAAACAACTATATTAACGAATACAAACAAAACAAAATTATTTTTTCCTCATCCACATGTCTACTTGCTCGGGCTCTCCCATCCCACCGGGAGACCCAAGCAATCAGCCAGCACATCCGCCAACTGGCCGGACAGCTAAGCAAAGCCAGGATCGGCTTTGATCAGCTGTTTGTGATAGTAACCCGGAAGCGATGATATAACATCACTCCCGGTTTACTTGGAAACAATCAGCGCCATTTTTTTAAAATCGATAGCATTCTATTTTTCGGGTCCGTCAGCGCAGTGATTGAAGTTGGATCATTTGCAGGACACTTTTTTTTTTAAATAAAGGAATTGTCCAAAACTGTCTCCTGTCGTTTTAACTTTTTTGGGGAATGGGTAGGGGTACAATGTATCTGGGGCCCCCCTTGTTAAAGGGGCTTCCACATTCCGATAAGCCCCCCACCCAAAGACCCACACAACAACCTGGCAAGGGTTGTGGGGATGAGGCCCTTGTCCCCATCAGCATGGGGATAAGGTGCTGTGGGGGGACCCCAAAGCACCCTTCCCATGTTGAGGGCATGTGGCCTGTTATGGTTCGGGGGGCGCTCCCTCCCTATCCTGACCTACCAGGCTGCTTGCTCGGATAAGGGTCTGGTATGGATTTTGGGGGGACCCAGTTGCCATTTTTTTTGGGCGCGGGGTTCCCCCGTAACCACTTCAATACACTGTGTTATATATACTACACTGCCTGCACTAACTGAATATAGAGTCTACACTAAATATCTAGTCTACACTAAATGCAGAGTATGTATATATACTGTCTCTCACAGCAGAGCGCGCAGTGAATTGGCCAAAGCATGCAGGTTAGGTGCATGCTTTGGCCAATCATCAGACGTCAATGCACTGCGATCTAGCAGTGCATTATGGGGTGTTCCGCGTCTCTCAAATTTGCCGCGAACACCCGATGTTCGAGTTGAACTTAAAGCGGTTCTGCACACATTTCATTTAGTAAATCTCTTTGCCTTCCAAATCAGGCAAAGAGTACTAAATGAAATGTGTTTTTCTTTTTTTTTTTTTCACTAAAGCCCCATACACACGGTCGGAAAATCCGACCACCAAATCCATCGGATTTGGTCCGACGGATTTAGTCCGACACTGGTGTTGCATACACACGGTCGGACAAAGTTGTCGGAAAATCCGATCATTCTGAACGTGGTGACGTTTGTTGCCTACGACGGGACTACGTAGAGGCTAGTAGCCAATAGCTTTGGTCTTGTAATGTGATCTGAGCATGCGTAGCACTTTGTCCGTCGGAATTCGCTACACACGATCGGATTTGGTGTGATCTGACTTTGTTGTCAAAAAATCTATCCAGCAGGAGATAGGACTTTGTCCGTCGGACAATCCGATGGAAACTGTCCGATGGTGCCTACACATGGTTGGAATTTCCGACAACATTGTCCGATAGGACAGAATCCATCGGAAAATCCGACCGTGTGTATGGGGCTTTACCTTGATAATCGCTGACTTCCTGTCCTCTGTCTCTGCGGCGGTGGGCGGGGTCTCTGCGTCGATCGTCGTCAGGCCGCACTGTCTCCTGGGATCTGGTGTCATTGATCCCAGGAGTCTGTGCGGGCATCTTCCGAAATCTCGCGAGATTTCGGACACATCTTCCGAAATCTCGCGAGATTTGGGACACATCTTCCGAAATCTCGCGAGATGTCGGCAGATGTGCCGACATCTCGCGAGATTTCGGAGAACGTGAGCTGCACTTTGCCGTTACTGCGCACGCGCGAGCTTGGCGCAGTAACGGCGGTGCATGCTGGGCCATCTAAAGTGCCTGTGGGGTTTCACATGCCCACAGGCAAAATGGCCCCCAGCAGAAAAGCAGTATATAAATAATTTTATTGGAAGAAAACCGGCTGCGATCGAGATGGAAGATGGAACACGTGAGTCCCCCAAGTTACCTCGTAATCCTTGGCATATTCCCCAAAAAAAAAAACACAGTGCAGAACCGCTTTAAGATTGACTCGAACATCGGGCTCATCCCTAATTGTAGCCTCCTTCTGGAGGGTTTGGAGGACAATCATTAAAGACCAGTGGGTCCAGAAAACAGTTATGTGGGAGTAAAATAGAGAATTCCAAAGTTGGCCACTGAATCCATTCGCCCATACAATTATGACTTAAATATTCACTAAATGAACCCAAGTGAATAGAAATAGAGTTTTATCATCCAAATACTAGCATGTTTGTAATTTTAGCAAAGGGATTTTATGTACTGTATGCATATTTTAAATGAACCATGTGAAACAAAGCCAGCTTACATTTAATATGCAAAAGTGGCATCTGTTCCTTTTTCTGCTGTTTTGAAAAATGAACAAACATAGCAGGTATTGTGGACAATTATAACACAGGTGAGAATAAATATAACGCTTTGATCTAAAGAGCAGAAAATAAACTGCATAATGAGGTACTGGTCTTTTTCTTTTTAAGTAAACAAATTAAATAGCCTTAGAAACTGTTGAATTGTATTTAAATATATTAGCTATGAATTTGAAGCTCATGCATACATAATTCAGGTGGGAATTCCTTTGATTCCGATCTGATTGTTCTATTATAGCTCACTTAAATACACAAGTATAAAAGCAATCCTGGAACGAAACCCACCAATTTTAACTGCTTCCCAAAAGAAAGCTTACATTGGAGATGTTCAATAAACGTTAATTAAGTGTATGAAAATCCTAACAATGAAAATCTCTTATTTGTTCCCTATTTGGCCTGCTAAATATACCATTGCAAACATAAACCTGCTGATCATGGTAGACATTCAAAACTGTCCAGTATCTTATGTACAGTTCCTATGTTATCTCAAAAAAGAGAAATGAGCCCTCACAGTTTGTACCTTGGAACTACAGAGTGATTGGCATTTGTGTTGTGGAGATGGGAGAGTGGGTGGGTCTGAGTAGTTTAGCAAAATAAAATGAACAGGGCTGACAACACAGTCCACAAAATAGTTGTGTTTTGTCAGCCCGCAACACGACTTAGGAGAATAGTGCATTTATGATAGATCAGCAGATATTTGTCTGTACCTACAATTCTTTAAAGTGGTAGTAAAGTTGTTGTTTTTTTTATTTTTGCTTGTACCTACAGGTAAGCCTATAATAATGCCTATAATAAGGCTTGCCTATAGGTACAGTGAATATCTCCTAAACTTGCACTGTTTAGGAGATATTCACACTGCATGCAGCTGGTAATGTCTCTGGCAAACCCGTGTCGCCCCTTCAGAGCTACATGCCACAGCCATGATTCCAGTGCGCACGCGAGGGAGTGACGTCATCGCGGCTTGGTCAATCAGACAGCCGGAGCGCACAAACCTGGAAGACAAGGTGAAGAAGGAAGCCCTGTCAGCAGTGACAGCATGCCAGTGGAGGGCTTTGTTCTAAGGTAAGTACTGCATACTAGCACATTATTACATTGACTTGCAGGACTTTTTTATTTTTTTAAACCTGCTGTTTACTACTGCTTTAAGAGGATAAAACATGTGCAAAAGTGCATGTATTGCAGAGATTTTCCTTAAAGTGTTTGTAAACTTTAACAATACATTCCTTTTTTTCTTCTTCATGGTCTGTTAAATATACCATTTAAAGTATTTGTCTTACCTGTTAAAAAAAAAAAAAGTATTTTGTTATGCTGTTTATCCAGCCAGAAATCCAGAGCTCTCTTTCTCTGCAGACAGTTTGCAGTTAGCATTGTTACCAGCTATCTCCATTGATTACAAATACCTTCCCACATCTTATATAGTCTTAACACACTTCATTCCTAGACTGACAATACTGCTCCTCCTAGACACAATACAGTTGACACATTAGGACAGGAAGTGTGTTCCTTTCAGGATCACTAGTTGACACTAAGGATGAAACAATGTGAAAAAACTAACTGAACCACTACATCTAATTAAAGATAACTTTCAATACATACAGTTTTCATTCTTGGGTTTAGATACACTTTTTTTTTTAATCCAAACTATTTTTATTACTATGAAAAAAAAGGCATCTGGATAATACACAGACTAATTGAGCGATATAAGTCATACAGTAGTGTTATACAGAATACAATAATTAATCTGTGCTATCGGGGTGCCAAAAAAAAGAAAAAAGGGAAAAAGGCCAAAGAAAACAAAAAGGGGGAGAAAGCAAAACAAGGTAAAAAAAACATTAGCCCATATTTCACTAGTTTATACAAGATGCTATTTCTTTCTGTTTATCTTAAAGTGTCATCATATTGACTCTAAAGCAAGTTAACTTAACAAACCCTATAGGTGGGTGGGATATTCCAGCTCCTTTGACAGTAAAGCTTCATTAGCTCAGAGTTGTATAAGTCTATCAATTACTAGTTGTGACGGAGCAAGGCCAGGAGAATCCAGCCAGCTCTGGCACACTAGATTACATTTCCGTAGTGCGTTTAGGTGGCGGTATGCCATGTCACAATTTCTTTGTTTATAGTGCAAAAAATAAAAAACGCAGAGGTGATCAAATACCACCAAAAGAAAGCTCTATTTATGGGGAGAAAAAGAACATCAATTTTGTTTGGGAGCCACGTCGCACGACTGCGCAATTGTCAGCTAAAACGACGCAGTGCCGAATAGCAAAAAGTGCTCTGGCCTTTGGCCAGCCAAATGGTCCGGGGCTTAAGTGGTTAAAGAGTCATTGTAATCATTTAATGAAGATTTTTCTTTTGTTTGTTCACTTTGCCACCTTCGAATCTTAAAAAAAAAATCTCAAGTTTTCAATTCGGCCAATTAAAAATTTACCGATTCGAACGTTTTGAATTAAAAAAAATCGGTAAATTTGAAGAAAAAATGAAAAGGACATAAAAAAATTTGGAATTAGAATCCCGAATACGAATTGAATGAATCAACCGAATTTAACGAAACTAAACAACTATATTAACGAATACAAACAAAACAAAATTATTTTTTCCTCATCCACATGTCTACTTGCTCGGGCTCTCCCATCCCACCGGGAGACCCAAGCAACCAGCCAGCACATCCGCCAACTGGCCGGACAGCTAAGCAAAGCCAGGATCGGCGCCATTTTTTTAAAATCGATAGCATTCTATTTTTCGGGTCCGTCAGCGCCGTGATTGAAGTTGGATCATTTGCAGGACACTTTTTTTTTTTAATAAAGGAATTGTCCAAAACTGTCTCCTGTCGTTTTAACTTTTTTGGGGAATGGGTAGGGGTACAATGTATCTGGGGCCCCCCTTGTTAAAGGGGCTTCCACATTCCGATAAGCCCCCCACCCAAAGACCCACACAACAACCTGGCAAGGGTTGTGGGGATGAGGCCCTTGTCCCCATCAGCATGGGGATAAGGTGCTGTGGGGGGACCCCAAAGCACCCTTCCCATGTTGAGGGCATGTGGCCTGGTATGGTTCAGGGGGCGCTCCCTCCCTATCCTGACCTACCAGGCTGCTTGCTCGGATAAGGGTCTGGTATGGATTTTGGGGGGACCCAGTTGCCATTTTTTTTGGGCGCGGGGTTCCCCCGTAACCACTTCAATACACTGTGTTATATATACTACACTGCCTGCACTAACTGAATATAGAGTCTACACTAAATATCTAGTCTACACTAAATGCAGAGTATGTATATATACTGTCTCTCACAGCAGAGCGCGCAGTGAATTGGCCAAAGCATGCAGGTTAGGTGCATGCTTTGGCCAATCATCAGACGTCAATGCACTGCGATCTAGCAGTGCATTATGGGGTGTTCCGCATCTCTCAAATTTGCCGCGAACACCCGATGTTCGAGTTGAACTTACAGCGGTTCTGCACACATTTCATTTAGTAAATCTCTTTGCCTTCCAAATCAGGCAAAGAGTACTAAATGAAATGTGTTTTTTTTTTTTTTTCACTAAAGCCCCATACACACGGTCGGAAAATCCGACCACCAAATCCATCGGATTTGGTCCGACGGATTTAGTCCGACACTGGTGTTGCATACACACGGTCGGACAAAGTTGTCAGAAAATCCGATCATTCTGAACGTGGTGACGTTTGTTGCCTACGACGGGACTACGTAGAGGCTAGTAGCCAATAGCTTTGGTCTTGTAATGTGATCTGAGCATGCGTAGCACTTTGTCCGTCGGAATTCGCTACACACGATCGGATTTGGTGTAATCGGACTTTGTTGTCAAAAAATCTATCCAGCAGGAGATAGGACTTTGTCCGTCGGACAATCCGATGGAAACTGTCCGATGGTGCCTACACACGGTCGGAATTTCCGACAACATTGTCCGATAGGACAGAATCCATCGGAAAATCCGACCGTGTGTATGGGGCTTTACCTTGATAATCGCTGACTTCCTGTCCTCTGTCTCTGCGGCGGTGGGCGGGGTCTCTGCGTCGATCGTCGTCAGGTCGCACTGTCTCCTGGGATCTGGTGTCATTGATCCCAGGAGTCTGTGCGGGCATCTTCCGAAATCTCGCGAGATTTCGGACAGATCTTCCGAAATCTTGCGAGATTTCGGAGACACATCTTCCGAAATCTCGCGAGATGTCGGCAGATGTGCCAACATCTCGCGAGATTTCGGAGAACGTGAGCTGCACTTTGCCGTTACTGCGCACGCGCGAGCTTGGCGCAGTAACGGCGGTGCATGCTGGGCCATCTAAAGTGCCTGTGGGGTTTCACATGCCCACAGGCAAGATGGCCCCCAGCAGAAAAGCAGTATATAAATAATTTTATTGGAGGAAAACCGGCTGCGATCGAGATGGAAGATGGAACACGTGAGTCCCCCAATTTACCTCGTAATCCTTGGCATATTCCCCAAAAAAAAAAGTTATGTGGGAGTAAAATAGAAAATAGAGAATTCCAAAGTTGGCCACTGAATCCATTCGCCCATACAATTATGTATGACTTAAATATTCACTAAATGAACCCAAGTGAATAGAAATAGAGTTTTATCATCCAAATACTAGCATGTTTGTAATTTTAGCAAAGGGATTTTATGTACTGTATGCATATTTTAAATGAACCATGTGAAACAAAGCCAGCTTAAATTTAATATGCAAAAGTGGCATCTGTTCCTTTTTCTGCTGTTTTGAAAAATGAACAAACATAGCAGGTATTGTGGACAATTATAACACAGGTGAGAATAAATATAACGCTTTGATCTAAAGAGCAGAAAATAAACTGCATAATGAGGTACTGGTCTTTTTCTTTTTAAGTAAACAAATTAAATAGCCTTAGCAATTGTTGAATTGTATTTAAATATATTAGCTATGAATTTGAAGCTCATGCATACATAATTCAGGTGGGAATTCCTTTGATTCCGATCTGATTGTTCTATTATAGCTCACTTAAATACACAAGTATAAAAGCAATCCTGGAACGAAACCCACCAATTTTAACTGTTTCCCAAAAGAAAGCTTAAATTGGAGATGTTTAATAAACGTTAATTAAGTGTATGAAAATCCTAACAATGAAAATCTCTTATTTGTTCCCTATTTGGCCTGCTAAATATACCATTGCAAGCATTTTTTTGTATCTGTTAAATAACTGCAAACATAAACCTGCTGATCATGGTAGACATTCAAAACTGTCCAGTATCTTATGTACAGTTCCTATGTTATCTCAAAAAAGAGAAATGAGCCCTCACAGTTTGTATCTTGGAACTACAGAGTGATTGGCATTTGTGTTGTGGAGATGGGAGAGTGGGTGGGTCTGAGTAGTTTAGCAAAATAAAATGGACAGGGCTGACAACACAGTCCACAAAATAGTTGTGTTTTGTCAGCCCGCAACACGACTTAGGAGAATAGTGCATTTATGATAGATCAGCAGATATTTGTCTGTACCTACAATTCTTTAAAGTGGTAGTAAAGTTGTTGTTTTTTTTATTTTTGCTTGTACCTACAGGTAAGCCTATAATAATGCCTATAATAAGGCTTGCCTATAGGTACACTGAATATCTCCTAAACTTGCACTGTTTAGGAGATATTCACACTGCATGTAGCAGGTAATGTCACTGGCAAACCCGTGTCACCCCTTCAGAGCTACATGCCACAGCCATGATTCCAGTGCGCACGCGAGGGAGTGACGTCATCGCGGCTTGGTCAATCAGACAGCCGGAGCGCACGAACCTGGAAGACAAGGTGAAGAAGGAAGCCCTGTCAGCAGTGACAGCATGCCAGTGGAGGGCTTTGTTCTAAGGTAAGTACTGCATACTAGCACATTATTACATTGACTTGCAGGGCTTTTTTATTTTTTTAAACCTGCTGTTTACTACTGCTTTAAGGGGATAAAACATGTGCAAAAGTGCATGTATTGCAGAGATTTTCCTTAAAGTGTTTGTAAACTTTAACAATACATTCCTTTTTTTCTTCTTCATGGTCTGTTAAATATACCATTTAAAGTATTTGTCTTACCTGTTAAAAAAATAAAAATAAAAGTATTTTGTTATGCTGTTTATCCAGCCAGAAATCCAGTGCTCTCTTTCTCTGCAGACAGTTTGCAGTTAGCATTGTTCCCAGCTATCTCCATTGATTACAAATACCTTCCCACATCTTATATAGTCTTAACACACTTCATTCCTAGACTGACAATACTGCTCCTCCTAGACACAATACAGTTGACACATTAGGACAGGAAGTGTGTTCCTTTCAGGATTACTAGTTGACACTAAGGATGAAACAATGTGAAAAAACTAACTTAACCACTACATCTAATTAAAGATAACTTTCAATACATACAGTTTTCATTCTTGGGTTTAGATACACTTTTTTTTTTAATCCAAACTATTTTTATTACTATGAAAAAAAAGCATCTGGATAATACACAGACTAATTGAGCGATATAAGTCATACAGTAGTGTTATACAGACGAAAAAGAAAAAGGGGGAATGTATATCTCCATATACTGGGACTTTAAATGAAGCGCACAAGGAAAGGGGGATAGTGCGCCTCCATCCCTATTTTGAATACAAAAATATTAAAAGAGTGTGGGACTTTAAATGAGGCTGACTCAAACACGAATATACAAGTAAAAATTGGTAGGTTTAATGTACATATTTGTCAAATTACACAGCGTTATGTGTGTCAAACAGTCATTCAATACATGTACAAACGTCTTAGAGAATACATAATATACATATAATTGGGGTATAGAAACATAATTGCCATAATAAGGAAAAAGTTTTGCATAATTGGTAAATGCAGCTAATAATGTACAGTCAAGGTTCATGAAGATAAAGATAGAAATGTGGGGGAAAATATCCCCACTGGCTCGACGCGTTTCGTCGGTTAGCCGACTCATCAGGAGCAGATAAAGAGTATCTGTAAATAATGATAAAGAATGCTTAATCAGAAAAAGAGTAATGTGGGAAATAACCCATAATGTAAAAAATATATATAGGGATTATATGTATAGAAGAACAAAAAGACAAAAAATGGTGGAGTCCGCAAACTTATATCCCATTGGAACACTGGACCTCAACGATCCCAATAAGCAGGGGCAGCCCAATCAAGCCTCACCCGGAGCTGAGGCTGAGGTATGTGAGTGCGCCCACAGACAACAGGTCCACATCGGAGGGTCCCCAACCAAACGTCAAATAGGTATATGGAGTATTGTGCCTATTATTGGCAAAAATCTGTAAAGTATTTAAAAAGTATTTAAGGAATCTTAATATAATGGTACATCCGGCAGCGCTAGCAGGATCGAGAGAGTGAATGAAGTGAAGTGTACATAGAGAGAAGGGCTGGTGAAAGTGAGTAAAGAGGTGTCAAGTGAGATAAAGATGTAGAAAAAGTCAATAAAGATGATGTCTTGGTGAAAAAATATAAGAAAAATAAGCTGGTGAGGAAAAGGAATATGAATGTGCAATGTGAAAAGTAAAAGAGTGAAGTGTGTAAAAGTGTGACTTGTAATGTTACCTTGTATTAGCCGATATGGGTTGTGCATGTGCAGTACAGCGAGCAGTACAAGCCGGTTGTCCAGTCGGTAATGGGTGGGGACCTCCAAGAGGGCCAGCTATATAGGGCGCACAAAACCAACGTCACGCTGGCGTGGTGACGGGTGGGGAAAGCGCGAGCGCCATTGGCGCCAAAACCATCCACGCCCGTACAACAGCCAGCTGAAAAAATGCTGCGGAAACAGGCGGCGCCAATGGTTGACGTCGCTGGTGCGGCATGTGCGTGACGTCGATACGCACGAGGCGCAGTCCCCATGACACCCAACAAGCAAGGGGGCGGCAGGGGGCGGCGACTGGCGCGAATCGCAGCTCCGAGGGAAAGAAAGACAAAGGCAACCCCCGCAAAGCAGGCATGAAAGAACAGGGTCCATATGGGGTGGGAAAGGATGTGGAAATTAGGTATAAAAGAAGTAAGTCAAAATTGGGTACGACGTATCGTAAGTATACTTGGGTAGTGTCCCAACCATTAGATGGGTGGGTAATGATTAAAAGGGCAGCTGTATGCCACCCACTGTGTTGAGATTCTGCCTCCATCCCGGTTATGCATACGAAAAAGAAAAAGGGGGAATGTATATCTCCATATACTGGGACTTTAAATGAAGCGCACAAGGAAAGGGGGATAGTGCGCCTCCATCCCTATTTTGATTCCAAATTATTAAAAGAGTGTGGGACTTTAAATGAGGCTGACTCAAACACGAATATACAAGTAAAAATTGGTAGGTTTAATGTACATATTTGTCAAATTACACAGCGTTATGTGTGTCAAACAGTCATTCAATACATGTACAAACATCTTAGAGAATACATAATATACATATAATTGGGGTATAGAAACATAATTGCCATAATAAGGAAAAAGTTTTGCATAATTGGTAAATGCAGCTAATAATGTACAGTCAAGGTTCGTGAAGATAAAGATAGAAATGTGGGGGAAAATATCCCCACTGGCTTGACGAGTTTCGTCGGTTAGCCGACTCATCAGGAGCAGATAAAGAGTATCTGTAAATAATGAT
Source organism: Lithobates sylvaticus (assembly GCA_028564925.1). Taxonomy (NCBI): domain Eukaryota; kingdom Metazoa; phylum Chordata; class Amphibia; order Anura; family Ranidae; genus Lithobates; species Lithobates sylvaticus. Next base: position 201,504,362 of record CM053026.1, on the reverse strand, counting down.
AAAGAATGCTTAATCAGAAAAAGAGTAATGTGGGAAATAACCCATAATGTAAAAAATATATATAGGGATTATATGTATAGAAGAACAAAAAGACAAAAAATGGTGGAGTCCGCAAACTTATATCCCATTGGAACACTGGACCTCAACGATCCCAATAAGCAGGGGCAGCCCAATCAAGCCTCACCCGGAGCTGAGGTATGTGAGTGCGCCCACAGACAACAGGTCCACATCGGAGGGTCCCCAACCAAACGTCAAATAGGTATGTGGAGTATTGTGCCTATTATTGGCAAAAATCTGTAAAGTATTTAAAACGTATTTAAGGAATCTTAATATAATGGTACATCCGGCAGCGCTAGCAGGCTCGAGAGAGTGAATGAAGTGAAGTGTACATAGAGAGAAGGGCTGGTGAAAGTGAGTAAAGAGGTGTCAAGTGAGATAAAGATGTAGAAAAAGTCAATAAAGATGATGTCTTGGTGAAAAAATATAAGAAAAATAAGCTGGTGAGGAAAAGGAATATGAATGTGCAATGTGAAAAGTAAAAGAGTGAAGTGTGTAAAAGTGTGACTTGTAATGTTACCTTGTATTAGCCGATATGGGTTGTGCATGTGCAGTACAGCGAGCAGTACAAGCCGGTTGTCCAGTCGGTAATGGGTGGGGACCTCCAAGAGGGCCAGCTATATAGGGCGCACAAAACCAACGTCACGCGGGCGTGGTGACGGGTGGGGAAAGCGTGAGCGCCATTGGCGCCAAAACCATCCACGCCCGTACAACAGCCATGACACCCAACAAGCAAGGGGGCGGCAGGGGGCGGAGACTGGCGCGAATCGCAGCTCCGAGGGAAAGAAAGACAGAGGCAACCCCCGCAAAGCAGGCATGAAAGAACAGGGTCCATATGGGGTGGGAAAGGATGTGGAAATTAGGTATAAAAGAAGTAAGTCAAAATTGGGTACAATTTTGTAACATTAATACAAGGTAACATTACAAGTCACACTTTTACACACTTCACTCTTTTACTTTTCACATTGCACATTCATATTCCTTTCCTCACCAGCTTATTTTTCTTATATTTTTTCACCAAGACATCATCTTTATTGACTTTTTCTACATCTTTATCTCACTTGACACCTCTTTACTCACTTTCACCAGCCCTTCTCTCTATGTACACTTCACTTCATTCACTCTCTCGAGCCTGCTAGCGCTGCCGGATGTACCATTATATTAAGATTCCTTAAATACTTTTTAAATACTTTACAGATTTTTGCCAATAATAGGCACAATAATCCATATACCTATTTGATGTTTGGTTGGGGACCCTCCGATGTGGACCTGTTGTCTGTGGGCGCACTCACATACCTCAGCTCCGGGTGAGGCTTGATTGGGCTGCCCCTGCTTATTGGGATCGTTGAGGTCCAGTGTTCCAATGGGATATAAGTTTGCGGACTCCACCATTTTTTGTCTTTTTGTTCTTCTATACATATAATCCCTATATATATTTTTTACATTATGGGTTATTTCCCACATTACTCTTTTTCTGATTAAGCATTCTTTATCATTATTTACAGATACTCTTTATCTTCTCCTGATGAGTCGGCTAACCGACGAAACGCGTCGAGCCAGTGGGGATATTTTCCCCCACATTTCTATCTTTATCTTCACAAACCATGACTGTACATTATTAGCTGCATTTACCAATTATGCAAAACTTTTTCCTTATTATGGCAATTATGTTTCTATACCCCAATTATATGTATATTATATATTCTCTAAGACGTTTGTACATGTATTGAATGACTGTTTGACACACATAACGCTGTGTAATTTGACAAATATGTACATTAAACCTACCAATTTTTACTTGTATATTCGTGTTTGAGTCAGCCTCATTTAAAGTCCCACACTCTTTTAATATTTTTGTAGTCTTATACAGAATACAATAATTAATCTGTGCTATCGGGGTGCCAAAAAAAAGAAAAAAGGGAAAAAGGCCAAAGAAAACAAAAAGGGGGAGAAAGCAAAACAAGGTAAGAAAACATTAGCCCATATTTCACAAATTTATACAGGATGCTATTTCTTTCTGTTTTTCTTAAAGTGTCATCATATTAACTCTAAACCAAGTTAACTTAACAAACCCTATAGGTGGGTGGATATTCCAGCTCCTCTGACAGTAAAGCTTCATTAGCTCAGAGTTGTATAAGTCTATCAATTACCAGGAGAATCCAGCCAGCTCTGGCACACTAGATTACATTTCCGTAGTGCGTTTCGGTGGCGGTATGCCAACTGCTCCCTGAGTAGAACAGAATTAACATATTCAACCCATTTCTTTCTAGTGGGTATCGTAGATGATATCCTAAATCTAGCTTTTAGCTTCCTAGGCAAATATAACAATCTTGTTATCATGATGAACATGCCCGGTGGGTACATTTCAACATCCAGAGCTCCAAGTAAGCACACCAGGGGGTCAAGAGGTACAGGCACTTGGGCAAACATAGAAATGAATTGTAAGATCTCAAGTCAATACCTCACAAGTTTTGGGCATCGCCATATCATATGTAGAAAATCACCCCTATGAATATTACATTTAGTGCACATCAGTGTATCTCTCCTGCCCCATCAAACAGATTAACAGGCGTTCGATAGGTCCTATGTAGAATAAACAGCTGAGAGAGCTTGTGAGAGGTAGAAAGGGAGGTTCCCGGGATTGATTCTAGAGCCATGTCCCACTGATCACCATTATTGTCTCCAATATCTATTACCCAACAGGCCCTGCATTTCAGCTTAGCATGGTCTTGCATAGAGGATAGTAATTCCAGGAAAATATGGGAAATTAAACCTTTGCGTGTACTGGACTATAGGAGAGCTGGACACCAGAGCTGAGCTGGTAAAGTCAAATTAAGGGTTCATTGCTGAACCTGCAGTGCATGTTTAAACTGAAGGTATTGGTAGAATTGCTTAGGAGATAGTGAGAATGTGTTACACAACTGGTCATATGCTTTCAGTGTAGTACCCCTAAGTATCTGAGAAAAGAACCAAATACCCCTTTGCTGACAATTTGGGAAACCTATTAATTTACAAAGCTCAGGAAAATTAGGGTTGTGCCATATCGGGGCAAATTCTTTGTCTCTTTGTTAATGTCAGTTCTCAACTTACCTTTTGAACCCTCCAATGGCTGGTGTCATGGCTGATCATCAGGGAAATGGCAAAAAAAAATGCTAAAGCTTCCCTTAAGGTTTTTATAATCTGTCTGTGTTTTTTTTTTTACCAAACATTACTTTTAGATAAATGGCCTCTTAATCCTGCCAGTCACTCTGAACATGATTCTCGATGGCAATGATCTGCTGGCTCATCTGCAGCAGTTCCACAACAATGCACATGCTCCTAGTCTTTGATTGATTCTCCTAGCTGCCTTGATTTACATCTGACTGCTTGGATTGATTTTCCTCCACTCTGCTCTGAATGGCCAGGGGAGGAAGACATGAGTAACCAACAACAAAATGACCAGGACCAACCTGGGATATGTAGAGCAAAGCAAAGTAAAGGAAAATGGTCATGTTAGCTGGTATATGTTCTGCAAATAAATTTCTGGTGGTATGCCCTAACCTAATAGGGTAAGAAGGTATATGGGTTTATAACCACTTTAAGAACAGGTTCACTTTCCCTGTGCCAACCTGAAAAAAGCATTAAAGAGAACATATGGAACCATAATGCAGAAAATGTCATACCTAATACAAAGTCATCATGTCCAGACCAGAGACATCATCACAGTCCGATTAACGCATAGTACTGTATTAATTGTATTATAAAACGTATGGTAAAATGGAATACAAGGGCTGCTGTAAGAGGACAGCTTAAAACTTCCAAGCAATAGATCTTTATTCATCATCAAAACCCTGAGAAAAAGGAATGCCATTATTAAAATAAATACGCAGATTGGAAAATTCAGAGAACAGTCAAAACTCCTTGTTCTCATTCCAGGTACAGAATCATTCACCCTTGTGTGTTACGCTTTTAAAAGCACAAACTGACACACATTTCTGCAACCAACCTGCTTTATGTGCTGCGTGTTCCTTGACAATAATTATAAATGGCACCCCAATCAGGGGCCTTTTATGAAATTAGTGGCCTATGTGCAAGATCATATGTGGGGCCCCATTGTTTCATTTAAAAAAATGTGCTTAGTATGTTACAGTGAAGAGTTGGCATGGTTTAAATTGTGCCAGGGGAGTTGCTAGGATTGTAAAAGACCTGGGGCACAGCAAGCAGAAGAGTAATGGGGCTCATGTGGTGTGCTGAGGTGAAGAGGGGGTCTGGCCAAGTTGCGTTAATGGTGGGAGGGGGTTATGAGGCTGGATTATAAAAATAATCCCCCCAGTGTAATCCCCCCCCCCCCCCAGGTCAGTCTGTCCCCAAGTATAATGCTTCCCCTCTCCAGGTTAATCTGTCCCCAAGTATAACCCCCCCCCAGGTCAGTCTGTTCCCCAGTATAATTCTTCCCCCAGGTCAGTCTGTCTCCCAGTATAGTCCCCCAGGTCAGTCTGTCCCCCAGTTTAATCCCCCAGGTCAATCTGTCCCCCAGAATAATTTCCCCCCAGGTCAGTCTGTCCCCCAGTACAATCCCCCCAGGTCAGCCTGTCCCCCAATATAATCCACCCAGTTCAATCTGTGCCCCAGAATAATTCCCCCCTAGGTCAGTCTGTCCCCCAGTACAATCCCCCCAGGTCAGCCTGTCACCCAATATAAACCACCCAGTTCAATCTGTGCCCCAGAATAATTCCCCACCCAGGTCATTCTATCCCCCAGTACAATCTCCTCCTTCCACAAGGCCAATCTGACCCCTAGTATAATTCCCCTAGGTCCCCCCCCCGACAGGCTGACCCTCAGTACAATCTGCATTCGTTGATTTTTTAGTCCTTGCAGTAGTTACACAAATGTATATCAAATCACTGTTTTCACCAAAAATACACTAAGATCAATATTAGCACACATAAACACAACATAACTTATAAAATTCCTGTTAAATTCCTACTAATGCGTTGTTCAACTAGGTGTACTAAAGTGTACACCCATATGTGGACTGTGTTTACGTGCAAGGGGTTGCACAGGTGTTCCGTACATATCCATGCAGGCAGTCCAATTCATGTCAATTGAGGTGCAGCAGCTGCATGGACACAGTTGCACAGATCTGACATTCATGTGGATGCAGGTGCACAGCCTAAACGCAGACAGTGTGAGTTCAGGGACATGCACCCACACAAATGTCAAATTAGGAACAGCAGCTATGTCCATAGAGCCGCTACTTCCCAATTGACATCAATGGGACTGCCTGAATGAGGATGCATGGAACACACAGGTAAACACGGTCTTCCACATTTTTAATTCTTAATGTAATTATTTTTTTACAATGTCATTATTAATACTTCTTACCTTTTTTTTGAACGAGGACATAAAGTCCTCGTTCACTTTCTCTGCAGCCTCAGCTGCAGCACAGATGAATGAATAGAAGTCTCTGCACAGGGTCTCCTATTCATTCACAACGTGAAATATAGTAAACACAGGGGATCAATGTTACGGTGTAAAGGGTATAAAGGAGTGGAGGGAGGCATTTTCGAGGACAAGTGGAGCAACAGCAGCTCCTCCATGTGGGCAGTGTGTGGGAACATAGTGGAATCCACCCCCCTCAGGGGGTGCACTCAAGGATGATACGTCAATGACCCCAATGCATTGAATAGTGGAGCAGACTTTTTTCATCGGAATTTCCGACCGTGTGTACGGCCCAACTCCAGGAAGCCTACAAATTCTCCCTTACAGTGGTGCTGTGCCCATCACTAGAAGGGTTAACTGCTCATTTATTTTTAGGGGGAAGCCCTTATACTTGCTGATCCCCCGGCTCCCCCATGCTCTGGCGGTGCGCTGTCTCAGCGTCCTTGCATTCAGTGCAGGGCTATGGACCCTATACTGGTCTTGGTGACATCAGAGTACCTTAGACCACTGGAGCATGTGGAAGAAGTGGCTGCCGGAACCGGTCTAGCAGCAGAGAGCAGTCTGTAGAAGCAGATGATTGGGTAAGTAAATCTACTTTTCCAAACCTTCTGGACAGAAACAGTTAACCCTTGCAGTGCAGGCACAGCTTCACTGTAAGGGAGAATTTTTAGATTTCCTGGAGTTCAGCTTTAAGTGCAAATCAGCCCTTTGTGTTTGATTATCTTGAACGAAGAGGGTCTGCATGACAGCCAGGCAACTAGGATTTTCAAAAGTTAGACACGGCAACCGCCGTGTTTTCTCATGACCATTTTCCTTGAATCATTGAACTGAATTCTTCCAGTCATATCCCCTCAAGTAAGTAAATAAATAAATCTGAGGCGTCTGGCTATGAAGATGATTAATATCTGTCTCCACATTCAAACTCCAGCAGTGAACCCACCTTTGAGGTGAATAATTATGGAAAAATAAAGATTTGCAAAAACTCTGACTGAAGCGGAATATTTCTCAGAGATTCCTAGCATGCAGGGACAGGCCCGGCCTAGCTTCTGCAGGGAAAATACTATGCAAAGAATTTATTTTATCTACTCGGGATGAGCTGTTTAGCATTAGGTGTGAATGAACATTTTTCTGCCAAAAGAATCAGTTAATCATGACCAACTGGAAGATAAAATATGGAACAAACCGTTTATTCCTTTTTCTATATTTCTGAAGATTCAGTGTGCTTTCTGGCACTGGTAGTGCAATGGAATCTTTGATCACAGTGATCAATCTATGCAGCTAAGTAGCATTTGGATTGCAATGTGCTGTCACATCACAGAGCAGCACATTAAATCTACAAATAGACACAGTAAATGAATATCTGTAAAAGAGGGTGTCCTATTGAAAGGCTAAGCAGATTTATTCCCAAATTGGAAAGTCATAGTGTGACCCCGTATTCACAATCAGTTATGTGTAAGTCACTTGCATACTTTTTTCCTTTTCTGTGGTATGGTCATTTTGTGCAATGCTTCTCTTACAGTACAATTTGTCATAGTTCACTAAAATCAGAAAAAGGAGAATGGTATATAAGGCTCCCAAGTGAATTTGGTGCAGTGTTGTGCACATGAAAAACCACGGAACACGTAGCACAGTTCTTTATGCATGCACCTGATGTATAGAGTTCAAAATATTAGATAGATCGATAGATAGATAGATAGATAGATAGATAGATAGATAGATAGATGGATAGATCATAGATCCTAACTGTCCCTCTATTAGAATATTAGAACCAAATGCTTCTTTCTTTCTTATTTGTCCCTCTTATTAGCATAAAGCAGCCTTTATCGACCTTTGTACTACAGAGGAAACCCTTAAAATAATTTTCAGATCTTAGAGACCCCTGCTAAAATGAATTCATCTGGAAGAATGCCTCTTACTTTCGAGGTCAGTGGGAAGAATGTGAGGCACCCCCACTACAATCATGGTGAGAATTTCAGTTAAAGTGGGGTTGCGGTCAACAAAAAAAAAGGGGCTTAAAAATCATAAAAAAAAAAAAAAAAAAAAAAAAAAAAAATAATTGGAAAAGAAAAAAAATTTTACTCACCTCCAAATGCCTGTTGCTATGGGGTCCCTCGTAGTCTGCCACCTTCATTGCCCGGGCTAAACGTCACTTCCCCCTCGGCGCCTCACAGTCATCTGGGACCTGTCACGTGTCCCAGATGACTGAGCGTCAAATCACGGCGCACGGCGCCGCTCGCGCATGCGCAGTGGGTGCCCAGCTGTGAAGCCACAGCCGGGTTCCCACATTAGGAATGCCGGCGCCGCGAGCGGCTCGTGGAACGAGGGGGGGCCTCGTTCCCCCGCATCGCTGGACCCTGGGACAGGTAAGTGTCCGATTTTTAAAAGTCAGCAGCTGCAGTATTTGTAGCTGCTGACTTTTAAAAAAAAAAAAATTTTTTTTTCCCCAGGACGGAGCTCCGCTTTAAGGATTAGATCATTGGTGTCATGCAGCTGGTTCTGCCAAGTGGCGTTGGACCTGGAATTATACAGGCACCATCAGAGGGGGGGTCAATAAGCCAGAGCTCAAGGTACCCCTAGCAACCTCTAAATGAAGCCTAATGCTGCGTACACACGACCGTTTTTTCCGTCGGAATAATCTCTGGCGTTTTTTCCGTCGGAATAATCTCTGGCGTTTTTTCCGTCGGAATAATCTCTGACGTTTTTTCCGACGGAGTTCCGCTGAAACTGTCTTGCCTACACACGATCACACCAAAGTCCGACCGTCTAGAACGCGGTGATGTACAACACGTACGACAGGACTAGAAAAAGGAAGTTCAATAGCCAGTAGCCAATTGCTGCCGTCTCGTACTTGCTTCAGAGCATGCGTCGTTTTTGGTCCGTCGGAACAGCATACAGACGAACGGTTCCGTCGGAAATATTTAAAACATGTTCTATTTCTAGGGCCGTCAGAATTTGACAAAAAAAGTCCAATGAGGCCCACACACAATCGAAATATCCGATGAAAAGATTCCGTCTGACTTTTTCTGCCGGAAAGTCAGACCGTGTGTACGCGGCATAAGGCTCCTGGTTGTAAATAGCTAGGCTACCGATATAAAAGATGTACAATATAGTAACCAAAAGTGTAATACTACAACAAACAATTCATGCAGTCTCTAATTGATTGAGTGTTGATCGTGTTACAAATTGTACTTCTCATAGGCATGCGCACAGGGTGTGTCGGGTGTGTCTGGGCACACACTAATCACCCCATGTGCATTACAATTATCGCTTTGTGTGCTGGTGGAGAGATAGGAAAGATCTCACTCTGACCATCTCTGCTTATAAGGGCCCTTTTACACTGGGGCGCTTTGCAGGCACTACAGCGCTAAAAATAGTGCCTGCAAAGTGCCCTGAAAGAGCCACTCCAGTCTCTTCAGTGTGAAAGCCCCAGGGGCGGTGCGCTGGCAGGACGGTAAAAAAAGTCCTGCTAGCAGCATCTTTGGAGCGGTGCAGAAGCGGTGTGTATACCGCTCCTCCACCTGCTCCTGCCCATTGAAATCAGTGGGGCAGCGCGGCTATACCGCTGGCAAATCGCTGCAGCAGCAGCGCTTTGCGGGTGGTTTTAACCCTTTTTCGGCCGCTAGTGGGGGTTAAAAAAACCCCACTAGCGGCCGAATACCCCCGCAATCACGGCGGTAAAGCACCGCTAAAATTAGCGGCATTTACCGCTGACGCCGCCGACCCCCCAGTGTGAAAGGGGTCTTAGAGGGGTCTTAGAGAAGCACGAAAGCACTTATTTTTTACTCTGAACCTGCTGGCAAGGAGAAAATGCGCTGGCGGAGAAATCAGAAAGCTCTCCTCTCTGACCAGCAGAGGGAGAGTGATACTGGCTTTACAGCCAATGAGGAAATCTGACGGGAGCACGTACGCCAAGCTCCCTGATTGGTTGGAAGGCCAGCATGACTGGAATTCTGCAAAGAGAGGTTAAGAAAATCAAGGTGGGGTGTGAACCCCAGATCTTTTACCCCTATGTTCCCTTCCAAGTTGTTGCAACGTGTATTTAAGTTTTACATGTGTGTTTAAGCTTTGGGGTGCACACCCTAATACAATAGGCTGTGCATACCTATGGCAATTCTTTCATGCTAAAACCAAAATACAGGAACAATGTACCAAAAGAGAAATACGAAAAATGTGAAAGAAATGAAAAATACTTAGGTTTTCAAGGAAAGTGTTATAGTAGGCATACTCATAGGGTTTATTTATTTAAAATAAAAAATGCTGGGCAAATGTCTCAATCATTCACTTAGCTATCAGAAAATAATCCAATTTTTTACCTAAAGCATTTATTTTTTATGGTCGTCGGCTCCATCTAGTGGCCATAATGCAATATGTTTCTGCGATACCTCTCTCAGGAAATTATGGCCACTTGATCGAGCTTAAAATCATATAAAATAATCATATTTGCCAAAATACAGGACTTTTCCTTGAGCCGAGCGAATGCGATTTTTTTTTATAAACACCATCAAGATTTGCGACTGATCTAGACAGAAGTAATCAATGAATCTGAGAGCAGAATCTATATTTCAAACAGTTCTCCAATACACACATGTTTATTTGATCAATCAGAAGCGATCCACAAACTTGCATCAAAGTTGTCAACTTGGCAGATTTAAAATAACTTGCCAATTTTTTATATGAAGGGTCTTTGGTTTGTTCGCAATTTTTATTTGGTTCAATCAGTTTAGCCTCACGAGAGAACAACTGAGTGACCCTAGCGATGTGTGGCCAATAAGAGAGATAATTTTTACTGATTTTCAATTAGAACATTTTTTAAATCATGTGGTCATAATACTTTAACAGCAGAACACATATTTTAGGTATGACCTCTTCAAGCAATATCAATTCATTCTATTGTAACTGAACAAATTAATAATTACTATATAAAACAATTATACTTTTCCTTTCCTTTATTTTTTACCAAATACATAGTTTTGGTGAGACTTTTGCTCCCATTAGACACAGAAAAGGCTTCAGATATACTAACTACAGCATATAAGAGGGACCATTGAACGCATAAAGGCTTATAACTAATGCCAGACTGGTAAATGTGTAAGGGCTGAGATCACTGGAATGGGAGATAGTGGATGTAAAGACGATTGTAAAAATATACTTTTATGTCAGTTTTACCCAAAATGCGACATTATTTCGATGCATGGTGCGTTTGCAAATGAAGAAAGAAAGTTTATTGATAGAACAAGTTTATGCAAATGCAATGTCACCAACATACAAATAACATATAAAAATACACGTTTACCTCTATGCTATATGGCTTCCATCTCCCATTCATTTAATTTTTAAAATCAGTACAATAAAACAGGGATATAGTATTACAGTAACTACTAGCTATTATATTACTAACTAATAGCTGTTTATTTCCTTTAACTATTAGGGCTCATTTACATTTGCATTGGTCTCTGAAAAGCAATCCGCAGTGGATCACTTTTCATAAAGCAGTAAAGGAGGAGATGACAGGCATTCTTTTGTCTTTTTTTTTTTTTTACAGCCAAACAGGGTATTTTAATGGGAATACCATTCTGCAACTACAATATGAGCCTAGTCACTTGAATGGGTTGTCTTTGGCGGTGGTACTGCTCACTGAGCACCACAGGAGGTATAATTCTTGCATGTGAACAACTTCATCTGGCCGTCATGTAATTTTAAGGTGACGGTAAAACTGCTATTTTTTAATATGCCTCCCCGACTGCAAGTGTAATCAAGCCCTATACTGTATGTTATTTAAAGCAGCAGGCTCTCTCTTCCTAAAGACAAAAATATAAAATGGAAAGTTTATATGGTCCCTCCATCTCCGACATTGATCTTACCTGAATGAATATATTGCTGCATAGTGATAAAATGTGAACTTGCTCTATTTTCTGCCTCTCCTCCCCAATACAAAAATGCAGGGTAATGGAAAGAACAGAAATCTGTGTTTTTTAACCTAACCTGTCAAAGAGCCTCTCCCATCCTATGGAATGCTCTACCCCTATCCGTCAGATTTTTTCCTACTTTATCCCCAAGACCCAGCATCCCCCCTGCACCTCTGGCTGGCCGTTTAGAGTGCAGTGAGGAGAGGTGGGAGGAGGTGGAAGGCGGCGATTGGCAGCTCTTTGGTGCCTGAGTGGGCGGCGGGATCTCCCTGGGGTTTGTAGTACTCTCAGTGTATACAGTGGAGAGGAGAAGGGAGGGGCCTCTGACCCAGGAAGGTATCAGTTTCACTTTCACTCTGCTTGAACACTGTTGCTGATGCCCGGGTCAGAGGCCCTCCCCTCTCCGCTGTATACATTCTGAGATAGAACTACTAGCCCCAGGGAGATCCCCCTGCCTGTGGACACCATATAGCTGCCAATCGCCGCCTCCCACCTCCACCAGCCAGGTACAGGGGAACCTCTGCAAAGGGGGGAGTCAGCTGTTTGGGGGCCCAAATGTAAGAGGGGGGCTTTCTGGGGACACTAATGTAAGGAAAGGGGCCTCTGGGGACACTAATGTAAGAGGGGGGCTCTCTGGGGACACTAATGTAAGGATGGGGCCCTCTGGGGACACTGATGTAAGGACGGGGCCCTCTGGGGACACTTATGTAAGGACGGGGCCCTCTGGGGACACTGATGTAAGGACGGGGCCCTCTGGGGACACTGATGTAAGAGGGGTCCCCTGGGGACACAAATTTTAGAGGGGGGCTCTCTGGGGACCCTGTGTAAGGAGGGGCTCTCTGGGGACCCTGTGTAAGGAGGGGCTCTCTTGGGACACTAATGTAAGGGGAGGCTCTCTTGGGACCATGGTGTAAGGGGGGGCTCTCTGGGGACCCTGGTGTAAGGGGGGGCTCTCTGGGGACCCTGGTGTAAGGGGGGGCTCTCTGGGGACCCTGGTGTAAGGGGGGGCTCTCTGGGGACCCTGATGTAAGGGGGGCTCTCTGGGGACCTCTTTCTGTTCTATATTGTTGTACTTATTCTTTGACTGTTTTGTTTAAAGGGGGGAGGATTGTTTTGGGAGCACTGAAGTGTCAGGTGTGACTGTGTGGCAATGGCAAATGGTTTGCATAGCTCACGGCATCACGGGTCAAGTAGAGGGCCCCTTGGCAGAATTTTGCTTAGGGCCCCAGGGAGGTCAGGATCGGCACTGTTAATGTGTATTGTATTTGTACTGTCTACCCTCAAGTTGTAAAGTGCTACGTACACTGTTGGCGCTATATAAATCCTGTATAATAATAATAATAATAATAATAATAAATAGTAACAGAAAGATGACACTTGCACTTTTTCATTGCTGGTAAATTTCAACAAATATATCCAGTTGTCACCGGCACCAATAAAGGATTTAAAAGTTTGTCATGTGGAATTAGCACCATCTACTGATTGTTTTTGTGATTACACCATGTGTCATTTCTTTTAATTTTGTACATGATTTTCCCAATTGTAATATAGTATTTCCTGATATTTAGGTTGGATTAATTTATGTTGTTGGGGTAGAATTCTGGGTTATAACTGCCACAGAGGTATTAAATAGGCATTGGTGGGGCAATGCCCAGAACAGGCATACAGATCACTTCCCTCATAGCTCCCAACTGTCCCTCGAAAGTCCCTCTGTCCCTCTGTCCCTCTTTCCTCCTCATTTGTCCCTCATTTTGGTCTGATCCATATAGTTTTATATAAAATGCACTTTTTATCTTTCAAAAAGCATTTCTCAGTGCTAAACCTTTCATCCGATTTCTAAATTGTTGCATTTGTAAATATCAAAAGCCAATATAAAGGAGTAGTAGTGGTAAAAAAAACAAGCCCCCACATGTCCAATCTCGAAGGGGCTGCTGAGAGTGAACCACGTATTCCTTTAGGAAGATATTCATTTTACCAACAGGTAAGCCTTATTATAGGCTTACCTGTAGCTAAAAATCACAAAGCAGGGTTTACAACCACTTTAAGAGGCTGCCAGGCCCAGATGCCAGTTCCAAGCGAATCAACAAACACAGGCTCAGTCTAGGGCATGTCATTTTGTATTGCTGTGGTTAAACAGGAGAGAGGGCTGAAGGTGATGTATACTCCAAAATGCAAACAGGTACAGGGAGACAGATTCCAAAGCACAAATTCATTAGTAGCATCCTTTGCTGAAGGTAGAAGGGTATAGCTCATCTAAAAAAAAAACATAGGAGCACCTAAACGCCTAGTGCATTACCACCACCAAATTTTATTGAATAAAAAGTGACAAAAACATACTCACAAGCATGAGTATGGGTCTGATCTATATGATCAGACCCAGTCCTTACAGCAAACTTTGGCATTAACCCCTAAAGAACATGCACACCTGGAATCCTGGGCAAAGGTCCTACTCACAATGTTAAAAGACAGCTGTCATCCACTCAGATTCCATGTGACACTCTTCAGTGAGAGTGGAGGTCCTTCTCCAGCCCAGCTTCCACAGGTGATGCCCTACAGCAAATGTCTTTAAATCCAAGTCATTACAAGACCCCAGCCAAGCACATGTTGAGGCTTAGCAACAGCTTTTCAATACACTAGCTCTCTTCCAGGGGGCAGCAGCCACATGGTAATAACACTGCTGAATAGGACTCCCAAATATTTATATTCTTCCCAGCCACCTTCTGGGTACCCCCTCTCAGGGATTGGCTGAGGTCTGATAAATATTTATAGAAAGAAATAAGGTCTGATAAATATTTATAACTTCAGTAGCTGACCTTCTTAGGGCCAATTCACACATGTACAAGCTTTAAATTTCAGAGCAGCCAGAGTGATTTAACTCTATAGCCATTCTGTGTTGCCAGATGGCTAGGGGGCAGTATGGTGATCGATTCAGCACACCGCACCATCCCTTTCTTTTTTTGTTTTGTTTTGTACCTTTATTTGAAGTGTACAAAACATTCACTGCAATGTCAGTAAATGTATCATATTGGGATTTTATGAGATAGACCAACACAAAGTGGCACATAATTGTGAAGTGATAAATGGTTTTCAACATTTTTTACAAATAAATATCTGAAAATTGTGGCATGCATTTGTATTCAAGGGTGACAGATCAGAGCAGGTCAGGGGTCAATCAACATCCAGAGTCAGCCGAGGAAGGCATCAAGAGTCTCGAAAGTCATTCAACTCAAGTCCTCAGACAGAGTGCAGATCAGAGGTCAGGAGCAAACAGGGGAAGAGATCACAATCCGGGATCAAGTCAGCGCCATGGCAGAGTCCAGCAGTTTCACAGCACAAGAAGGCAACAACGAGAGGTCCAAAGCAGATTCAAGAGACCAAGTCAAGTCAGGTCACAAAGTTCAGAGTTCACGCATTCAGGAGCGAGGGAAGAGTTCCAGTCAAAGGCATCAACAAGAGTCACAGCCAGGGACAAGCAGAGGGGAGTCAGCAGGCAGAGGGGAGTCCAGAGTCAGTCAAAAGGGGCGGTCAGAGAAAGTCAGAAGGATTCATTGTGAAGTAGAAGGAAAATGATAAATGGTTTTCAACATTTTTTACAAATAAATATCTGAAAATTGTGGCATGCATTTGTATTCAGCCCCCCTGAGTCAATACTTTGTAGAACCACCTTTCGCTGTAATTACAGCTGCAAGTCTTTTTGGGTATGTCTCTACCAGCTTTGCACATCTAGGGAGTGAGATTTTTGCCAAAATAGCTCAAGCTCTGTCAGATTGGATGGTGAGCGTCTGTGAACAGCAATTTACAAGTCTTACCACAGATTCTCAATTGAATTTAGGTCTGGACTTTAGCTGGGCCATCCTAACACATGAATATGCTTTGATTAAACCATTCCATTGCAGGGCACTACAATAAGAAGTGTGGGAGATAAAGCCATCAGACATAATACAGCAGCAGTTAAAGAGGAAGTAAACCTGTGGTGGGTTTTACTTTCTCTTTTGCTCCCCGCTAACCCTGCAAATTAAAAGCATTGCATACTAGCCCATTATGTGACACTTACCTGCAAATGAATCCCACCAGGGCCGCAGACTCCGGCTCTTTGACTGGCCGTAGTGGTGTGACGTCACGTGCGGGAGCCATCAGTCATGGCATACGCTGGGGAAGAAATGGCACGGAGGTCCGTTTATTCACAGCGCATGCGCCAATCTTCGGCACACTGCAAGGGAAATATCTCCTAAACGGAGCACATTTAGGAGATATTTCCACTACCTATAGGTAAGCCTTATTCTAGGCTTACCTATAGGTAAAAGTCAGGAAGGTTTACAACCACTTTAAATCTCAGTATACCTCAATTTTCCTTAGGGCCTATGTTGTTGGGCTTTGACTTGTGTCAATGACATCAGACTGACACCAGTTTGAGAAATTTCTGAGATCATTCATAATTCATTATGACAGTACATTATGACCTCCTTCTAAAATGCATTTGACCTGTTTTGCAAACCTCTAAACTTGTATGGGAATGCAAAACCTGTCCTATATAAATTAAAGCCCATCTATACATCCTTAAATCACTTCTCACAAAGACCGTAAGGGTGTTTAACATCTCAGTCTCCACTGACTAGCATTTACAGGCGTTCACTGGACAAGGTCTTTTAGCATTCAGATTATAGATGTGAAAGTTTACCCCCCCCCTGCCACTTGTTCCCAGCACTATGCCTAGGTTAAGTCAACAAAAGAACACTCAGGGCATGTCATGACACAATAGGATACCTGATAGCCTTTAGGCATAACAACACCATTTGTAGCCTTGTAACAAAGATGTCAAATTAAGAAAGCAGTCACAAGGTAATAAAGGTGCAGGGTATAAAGTGGCTATTCGTGGTTTCATAAATGGGTGTGTGTTGCTGCTATTCCTACTAAGGGTTGCATAACTAATAATGTTATTTTATTTGAGTTTAATTACAAAATTAAAGTTGAATTAAATATACTACTATACATGATAATACTATACATGGTCACTGTACTGATGACACTGGTTGGGAAAGGGTTAACATCTAGGGTGATCATGTGTGCCTAACAATGTGTAATGTGTGTATTATGTGCTCCTTTTTACTAATCATCTCAGAGAGATTGTTTCCTTTGTACAGAGCCCTGTGTTGATTGTCAACACTCGGCTCCGTGCTGTGATTGGACACAGCCGATCAGCAGGTCCTGGCCAAAAATCAGTAGCCGGGGCTTGTTGACAGACTCCCACTGTGTACAATCATAGCGGGTGTTGCCATGGGGAAGCAAGCAGCAATGTACCAGTAGGTCGCTTTGCCTACACAAGCTGCCCATCCGCAGTACCTTGCGGGCAGGTGGCCCAGAATCGGTTAAAGTATAAGTCCAGCCAAAACTTTTATTTTTAAAATTTTGATAGACTGGGGGAAGAATTAAAAACCTTTTACTGCTATCAAGGGTTTGCTAGAGATGTTCTTTCACTTACTGTCCCAGTGATGACAGTTTCACCAGAAATGAGGAAAGCTAGGATCCCCATCCATTTTTTTATTGCTGCCTGTTTCTCTCTTGCTATCATATGTTCATTAGAAATATAAAGAAGCCAAAAGTGGCACTGAACAATCTTTTGTAGTAGAAATAAGATAAACCACCATGGAACCAACCTGAACCCCTAACAGCAGAGCCTAATAGTCCTTATTACAGCCAGGGTCAAGTTTCTCAAAGGAAAACATTTATTTGAAGGCCTCCAACTCTTCTGTCAGAATGTACTTGGCTTAGCAACTCAGAATGTACTCAATAATGGACAGCAATTGGTACCCCTAGGTGGTAGGGCCTGGCCATTCTCTGCATATGTTTATGTCATGGATTTTTTTCTATGCCAAATGATCCACAAAAAAAAGTAAAAAAAATGCAGGGAAAAAATTTAAAGAAAGTAAATATAATTATTCAAGCTACTTAGTATTCCCTGGAGTCTTGTCGTAAGGCCAGACAAGGAAAATATATTTAATGCATTTTTTACCTACAGATTCTTTTATGTGTGGTGCTCACCCTTGAAGAAGCCATTTGATGTGTTGGGTACCATGTTCCTGTGCCCATTACTCTGTGAACAGCAGCACATGACACACCTGGCTGGGTGGGGAATGTTTATTTGCAGCTAACTGTATATAAACTTCAAAGGCTCAAGGTGCATTGACACCAGGAATGACATGATTAACTGAAGTAATGTGAAGTAATAGTAAAAGGTATATTGCAACAGAATAACCAATGAAGAAATATACTGTAATGATTAAGATAATTATACTGCAATGGTTAAAACAGTAGGCGTAATATGCTGCAGAAGTAAGAACCCTGTACTGGGATATACAGTGTGTGTGTATATATATATATATATATATATATATATATCATAATAACAGTTCAGCAGTCAGTAATATGCTATACTGTATTTCTGCTGCTGGTCAGCTCGTTGGGGTCCAACTGTTGTGGTGAAGCGCTTAAAGTAATTTCCCTTTAAGAACTAATGATTTTTTTCTTTTGTAGAAAAAAAAGAACATCTAAAAAAAACAAAAGAACTGCTCACATCCTCAGTTTCTCACCCAGTCATTCTCTTTTCTTTTCCTTAGCCCAGGATAGTTACAGCACTCCCCCTCCTCGCTAACCAGAGTGCTGCTGGGAGCTGAAGTAATTTCCTCTTAGGACCTAATGCAGTTCAGTTTGTAGAAACTCCACCTCCACATTTCTCACCAGAGTCTCTAGCAGTCCACATCCTCAGTGCACCCCCTAGTGGTTGGAGGGTGGCTTAACGTTCTGCAATAGGAGTCTCCTCCTGTGACTGACTATGTGAACATCTCTGCTACCAGACAGAGTCATTTTCCTGTCATTGTTGCAGACTGGCTACTTATTTTTTGTGCAACTTTCTACCATGGGGGGAGGGAAGCATTGTATCTTTCTCTCCAGTCAGAGGAAAAAGCACACACAAGGGCGGGCTTTACAGTGATTGATCACTGTGATAGACAATCAGAGCCTATCACAGCGATCAGGTGATCAGAAAACAGGGTTTTCTGGTTCCTGATTGTTAGCACGAGACCCAGGTGTTGGCAAGGAGTTAATAAGTGAAACCCAGAGTTTCCACTTTTGGTCATGTCAGCAATGACATTTGGCTGTCACAGGAAGTGTAGAGATGTCTTTGATGTGATTGACAACTGGGCTTAAATTTTTCTGGTTTGTTGAAGACAAGATGGTGGTGTGCAACGCGGGAATAACTGGGTCTCTGGCGACAAGTTCAAGCTTAGTTTTTGTTCGCTAATCACACACCAGTGAGCTACCTATAAGCTGAGCAGTTCATATTTGACAGAAGTTCATGTAAATACTGGAAATAGAAAATGTTGCTTTAAGGGATCTTCCTTTGTCATCTTTTTATGCCTTTAGAAGATAGTTGTCATGAAGTCAGTTCTATCATGGTATGCACTTTATTTGGTCTGCATAGAAGGAAAAGTTAGTGGAAATCTGTGTTAAAAGGAATATAGGGTAAGGGGGGCCACAATGTTTAAGCCTTTTCTTAAAGTGAAAACAGTGAGCCATTTTCTAAAAATAATATGATCATGAGGTTTTCTTTTTTTGTACTGCGATAGAGACATATTATGTCTTTTCTGCAATAAAGGTTTCTTATCTTCCTAATACAGTTATTAACTGTACATTCACATTAGTCCCTGCCCTTAAAGATATTACAATCTAAACTCCCTGACTCACATGTATCAGCATGCCGTGGGTGTGGGAGGAAACCACAGTAGCCAGGAGAAACCCATGAAAGCACAGGTAATCATACAAACTCCATGCAGATACTGTATCATCCTGGGCAAGGTGTTGCTGTATAGCAAAGAAAGGAGATGCAAGGGAGCCTCTAAGATTATCAATTTGATCAAAGTGGTAGTAAACCGTGGAAAAAAGCCCTCCAGTGCTGTGCTGTCACCGCTGATAGGGCTGACATCTTCTCCAGGTCTTTCTTCCCAGGGTTCACAGTGGCAGTGCGTCCATTAAGGGCGCACAGGCGCCGCCCCCTCTGTCACGCCACCCCACCCCCCCTCTATGAATAATGGATAGATTTATGCATTGCATGAATCTATCCATGCCCGGGTGTTTTTTTTTTAAGCACCTGATTAGAGCCATAGGCTCTAATAGGCTTCAAAAAAGGTGGCCTGTGAACACAAAGCATTGCGCTCGCAGTCTACCCAGGTGTGTTAAAGCAAATTAAGCAAGTGGTCTAATACCCGTCACCTGATTGGCTGAATGCACAGGTGTCCCTATTGGAAGCCTAGCAGAACGAATGGAGGACAACATGGAGGACACAGGAGCCATCCCACAAAGCTCACCGCTGTCACCCGCTGCTTGACCCGCCACTAAGATGGGGTAAGTGCCGGGCAGACAGCAGGTGGGCGGGGGTGACAGTGGTAGCATTTGTTGGGCACAAGTGGCTGCAATTGATGGCACAGTGGCTGCATTTGATGGGGCACAGCGGCTGCATTTGATGGCACAGGTGGCTGCATTTGATGGGCACAATTGGCTGCATATGATAGGGCACAAGTGGCTGCATATGATGGGCACAGTGGCTGCATTTGATGGGCACAGTGGCTGCATATGATGGGGCACAGTGGCTGCATTTGATGGGCACAAGTGCGCGGCGGGAGCCCTCTTTTTCCGGCACTAAGCTCTGAAGGTCCGGCAAGGTAGGCCAGACCTTCAGAGTGTATGGGTCAGTGACGTAGCTGGCTGCATTCAGGGTGAATATCTCCTAAACCAGTGGCTTTCAACCTCAATCCTCAAGTACAACGGGTCATATTTTGGGAACTTCCCTTAAATAAAATAGCTCTTATCAATACCATGTCATTGATATTGATTTAAAGCAGCTGTGCAAAGTAAAGAAAAACCTAAAAGAATGGCAGTTGGGTACTTGAGGACTGAGGTTGAGAACCACTGTCCTAAATGGTGCACGATTAGGAGATATTAACACCTTGCCGACCAGCGGCTGTCACTTTACGGCGGTAGGTCAGCACGATCCCATGAGCCATCATAGCTATACGTCGGCTCGCAGGATAGGGATAGCAGGCACGTGCCGCCTGAGGCCCGCACAGGCTCCCGCTGCACAGCGGGGGGGCCAATTCTCGTGGCCAACGGTTACAATGACCGCCAGCCATGAGCCATTGCAGGCACAAGAGGCAGAACAGGAAGTGTGTGTGTAAACACACAAATCCCTGTTCTGTTCTGTGAAGCGTGACAGATCTAATAGCTAGGAACCATGATCTGTCATTTCCTCTAGGTCTGTCCCCTCCCCCTACAGTTAGAAACACACATAGGGAACACAGTTAACCCCTTGATCGCCCCAGAGTGTTAACCCCCTCCCTGCCAGTGACATTTTTACAGTAATCAGGGTATTTTTATAGCACTGATTGCTGTATAAATGCCAATGGTTCCAAAATGGAGTCAAAAGTGTCCGATGTGTCCGCCATAATGTTGCAGTCCCAATAAAAATCACAGATCGCCGCCATTACTAGTAAAAAAAATTATAATTAAAAAATGCTATAAATCTATCCCCTATTTTGTAGAAGCTATAACTTTTGCGCAAACCAATCAATATACGCTTATTGCGATTTTTTTTCCATAAATATCTAGAAGAATGCATATCGGCCTAAACTGAGAAAAAATTAGCTTTTTTTTAAAAAAAATTGGGATATTTATTAGCAAAGCGATGCAGTGCCAAATCGCAAAAAAATGGCCTGATCATTCATCAGCAGAATCTTCTGGGGCTGAAGTGGTTAATTTTACCTATAGGTAAGCTTTATTATAGGGTAAAAATCAACAAGCGGGCTTTACCACCACTTTAATGCCATCAAATATGAGTTAGATCGAGGAAGACATTGTGATTGACATACTAATGTAATGAAGACTGTGGATCACAATGACAAAGTCAGGTGACTAGAATTTTCAGAAGGGTTAGTAATGACAGCCTCCATATTTCTCTGTACAGGTTTCCTTTAACTGAAATCTGTATAGGGAAGGTGCAGTATTCCACTGTTGTTAATTCTTCTTTTTCATGTTCTGTGTTATGTAGTCGCAGGTGTTGTCTGTTGCCTAGTGATTCTCTAAACTCAGTTTAGTTAATTGACTGTTCGTGACACATAGGAAAGTGGCATAGAACACTTAAATGACCTCCCTATAATTAGCAACATTATTGTCTCCTGTTGCTCACGGCATTTTAAATGATGATCAGTTATATATGTATTTAAATGTTAGCCAGATTCTGAGTCTTTTTCTACTTACATCAGCAACGTATACAGTCAGCTTAGTTTTCAGGTGTACATGCACCTGTGTTCTAGTTACATTGCACTTCTAGACCAAGGCTTATTCTGACACTTGTTGCTTACAACTTAAAATCTGTATTTTTTGCTAGAAAATTACTTGGAACCCCCAAACATTATATATTTTTTTTAGCAGAGACCCTAGAGAATAAAATGGAGATCGTTGCAATAATATGGGGTTGATTCAGAGCTTAGTAAATGAGCAGATGCTCTTCTGACCTCCATCATCCAATCACGTACAAGCAAAAATGCATTTTTTTTGATTTTCCTTGCACGTGATTGGGTGTTCTTTGCAAAGTGAAGCCTTGCCTTGATTACTAAGCTTTGGAGTAACTGCACTTGCAAAGTGCACAGTCTATTTGCGTTTAGTAAATCAACCCCCATATGTTACAACGTATTTGCTCAGCGGTCTTACAAACGAAATTTTTTGGGAAAAAATACACTTTTTTAAAATAAAAATAAGAAAACAGTATAGTTAACCCAATTTTTTTCTTTAATGTAAAAGATAATGTTACGCTGAGTAAATTGATACCTAAAATGTCATGCTTCAAAACTGCACCCACTTGTGGAATGACTTTGGTACTTAAAAATCTACATAGGCGATGTTTAAAAATGTCTACAGGTTACCAGTTTTGAGTTACAGAGGTGGTCTAGTGCTGGAATTATTGCTCTCTCTCTAACGATCGCAGAAATACCTCACATGTGTGGTTTGAACACCGTTTACATACGTGGGCGTGACTTGGGGTGATGGGGTGATGGGGCGCTTAAAGTGTATTTATTTTTTTATTATGTATTTCACTTTTATTTTTACACTGTCCCTTAAAAAATTTATTTTTTGATCACTTTTATTCCTATTACAAGGAATGTAATAGAAATAAGCAGGACAGGGTCCCTTTAATGTGACATCTGGGGTCAAAAAGACCCCAGATCTAACATTTACACTTAAAAGCAAAAAAAAAATGGGCCCTTTAAGGCCGCAGGGCGGAAGTGACGTTTGACGTCGCTCTGGTCCTCCAAGGGCATAGAGTCAAGTGGGGGCAATCTTGCCCTCACTCAACTTTCTGCCCATCCATCCCAGGGATCGGATTATTTCTGCCGCTACTAGGAGCCATTAGCGGCCCATAAAAGTGATCTTGCTGCAAATCCGACGCTGAGAACACTTTTATGTTAAAGCGAACCGCTCACTGTTTAAAAATATACTGGGGTTATGGCAGCTATCTGCTGCCATACCTCCGGTATTTAACGTCAAAGTAGTGACGTATATATACAGTATATATACAGTCCAGAAGTGGTTAAGGTCCACTGAATCACCCTCTTTTAACCACTTCAGCCCCGGAAGAATTTTCCCCCTTCCTGACCAAGCCCTTTTTTGCGATACAGCACTGCGTCGCTTTAATGTTGTACACAAACAAAATTGACGTCCTTTTTTCCCACAAATAGAGCTTCCTTTTGGTGGTATTTGATCACATCTGCGTTTTTATTATTTTTTGCACTATAAACAAAAAAAGAGCAACAATTTTGAAAAAAAAAGCAATATTTTTTACTTTTTGCTATAAAAAAATATCCCCAAAAAATATATAAAAAACAAATTTCTTCCACAGTTTAGGCCAATATGTATTCTTCTACATATTTACATATATACATAGATTGGTTTGCGCAAATGTTATCACGTCTACAAAATAGGGGATAGATTTATAGCATTTTTTTATTATTTTTTTTTACTAGTAATGGCGGCGATCTGCGATTTTTATTGGGACTGCAACATTATGGCAGACACATCGGACACTTTTGACTCCATTTTGGAACCATTGGCATTTATACAGCGATCAGTGCTATAAAAATACCCTGATTACTGTAAAAATGTCACTGGCAGGGAAGGGGTTAACACTCTGGGGCGATGAAGGGGTTAACTGTGTTCCCTATGTGTGTTTCTAACTGTAGGGGGAGGGGACAGACCTAGAGGAAATGACAGATCATGTTTCCTAGCTATTAGATCTGTCACGCTTTTTATTAATAATTTTTTCATATTAGTAATGGCGGCGATCTGATCTGATTTTTATCGTGACTGCGACATTATGGCGAACAGATCGGACACTTTTGACACTATTTTGGGACCATTGGCATTTATACAGCGGTCAGTGCTATAAAAATGTGCGGATTACTATGTAAATGTCACTGGCAGGGGAGGGGTTAAACACTAGGGGGCGATCAAGGGGTTAACTGTGTTCCCTCAGCATGTTCTAACTGTAGGGGGGATGGGCTCCCTAGAACATGACAGAGATCACAGGGAGCAGTAGATCCCTGTCATGTTGCTAGGCAGAAGAGGGAAATGCCTTGTTGCCTTGCATCTCCCCGTTCTGCCTCTTTGAGCCATGATCGCGGGCCACCGGCGGACATCGAGTATGGGTACATTGTTTTGCGCACCGTGCCACTTTGCCAACGTATATCGACGTGAGCCGGTCGGAAAGTGGTTAAAAATGCACAGATGTTTTATAGCATCTGAAAGCCATGATGTTCAACTTCAAACACGGCCAAATTCATTATCAGGCCACTTTTTGCGATACAGCACTGCGTTACTTTAACTGACAATTGCGCGGTCATACAACGCTGTATTCAAATATAATTTATGCCATTTTTTTCTCACAAATATAGCTTTCTTTTGGTGGTATTTGATCACCACAAAAAAGACAGGCAATTGTGAAAAAAATAAAACAATATTTATTACTTTGTGCTATAAAACATGTCCAAAAAAAATAAAAAAAATAATCAAATTTCTTCATAAATTTAAGCCAACATGTATTGTTCTACATGTTTTTGGTAAAAAAAATCCCAATAAGCATATACTGATTGGTTTACGTGACCGTTATCGTGCCTACAAACTATGGTATATATTTATGGAATTTTTTATTTTATTTTTTATACTAGTAATGGTGGCGATCAGCGACTTTTAGCAGGACCGCGTTATTGCGGCGAACAATCTGGCACTAACTGACACTTTTGACACTTTGCGGGAACCAGTGACACCAATACAGTGATCAATGCTAAAAAAATGCACTGTCACTGTACTAATGAAACTGGGGTTAAACATCTAGGGTAATCAAAGGGTTAACAGTGTGATTAGCCAGTGTTTTTGTGTACACAGTGTGATGCTTTTATTAGAGGAAGAGATGGATTTTAGTCCCTGCCTTGCAGGAAAAAAAATGCATCCCTTTCCCTGTGTCAGAATGGAGATCTGCCTTGTTTACATACCAGTGGACATCGAATGCCCGGCACCCCGCAGATCGACTTCTGGTGTGAATAATCACAGCAAAAATGGCCCGTCTGGCAATACATACGCATACCTCCCAACATTTTGAGATGGGAATGAGGGACACCTATCAGCAAAAGTATGCAGGCATAGGACACACCCCCTGGCACGCCCCCTTAAAGGAGAATTGTACAAAAAAAAAAACAAGATGCTTTTTTTACCACTACTATTCCTTTATATTGGCTTTTGAAATGTACAAATGCAGCAATTTAGAAACCAGATGAAAGGTTTAGCACTGGGAAACACTTTTTGATAGATAAAAAGTGCATTTTATATACAACTATATGGATCAGACTAAAATGAGGGACAAATGAGGAGGAATGAGGGACAGAGGGACATTGCTCCAAATCAGGGACAGTCCCTCGAAATCAAGGACAGTTGGGGGCTATGCATATGCGCCCCCTGAAGGCGGAAGTGCAGGATCATGTGTATATATCTATCTATATATCTATATATATATATATATATATAGATATATATATATATATATGTGTGATCTGGTGCAGAGCTGCTGCCCTGTAGCAGTATAACTATTATAGGCCGGTCAGCAAGTAGTTAAAATACCAAGCTGGTTATTTATAAAACATTCATTGGCCAAATGTCACATACATTCATGCAGGTCAGACAAAATTCTCTTTATTTTCTGTAATATAATAATTCCTATGATCATCAGCTTCATCTAGTAGCCACAATGCGGTCTAGTTATGTATGAGTATATATACCGCTAGCTGGAGCTGACAAGCATAAGAATTAATCTATTACAGAAAATTCAAGGAAAGTGTATCTGGTCCATACAAATGTATATGACATTCATCCAACAGAGGTTTATAAATAGACCCCCAAGAGTTCACAACTGAATTTTCTACAACTACAGAAAATATCTTAAAAAACCCATGGAACATCCGCACTACCACTAAACCAAAACAAACCAATAGCAGCCCTATGCCTTCAGTTATACCCCAAAGCTCTCTTTGCAATAGTTCCTGCATGCTCCTGCCAAGCAGAACCCACAATACGGTTAGCTTAACACTGTGAACATACGGTACTTATACGGGGGGGGGGGGGGGGGGGGTGACCTCATTCTTCATTGTCTAATAAGAAATCTGGCTGCGTACAAAGATGTGATAGTCCTGTATTCCTTAATATTCCTTAACAATAAAAGATAAAGTGGTGTCACTGTCCTAACTATGCTGTGACAGAGATGTATAAATCACAAAAGCAGTTTTCATACAGTATAAACATGTAATCCATATCTCACAACTTTTTGAGATGGGAACGAGGGACACCTATTAGCAAAAGTATGTAGGCATACCCCCACCACGCCCCCACCACGGAGAATTATACAAAAAAAAATGTATTCGTTTAAACCAACTTTTTTTTACCACTACTATTCCTTTATATTTGCTTTTGACCTTTACAAATGCAGCAATTCAGAAATCGGATGAAAGGTTTAGCACTGGGAAACACTTTTTGAAAGATAAATAGTACATTTTATATGCAACTTTATAGGTCAGAGCAAAATGAGGGACAAATGAGGAGGAAAGAGGGACAGAGAGACTTTGTTCCCAATCAGGAAATCAGGGACAGTCCCTCGAAATCAGGGACAGTTGGGAGTAGGGATGAGCCGAACACCCGCCGGTTCGGTTCACACCAGAACCTGCGAACAGACCGAAAGTTTGTGCAAACATTAGAACCCTATTAAATACAATGGATGCAAACGTTCGGAATCTAAAGTGCTATTTATAACGGCTAATATGTATGTTATTGTCTTAAACAGGGTTTGGGGACCCGGGTCCTGCCCCAGGGGGACATGTATCAATGCAAAAAAAAGTTTTAAAAACTGCAGTTTTTTCATGAGCAGTAATTTTAATGATGCATAAAGTGAAAAAAAAAAAAAGTGAAATATTCCTTTAACCACTTTAAATCCACGCTATAGCCGAATGACTGCCACAGCGCGGATGTCAATTCCCGGGAGGCCGTCATATGACGGCCTCCCCTGTGCACGCTCCCTGCGCGTGCCCTTCAGGGCGCGTGCGGAGGGCGCTGTGAGTCTCTGAGACTCGGGTGATCAGCGATCCGAGTAAGGGGCGGGTCCCGGCACCTTACCATGTGATCAACTGTCAGCCAATGACAGCTGATCACATGATGAAAACAAAACCTTGGTGATCGTTTTTTTTTTATCCTCACGCTGACAGCGGAGGAAAAAAAAAAAAAAAAGCCGATCACCGGCTCATTTTAAAGGGACATCGGTCCCGAAATGTCAGAGGCAATTATGCCTCATGTAATGCCCACAAGTGCCACCTGTCAATGCCCATAACTGCCACCTGTTAATGCCCATAAGTGCCACCTATCAATGCCCACAAGTGCCACCTATCAATGCCCACAAGTGCCACCTATCAATGCCCACAAGTGCTGCCAATCAGTGCCACCTAAAAGTGCTGCCTATCAGTGTAACCCATCAGTGCCCATCACTGCTACCCATCAGTGCCCATCACTGCCACCTATCGGTGCCCGTCACTGCCGCCTCATCAGCATACATCAATGATGGACAAAAATTACCCATTTAAAATTTTTATAACAAAATAAAAAAAAAAAAACATTATTTTTTTTTTTAATTCAGTCTTTTTTAACAAAAAATAAAAATCGCAGAGGTGATCAAATACCACCAAAAGAAAACTCTTTTTGGGGGGGAAAAGTCATAAAAATTTAATTTGGGTACAGATTTGTATGACCACGCAATTGTCATTCAAAATGCGACAGCGCTGAAAGCTGAAAATTAGTCTGGATAGGAGGGGGGTTTAAGTGCCCAGTAAGCAAGTGGTTAAATATCGTACCTGGGGGTTTCTAAAGTATGCCTGTGAAGTGGCATGTGTTTCCCGTGTTTAGAACTGTCCCTGCCTATCCTGCATTCTCCCTGAACGCCAACACACGACACCCACTGTAACAGCACAAGGTTTACAAGAAAAGCACAGCTGACATTGTCCCTGCCTATCCTGCTCTCTCCCTGCACGCCAACACACTACACAATGCCGCCACGCTGGCGGCCTTATATAGTATGGGGCGTGTACTAAACCCCCCTGAGCTATAATTGGCCACAGGCATCCTGCCTATGGCCAATTATTGATCTCCTCGCTGCCGGCGCTGTGATTGGCCAAGCATGCGGGGTCACAGTGCATGCTTGGCCAATCATGAGCCAGCAATGCACTGCGATGGCGCAGTGCATCGTGGTCCGTTCGTGTCACACAAATTTGGTGCGAACGGCCCACAAAGTTCTGGCTTCGACGAACGAGCGAACGCCTGATGTTCAATTCGAACATGAGTTTGAAATCGAACACCGAGCTCATCCCTAGTTGGGAGCTATGATGTAATCTGTGTATACCATTAAAGATTTCAACGTATAGGAGAATTAAAAGGAACTTGATGAACTTGATGAAACAAATTAAAACACCTGTACTTGTAAACCATAAACATGATGATAATCTGAGGATTTAATTATGAGTATGTCATTTTCAAAACTTGTAAAGCACAATAACTTGGATTTGCAAACACCTGTACTTGTAAACCATAAACATGATGATAATCTGAGGATTTAATTATGAGTATGTCATTTTCAAAACTTGTAAAGCACAATAACTTGGATTTGCAAAATCACCGCTTTTTGCTTTGGCCATGGTGTATGTAGATCTCTATTACCAATATTTGCTGTCTCACATATACATAGCATATTAGACTTTGTTTGGTTTGTGAGATCACATGGTTCTGCAAGATGCAACCAGTTTCTTCTGACCCTGAACTCCAATGCCTGGGAGATATGTCATCTTTATCAAAGCCATAGTAATTGTATGTTGCAGGAGCATGTGAGATTTACACAATCCTCACCCTAAAGAAAGAGGAGGCATAGTAATCTGTCCACTTGACCAGGAAATTAGAAGATTAACATAAATCACAGAATAGTAATTAGGCAGTATTTAGCAAAGAGAAAGAAGACAAATTGCAATGAGGTCAGGCCAAAGATATTTTGGTTCATACGTTTACCAGTATGTGATAATAGCATTGCCATGAGTTCTTGCGAAATGTATTGCAAGTTGCAATTGAATAAGGTAATACTGTACTTATGGTGAAGAGGTTTTGTTATTAGATTGTAGTGGTATTCAATGGCTTGTATTATACA
Organism: Lithobates sylvaticus; assembly: GCA_028564925.1. Classification (NCBI taxonomy): domain Eukaryota; kingdom Metazoa; phylum Chordata; class Amphibia; order Anura; family Ranidae; genus Lithobates; species Lithobates sylvaticus. The sequence goes on along the minus strand of CM053026.1, from coordinate 201,475,157 downwards.
TTTACTATAAAAGTGTAACTGTAGTGGGTAGCATTTCCCTGTAGCTGGCAGTATTGAACTCATAGTTGTTGAACTCATCGGGTGCCCAGAGCAAAGATGCCAAACTGCCCCAAACCTCCCAGACTCTTGATCCCAAGCAAATTGGAGCCACTTATATGCCATCAAGGAAAATCTCTGCTGATATATTCTAGGCTTCTGCCTTTACTGTTGAACTGCCCAGGGACACTGTGAGGCCAGGGTGTACAGGGAACTGGAACCGTCCATCTAGTCCAAGCCAGCCTAAGTCCTGTAAAAATCAAGTTGTTTTTCCCAAATTCAATTTCCTTTCAGTTTATCTGCCTTCTTGCCTCTATTCCTTCAGATTTCACGTGTCCCGGTAATGACTCATCTCCTTATTTGACATTAAAAACTTCCCATTGTCTCCTGGACCAGTCACCTAACAAACCCAAGACCTCACTCTAAAATGTAGGCCTTAGATGTTTTTCTTACCTTTCTTCTTATATTACTAGACCACAAAAGCAGACTCTGAAGGACCTTGCTGCTAGCAAATTTTTGAATCCCCTTCATCGCAGACCTGAAGTTCTCTTCAAGGCTTATAGTTCCCAAGCAGTGGGACACCCTGGTGTCTCTAAGCCCCTTTCCATAATTTCTAATCACTTATGGTGGCCCTCATTGAGAAAATATGTAACTCTATACACTTAAAATTGTGAAACCTGTGCCAGGTCTAGGTCTTCAAGAACCAAGCCTCCCAGCCTTCTCGTGCCTTTTTCTATTCCAATTCATCCATGCTTGGTTACACTACAATTTGCAAAAAATATATATATAAAGGGCGCAAAGGAATCAGTACAAAAATCAAATGTCAAATTAATAATATACAATGTGTATGTAATCAATAAAATAAACCATAATCAGAAATATCCATAATAATCATATGTGAACAAATCTTCTTGTGTATGCTCCAACACCGTGAAAAATAAAGTGCAAACGTGCTTCAATAAACTTGTTTAAAGTGCTTTCCCCATGTTGATGAGGACAAGGGCCTTTTCCCAACAACCCTGGCCATTTGTTGTCGGGGTCTGCGGGCGGGGGGCTTATTGGAATCTGGGAGCCCCCTTTAATAATCCCAGCCCCCCACCCTATGTGAATGAGTATGGGGTACATCGTACCCCTACTCATTCACCTGGGGAAAAAAGTGTCAATAAAAAAAAACACACTACACAGGTTTTTAAAGTAATTAATTAGGCAGCTCTGGGGGTCTCTTCTGACTTCAGGGTTCTTTTCCGACTTCTCCACGCTTTCCGGTGTCTTCTGTCGGGCTCCTCCACTATCGTCTGCTCTTTTGCTAGTTGTTGCCCGGTCTTCTCCGTTGTTTTCTTCCCTCTTCTCTTCTTCCGATGTTGACTCGACGTTCTCTCCCGCTATAATGCCGTGTGCACGCTGCGCAACAACTTATATAGGCATGGGTGGGGTCACTGGGTGATGCCATCCGGTGACCCCGCCCCTTATGACGTCACAGTCCCGGGGCATGATGGGAATGTGACTTTATAAGGGGCGGGGTCACCGGATGACATCACTCGGTGTCCCCGCCCCATGCCTATATAAGGTGTTGCCTACCACGCACACGGCATTACAGCAGGAGAGAACGTTGAGTCAACATCGGAAGAAGAGAAGAGGGAAGAAGACAACAGAGAAGAACGGGCAACCGCTAGCAAAAGAGCATGCAAAAGAGATCTATCCTGCACTGAACTCCGCTGCTTTATTAGGCACCACCTCAAGTGGGAATAATAACTCCTGTGTCCAGGGCCAATCATTCTTAGGTAATCACTTCATGAATGGCTAATAGATGCAGACACTGCAATGAGAATAGATGCAGACACTGTCAGGTTCCCATTGCTTTCAATGGAGCTCCCTACTGGCACCTATTTCCATTGATCTCCTCTGAGTCTACTGCAGATAATCCCAAATGGCCCCATTTGCAAGTGCGCATGGAACTTAAAGTGATTGTAACCGATTACCTTGTAAAACAGCCCTGTGCAGCGGGGGCATGTCAGGACAAGTCTGATCTTAGGAGGAGAGTACATTGAGTTCCCAGCATAGCTTGAGAACTGACACAGTGTGCTCTCCTGCATAGTGTGGTCAGTTTTTAATAGGAAAGCAGAGGAGCTAGCAGGAACACCAGGGATTTCACACAAAGGAACCAATACCAAGAGAACAGGATATTTTTCTCATACAAGTACATGGTACAGCAGGCACATATCAGGAATATGAAGTTTTGGGGTAACAAAAGTTGTAAACCTCAGGCATGAAATATGAACAAAACATATCCCTCTATAGTGTGTACTTGTCTCAATTAAAAGCACTAAGGCCGCTTTCACATAAGCTGTACGATCAGGTCCGCCTGTCAGTTTTTCAGGTGGACCTAATCAGACCCTTCGATCACCCCTATGGAGCAGTGGATGTGATCAGTAACATGTCCACTGACATCCGCTGCTATCCGATCCTATCCTGTTCACCAAATCCAGACAGATGGTGGTTCTATCTTCCATCCATCTGGCGGATTGGATATGATTCAGTGAAAACGGACAGGTGGCCCGTTTTCACCTGATTTCCCCATAGGGGAGAGCGGGACTGGGTCACTATGCAGAGCGGAGACGGACCTGTCAACCGCCTACTCAGCGGGGATCAGCAGAGCGCTTCCCCACTGAGCAAGCAGAGTCCATCAGGCGGAGGCGCCAATGTGAAAGGGGCCTAAGGGGTTGATTTACTAAAACTGGTGCAGCTGTGCATAGTAGATTATTAGCTTATTTAATTAAGCTTTGACAGGCAGGCAGAGCTGCACCAGATTTTGCACTCTCAATTTTTAGTAAATGAACCCCTACATGTCATTTGTGTCTGCTGCTTTCTTCTTCTGCCATCAGCATGAATCACTTCTGACAATTTTTCCTGACACCAAGAGAAAAAAGGTAACAGGGGAGGGAGCTTCAGCAGATTGACAGATTCAGCTCTGTTCCTGTGTGCTGTGTGAAGGGGGTGTGTCTCTTCCCTCCAATCAGCTCTCAGACCTCCCCTCACTGAGCTATACATTTGTTTTCTATTTTTTGGGCTTGTTACCTGGAGATCTAGCCAGTAAGTCTAGTATGTATTAACTTACTTTAACAGACAAGCTGTCCAGCAAATGTTCTGCTTTTTGCTCTGTAAATTGCTTCTGAAACCCACATATTCCAAGAGCCATTTTACGGAAATGTATAAAGTCTGAATCTAAAGGATCTAAGTTATCCCAGTATCACTTAAAATTCCAAACTATCTGGAAGGTTAAAGTGGTTGTAAACCCACACATATACCTAGTGAAGGAAACATCCTCAGGTGATACACCGAGATGAAACAAATCCTCCTACATAAGTTGTATATGTTTATCTGCATTGTTCTCTTCCCTACAGCCATTCAAAGTGCAGAATTTATGTTTTATCTGAGAATTCTGAAAAAAGGGGGCAGAGAACTGAAGCCTGCACAGAATCCTGACCTCAACCCGATAGAACACCTTTGGGATGAATTAGAGCGGAGCCAGGTCTTCTCGTCCACATCAGTGCCTGACCTCACAAATGGTCAAACATTCCCATAGACACTCTCCTAAACCTTGCGGACAGCCTTCCCAGAAGAGTTGAAGTTGTTATAGCTGCAAAGGGTGGGCCAACGCAATATTAAACCCTATAGACTAAGACTGGGATGCCATTAAAGTTCATGTGTGTGTAAAGGCAGGTGTCCCAATACTTTTGGTAATATAGTGCATATATATATATATACTTAACGTTCCTTAAGACTAAATAATATACACTGAATTGGGTTATTTTTACCAAAGAAATGTAGCAGAATAAATTTTGAGTTAAATTTATGAAGAACAATTATTTATTTGCAAAATTTTATAACAGGAATTAAAGAGGAGGGCCCACGAAAAAAATTTTTTTAAAAGTCAGCAGCTACAAATACTGCAGCTGCTGACTTTTAATAATCGGAGACTTACCTGTCCCGGGGTCCAGCGATGCGGGGGAACGAGACCCCCCCTCGTTCCCTGCTCCGCTCGCGGCGCCGGCATTCTTAATGTGGGCACCCGGCTGTGGCTTCACAGCCGGGCACCCACTGCGCATGCGCGGGCGGCGCCGTGCGACGTGATTCGACGCTCACTCATCTGGGACACATGACAGGTCCCAGATGACTGTGCGGCGCCTAGGGGAAGTGATGTCATTGCCCGGGCAATGAAGGTGGCCCCTAGCAACAGGCATTTAGAGGTGAGTAAAACATTTTTTTTTTCCAATTATTTTTTTTTTCTTTTTTTTTATGATTTTTTTTTGGGTGGCAACACCACTTTAAGTAAAAAACTTTTTTTTTTTAACTTTTTGGTCTTTTTCATTTATTTAGCAAAAAATGTAAAACCTAAGTGTAATTAAAGTGGGGTTTCACCTTCCAAAAATTTTTTTTAAAAGTCAGCAGCTAAAAAAAAAGTCGCTGCTGACTTTTAATAAGTACACTTACCTTCCCAGGGCGCCCGCGATGTCCTTCGTGGAGGCCGAGATGTCCCTCGGCTATCCGGATCCAGCGCTGCCATCCTCACTAAGGGAAACGGCTTCACGCGGCCTACTGCGCATGCGCGAGTGTCATTTGTGAATGGGGAACGCGGTGTGTTGTGGGGCACAGTTCCCATAACACACCGCGCTCCATTCACCTGAAGACGGAAGAAAAGAAGATCACCGCGGCGCTGGAGGAGGCAGATTAGGACGATCTGCCTAGCAACAGCCATTTCTGGTAAGTTTTTTTTTTTTCATTGTTACTAACATTTTTACCAGTTTTCATTTTTAGGGTGTGCCACCACTTTAAATACCATCAAAGGAAAGCTCAAGTTGTGTGAAAAAAATGATACAAATTTAGTTTGGGTGCACTGTTGCATGACTGAGTAATTGTCATTCAAAGTGTGACACAGCTGAAAGCTGAAAATTGGCCTTGGCAGGAAGGGGGTAAAAGTGCCCAGTATTGAAGTGGTTAAGAACTGGCAAGCAGCAATGTAATAATAGTTTTTGGGATTAATACTACTGTATATTAGCCAATAGGAGTATCACTCACTCCAAACCTTCTACATTGCTAGATGGATAACACAGTGCAACACTCTACTACTGATTTATTACCTAGAACAATGATGTAAACACATGTAAACCAGGTTTTATTAAAAACGTGTTAGCATTCCAATTACATTTTACAAGTACCTTCCCTAAGACAAATGACAAGCTGCAAAACCAGCTCCAAATGCCAAGCACTCTATCATTATTATTGTCCTGGTGTAGATTACCATCAGCAGTGTCTCTTGGGAGCCCCTAGCGGCTATACGTGATACTGCAGCTCCCGGCTTCTTCCTGGGTGACCTCGTTTCCATGGTGACCGCATTGCACCTGAGCTCGGTGCCCGTGTAGCTCTCCGTGAGAGGATTAGGAGCCGCGAAGGGCCCGGAGGGCTCCGGAGCTTCCTCAGGGGGCACCGTACTGCAGCCAGAGGTCAGAGCCCTGACAGCGGTCGTATACTGTACAGCAAACGTGAGCTGAGAGCTGCGGTCAGCAAGAGGCCTCCCGTCATGCATCGCTTTATTGTGACTGGTATCTCGGGGAGATAGGGGACAGCCGGACTGAGGGACCGACCGGGCCAGCCGACATGACACGCCTCATGAGCTGCATGGCATAGGAGGCTTCTTCTGTGTAATCCACACCTATTGTGGGGTAAGAGCACCGCCATACGGTTATGTATTAGATCATAGCATTGTGCCTTCTACTACTACTCCTATCCTCCTTATACACTATCCTCCTCATACACTATCCTCATACCCTGTCCTCCTCATACCCTGTCCTCCTCATACCCTGTCCTCCTCATACACTGTCCTCCTCATACACTGTCCTCCTCATACCCTGCCCTACTCATACCCTGTCCTCCTCATACCCTGTCCTCCTCATACCCTGTCCTCCTCATACCCTGCCCTACTCATACCCTGTCCTCCTCATACACTGTCCTCCTCATACCCTGTCCTCCTCATACCCTGTCCTCCTCATACCCTGTCCTCCTCATACCCTGTCCTCCTCATACCCTGTCCTCCTCATACCCTGTCCTCCTCATACACTGTCCTCCTCATACACTGTCCTCCTCATACCCTGTCCTCCTCATACACTGTCCTCCTCATACACTGTCCTCCTCATACCCTGCCCTACTCATACCCTGTCCTCCTCATACACTGTCCTCCTCATACACTGTCCTCCTCATACACTGTCCTCCTCATACACTGTCCTCCTCATACCCTGTCCTCCTCATACCCTGTCCTCCTCATACCCTGCCCTCCTCATACCCTGCCCTCCTCATACCCTGCCCTCCTCATACACTGCCCTCCTCATACACTGTCCTCCTCATACACTGTCCTCCTCATACACTGTCCTCCTCATACCCTGTCCTCCTCATACACTGTCCTCCTCATACACTGCCCTCCTCATACCCTGTCCTCCTCATACACTGTCCTCCTCATACCCTGCCCTACTCATACCCTGTCCTACTCATACCCTGTCCTACTCATACCCTGTCCTCCTCATACACTGTCCTCCTCATACACTGTCCTCCTCATACACTGTCCTCCTCATACCCTGCCCTCCTCATACCCTGCCCTCCTCATACCCTGCCCTCCTCATACACTGCCCTCCTCATACACTGTCCTCCTCATACACTGTCCTCCTCATACACTGTCCTCCTCATACACTGTCCTCCTCATACCCTGTCCTCCTCATACACTGTCCTCCTCATACACTGTCCTCCTCATACCCTGCCCTCCTCATACCCTGTCCTCCTCATACACTGTCCTCCTCATACCCTGCCCTCCTCATACCCTGTCCTCCTCATACACTGTCCTCCTCATTAAGGATAAGCTCAAGCGTTTTCGCGACCCCGCCAGGAAGTTGGCATTGCGGAGCGCTTATCACAAGCACTGAGACATTTTCCTGATCCGCTGCAGAGATCGAGAAATGTCTCACTGCTTGTGATAAGCGCTCCGCAGTGCCAACTTCCTGGCGGGGTCTGCACGTGCGGTTGCGAAAACGCTTGAGCTCATCCTTACTCTTCATATATTGTCCTCATACACCCACCTCCTCATACAATATCCTCTTCATACATCAACCTCCTCGTACCCAGATCTCTTCCTACACCGACCTCTTCGTACCCCAATCTCCTCATACACTATCCTTCTCATACAACATCCCCCTCATACACACCAACCTTCTCGTAGTCGTACTCCAGTACACTATACTATCATACACTAGTATGATATATCATCCTATGTATACTATCATACACTATCCTCCTCGTACCCACATCTCCTCATACAACATCCTCCTCATACACAACCTCCTCGTACCCCAATCCCTTCATACACTGTCCTTTTCGTACCCCAAACTCTTCATGCACTAGCCTCCTCGTACCAAGATCTACTCTTACAGAATCCTCCTTATACACAGATCTCCTCATACAGTGGTGTATACACCGCTCTCAAACTGCCCCAAAGATGCTGCCTACGGGACTTTTTTTCCCGTCCCACAAGCACATCACCCCAATGTGAAAGCACTCAGGCTTTCACACTGGGGAGGCATGAGAGGCACTAAAACGCCTGAAAAGCACCTAAGGGTGAAAGGGGTCTTACACAGGTAAGCACACAGAGGGCGATATTTACTAAAGGAAAATCCACTTTGCACTGCAAGTGCACTTGGAAGTAAAGTCACTGTAAATCCGAGGGGGACATGCAAGGGAAATAAACAGCATTTTAGCTTGCACATGATTGGATGATAAAATCAGCAGAGCTTCCACTTTTCCGATCTACCCCTTAGATTTAGAGCGACTGCACTTCCAAGTGCACTTGCAGTGCAAAGTGGATTTGCCTTTTGTAAATAACCCCCAGTGTGAATTTACCATTTGGCCTTGTTCACACAGGCGTACTTAAGTGTATGTTTATGCGAGGGGCCTGTTTGCCCACACAGGAATGTACTGGTTTTCTGTGCATCCCCATGCAGGCAGTCCCATTCATATCAGTTTTGATGCAATGGCTGCACAGACACAGCCGCTGCTCACAATTGGCAAGTTTAAATACTTGGTGTTCCAATAATAATGTGCTATAAATACCCAATTCATAGATCATAACGTGCTAAAGTGTCCAATTAAAAATAGTCCATATTTGTATCCATTGTGCTTCAAAAGTACTCTGTGCTCCCCTCCTTTTGTCTTCACACTCACCAGACCAAGATAATGTACTCGCTTTGTATATGTACAAACAGCACTCATCTCCACTGCTTTGGCTTTAGATGGGTAGATGTTCCTCTGTTTTGTTCCGTTATGCATGTTAGGGGACATAAATCAGGCAATACCCCATGGGGAGAACCACGAGGCGTCTCTCTAAGAGGATAGGCTAACATAGTGACAATTTTACCCTTGCGTATACCCATGTGAACGAGGTCTTTAAAACTATTCTATACATTTTATATGTGTTTAGAAATGTGCTATAAATATACATGTATGTCATGCAGTGTGAATAAGGGTGGGCAGCCTTATCACTGAAGAAATAATAGGTGATGCTGTAAAAGAGGGCGCATAGTTAATTTTGGAGCCGCTCTGCGTGCATGATGCCAGATCTGTGACTGTACATTACACCCAGCTCTGCCAATGTACATGTGCTCTTAGACAATGATAGTAGGCAATCCATCAAAACTCTTCTTGTTTGTTCATTTCTGCCGCATACCCATGAGTGCCTCTACCACTTTCTATGTTACTTTGCTGCAGTGCAGCTGGCCTGGTATCCCTGGGCAGTGTGCTGGGACTTCTAATGGATTTAATGTGTACACTGGATATATAGCTAGCAGCACGTCTGGATAAGCAGGCTTAGAAACAGGCTCCGTACATTTATCTCAAAATTCATTTAGAAACTAGTAAATGTGTGACTGCTAATATAAACAGCAAGAGCAGAGCCTGCTGGGCACAGGACATACCAGACTGGGCTTGTACAGAAGCTGCAGATACAATACTATGGGGGAGTTGCTGCAATGTCTGCACAAGCAGGAAGTGTAAAAGTCAGAACTTTTTCATTTTTGTTTTGAAGAGTGGGGAAGAAATGGATGTTATCCCTGTGTCAGTGCAAGAAATGGGTGTTATCCCTATGTCAATGCAAGAAAATGATGTTATCCCTGTGTCAATGCAAGAAATGGGGGGGCGGGGGGGGAGAGAGGAATGGGTGTAAATGGGAATTGAAGGATACAGTGATAAAAATCCATAGCGTTCTAATGTATCCCCACTTTGCTACAACAAGAATTTTGTTGCCATTTCTCTTCCTATTAAAGAGATTTTCCATGACTTTCTGTCCCTCTGACCACCTGTGTAACCCTTCCTCACTATATTCAAAGAAAATGTATGTATTTGAGTATACAGTAGTCACGGGTGCAGTATATAGTAGACATGGGAACTGTCAAAAAATTCGTTTCGTTTCGTTTCGTCCCGTTTCGTATATAAAAAAATTCGTAATTCGTGTACGAAATTCCGTTCGAATTCGTACGAAATACGAAATTCGGACGAATCGTAATTTTTTTTTTTCCGAATCGTTAGTAAAGTTACGAATCGTTACGAATCGTTACGAATCGTTAACGCGGCTAATGAATTGTTGGTTCTCATAACACAGAGAACAATTCGAATCCAACTACAAATATCGAATTTCAATTTCAAGTTACGAATCGTTACGAATCGTTAGTAAATCCAACTACCAATATCGAATTTCAACTAATTTGAACGAAATTATTATAGCAGATATAACGAATGAATTCGAATGAATTCGAATGACAAAGTGTCATTTTTGCAGAAAAAAAAAAGCGTAGGGGTCCCCCCAAATTCAATAACCAGGCCCTTCAGGTCTGGGATGGATATTAAGGGGGACCCCAGCCAAAAAAAAAAAAAAAAAAATGGCGTGGGGTCCCCCCCAAATATCCATACCAGACCCTTCAGGTCTGGGATGGATTTTAAGGGGAACCCCAGCCAAAAAAAAAAAAAATGGCGTGGGGTCCCCCATAAAATCCATACCAGACCCTTTATCCGAGCACGCAACCTGGCAGGCCGCAGGAAAGGAGGGGGGGACGAGAGCGGCCCCCCCTCCCGCCTGAACCGTACCAGGCCACATGCCCTCAACATTGGGAGGATGCTTTGGGGGTCTGAGACCCCCAAAGCACCTTGTCCCCATGTTGATGAGGACAAGGGCCTCTTCCCCACAACCCTGGCCGGTGGTTGTGGGGGTCTGCGGGCGGGGGCTTATCGGAATCTGGAAGCCCCCTTTAACAAGGGGACCCCCCAGATCCCGGCCCCCCCCTGTGTGAAATGGTAAGGGGGTACAAATGTACCCCTACCATTTCACCAAAAAAGGTGACAAAAATGGTAAAAATTACAGGAGACAGTCTTTGACAATTCCTTTATTAAAATCTTCTTTCTTCTTTCTTCTGGTCTTCCTTTCTTCATCTTCTCCTTCCGTCATCTTCTTCCATCTTCTTCTTCCTTCGATTCGCTTCTTCTTGCTCCGGTCTTCTCGTCCTTCTCGTCTGGCATCGGCGTCGTCGTCTCTTCTCGCAGGCCGCTCCTCGCAATGGGAGGCTCCCGCTCTGTGAGGCTCCGCTCCGCTGACAGGTCTTTTATAACGAAGGCACCTGGTAACCCCGCCCCCTCTGACGCATGGGGACGTCATGTGTAATTCCCTATGGCTTTCCCCATGACGTCAGAGGGGGGCGGGGTCACCAGGTAAAGGAATTGTCAAAGACCGTCTCCTGTCATTTTTACCATTTTTGTCACCTTTTTTGGTGAAATGGTAGGGGTACTTTTGTACCCCCTTACCATTTCACACAGGGGGGCCGGGATCTGGGGGTCCCCTTGTTAAAGGGGGCTTCCAGATTCCGATAAGCCCCCCGCCCGCAGACCCCCACAACCACCGGGCACGGTTGTGGGGATGAGGCCCTTGTCCTCATCAACATGGGGACAAGGTGCTTTGGGGGTCTCAGACCCCCAAAGCACCCTCCCAATGTTGAGGGCATGTGGCCTGGTACGGTTCAGGCGGGAGGGGGGGCCGCTCTCGTCCCCCCCTCCTTTCCTGCGGCCTGCCAGGTTGCGTGCTCGGATAAGGGTCTGGTATGGATTTTATGGGGGACCCCACGCCATTTTTTTTGGCTGGGGTTCCCCTTAAAATCCATCCCAGACCTCAAGGGTCTGGTATGGATTTTGAGGGGGACCCTACGCCATTTTATTTTTATTTTTTTGGCTGGGGTCCCCCTTAATATCCATCCCAGACCTGAAGGGCCTGGTTATTGAATTTGGGGGGACCCCTACGCATTTTTTTATCAATGACTTCAATGAATGACAGTTCTCTGTATTACGGATCCGACAATTCATTTGCCGGCAATAGCCGCAAGTGATTTTAAATAGTTTTTTTTTCCTGCAAAAATGACACTGTGCAGGAACATTTCTCTATATTAGATATACTGAATCTCAAAGCATTCGAAGCATTCGTTATATCCGCTATTATAATTTCTTTCATATTAGTTGAAATTAGATATTTGTTAGTTGTTGTATTCGAATTGTTCTCTGTATTACGGGAATCGGCAATTAGCCGCGAGTGATTTTAAATGTCTTTTTTTCCTGCAAAAATTACACATTGTACAGAGAGAGTTGTAAGCACAGGAAACATGCCCCCTTCTATATACTATATACTCTATAGTATGCCTATGAAGGGGGGGGCATGTTTCCCGTGCTTAGAACTCTCTCTGTACAATGTGTCATTTTTGCAGGAAAAAAAGACACTTAAAATCACTCGCGGCTAATTGCCGATTCCCGTAATACAGAGAACAATTCGAATGTTGTATTGTAACTAACAAATATCTAATTTCAACTAATATGAAAGAAATTATAATAGCGGATATAACAAATGCTTCGAATGCTTCGAATGCTTCGAGATCCAGTATATCTAATATAGAGAACTGTTCCCGCACAGTGTCATTTTTGCAGGAAAAAAAAACTATTTAAAATCACTTGCGGCTATTGCCGGCAAATGAATTGTCGGATCCGTAATACAGAGAACAGTCATTCATTGAAGTCATTGATAAAAAAAATGCGTAGGGTCCCCCCAAATTCAATAACCAGGCCCTTCAGGTCTGGGATGGATATTAAGGGGGACCCCAGACAAAAAAATTTAAAAAAAATGGCGTAGGGTCCCCCTCAAAATCCATACCAGACCCTTGAGGTCTGGGATGGATTTTAAGGGGAACCCTAGCCAAAAAAAAATGGCGTGGGGTCCCCCATAAAATCCATACCAGACCCTTATCCGAGCACGCAACCTGGCAGGCCGCAGGAAAGGAGGGGGGACGAGAGCGGCCCCCCCTCCCGCCTGAACCGTACCAGGCCACATGCCCTCAACATTGGGAGGATGCTTTGGGGGTCTGAGACCCCCAAAGCACCTTGTCCCCATGTTGATGAGGACAAGGGCCTCATCCCCACAACCCTGGCCGGTGGTTGTGGGGGTCTGCGGGCGGGGGGCTTATCAGAATCTGGAAGCCCCCTTTAACAAGGGGACCCCCAGATCCCGCCCCCCCCTGTGTGAAATGGTAAGGGGGTACAAAAGTACCCCTACCATTTCACCAAAAAAGGTGACAAAAATGGTAAAAATGTCAGGAGACAGTCTTTGACAATTCCTTTATTAAAATCTTCTTTCTTCTTTCTTCTGGTCTTCCTTTCTTCATCTTCTCCTTCCGTCATCTTCTTCCATCTTCTTCTTCCTTCGATTCGCTTCTTCTTCCTCCGGTCTTCTCGTCCTTCTCGTCCGGCGTCGTCCTTCTCGTCCGGCATCGGCGTCGTCGTCTCTTCTCGCAGGCCGCTCCTCGCAATGGGAGGCTCCCGCTCTGTGAGGCTTCGCTCCGGCTGACAGGTCTTTTATAACGAAGGCACCTGGTGACCCCGCCCCCCCTCTGACGTCATGGTGAAAGCCATAGGGAATTCCACATGACGTCCCCATGCGTCAGAGGGGCGGGGTCACCATGTGCCTTCGTTATAAAAGACCTGTCAGCGGAGCGAAGCCTCACAGAGCGGGAGCCTCCCATTGCGAGGAGCGGCCTGCGAGAAGAGACGCCGATGCCGATGCCGGATGAGAAGGACGAGAAGACCGGAGGAAGAAGAAGCGAATCGAAGGAAGAAGAAGATGGAAGAAGATGACGGAAGGAGAAGATGAAGAAAGGAAGACCAGAAGAAAGAAGAAAGAAGATTTTAATAAAGGAATTGTCAAAGACTGTCTCCTGTCATTTTTACCATTTTTGCCACTTTTTTGGTGAAATGGTAGGGGTAGTACCCCCTTACCATTTCACACAGGGGGGGGCCGGATCTGGGGTCCCCTTGTTAAAGGGGGCTTCCAGATTCCGATAAGCCCCCCGCCCGCAGACCCCCACAACCACCGGGCACGGTTGTGGGGATGAGGCCCTTGTCCTCATCAACATGGGGACAAGGTGCTTTGGGGGTCTCAGACCCCCAAAGCACCCTCCCAATGTTGAGGGCATGTGGCCTGGTACGGTTCAGGCGGGAGGGGGGGCCGCTCTCGTCCCCCCCTCCTTTCCTGCGGCCTGCCAGGTTGCGTGCTCGGATAAGGGTCTGGTATGGATTTTATGGGGGACCCCACGCCATTTTTTTTGGCTGGGGTTCCCCTTAAAATCCATCCCAGACCTCAAGGGTCTGGTATGGATTTTGAGGGGGACCCTACGCCATTTTTTTTTTTTTGGCTGGGATCCCCCTTAATATCCATCCCAGACCTGAAGGGCCTGGTTATTGAATTTGGGGGGACCCCTACGCATTTTTTTATCAATGACTTCAATGAATGACAGTTCTCTGTATTACGGATCCGACAATTCATTTGCCGGCAATAGCCGCAAGTGATTTTAAATAGTTTTTTTTCCTGCAAAAATGACACTGTGCAGGAACATTTCTCTATATTAGATATACTGAATCTCGAAGCATTCGAAGCATTCGTTATATCCGCTATTATAATTTCTTTCATATTAGTTGAAATTTGATATTTGTTAGTAGTTGTATTCGAATTGTTCTCTGTATTACGGGAATCGGAAATTAGCCGCGAGTGATTTTAAATGTCTTTTTTTCCTGCAAAAATTACACATTGTACAGAGAGAGTTGTAAGCACAGGAAACATGCCCCCTTCTATATACTATATACTCTATAGTAGCAAACGGGGAGACACAGACCCGAAGGTCAAAAAAGAGTGCTGCTCACCCCTATAGGATAGTGAAAAAGGAACAATCCCCCACGTTGGGGTTTTTAGGCAGCGTACAATTAAAGAAGTCAGAGTTGGCATGTGATCAAGTTTAGAAATTTATTTTTTTTAAAAATTGATTAATAACATTGGGTTAGAACATGAGCTCCAGTGGGAATAGATGATACATATATGTTTGTATATAAAAGAACATGAATATACATTAAGCAGGCTAACATTCACATAACAACAGTAAATACAGAGTCTGTCGTGTAGGTGAGAAATTATCTCTGACGCGTTTCAACCCAATACGAGGGTCTTCCTCAGAGGGAAAAAGAGTCTGCTAGACAATAGTATGCCTATGAAGGGGGGGGGGGGGGGGCATGTTTCCCGTGCTTAGAACTCTCTCTGTACAATGTGTCATTTTTGCAGGAAAAAAAGACATTTAAAATCACTCGCGGCTAATTGCCGATTCCCGTAATACAGAGAACAATTCGAATGTTGTATTGTAACTAACAAATATCTAATTTCAACTAATATGAAAGAAATTATAATAGCGGATATAACAAATGCTTCGAATGCTTCGAATGCTTCGAGATTCAGTATATCTAATATAGAGAAATGTTCCCGCACAGTGTCATTTTTGCAGGAAAAAAAACTATTTAAAATCACTTGCGGCTATTGCCGGCAAATGAATTGTCGGATCCGTAATACAGAGAACTGTCATTCATTGAAGTCATTGATAAAAAAATGCGTAGGGGTCCCCCCAAATTCAATAACCAGGCCCTTCAGGTCTGGGATGGATATTAAGGGGGACCCCAGCCAAAAAAATAAAAAAAAATGGCGTAGGGTCCCCCTCAAAATCCATACCAGACCCTTGAGGTCTGGGATGGATTTTAAGGGGAACCCTAGCCAAAAAAAATGGCGTGGGGTCCCCCATAAAATCCATACCAGACCCTTATCCGAGCACGCAACCTGGCAGGCCGCAGGAAAGGAGGGGGGGACGAGAGCGCCCCCCCCCTCCCGCCTGAACCGTACCAGGCCACATGCCCTCAACATTGGGAGGATGCTTTGGGGGTCTGAGACCCCCAAAGCACCTTGTCCCCATGTTGATGAGGACAAGGGCCTCATCCCCACAACCCTGGCTGGTGGTTGTGGGGGTCTGCGGGCGGGGGGCTTATCGGAATCTGGAAGCCCCCTTTAACAAGGGGACCCCCAGATCCCGCCCCCCCCTGTGTGAAATGGTAAGGGGGTACAAAAGTACCCCTACCATTTCACCAAAAAAGTGACAAAAATGGTAAAAATGACAGGAGACGGTCTTTGACAATTCCTTTATTAAAATCTTCTTTCTTCTGGTCTTCCTTTCTTCATCTTCTCCTTCCGTCATCTTCTTCCATCTTCTTCTTCCTTCGATTTGCTTCTTCTTCCTCCGGTCTTCTCGTCCGGCGTCGTCCTTCTCGTCCTTCTCGTCCGGCATCGGCGTCGTCGTCTCTTCTCGCAGGCCGCTCCTCGCAATGGGAGGCTCCCGCTCTGTGAGGCTTCGCTCCGGCTGACAGGTCTTTTATAACGAAGGCACCTGGTGACCCCGCCCCCCCCCTCTGACGTCATGGGGAAAGCCATAGGGAATTCCACATGACGTCCCCATGCGTCAGAGGGGGCGGGGTCACCAGGTGCCTTTGTTATAAAAGACCTGTCAGCGGAGCAGAGCCTCACAGAGCGGGAGCCTCCCATTGCGAGGAGCGGCCTGCGAGAAGAGACGCCGATGCCGGACGAGAAGGACGACGCCGGACGAGAAGGACGAGAAGACCGGAGGAAGAAGAAGCGAATCGAAGGAAGAAGAAGATGGAAGAAGATGGAAGAAGATGACGGAAGGAGAAGATGAAGAAACCGAAGGATGAAGAAAGAAGAAAGAAGATTTTAATAAAGGAATTGTCAAAGACCGTCTCCTGTCATTTTTACCATTTTGTCACCTTTTTTGGGGAAATGGTAGGGGTACTTTGGTACCCCCTTACCATTTCACACAGGGGGGGGGCGGAATCTGGGGGGTCCCCTTGTTAAAGGGGGCTTCCAGATTCCGATAAGCCCCCCGCCCGCAGACCCCCACAACCACCGGCCAGGGTTGTGGGGAAGAGGCCCTTGTCCTCATCAACAGGCCCCCAAAGCATCCTCCCAATGTTGAGGGCATGTGACCTGGTACGGTTCAGGCGGGAGGGGGGGCCGCTCTCGTCCCCCCCTCCTTTCCTGCGGCCTGCCAGGTTGCGTGCTTGGATAAAGGGTCTGGTATGGATTTTGAGGGGGACCCCACGCCATTTTTTTTTTTGGCTGGGGTCCCCTTAATATCCATACCAGACCTGAAGGGCCTGGTTATTGAATTTGGGGGGACCCCTACGCTTTTTTTTTTTCTGCAAAAATGACACTTTGTCATTCGAATTCATTCGAATTCATTTGAATTCATTCGTTAGATCTGCTATAATAATTTCGTTCAAATTAGTTGAAATTCGATATTGGTAGTTGGATTCGAATAACTTGGAGTTTAAATTCGTAAACGGAATTTTTCCTGCAAAAATGACACTTTGTCATTCGAATTCATTCGAATCCATTCGAATCCATTCGAATGCATTCGAATCATTCGGCAACGAAATTCGTAAACGGAATTTCGTATTCCGTACGGAATTCGTATTAAAAAAAATTCGTACTACAGATTCGTAAATTCGTACGAATTTAGAAAAATTCGTACGAATTTAGAAAAATTCGTACGAATTACGAATTCGTACGGAACGAATCGCACATGTCTAGTATATAGCCCACTGCCAGCAAATGCATGGCACTTCTATGAATAGTGTCATTTATAGCTATTGGTCATTTTATTCAGTGGTCTGATGCATACAAACCTGTTTGATGCTTAGTATACAGCTGTATACATTTTGTGTACATTTTGAGAGTTACACAAATATTAATTTTCACAAAGTCTGCTGCATCAGTTTTTATGATGGCAATTTGCATAAACTCCAGAATGTAATGAAGAGTGATCAGATGAATTGCAATTAATTGCAAAGTCCCTCTTTGCCATGAAAATGAAGTTAATCCCATAAAATACATTTCCACTGCGTTTGTGAAGAAAGCTCCAGGGCACTCAAGAAAGTCCAGCAAGTGCCAGGACCATCTCCTACAGTTGATTCAGCTGTGGGATTGGGGCACCCCCAGTGCAGAACTGCTCAGGAATGGTGTGCACAGCCAGGTGTGAGTGGATCTACACTCACAGTGATGAGAAGACTTTTGGAGGATGGCCTGGTGTCAAGAAAGGCAGCAAATAAGCCACTTCTCTCCAGTAAAAACATCAAGGACAGACTGATATTCTGCAAAAAGGTACAGGGATTGGACTGCTGAGGACCAGGGTAAAGTCATTTTCTCTGATGAATCCCCTTTCCGATTGTTTGGGGCATCCAGAAAAAGGTGAGAGCTACCATCAGTCCAGTGTCATGCCAACAGTAAAGCATCCTGAAACCGTTCATGTGTGGGGTTGCTTCTCAGCCAAGGGAGTGTGCTCACTCACAATTTTGCCTAAGAACACAGCCATGAATAAAGAATGGTACAAAGACATCCTCCAAGAGCAACTTCTCCCAACCATCCAAAAACAGTTTGGTGAGGAACAATGCCATTTCCAGCATGATGGAGCACCTTGCCATAAGGCAAAAGTGATATCTAAGTGGCTTGGGGAACAAACAATTTTGGGTCCATGGCCTGGAAACTCCCCAGACCTTAATCCCATTGAGAACTTGTGGTCAATCCTCAAGAGGCAGAACAAAAAAAAGAACACAAATTCTGACAAAGCATTGATTATGCAAGAATGGACTGCCATCAGTCAGGATGTGGCCCAGAAGTTGATTAACAGCATGCCAGGGCGAATTGCAGAGGTTTTGAAAAAGAAGGGTCAACCCTGCAAATATTGACTCTTTGCATAAATTGTCAATAAAAGCCTTTGACACTTATGAAATGCTTGTAATTATACTCCAGTATACCATAGTAACATCTGACAAAAAGATCTAAAAACACTGATGCAGCAGACTTTGTGAAAATTAATATTTGTGTAATTCTCATAACTTTTGGGCACGGCTGCAGTTCATAAAAATATGAAAGCAGGGCATGTGGGAGAGATCAGTTATAAAAAAAAACTGAAAATATGGAGGCATGGCTGCAGCTTGTTTTACAGAAAATTGAACTATGACAGTGACTGTTATTCAAAAAGTGATTGCTCAACCCATTATCTACTGATAGATGATAAGGAGGTGCCTATTGACGGATATCAAAATATAACAGGTAATCCTGCGCCAGCACAAAGAGTGGCAACTAATATGATGCAGCGCACACTTAGGGGAAATGTCTGAACCCAGAAGGAATTGATAAAAAGAAGGTAGTGGCGCGCAATAAATTAAACTAAACTACACGATAAAAGATCAGGTAATGAAATAAAATCCTGGCTAAAAACACATAGCAAGCATCAAAAATAGTGGCTGGGTAAAGTGCATCAATAAATATTCACAGTGCATCCAGTTGTGCATATAGTAGAATAACAGTGATCCAGTAAAATAATTTAAATCCTAAGTGATGGATATCTCATAAATGTGATATAAAGGAACGGTGCATAAAATAAAAGCAATAAAATGCTGAGATAAATAGGTGCAAGCAAAAAAAGAAAAAATCTGTGAAATGAGTGGCCAAAATAGGCTCAATATCAGTGGTCTCAAATGTGTACCACATATGAATAATATATAGCCGAAGTGAAGAGGAGAAAAATAGATATAATAAATATATAAAAAAGAAATATATATCGATATAGAAATGAAATATAATAACGAGTGAGTTCAGTGAATGAAGTCGCAATATATGAGATCCAATAAGAAGTCCATATATATCATAAGTGCAGTAAAAGTATTCTTCAATCCAGGAAAAGTGCAAGTGCTGAGGTTTGAGCTGGTGAACAGTATTAATCTGTGACTATCCTGTGCAATGCTCCGTGTTCCGTGCAATCCTAGTGGGGGTATAGATGGCCCCTTACCTTACAGCTGTAAGGTTACAGCAAAGATGTATAGGCCTTTATGGTCCTTGGTGACCGTCCTCCTAAGGGTCCCAGCTGAGTGTCCCAGGTCCTATTTGGCGTATCCTATTAGCTTTGTCCTTGCGAATAGGTGTGGGTGTATCCGGGTAGGGGGGATGTTCACATCAGTATAAATGGGGAAAGGAAGTAGGCCTCATAGTGTAGTATGTTTAAAAAGTATTTATTTCCAACATTTAAAACAATAAGATGGGTACTCACATAAAACAAATATAAGCAGGCAGGGTAAAAATGAGCAGCGAGCTCGATGGCGTCACTTCCGGTCGGTCAGGTGTAGCTCTGTCCCTGGGACTGAGCTACACCTGACCCACCGGAAGTGACGCCATCGAGCTCGCTGCTCGGAGCATACCCAAAAAAGCTTTGGCCATACTCCTTTTAAGGCCCTTTTCACACAAAGCAGGCTCCGATTAAATCAGCAGGGGATCTGTCCGTTGATCCCCTGCTGATCAGAGCAGAGCGGGTGGATGACAGGTCCATGTCTGCTCAGTTTAGACATAGCGGACACGGAGCCACTCTGCCCTATGGACCGCCATGTGCAAAACGGACACTTTAATCATGTTAAAAACATTCTAACAAAGTAGAGACATTCTTTAATTTATACTTTGGATTGCAAGGATGCATACAGCAAAAATACATTTCTTTAGTAGACTTTACTGCCATCTGTGTTCTTATTAGGAGATTATCATATCCTGTCCTGGTGACAGTTGGTCACAGGGACAGAAAGTGAGGGACACCCTCCCCAAGAGGGGTCTAAAATCAGGTTGTAATCCTTCATCGATTTATCTAAAACAAAAAAGAAATAGCATTGCTGGTATTCTACCCTAAAATGAGCCTGTTTCTGTTAACAAAAATAGAAAGAACCCAGGGATAGCCAGTAGCTCACTGGGGTATAGAGGCTGGGAAGGCTCTGTATGAGACACAGCGTCCCTCAAACTGCTGACTCACCGGTAAGGTGTGATCCAAGTAATCAAAGGTAACGCATACAAAAAGAGAGGTGATGAAAGAACTCATCTGGAGCATTTACTAAGGACCATGCAGCTAAGGGAGCTTTAATTACACAAAAATATCAAATGGTAGTACAAAAATCACCAGATAAAATTCCCACCACCAACACCTCAATCAAGAGTAAAATGGACAACGTTGTCTATTTTACTCTTGATTGAGGTGTTGGCGGTGGGAATTTTATCCGGTGATTTTTGTACTACCATTTGATATTTTTGTGTAATTAAAGCTCCCTTAAGCCCCATACACACGGTCGGAAAATCCGACCACCAAATCCATCGGATTTGGTCCGACGGATTTAGTCCGACGCTGGTGTTGCATACACACGGTTGGACAAAGTTGTCGGAAAATCCGATCATTCTGAATGTGGTGACGTTTGTTGCCTACGACGGGACTACATAGAGGCTAGTAGCCAATAGCTTTGGTCTTGTATTGTGATCTGAGCATGCGTGGCACTTTGTCCGTCGGAATTCGCTACACACGATCGGAATTGGTGTGATCGGACTTTGTTGTCAAAAAATCTTTAGAGCAGGAGATAGAACTTTGTCCGTCGGACAATCCGATGGAAACTGTCCGATGGTGCCTACACACGGTCGGAATTTCCGACAACATTGTCCGATAGGACAGAATCCATCGGAAAATCCGACCGTGTGTATGGGGCTTTAGCTTTAAGCTGCATGGTCCTTAGTAATTGCTCTAGGTGAGTTCTTTCATCACCTCTCTTTTTGTGTTCTGATAAAAAAAATACCCTGAGTTGCAGACAACTCCAGTTGACTGCACACCACGTCCATTCTACTATCCATGTCTTTGCAAGGGAAAATCATACTGCTTTTCGTGGATAGCAAAGACCGACCAGCTTGTTGGTCTCTGGCTTTGGCTCTCTTTCTCCTGCAAGCCACTGCAGGTGCACCACTTGATAGGGATCCGAACTAACTTTTAAAATTTTGGACAGGAAGTAGGAGGGGGTAAGCCAGAGTCAGTAACCAGGATGCGAAGTGGTTGCTGGAAGGAGAAGAAACCATTGTTATGGGATCCCAAAGTGCTAGGCAAAAGAACTGGATTGACAAGCTGAGAGTGTCTGAAACCCAAGGTAAGTATTACTTTGTTTAGTTTTTTTTTCCTGGCTTTAGGTTCGCTTTCTTTTAATTTATTATTCTGTTTTCTTATTATTTGATATATTTTTATGCTTCTGCGTCATTGCTGCCTTTTGTTCATATGGTTTAACCCATCTTCAACCAGTTGATGGTCCTTGTTTTCTGAAGCACTGCTTTAAACCACTGCAGTTACATACGCATGCGCCGTAGACAGCGGTGCCTGTCTTTTGGCAAATATCTCCTAAACCGTGTAGGTTTAAGAGATATTTCTTGGACCTACAGGTAGTTATGCATCATATCCCTGCACCTTCAAACCATTAATAGACATCCAACACATCTTCTGACGCACTTCACTGTATAGCTGCCCCAGATTACTCCTTCCCAACACTCACACACATTCCTGCTCACAGCACAATCCTCCTACTTCTCCCCCAACAACAGTGCATGCCACCTCCCTCCCTCCTTCACTCATGGGGCTCCCCCTCATCCCTGACAGTGTATGTTATCAGCCACCTAGCACCTCCTGCTTTACAGCCAAAAATTTACCAACAGTGCATTTCTCCCTCACCAACATTGACCCCTCAGCTCACAGTGCATACCCATGTAGTGACTACCTTACCCCCTTCACAGGCCCCCTGATTCTGCATGTTTGAAAAAAAAATAACAATATTTTTTACTTTCTGCTATAAAACATATCCAATAATGTAAAACAATCGAATTTCTTCATAAATTTAGACCAATGTGTATTTTGCTACATGTTTTTGGTAAAACAAAAACCCAATAAGCGTATATTGATTGATACAAAGTTATAGCTTCTATAATCTATGGGATATATTTATCGAATTTTTATGTATTTATTTTTTTAATACTAGTAATGGCAGTGATTAGCGACTTGTAGAGAGACTGCGATATTGCAGTGGACAATTGGACATTTTGACACTTTTTGGGAACCAGTGACACTAATACAAGGATCAGTGTTAAAAATATGCACTGTCACTGTACTAATGGCACTTGCTGGGAAGGGGTTAAACATCTAGGGCAATCAAAGGTTTAACTGTGTTTATTGTGTAAACAGTGTGCTGCTTTTACTAGGGGAAGAGAGATTGATTCTACACCCTTCTTTGCAGAGACACAGAATACATCCCTTCCCTCCTGTCAGAACTGAGATGTGCCTTGTTTATATAGGCATCCCAGTTCTCTGTGTATTACCAGCAAACGGCAAGTGCTGGAGGATATCAAGTGCCCGACACTCGTAGATCAGCTTCTGCTGTGAATATTCACAGCAGAAGCGGCCTGCTGGTCGCACGTGTGCACCCCCTGCAGGCAGAAATTTTGAATCGTGTGTATATATACATGATCCTGTGCTCTGTAGCAGTAAAACTGCTATAGGGCAGTCGGCAAGTTTTTAAGCTGTAATTTCCCACAGTAATGGTTTAAGGCTTGGTTCAAATGTTGCCTTTTAGTTATACTTCTAAGCATATCCATGGGCAAAATGTAAAATCATATATTCATATCCACATTGTATTTCAATTATTTCCAGTCTACTCCTACTAGTCCGAACAATCTTGAAGTCTGTAAACTTGCTTTGTAAAGATTCCTTTACATTTACTTCCTTGTATTTTGTTATACGCATTTACTGTGCCCTGTGAGTAGGCACTTTTGTCTCACACATTTCACAGAGCCTGCCTTCTGAACTACCGTACATAGCACTTTATGAAATACTTTGTTTATTAAAAAAAAAAGGTTTAAGTTTTATACAAAAAAATTATAGAGGCTGACTGTGCAGTGCAATGTGTGTGTGTGTGTGTGTGTGTGTGTGTATGTGTGTGTATGTGTGTGTGTGTGTGTATATATATATATATATATATATATATATATATATATATATATATATATATATATATATATATATATATATATATATATATATATATATACATGAAAAATGCAATCCAATAAAGAAATTAACAAAAACCAACAACAAACAAAAGAAAAACACTGGTGACAGTTATTGCCATATTCAGTACTGACCATGTGTTGCATATAGAAGCATACAGATAATAGGAAGGAGATCAGGTGATGCCGACAAAAAGAACACTATGCAGATTAGGAGACAGGTCACATTATGAAATGCTTACCTTAGAACTAAGCACTTCACCCCTAACAGGGCTTCCATCTTCACACGGTCTTCCTGTTCGAGTGCCCCGGCCCTCTAAATGGCCAGTCCGCGATGACATCACTTATGTGCATGCGCACGCGGGAGTCATGGCCGTGGCACGGAGCTTTGAAGGGATGGCATGGGTATGCCATCCCTTCAGAGTGCATGCACCGGTGATGCTACTGGCTGCATGTAGTGTGAATATCTCCTAAACAGTGCAAGTTTAGCAGATATTCACTGTACCTACAGGTAAGCCTTATTATAAACTTACTTGTAGGTACAATTAAAGAGGAAGACTTTACTACCACTTTATATAATTTATGCTAGTGTGTCAATTTAAATGAAGGTAACTTATTTTCAACTGACTACTACCTTATTTAGGCTACTTTAACACTGCTGCCGCTCTGCTAATTTTAGCTGCATTTTACCATCGTTTTAGCAGGGCTTTTTGTCCGCTAGCGGGGCACTTTTAACCCCTGCTAGTGGCCGAAGAAAGGGTTTGGCACTGCTGAAGCGCTTTGCAGGCGCTTGGGCAGCGCTGTCCATTCATTTCAATGGGCAGGGCGTTTTGGGAGTGGAGTATACACAGCTCCAAAACCGCCACAAAGATGCTGCTTGGAGGAGTTTTCAGAACGTCCAGCAAGCGCACCACCCCAGGGTAAAAAGTCATACTGAAATTAAGGCGGTTTTGGGAAGGCTATTTCTATCGCTAAAACGCCCGAAAACCGCCTCAGCGTGAAAGCAACCTAATACATTTTAACCACTTCACATCCTGGCTATAGTCAAATGATGTCCACAGATGGGATCTTCCATCCTGGGCGGGCATCATATGAAGTCCTCAGCTTAACCCCAGTATAGGGGGTGTATAGGAGTGTGCGCCTGCTGCGTCGATGAGAAACTGATGCGCGTGCCCAGCGGCCGCGGGCACCCACGATCGCTCGTGACAGAGCAGGAACGGGAATCTGTGTGTAGACACACAGGTCTACATCCTGCCAGGGGAGAGGAGACAGATCGTGTGTTCCTAGTATATAGGAACATCGATCGGTCTCCTCCCCCAGTAAGTCCCATACCCCCCAGAGTTAGAACACACAGTGAGGGAACACAATCCCTTGATCGCCCCCCTAGTGTTGACCCCTTCCCTGCCAGTGACATTTATACCGTAATCAATGGCTATTTATAGCTCTGATCGCTGTATAAATGTCAATGGTTTAAAAAAAAGTGTCAAAAGTGTCCGATCTGTCCACCGCAATGTCACAGTCACAATAAAAAATCGCAGATCGCCACTATTACTAGTAAAAAAAAAAGAAAATCCATAAATAAATAAATAACCTATTTTGTAGGTGCTATAACTTTTGCGCAAACCAATCAATATACGCTTATTGCAAAAAACATTTTACCAAAAATATGTAGAAGAATACCTATCGGCCTAAACTTTTTTTTTTTTTAATTGGGATATTTATTATAACAAAATGTAAAAAATATTGTGTTTTTTTTTTTTTTCAAAATTGTCGCTCTTTTTTTGTTTATAGCGCAAAAAATTAAAAACTACAGAGGTGATCAAATACCACCAAAAGAAAGCTGTATTTGTGGGAAAAGTTTAAAGCGATGCAGTGCTGTATCGCAAAAAATGGACTGGGCAAGAATTTTAAATTTTCATCATTTTTTTTTTTGTATGAATATTACCTTTTATTATTTTACTGTTGGAGTGTATTGTAAGAATTTACTGGGCCCTGGTCTCACTATGGTTGAAAACAACTGACCTAAGGAGAGGATGAGACTGGCAGTTGGTGACAAATGTACCTCCAGTGACACGTTTTAAGTGTGGCTTAACATCTAAAGTCTAGGAAGTACTTAGTGATTCTCTCTCGTGGGCCCTTCCTTTTTCTGGTATTGGTGAGATGGAACTTCGGTCCCAAGTTCTTGGCCTCGCTGCACTCATTATCGCTCACCCACAGCCCAGATCGTTCTGCGAGGCCACAAATTGGACCTGATACCCATCTCATCGACACTCGGCAGGGATGCTCCTTATCCCCCATACTGTTTGTCATAGCCATTGAATCCCTAGCAATAGCGATACACCAAAACCCAGCCAATTTGGGGATAGAGTGTGGGGAGTAGCCACAAGTGTTCTTTATTTGTGGATGACCTTCTGCTGTTCATCACCTCCCCCCACACTGCTCTGCCAAATCTATTGTCTCTCCTGCACCATTCTGGAAAAATTTTAGGCCTCCTAGTTAACCATGATAAATCAGAGGCACTAAATTTCAATTTGTCAACTTCAACTTTACAGAGTATACAGATGCAATATCCATTCCAGTGACAGCAGACGTCCCTTTCCTATTTGGGAATACGACTGACCCCCAATGTTTCCTCTCTCTATAAGGAACAACTTTGTTTGCTAAGCTACTGGAGGACGTGAAGGCATGGGCTGATGCAAACTTGTCGTGGATGGACAGAATTGCCTCTGTAAAAATGACCGTCCTACCTAGGTTATTATATTTTTTTCGAACTTAACCTTTCCAGATCCCTGTTAATGCCACACGGTAGTTTCAATCAAAAATTCTCCATTTTATCTGGGGTACCAAAGGCCCCAGAGTAGCACAGGCCACGATGTATGCTCCTAAGGATATAGGCGGACTAGATGTTCCTGACTTAAGGAAATATGTGGCAGCACAGCTTTCCCAACTATGCCAACTCCATAGCTGACATTATCGACTAGATTGGGTTTCAATAGAGGCCCAAGCATGTTCCCCACTGGCAATCAACCTCATCTTTTGGATTCCCCCAAATCATCGCAAAGGCATACAAATCCCTACGCTCTGCCACTCATTGCATGTGTGGGCTACGAGCTGCAGGAGATGGTCTCTGCATTCTGCATATATTCCAGGGGCTCCCCTTTTCGGCAACCCCCTATTTTTACCTGGTGTGCAACCCGATAGATTTAGCTGTTGGTTGAATAAAGGATTGTACCACACAGGTGATTATTTTGACCATAGAGGTATACATCCCCCCCCCCCTCACATTTCATGGAAAGCTTGGAGATGCCCCCCCCCCCCCCCCCCCACAGAGAGATTCCACTTACAACAAATTTATCACTTTCTTAAATCTCTACAGATGGACAGCTCTGACCTGCCAGTTCGAACCATGTTTGAAAACAGGTGCATGCAGGATGCTGCTCTGCCGGGGGATGATATACAAATTGTTCATCAATCCTAACTCTAGATTATCCTACCAGGTGGCATGGGAAAAGGATCTGGCCATTGCCCCTGAGGTGGAGGCCTGGCGTAAATGGAGCTCACAAATTTATAAAGGTATCCTTAATATTGCCTTGATTAAAGCAGGCTATAAAGTTTACGCCACGTGATATCTAGTGCCAGAGGGTCTGTCAAAATGTATCCTGGATCCTCAGCCTCCTGCTTCAGGGGTTGTTGCCAGATAGGCACACCGATGCATGTGTGGTGGATATGCCCTAAGGTTTGTCGCTTTTCGATGAGGGTCCATTCATTTATTTTCTCAGTCACGATGGTTAATATCACTAGTGATTCAAGTCCCACGACACACCCAGACCCTAATTTACTTTATGTTCCTAGCAGCCAAAATCGCTATTGAGACAGCCTGGAAAAGCCCTGTTATAGACATAGCATTAATGAAAGGTAATCTCGCATGGATCATGTTGAATAAAAAAATATCGAGTGTCCTACAAGATAAAAAAAATCCATCTTCGACAAATATGGTCCTCCTGGCTTGCTTATTTACAGGTCCCGGATGTACAGAACTGACTTTACGGATGGTCACCGGAGGATCCCCGCCAGATTTTTTTTTTTCTCTCTCTTCGTTCCCCTGATTCTTGCCAGCCTTGGCATCATGCTCTT
Source organism: Lithobates sylvaticus (assembly GCA_028564925.1). Classification (NCBI taxonomy): domain Eukaryota; kingdom Metazoa; phylum Chordata; class Amphibia; order Anura; family Ranidae; genus Lithobates; species Lithobates sylvaticus. The sequence goes on along the minus strand of CM053026.1, from coordinate 201,447,592 downwards.
TCTTTTCTCTTTTCTTACCTAAGTTACTATTTTTTTACATTTGGGGGAATGAAGTCCCTCATATGGGACCGTTATGTTGTTTGGCAATGGGAAGTACTTTAGAAATGATACAGGACAAAGACTTTATCATTTTGTAGACTTTTTTACAGCTATTAGGCCCCTTTCACACGGGACGGATCCGTATTGATCCGCCCTGTGAAGATCCGCTGCTCAGCGGGGATCGCTCAGCTGATTCCCGCTGAGCCGGCGGATGACAGGGTGGTCCCTGCACACTGTGCAGGGACCGCCCTGTCAGATCTTCACTCTCCTCTATGGAGGATCGGATGAACACGAACCGTCTGTCCGTGTTCATCCGATCCGCTCTGCAGACGGATGGAAAAATAGGGTTTCCCCCCCCCCTGCAGAATCGGACCATAGCGGAGGCGGACGATATCGTGTGTCAGCGGATGCTCATCCGCTGACACCCGCTATCCCATAGACATGCATGTATGTCCGTATTTCATCCAAAAACCGATGGATGAAATACGGACATACGTTCCGCATGTATGAAAGGGGCCTTACACTTTAGTGAGGTCTCGACCTCAAGGTCCTTACATTTTTTCATATTTTTGATTAACTGGGCGGTCGTCTGGATGGCTACCTCCAAGTATTTTCACAATGTTATTGATTCTTCATATTCAGTTTATAGCCAAACGCTTGTTGTTCATTTTTACATGTGTTTATGTGTTCACGTGTTTACTTGACGCCTTTAGGAAGCCCTAATGTGACTGCCAAGGTCTTCTTTTGTTCTGCCCCCCCCCCCCCCCCCCCCCCCCCGCCGGCCCCCCCCCCCCCCCCCATTTATGTGCCATTCTTGTTACATGTACAGAGCATGCAAGGATTGTTCGCTACTCTGCCAACTGATCTTTTACTCTTTGCTCTTCTCAAAACTATTAATAAAAATGATTGAAATAGGAAGCACTTAGTGCCATTTTAAAGTAAAGCTATTACAAACCTGGCAAGTCAGACATCATATGCTGTTAAAAAAAATGCATAAGCAAACAAAGTTTTGTAGTTACGCATCATTTTGACATGCAGTTTTTACTAAAGGTGATTATGGATTTTTTCCTCATTTATTATATTGAATTGCCCATCTTTGTGATAGGTTTACATTTAAATGTCTGAAAACAGTACACAGTATATACATAGTATAAGAGTAACATTTACCTTCACTTCTATATCTAGCAAGCTTTCTAATTCACAAATGATTGTACTTGCTTCTGTCCAGGAAGATGCTGTTAGCTGCACTGTTGCTTGAAACAGCAGTCAGAACTGAAAATACCCTGTTACAATGTTCGAGTAGAACATAGTTTACTTTTAACTTTAGTTAAACAAAATCTCCCTGAAGACACTGATGACAATGCCATTGGGCATTTGTGTGGCTGGTACAGCACCATTGCCTTCAGGGAAAGCAGGCAGTGAACACAAAAAAAAGGTATGTAAAAGTGAAAAGTTTTCTGATGTGAATGTTTCTGAAAGGGTCTGCTTTAAATGAGTGGTGTAAGCACATGAATTTGACCTGGTATGGAACCCTTGACATTCTATGTATAGCAAAGTTCAGGTAGGGAGAGGGAGAAGCCACACAAGGAACTGGTTAGTTGTGCTGCAGTGCAAGGGGCATGGTGACATGTTGAGAGAGTAGTCTAGAAAGTAAGTAGTAAGCTTTAGGGAGATGCGCTCAAGAAGTCCCTTCTTTCACTGTCCCGTCACAGGAAAGGAGAGGACCTGTAAGTGTTATTTAAAAGAGAAGTATGCATAATTATACTTACCTAGGTGGATGCAGCATTAAACCGAAGCTGCATTTGTCCTCCACCGCCTCTTCACTGAGAACCGAGCCACCGAACATCGCCGATGGCTCAGTTCTTTCACCTCCCAGAGCGGAGAGCTGCTGCCTGTCAGCTCCCCTGTTCTGCTCCTCCACGCTCATTGGATCGCTGAGCTGTTGAGGGGTGGGGAGCGACCGTCTCAGCGGCTCGCTCTGACTGCCATCAGTCCAAGCAGCTGGCGGATCCAGACTTCCTAAGTTGGGATGATGCGCTGCCTCGACTGATCCTGGTGACGTCAGCGGAGAGCGGACTTCAGATTGCTCTTCTCTGAAAACTGGTCACAGAATTGCAAAACGAATTGCACTCCTGTGACCCTTAGGAGAAGCCCAGCATAGAAAGCTCAGGCTGGACTTCTCCTTTACGTCAAGCTGAGAAAAATCAGGTCTCTTGCCCTGCCAGACAGGTCTGTGCCTGTGTAAATCTCAGAAACACAAATCCTTTGGCAGCTAAACCAGATCCCATATATGTTTTTTTTTATCTGTGCATTAAACTGATTGTCTGAGATTCAGCTAAAAGTGGAATCCCAGCCTCAACCTAATTAGTCTTAAAAATGTCCCCTCCCCCTCCTAACACCTATGCTGACTAACCAGTGTAAAAAAGATTTATATACTTACCTATTCTCATCTCGCTCTGGTCACGGGTTCCCCTGGCGGCTGGAAAGTAGAGGAAAGAGCGCTCAATAATGGCCAGGGATGCCTGGGAGTGGTGATGTCACTCATGGGCTCCCATATCCCAGCACTCCCTCCCCTCTCCTGCAGCAGCATCTAGCTGACGCGGGAGCTGGATCATGTGACTGGAGTGGGCTGAAATCAGGTAAGTATATAACTCTCTTTTTTTTTTTTTTTTTTTTTTTACAGGTTAGTCAGCATAGGTGTTAGGAGGGGGAGGGGACCTTTTTTAAGACTAGTTTAGGCTTAATGCTGGAATTCTACTTTAAATTCTGTATAATAACTGCCCATATGATACAGTGGGGAATCCTATTTTACATTTGTGCTATAAATGTTTAGACTGGCGTTTATGTTTTGGAGAACAGGTAGTTCTGATAAAAGTAAGTCTATCCTTGATATAAATCCCTTTATGATTATCTCACCTTATTCTAGTCAGTTCATATACAAAATGCAGGTTTAGATGCTGTTAACCGCTTAAGGACCGCCTCACGCCGATATACGTCGGCAGAATGGCACGGCTGGGCACAACCACGTACCTGTACGTGGCCCTTTAAGAGCCCACCCGGTCCTGAGCTCCGTGACCGCGGGACCAGCGGATCCGATCACCGCTGGTGTCCCGCGATCGGGTCACAGAGCTGAAGAACGGGGAAAGGTCGGTGTAAACAAACCTCTCCCCGTGCTTCCTAGTGCAACTGACACTGATCGGCTGTTCCCTGTCATCAGGAAAGCTGATCAGTGACGTCAGACGCAAAGCCACGCCCCCTACAGTAAAAAAAAAAAACACACACACACTTAACCCCTCCCCGCCCCTAGTGGTTAACTTCTTCACTGCCAGTGTCATTTACACAGGAATCAGTGCATTTAAATAGCACTGATTTCTGTATAAATGACAATGGTCCCAAAAATGTCTGATGTGTCCGCCATAATGTCGCAGTCACAATAAAAAATCGCTGATCACCGACATTACTAGTAAAAAAAAAATTAATAAAAATGCTATAAAAACTATCCCCAATTTTGTAAACGCTATAACTTTTGTGCAAACCAATCAATAATCGCTAATTGCGATATTTTTTACCAAAAATATGTAGAAGAATTCGTATCGGCCTAAACTGAGGAAAAAAAATGTTTTTTTATATATTTTTTGGGGATATTTATTATAGCAAAAAGTAAAAAAATATTGAATTTCTTTCAAAATTGTCGCTCTATTTTTGTTTATAGCGCAAAAAATAAAAACCGCAGGGGCGATCAAATACCACAGTAAATCCAGTAATACACCATCCCACCCTGCCTGCACATGCTCAGTTGCTCTTTATTTTTAGGCACAGACAAATTTGTAGAGGCCGATCTGCTGATAGCCTTAAAGCGGAATTAAACCCTCCTATCCTTTACAGTCATGGAAGCTGCTTCTGTTTGATCTGCAACTGCCATAATGCTGCACATGTGATCAGTTATGACACACGCCATTTGATGGTTTGACAGTTTGGAGGACACAAGCAAATGTTACAGTTATCAATCCTGGCATTCCAGGAATGTAGCAGTTTTTAAACGAATATATTGATGGGTTTAGTTCCATTTAATGATTTACTGCTGTTCACTGGGTTTTTTAATTTTGTTTAATTATAAACAAAAAAAGACTGAAATTTGGGGGAAAAAAATTCTGCTATTAAATATATCCAATAAAATAAAAAATAAAAAATTCTTAATAAACTTAGGCCAATATGTATTCTGCTACAAATTTCTGGTAAAAAATCCCAATAAGCGGATATGATTGGTTTATGCAAATGTTATAGCTTCTACAAACTATGGTGTATATATACTGGATTTCTTTTTTCTTTTATATACTCGTAATGGCAACGATCAGCAACTTATAGCAGGACTGTGATAGTATGGTCAGCAGTCTGACATTAACCACTTCAGCCCCGGACGAATTTACCCCCTTCCTGACCAGAGCACTTTTTGCAATAAGGCACTGCGTCACTTTAACTGGCAACGTTGCACCCAAACAAAATTGACGTCCTTTTTTCCCCCAGAAATTGAGCTTTCTTTTAGTGGTAGTTGATCACCTCTGCGGTTTTTATTTTTTTGCGCTAATAACAAAAAAAGAGCAACAATTTTGAAAACAAATCTATATATTTTTTTACTTTTGCTATAATAAATATCCACAAAAAATATATAAAAAAACAAATGCTTTCCTCCATTTAGGCCGATATGTATTCTTCTACATATTTTCCGTAAAAATCGCAATAAACGTATATTGATTGATTTACGCAAAAGTTATAGTGTCTACAAAAGAGGGGCTAGATTTATGGCATTTTTAATATTATTATTATTTTTTATTTTTTTTATTAGTAATGGCGGTGATCTGCGATTTTTATTGTGACGGCGACATTATGGCGGAAACATCGGACACTTTTGACACTATTTTGGGGCCATTGTCATTTAAACAGCGATCAGCGCTATAAAAATGCACTGATTACTGTATAAATGACACTGCAGGGAAGGGGTTAAACACTAGGGGTCGATCAAGGGGTTAATGTGTCCTAGGGAGTGATTCTAACTGTAGGAGGAATGGGCTACCTAGGACATGACAGCGATCACTGCTCCCGATGACAGGGAGCAGTAGATCTCCGTCATGTCACTAGGCAGAACGGGGAAATGCCTTGTTTATATAGGCATCTCCCCATTCTGCTGCTCCGTGACACGTTCGCGGGACACCGGCGGACATCGAGTCCTTGGTTCTCGTGGATATGGTCACGGAGCACACCGCGGACACGCCCACAATGCCGCGTCTTAAAGGGAACGTACCTGTACGCCCATTCGCGCAGCCGTGCCATTGTGCCAACGTATATTGTCGTGCACTGGTTCGGCAGGCGGTTAACTGACACTTTGTGGGAACCAGTGACACTAATAAAGTCATTGGTGCTAAAAATATGCACTGTCCCTGTACTAATGACATTAGCTGGGAAAGGGAAACAAAAACCGCCACATCCCCACTAACAGGACAGAACTCTGGATTGTTTACATTGACAGAGCTCTGTCCTGTCTTCCTCCTTGCCAAAAAGCGGTATCGGCAGTCAGTCATTGGCTAATCACAGCACAGCCACTGCGCCCCCTACCTGGAACTGCCAGATTGCGGACTAGATACATGGTGGTCGTCAAGCGGATAATTAATAATGTGGAATGTATGTTCTTCGCTAAAGAGCATTATTTTTTATCAAGTTGTTATGAGTAAGTTCCTCATTAAATCTTACCTAGTATTCATTTTGGCTGGTAAGAGCTACTGTAGTCAGTGTTTTGCATTTTCCTGTATCCTGAAACCAATACCTGTGCAGGTAGAATGAGTAAGTCTGGGCATTATATACATACAAATTTCTGCTCTTCCCACAGTCCTAATGCGAGTTGTCATTCCCCATTGGTGTGAGTAACATGTCCCCTAGGTGTGGTGTGATGGGGTGCAGTGTGGGGTAGTGCTGTGTTGTCAGAGATGCCCCCTAGGTGTGGTGTGATGGGATGCAGTATGGGAGGAGTGCTGTGTTGTCAGAGATGCCCCCTAGGTGTGGTGTGATGGGATGCAGTGTGGGGAGTGCTGTGTTGTCAGAGATGCCCCCTAGGTGTGGTGTGATGGGATGCAGTGTGGGGGAGTGCTGTGTTGTCAGAGATGCCCCCTAGGTGTGATGGGATGCAGTGTGGGGAGTGCTGTGTTGTCAGAGATGCCCCCTAGGTGTGGTGTGATGGGGTACAGTGTGGGGGGAGTGCTGTGTTGTCAGAGATGCCCCCTATGTGATGGGGTGCAGTGTGGAGGAGTGCTGTGTTGTCAGAGATGCCCCCCTAGATGCCCCCTAGGTGTGATGGGGTGCAGTATGGGAGGAGTGCTGTGTTGTCACAGTTGAGTGTATTTTTAGCTCTGTTGGATCGGCTGATTAGCAGTACCTTTGATCTGGTTCTATAGGGAGGGGCAGTGCCTTCTTGCCATCCCTCCCTTTCTCGTCATCAGTGTGCGGGGCATCGCCTCGGAATAAACGATCATCTCTTACCCCGGGGATGTGAAGGGCGTTTTCCTGCACTGATCAGTAGAGGACGAGGGTCCTGTGACAGTGGATGTCAGGGCGGGGACCCGCTGTAGAAGCTGTCTGGATCTCTCTCCCCTATGTGTGAACATTACTACTAGCCCAGCAGCGCTGCCTGATGAGCTGACCCGTGTTCATGTGGTGCTGAAATCTACACGGTGAGTTCTCGTAGCGCTCGGCCAGCATCCCCGGCTGTCATCCCCGCACCCCAGGCTGTCATCCCCGCACCCCGGCTGTCATCCCTTCACTCCCGGCTGTCATCCCCGCACCCCCGGCTGTCATCCCCGCACCCCCGGCTGTCATCCCCGCACCCCCGGCTGTCATCCCCGCACCCCTGGCTGTCTGTAGGTATGTTTGGGATGACAGTGGATGATAGGAGCCGCATTGCAGATGTGAACTGTGTTCCCGGACAGGTAAGTGTCCTGTGCCGGGGTGTACACTTTCATGTTTCTTCCTTACAATTTCAGCTTTATTCCAACTTCTCCCATTTCTGCTCCATAGAGATCATTGTCTTTACCATTGGGGACGTTCAGCTTTGCAATGCTCTCAGCCTTCAGGCTTTCTTTTGTTTAGGTGTTTTAAACAGCATGTCATCAGAAAAGGCAACTCAGCTGGAGAAACTAGGTCAGCTTTTGTAGCATCAAGAACCTGATATGTTTTTTAGGGTTTAGATTGAAATAAGTTACCCATGAAGGATACAAAGGGAACAGAGCCTATCTGTCCATATGACCTACACCATGCTCTGTCTAGGGGGAGTAGCCTGGGATCCACCTGCTACTTTCATTCCACAGGAATGCAGATCTCTAGATTAGAACTCTTCTGTTTCACAAATGCCATATTTTCAATGGTGAATTATTTTGTTTGGAACAATTGTTAAAAAACAAAAACAGGAAGAGCTGCTTCTTCCCTCTTCTTCACCCAACAGCGGAAGGTTGGGGTCTCTCATCAGAAAACTTAATCAGTGATTTAAAAAGCCCCAGCAACAGCTCAGAGGGTACCAGCATTATGATCTGCTTGGCTTGTCTGGCATCTGCAGGATAAATCTGGGCACTGGTTAGCTGAAAGAGAGCACAGATTCTCTTTTTATTTAAAAGAAAATGTTTTCTTGTCCTGCATCTAATTCCATGTGGCTTTCATTGTATGACTCCCGCAGAGATTGCTTGTTGATTGCTGAAACTTGTTTGCTAAAGATAGGATCAAAGCTTTCTTTTATTTAGGTTCAAATTCTGAGAAGTTCACAATGTCAGACTGCTGTAGCTGCAGTGAAAATTGCAGGATAATTCCTGTATCTGTGTCATATTTTGTAACAAACATACAACGCAATGGGTTTAATTTACTAAAACAAGATTGCTGGTGCATCTGGGCAAGGTAGCCAATCAGCTTCTAGCTTTAGCTTGTTCAATGACGCTTTGACAAAAAAAAAACCTGGAAGCTGATTTTGCACTCTCCAGTTTTAGTAAATCAGCCCGCTATCTTCTGTTCTAGGCTTATTCAGTAAGGAAAGCGAGTTGTTATAAGTTAGTGCACTTGGTGCATAAGCATTTTTGTTTGTACTGTATTATTAAATAAACCCAGTATTCATATGGTGCAGCCTGTGAACTGTTTTTTTTTTCCAGAAGTTCTCCTCCTTTTGTCTCTGTATGGGTGCAGCCATTTCTGTGTGGACTGCAGTGCTGCATCTGATCAGCTGGAGAGCTTCCCCTCATTGGCCATATAAAAAGGCAGACGTGGGACAGACACCTGTAATAGAAACTTAAGCAGGGGGTGTCTAGGGAGAGAACCGGAAGCATTATGTCAGCTGTCACTGTACCATTGTTCTGCAGTTAGCATATTGCTCAGACACACCCAAAAGATAGACATTTGGCAATCGCTACCCTTTCTTTTCAGTTTGTGCAAAACACATTATAATCAAACTTCTTTTATTTGCATGAAAGTACATGCAAGCATCTTTATTTTGTAATTTTAGTACAGGTTTTAGAATTTTTTATTTTTTTTTCCTAACTAGCTTTAAACATAATTTCAAATTTTTGTGTCATTGGATAAATGCAGGTTATTCCAAACTGCTGCTTCAGTGATACATTATTTCACCAATAAGGAGACGTATTTCCAGTATTGTGTTTTTAGCTTTGAATGAGCGCTCTGGCAAGTACTAACGGGGGAATCCCATATGACGACTTGGTGATTGTTTTTTATTTGCTTGTGTATGCTTTTATATAGTGTTTGACAATTATAGAACATTTTCTGTACTTTATTATATCCAATGAAGGAAGCAGGAAAAAAAATAAAATTAAAACTGATTTAAAGTGCAATCATAAAATGTGGCTTAAATTTGTAAGTATTTGTTTAAATCTGCTAGTACATTTAACACTACCCTTCCTCTCAGACTGGCAATGCTACTGTCTGCTGTGCCCTCTATGCTCATTCCTCCAGAGTGGGGGCACTCTAATGCCCCGTACACACGGTCGAAATATCGGACCACAAAATCCATCAGATTTTTTCCGACGGATTTTGTCCGACACTGGTGTTGCATACACACGGTCGGACAAAGTTGTCGGAAAATCCGATCATTCTGAACGTGGTGACGTTTGTTGCCTACGACAGGACTACGTAGAGGCTAGTAGCCAATAGCTTTGGTCTTGTAATGTGATCTGAGGATGCGTGGCACTTTGTCCGTCGGAATTCGCTACACACGATCGTAAAAAGTCCGATAGGACTTTGTTGTCGGAAAATGTGAGAGCAGGAGATAAAACGTTGTCCGTCGGAAAATCCAATGGAAAATGTCCGATGAGCCTACACACGGTCGAATTTCCGACAACATTGTCCGATAGGACATTTTCCGTCGGAAAATCCGACCGTGTGTATGGGGCTTAAGGCTGGAATCACACCTATGCATTTTTTGTGCTTTTTGCATTTGCAGATTTGCACTACAGAACGTGTCCATAGGAAACCATGTTAAATGACTGTAGTGCAAATCTGCAAATTGCAAAAAGCACTAAAACTGAATAGATGTGAATCCAGCCTTATACAGAATGTATGTTACTGGCCAGATCACCAGGTAAAAACAGATGGGAAAATGTCCCAACAAAAACCCAATGAAGCCACTACATCTAATAATTGGTAAGCTGCAGTATATTACATTTTTGGCTTGGGGTTTAATACACTTTTAGCAAGTTACCAGCACAGGGACCAGAATAAAAGTGGGAGCAACTTTGTGTATACAAAGGTAAATATTGGTATTTTCCACATGGTAAACAGTATGTTATGTGATTAGTGAAATATGAAGATAAGGATTGACCTAAAGTTGTTCTTTCCAACTTAGTTCATATAATTTACATATTATAGAGCATATATAAACTAAAAGAAGTACAATATCAAGATGCAGATTGGCCAGAGTTCTTAGGCCCCTTCTAAAATAAAATAATAAAATAAAAAAAAAAAAAAAAGACAACCAACAGAAAAAAATAAACTCAAAAAAAGAAAATATAAAAAAAAATAAAAGACAAAAAAAAAAAAACAAAAAAAACTAAAAACCCGCGCTGTTCTGCCCACTGTTAAAAGCATGTTTTTGTAATCTGAAATCAGAGAATCCTGGCTAAGCGTTCACTATTTACTGCTTTACATTCATTACATGCTGCTTGCGATTAGCATTCTGCCAATTCTGATGTCTTCCTGTTCTTTTCTTTCCTCTTGCCGCTGCTATCTGCAGGAGACGGGGATTCTGGGCTTCATTAAAATGGCAGCCTCTGGCAAGCGGAAGCAGGAGCAATGCTGGAGGCAATTTACAGGACACACTAATTTTGGTAGCTTAACCACTTAACCCCTGGAAGATTTACCCCCCTTCATGACCAGGTCATTGTTTGCTTTTTGCCACTACATTAATTGCCCTGTTAATTGCACCCTGTACACAATTTCAATTTATAATATTTTTTCCCCACAAATAGTTTTCTTTTGCTGGTATTTGATCACCACTGGGTTTTTTATTTGTTGTGATATAAACAAAAAAAGACAGAAAATTTGGGGGAAAAAAAATCTGCTATTAAATATATCCAATAAAATAAAAAATAAAAAATTCTTAATAAACTTAGGCCAATATGTATTCTGCTACATATTTCTGGTAAAAAATCCCAATAAGCGTATATTGATTGGTTTATGCAAATGTTATAGCTTCTACAAACTATGGTGTATATATACTGGATTTCTTTTTTCTTTTATATACTCGTAATGGCAACGATCAGCAACTTATAGCAGGACTGTGATAGTATGGTCAGCAGTCTGACATTAACCACTTCAGCCCCGGAAGAATTTACCCCCTTCCTGACCAGAGCACTTTTTGCAATAAGGCACTGCGTCACTTTAACTGGCAACGTTGCACCCAAACAAAATTGACGTCCTTTTTTCCCCCAGAAATTGAGCTTTCTTTTAGTGGTAGTTGATCACCTCTGCGGTTTTTATTTTTTTGCGCTATAAACAAAAAAAGAGCAACAATTTTGAAAACAAATCTATTTTTTTTACTTTTTGCTATAATAAATATCCACAAAAAATATATAAAAAAACAAATGCTTTCCTCCATTTAGGCCGATATGTATTCTTCTACATATTTTCCGTAAAAAAAAATCGCAATAAACGTATATTGATTGATTTACGCAAAAGTTATAGTGTCTACAAAATAGGGGCTAGATTTATGGCATTTTTATTATTATTATTATTTTTTATTTTTTTTTTTAGTAATGGCGGTGATCTGCGATTTTTATTGTGACTGCGACATTATGGCGGATACATCGGACACTTTTGACACTATTTTGGGGCCATTGTCATTTATACAGCGATCAGCGCTATAAAAATGCACTGATTACTGTATAAATGACACTGGCAGGGAAGGGGTTAAACACTAGGGGGCGATCAAGGGGTTAAGTGTGTCCTAGGGAGTGATTCTAACTGTAGGAGGAATGGGCTACCTAGGACATGACAGCGATCACTGCTCCCGATGACAGGGAGCAGTAGATCTCCGTCATGTCACTAGGCAGAACGGGGAAATGCCTTGTTTATATAGGCATCTCCCCATTCTGCTGCTCCGTGACACGTTCGCGGGACACCGGCGGACATCGAGTCCTTGGTTCTCGTGGATATGGTCACGGAGCACACCGCGGACACGCCCACAATGCCGCGTCTTAAAGGGAACGTACCTGTACGCCCATTCGCGCAGCCGTGCCATTGTGCCAACGTATATTGTCGTGCACTGGTTCGGCAGGCGGTTAACTGACACTTTGTGGGAACCAGTGACACTAATAAAGTCATTGGTGCTAAAAATATGCACTGTCCCTGTACTAATGACATTAGCTGGGAAAGGGAAACAAAAACCGCCACATCCCCACTAACAGGACAGAACTCTGGATTGTTTACATTGACAGAGCTCTGTCCTGTCTTCCTCCTTGCCAAAAAGCGGTATCGGCAGCCAGTCATTGGCTAATCACAGCACAGCCACTGCGCCCCCTACCTGGAACTGCCAGATTGCGGACTAGATACATGGTGGTCGTCAAGCGGATAATTAATAATGTGGAATGTATGTTCTTCGCTAAAGAGCATTATTTTTTATCAAGTTGTTATGAGTAAAGTTCCTCATTAAATCTTACCTAGTATTCATTTTGGCTGGTAAGAGCTACTGTAGTCAGTGTTTTGCATTTTCCTGTATCCTGAAACCAATACCTGTGCAGGTAGAATGAGTAAGTCTGGGCATTATATACATACACATTTCTGCTCTTCCCACAGTCCTAATGCGAGTTGTCATTCCCCATTGGTGTGAGTAACATGTCCCCTAGGTGTGGTGTGATGGGGTGCAGTGTGGGGTAGTGCTGTGTTGTCAGAGATGCCCCCTAGGTGTGATGTGATGGGGTGCAGTGTGGGGGAGTGCTGTGTTGTCAGAGATGCCCCCTAGGTGTGGTGTGATGGGATGCAGTGTGGGGGAGTGCTGTGTTGTCAGAGATGCCCCCTAGGTGTGGTGTGATGGGATGCAGTGTGGGGAGTGCTGTGTTGTCAGAGATGCCCCCTAGGTGTGGTGTGATGGGGTACAGTGTGGGGGGAGTGCTGTGTTGTCAGAGATGCCCCCTAGGTGTGATGGGGTGCAGTGTGGAGGAGTGCTGTGTTGTCAGAGATGCCCCCCTAGATGCCCCCTAGGTGTGATGGGGTGCAGTATGGGAGGAGTGCTGTGTTGTCACAGCTGAGTGTATTTTTAGCTCTGTTGGATCGGCTGATTAGCAGTACCTTTGATCTGGTTCTATAGGGAGGGGCAGTGCCTTCTTGCCATCCCTCCCTTTCTCGTCATCAGTGTGCGGGGCATCGCCTCGGAATAAACGATCATCTCTTACCCCGGGGATGTGAAGGGCGTTTTCCTGCACTGATCAGTAGAGGACGAGGGTCCTGTGACAGTGGATGTCAGGGCGGGGACCCGCTGTAGAAGCTGTCTGGATCTCTCTCCCCTATGTGTGAACATTACTACTAGCCCAGCAGCGCTGCCTGATGAGCTGACCCGTGTTCATGTGGTGCTGAAATCTACGGTGAGTTCTCGTAGCGCTCGGCCAGCAGCCCCGCACCCCCGGCCAGCAGCCCCGCACCCCCGGCTGTCATCCCCGCACCCCCGGCTGTCATCCCCTCACCCCCGGCTGTCATCCCCGCACCCCCGGCTGTCATCCCCGCACCCCCGGCTGTCATCCCCGCACCCCCGGCTGTCATCCCCTCACCCCCGGCTGTCTGTAGGTATGTTTGGGATGACAGTGGATGATAGGAGCCGCATTGCAGATGTGAACTGTGTTCCCGGACAGGTAAGTGTCCTGTGCCGGGGTGTACACTTTCATGTTTCTTCCTTACAATTTCAGCTTTATTCCAACTTCTCCCATTTCTGCTCCAGAGAGATCATTGTCTTTACCATTGGGGACGTTCAGCTTTGCAATGCTCTCAGCCTTCAGGCTTTCTTTTGTTTAGGTGTTTTAAACAGCATGTCATCAGAAAAGGCAACTCAGCTGGAGAAACTAGGTCAGCTTTTGTAGCATCAAGAACCTGATATGTTTTTAGGGTTTAGATTGAAATAAGTTACCCATGAAGGATACAAAGGGAACAGAGCCTATCTGTCCATATGACCCACACCATGCTCTGTCTAGGGGGAGTAGCCTGGGATCCACCTGCTACTTTCATTCCACAGGAATGCAGATCTCTAGATTAGAACTCTTCTGTTTCACAAATGCCATATTTTCAATGGGTGAATTATTTTGTTTGAAACAATTGTTAAAAAAACAAAACAAAAACAGGAAGAGCTGCTTCTTCCCTCTTCTTCACCCAACAGCCGAAGGTTGGGGTCTCTCATCAGAAAACTTACTGATCAGTGATTTAAAAAGCACCAGCTCAGAGGGTACCAGCACTATGATCTGCTTGGCTTGTCTGGCATCTGCAGGATAAATCTGGGCACTGGTTAGCTGGAAGAGAGCACAGATTTTCTTTTTATTTGAAAGAAAATGTTTTCTTGTCCTGCATCTAATTCCATGTGGCTTTCATTGTATGACTCCAAGGGGTGATTGCTTGTTGATTGCTGAAACTTGTTTGCTAAAAATAGGATCAAAGCTTTCTTTTATTTATGTTCAAATTCTGAGAAGTTCGCAATGTCAGACTGCTGTAGCTGCAGTGACAATTGCAGGATAATTCCTGTATCTGTGTCATAATTTGTAACAAACATACAATGCAATGGATTTGATTTACTAAAACAAGATTGCTGGTGCATCTGGGCAAGGTAGCCAATCAGCTTCTAGCTTTAGCTTGTTCAATGACGCTTTGACAAAAAAAAACTGGAAGCTGATTTTGCACTGTCCAGTTTTAGTAAATCAGCCCGCTATCTTCTGTTCTAGGCTTATTCAGTAAGGAAAGCGAGTTGTTATAAGTTAGTGCACTTGGTGCATAAGCATTTTTGTTTGTACTGTATTATTAAATAAACCCAGTATTCATATGGTGCAGCCTGTGAACCTGTTTTTTTTTTTCAGAAGTTCTTCTCCTTTTGTCTCTGTATGGGTGCAGCCATTTATGTGTGGACTGCAGTGCTGCATCTGATCAGCTGGAGAGCTTCCCCTCATTGGCCATATAAAAAGGCAGATGTGGGACAGACACATGTAATAGAAACTTAAGCAGGGGGTGTCTAGGGAGAGAACCGGAAGCATTATGTCAGCTGTCACTGTACCATTGTTCTGCAGTTAGCATATTGCTCAGACACACCCAAAAGATAGACATTTGGCAATCGCTACCCTTTCTTTTCAGTTTGTGCAAAACACATTATAATCAAACTTCTTTTATAAACGGATTTGCATGAAAGTACATGCGAGCATATTTATTTTGTAATTTTAGTACAGGTTTTAGTATTTTTTTTATTTTTTTCCTAACTAGCTTTTAACATCATTTCAAATGTTTGTGTCATTGGATAAATGCAGGTTATTCCAAACTGCTGCTTCAGTGATACATTATTTCACCAATAAGGAGACGTATTTCCAGTATTGTGTTTTTAGTTTGGAAATTCATTTAGCTTTGAATGAGCGCTCTGGCAACTACAGATATTTTCAGTTACTGTAGAAGTACTAATGATGGAATCCCATATGACGACTTGGTGATTGTTTTTTATTTGCTTGTGTATGCTTTTATATAGTGCTTGAAAATTATAGAACATTTTCTGTACTTTATTATATCCAATGAAGGAAGCAGGAAAAAAAATAAAATTAAAACTGATTTAAAGTGCAATCATAAAATGGGGAGTTTGGCTTAAATTTGTAAGTATTTATTTAAATCTGCTAGTACATTTAACACTACCCTTCCTCTCAGACTGGCAATGCTACTGTCTGCTGTGCCCCCTATGCTCATTCCTCCAGAGTGGGGGCACTCTAATGCCCCGTACACACGGTCGGAAAATCGGACCACAAAATCCATCAGATTTTTTCCGACGGATTTTGTCCGACACTGGTGTTGCATACACACGGTCGGACAAAGTTGTCAGAAAATCCGATCATTCTGAACGTGGTGACGTTTGTTGCCTACGACGGGACTACGTAGAGGCTAGTAGCCAATAGCTTTGGTCTTGTAATGTGATCTGAGCATGCGTGGCACTTTGTCCGTCGGAATTCGCTACACACGATCGGAAAAAGTCTGATAGGACTTTGTTGTCGGAAAATTTGAGAGCAGGAGATAAAACGTTATCCGTCGGAAAATCCAATGGAAAATGTCCGATGGAGCCTACACACGGTCGGAATTTCCGACAACATTGTCCGATAGGACATTTTCCGTCGGAAAATCCGACCGTGTGTATGGGGCTTAAGGCTGGATTCACACCTATGCATTTTTTGTGCTTTTTGCATTTTGCAGATTTGCTCTACAGAACATGTTCCATAGGAAACCATGTTAAATGGACTGTAGTGCAAATCTGCAAATTGCAAAAAGCACTAAAACTGCATAGATGTGAATCCAGCCTTATACAGAATGTATGTTACTGGCCAGATCACCAGGTAAAAACAGATGGGAAAATGTCCCAACAAAAACCCAATGAAGCCACTACATCTAATAATTGGTAAGCTGCAGTATATTACATTTTTGGCTTGGGGTTTAATACCACTTTTAGCAAGTTACCAGCACAGGGACCAGAATAAAAGTGGGAGCAACTTTGTGTATACAAAGGTAAATATTGGTATTTTCCACATGGTAAACAGTATGTTATGTGATTAGTGAAATATGAAGATAAGGATTGACCTAAAGTTGTTCTTTCCAACTTAGTTCATATAATTTACATATTATAGAGCATATATAAACTAAAAGAAGTACAATATCAAGATGCAGATTGGCCCAGAGTTCTTAGGCCCCTTCTACACGGCGGCTGTTCTGCCGCTGTTAAAAGCATGTTTTGTTATTCTGAAATTCAGAGAATCCTGGCTAAGCGTTCACTATGATTAGCTGCGTTTACATGCATTTACATGCGGCTGCGTTTAGCATTCTTGCCATTTCTGATGTGCTTCCTGTTGCTTTTCTTTCCTTGTTGCCGCTGCTATCTGCAGGAGAAATAGTACACTTCCACTACCTGCAGTTATGTGCAGATAGCTGCGCCAAATCGTTCCTGGATGCAGTCAACTTTATTTTTTCTATCTGCACAAAATCGCATGTAAAGAAACCATCGCTAAACGCAGTGTGTGAATGGGGCCATAGGAAAGCATTGTGTGCGTTTATCTGCGGTAGATAACTTCATCTGTCCACAGCTAAAAGCACAATTCTATCCTCCTGTGTGAAAGGGGCCTTAGAATGGTTATTTTAGACATCTAAATTACAGCCCCAGATATCCATTCTGCAATAATAAACTTTACTAGACAAACATGTAATTAAAATACAGGTAGATGAGTTCAAGATATGAGACCTACCCTGCATAGCGCTGTAGTCAAAATTAATATTTCATAATTATTCATGTATTTTTATAACAATTGATTACACATTTTTCTTGTCATTGTTTTTTTGCACCTTTGAAATGCTCTTTTGCAGTCTTTTGGCATGGGGGTGGGGGAGTAGACCTTGCATTTTTGGCGCAAGGTCTTCTTTAATGTAGCAGCGTAACAAATTCCCTTGTGATCACCATGAGTAGCTAGTCATGTAATCTTTTGGGTGGGACCCACACAGGTCAGTTTTGACTCAGAACCTCTGGACTGGGGCTGCTAGCTGTAGTTTGTTTCCAGAGATGGGTTTGGTCATAAAGTAGCTGCAATTTGTCTGCTTCAAAATGATCACCATAATTGGCCAATCGTGATGATCACTTGATCTGGAACCATAAGTGATTATTCCTGACCTCTTGTACAGTATCCGCAGCTTTCAGTAGCTGCCTTGTTCTGCAAATGAAAGTTCTTACTAGAGCAGTCAGCTGCAAATAAAACAAATATTACTGCACTACTGGTAAGAACTTCATCATCCATTTACAGTTGGTTGGGAAGAATGCAGTTTGTAACCCTAAAAAAAAAAAAAAATGTGATCATGTTACTTTTAAAGTGTGTTAAACAGCACAGTGCTTGTGCCGTGTAATTTGTCTCCCTGTATCATCTAAAATACCTGGCTGACCCTGCCTGGTTCTGCCCACCCCCCTGTAAACTGACCATGGTTTATCATGGCTACTGAGCCCTGACACTGTGGTCAGTTTATGTGCTTCTGTCATTCGGATCTCTCCTCTGTCCTCTATACCCCCCCCCCCCCCCCTCCCTGCCTGTCAGCTCTGTGCCATGGCCTTCCCCTCCCTCCTGCTGCTGAAATAACTGTGTAATGTACATGCAATCCCCTCTGTTAAAAAACGTTCTATGCCCAGTGTCTGTGCTTATGCCCATTACTACCTTATTTCACAGCGCTGCTTGGTGCTCACGTGACTCCTCGCTGCTCTCCTCCTCTCCGGCTGACATCTTGGCTCTCTCCTCCCGACTGATGTCAGTGGGGGATTCTCGGCCCCTCCCACTGTAGCTGTCAGATTGGAAGAGGGACCAGCAAGAAGTCACGTGAGCGGCGCTGTGAAATAAGGTAGTAATGGGCATATTTTTTACAAAGCACAAACACTGGGGCATCAAACGTTTTCTACCAGAGGGGATTGCGTGTACTTTATATATTTTCACCAGCTTGAATCTAACTAGATACAGTAACATCTACTGTATGTATAACCTACTGTGTAAGCACCATTTTATTAGGACTCTGATAAGAAAGTATTTCTTGTAAATGCTTCCTACAGTTTTGTAGCAGGCTGTGTTATCTAAAGCAACCTATCAGCTTCTTCTTTTTATGTGGTCAGGTTGTCAAAAGATTTTGGTTGCTGTGGACTACATAGATTAAACAATTCTTCCAGCAGACATAACCCCTATTTGTTTCAGAAGCCTTTTTCTACAAGAATAAAGATAAACTCCAAAAACTAAAAAGCGGTGTCAGAAATATAAAAAAACACCAATTTTATACAAATTGTTGCAAAAATATTACCTTTTAGATACATTCACATTTTATAATAGGTATATATTTCAATTATCAGTGTAGCAAAATAGTATATTAAGTACGGGAGACGTTTATTAAAATGGAACTTAATTGTATCTGGCACCACAAACTGACAACACTATATAAAGGGGTTGTAAACCCTCATGTTCATGTTGCGCTGCTGTCAGTCAAATCCAATGACGCAGGCACCAGGGGGACGGGGCCGAGTCCTGCATTCTATGTGAATGTACACATAAGCAGGACCGGGGAGCGCGCCCGGACGGGTGTCCACCTTAGGAGACCGTTCTCCAACGTAGGCACTCGATGCGGGTAGGAGCTACCAGCGCCTCCGGGGGACCCCAGAAGTCGAGGATCGGGGCCACTCTGTGGAAAACTAACTGCACAGTGGAGGTAAGTATGACAAAACGAGGCTTTACAACCCCTTTAACCACTTCAGCCCCGGACCAATTGGCAGCCAAAGGACCAGGCCCCTTTTTGCGATTCGGCACTGCGTCGCTTTATCCGACAATTGTGCGGTCGTGCGACGTGGCTCCAAAACAAAATTGGCGTCCTTTTTTTCCCACAAATAGAGCTTTCTTTTAGTGGTATTTGATCGCCCCTGCGGTTTTTATTTTTTGCGCTATAAACAAAAATAGAGCGACAATTTTGAAAACAATGCAATATTTTTTGCTTTTTGCTATAATAAATATCCCCAAAAAATATATAAAAAAACATTTTTTTTCCTCAGTTTAGGCCGATACGTATTTTTCTACATATTTTTGGTAAAAAAAATCGCAATTAGCGATTTATTGATTGGTTTGCGCAAAAGTTATAGCGTTTACAAATAGAGGATAGTTTTATGGCATTTTTATTAATATTTTTTTTTTTTTACTAGTAATGGCGGCGATCAAAGATTTTTATTGTGACTGCGACATTATGGCGGACACATCGGACATTTTTGACACATTTTTGGGACCATTGTCATTTATACAGCAATCAATGCTATTTAAATGCATTGATTCCTGTAGAAATGACAGTTGTAGTGAAGGGGTTAACCACTAGGGGGAGGGGAGGGGTTATGGGCTGTGACGTGTGTGTTTTTTTTTTACATTAGGGGCGGGCTGACGTCTGACGTCATTGATCGGCTTTCCCGATGACCGGGAACAGCCAATCAATGACAGGCAGAGTAGGAAGCGCGGGGAGAGGTTTGTTTACACATACCTCTCCCCGTTCTTCAGCTCCGTAACCCGATCGCGGGACACCAGCGGCGATCGGGTCCGCTGGTCCCGCGGCCGGGGTCACGGAGCTCCCGACCGGGTCGCGAGCGCGCCGCTGGTGGCGCGCGCGCGACCCACAGGCAGGCAAATGCACGATCACGTACAGGTACGTGATTTTGCCTGCCCGTGCCATTCTGCTGACGTATATATGCAGTGGGCGGTCGGGAAGCGGTTAAAGAAAGCACACCCATCCATCCATGTCTTCATGTTTTCTTTTATTAAGAAATCACTTTGATAAACACCCACCTAGAATTTCTAGCTATTTCCCTCTTGCACCAGGGCAGATGATTCATGTAACATTTACTTCCTGGAATCCATCTGCCCTTAGCTCAGGCAGGCTGAGAAAACCTCTTCTTCCCATCTCCAAAAAAAAGAAAAAAAATGCTTTTGAAGACTCCTGCCAGGCATATATGACATCATTTTGGCTTAGGTCAGAAACCAGAAAACCACTAAAGAAATATAAAAAAAAGTTTTATTTGAAAAGAAACTTAAATGTAAAGAAACGGTTATAAATAGAGTAATTCAGTTTTTATGGGGAAAAATAGCAAATAAAAAAAAAATATTGCATATACAATTGCTATACAAGACATATTGTAATTGAATGTTATTAGAAATTACCTTTCCTTTTCAATCTGCAAAGCTGTCATTTTCTGAAAAATTCAATGCAATATACCTGGCAGCCTTCTGTACACAAATTTCCTGCTTGTGTGATTGGTTCACTGATTTTCACAGAATTCTGCACGAAGATACAAGTCGAATTTTAGGCACCCTCCGCAACAAATTGTATTTTTGTTGAAACACTCCCAAAGGCTTAATCAATTTTAAAGGGAGGCTGACAGCAATTTTCCTCACTGAAACACTGCAAGTGATCCAGCTGAATATAGTGAACACAGACACTCATTCAGGAACCAGGCTTCCAAGCACATAGTAGAACATACAGCTTTTTTATAAGGGCTCGTTCACACCACAAAAACGCACTCCAGATCCGCTCAGGATGCGTCTCTGCATGCACTTTTTTGGCGCATTCCAGTGCATTTTTATGCATTTCCAAATTAATTCCACATGCTTTTTTTTCACTGTACTGGGGCGTGGTGCGTTTTTTGATGCGTTTTACCACGTTCCAGTGCAGGAAAAGTGCACCATGCTCTTTTTTCTGGAGCTGGAAAGCCCTGGAACTGACCACACTGTTGTGAACTATGCCATTGGAAACCATATAACCTACATTCCATGCTTTTTTGATGCAGGAAAAATACACTGGACTGCATGGGGTGTGAACTGGCGTTAAGAACAGAAACAGGTAGGAACCTCTTACAAAGTGTGATAAAATCCTGCAATGTACATTCTTCTGTTTCTGTTTACGATTTACCAGCGGATATTCAGGCCTCATCTGATATCTGCTTTGGGCATTAGGTCCTCCAAGCTGTTCTTTGAGCTGCAGGCAGCCTTCAGTTTTCTTTTCTCTTCTTGAGCCTGTTAGCCTTTGTTGTTATGTTGCCCACCCCTCTGTTGGACTGCTTTTGGACATCCCGACCATCTAAGAATTCCCAGTGTCCCTCAATGGAGGAGAAAGAAAATAGGATTTTTGTTCTCACCATAACTTTTTATTGGAGTCTATAGATGAACACAGGTTCCACACCTGGGTTTTTTTTTTTTTTTTTAGTGCTCTCTGTACTACTTTGCCACAAAACTGAGGCATGATGGATTTGAACATGGTTATCCTGTACTGGGCAATGACTTTTGTGTTGCCAGTGTCCATTTCTTCTGTGGACGTCTGTACGGTGCCTTGAAAAAGTATTCATGCCCCTTGAAATTTTCCACATTTTGTCATGTTAAACCAAAAACCAAATGTATTTTATTGGGATTTTATTTGATAGACCAACACAAAGTGGCACATAATTGTGAAGTGGAAAGAAAATAATAAATGGTTTTCAAAATTTTTTACAAAGAAATATGTGAAAAGTGTGGCGTGCATTTGTATTCGGCCCCCCTGAGTCAATACTTTGTAGAACCACCTTTCACTGCAATTACAGCTGCAAGTCTTTTTGAGTTATGTTTCCACCAGCTTTGCACATCTAGAGAGTGAAACTTTTGCCCATTCTTTTTTGAAAAATATCTCAAGCTCTGTCAGATTGGATGGAGAGCGTCTGTGAACAGCAACTTTCAAGTCTTGTCACAGATTCTCAAATGGATTTAGGTCTAGACTTTGACTGGGCCAGTCTAACACATGTATATGCTTTGATCTAAACAATTCAATTGTAGCTCTGGCTGTATGTTTAGGGTTGTTGTCCTGATGGAAGGTGAACCTCCACCCCAGTCTCAGGTCTTTTGCAGACTCTAACAGGTTTTCTTCTAAGATTGTCCTGTATTTGGCTCCATCCATCTTCCCATCAACTCTGACCAGCTTCCCTGTCCCTGCTGAAGAAAATCATCCTCACAACATGATGCTGCCACCACCATGTTTCAGGGTGGGGATGGTGTGTTCAGGGGGATGAGCAGTGTTAGTTTTCTGCCACACATAGCGTTTTACTTTTAGGCCAAAAAGTTCAATTTTGGTCTTGTACGTCCTGGCTTCTCGCAAACTGCAAGAGGGGGGACTTCTTATGGCTTTCATTCAACAATGGCTTTCTTCTTGGCACTCTTCCATAAATGCCAGATTTCTGGACTGCAGGACTAATAGTTGTCCTGTGGACAGATTCTCCCACCTGAGCTGTGGATCTCTGCAGCTCCTCCAGAGTTACCATGGCCCTCTTGGCTGCTTCTCTGAGTAATGCTCTCCTTGCCCGGCCTGTCAGTTTAGGTGGACGGCCATGTCTTGGTAGATTTGCAGTTGTGCCATACTCTTTCCATTTTTGGATGATGGATTGAACAGTGCTTCGTGAGATGTTCAAAGCTTTGGATATTTTTTGATAACCCAACCCCACTTGAAACTTCTCCGCAACTTTATCCGTGACCTGTCTGGTGTGTTTCTTGGCCTCCATGATGCTGTTTGTTCACTAAGGTTCTCTAACAAACCTCAGGGCTTCACAGAACAGCTGTATTTATACTGATATTAAATTACACACAGGTGGACTCAATTTAGTAATTAGGTGACTTCTGTAGGCAATTGGTTCCACTAGATTTTAGTTAGGGGTATCAGAGTAAAGGGGCTGAATACAAATGCACACCACACTTTTCAGATATTTATTTGTATAAAAAAAAATTGAAAAACATTAATTTATTTTCTTTCCACTTCACAATTATGTGCTTGTCTTGGTCTATTACATAAAATCCCAATAAAATACATTTGCTTTTTTTAGTTGTACCAAGACAAAATGTGGGAAATTTCAAGGGGTATGAATACTTTTTCAAGGCACTGTATTACCCAACGGTCTTTAATGGTCTTAAGGAAAGGGATTTTACGTTGAGTACAATAAATCCTATTTTTTAGGAATTGTTGTTGAATGCAACCCATTTAAGTGTATGAGGCCATGTCACTACTGCCCTGAATCTGTGTGCAATGCACGTGATTTTCAGCGCTGTGGGTTGGTATTTTTTAGGGTTTAAAAAGGGGATGAGGAGGCTTTAGTCACAAACCACTTTTCAGAGGGGTGGCAAGGGTTGCCAGATGCACCAATGGGTCCGTCTTACAGTTTCTCGTTTTGCCCAACATAAAATATGCAAACTATTGGTTGACTACCATGCGTCAATAAATACCCCTTCTTTCACAAACTTCAACTCAAGGTTCTTGCTGAGAATATGAGCACTGGGTTACATAGTTACATAGTAGGTGAGGTTGAAAAAAGACACAAGTCCATCAAGTCCAACCTATGTGTGTGATTATGTCAGTATTACATTGTATATCTCTGTATGTTGTGGTCGTTCAGGTGCTTATCTAATAGTTTCTTAAAACTATCGATGCTCCCTGCTGAGACCACCTCCTGTAGAAGGGAATTCCACATCCTTGCCGCTCTTGCAGTAAAGATTCCTCTACGTAGTTAAACCTCTTTTCTTCTAATTTTAATGAGTGGCCACGAGTCTTGTTAAACTCCCTTTTGCGAAAAAGTTTTATCCCTATTGTGGGGTCACCAGTATGGTATTTGTATGTTGAAATCATATTCCCTCTCAAGCGTCTCCTCTCCAGAGAGAATAAGTTCAGTGCTCACAACCTTTCCTTATAACTAATATCCTCCAGACCCTTTATTAGCTTTGTTGCCCTTTTTGTACTCGCTCCATTTCCAGTACATCCTTCCTGAGGACTGGTGCCCAGAACTGGACAGCATACTGCAGGTGCGGCCGGACCAGAGTCTTGTAGAGCCATATTAAAATTAAGCCTTTCAAATACAATTATAGTAGCTTCTACCAAATTTTTTATGTCGGTGCTAGCTTAGATAAATTAGGAATGTGTAAAATAGATAAAATTATAAATATGAGTGTTTGCGTTCCACCAAACAATGGTCATTTGGCCGTATGTCTTGGCTGTGTTTACTGTAAAAGTATTCTTTGCATAGTGTATCAAGAAGGCACGATGTACGATTTTGTCAAACAAGGACCATGGGACACACGTAGTGGTTTCTTTTTTCATCTAGTTTCATAGAGAAGAAATGTAATAACGACATAACCTAAAATGCTTACGAATGCCCTTACTTGTGCTATATACTTGAGTATAAGCTGTATTCTGTGTTAATTCAACCAATGCTTTGTTATAACAGCCATAAAACAAGAAGCATGTGTACAGGTAAAGAACGTCCATGAGGATCCAGTAATGGACTATGGATTTGTAGCATTATTCAAGGCTACAGGGCAATCAAAAAACCTGTTGAACTGACCAGTTTGATACGTGGGTAATAATTATGCAGTGACATATTTATAGTTCTCTTTTGTCCTCAAATTAATGCAATTGAATGGACAATTTATTTTCAGGACCTTACTTTGGCATAAATAAAATGTAGTTTGACTGGTGAGCTCAATGTATGGCAAAGATACATTTATTGTTTAATAAGTTAAATATCTGTGCTGGAGTAACTAAGGGCCTGAAGCAGGACTCTAAGGAACTGACAGTACCACCAAACAATCTTTTCAGATACAATATGCTCCTTCCAGTTAGGTGTTATGTGGGCTGTGCTGGGTAGGCATTTATTAATGACGCAACAGCTATTTATATTTAGATTATGTGTTAATCCCTTTACATGGCAATACACACCTGAGCAGGATTGATTCATAAAGACTTTATTGAGCTTTCTAGAAAGGTAAAAAGGTTGTGGCAGACGTACAGCTCTTTACACTGGATAGACTAGTCAGGTGAGCACTGTGGACTTGCACTCAAGTACAAAATGTGTTGTGATACACAGATTTCAACACTTAAAAAATTACATTTGGGTATGCATTTGTCTCAGTTGTATTTATAGGTTTATTTTGGAGTGGTACATACTGTATTTTTAGAAATCAGTTTTTTTATATATTTTTTTTTCTTATACCTTCCTGATTATCAAGTAGTGTGGTTCTGGGTTATTGACAAACAAAATCAAGTCAGTGTTTGCCTTCATAAAACTGTTACAACTCCTACTGGAAATGTAAAAGTAATTTTTGATTAAGGACTACCATTGCAGATGTCATCCAGAAAAGCACCCTGGCTTTCAGACTTATCCCCTGGCTTCAATACCAGTCATTTGCCTGGAACAAGAAGCCAGTGAAATTAGATATGTCAGAACTCTTACACCACGACTCAGAAGATCTTATAACCAGAGCCCCCAAAAGATGAGCTGCTATAATGGACTGGTCATCCCCAATCCATTGGCCCAGTACGATGCTTGGGCAGGGATTGTGTGCCTTAAATGTACTTTTTCAATTGAATTATTTTATTTTATTTTACTATATTGTATTTTCTTTTTCCTATGATTCTTTTACAGGTTCCATTGATTTCACAATGCAGGAATGCTCCTCTAGATCAGGGGTCTCAAAAACATTCTAAACAAAGGGCCAGTTTATTGTCTTTCAGAATTTGGGGGGGGGGGGGTGCAAACTGTGGTCACTGGGAGTAGAAAAGGTCCTGATCTCAGTGGGAGTAAACAATGCCCCATCTTTGGTGTCAGTGGGAGGAATTGTGCCCTATCATTGGTGTCATTGGGAGGAATTTTGCACTATTGTTGGGGTCATTGGAACGAATTATGCCCCATTATTGGTGTCATTGGGAGGAATTTTGCACTATTGTTGGGGTCATTGGAAGGAATTATGCCCCATTATTGGTGTCTCTGGGAGGAATTTTGCCCCATTATTAGTGTCTATAGGAGGAATTGTGTCCCTTCATTGGGGTCAGTGGGGGGGGGGGGGGGGGAATTATGCCCCATTGGTATAAAATAGTGCCCCAAGGGCCAGATAAAAGCAAGCAAAGGGCTGCATCTGGCCTCCAGGCTGCAGTTTGGAGATCACTGCTCTAGATGACAGCATGATTCAGCTCCCATAGTTTAACTTTATTGTTCTATGAAACGACCAGTCAAACAATCAGATGACCTACAGTATTGGTCAAATTTTGCTCTGAGAGGTTAATCTTTACTCCATTTTGCTTCAGCCCCCTTTTCCCTCCTGTCTACTGTGTTCTTGGTACTTTTGTAAAACTGGTATACTTTACATCAATTGAGAAAATTGTGTTGGATATGGCTCTTTAACCACTTTAAGACCAGCCTCGTTTTGGATTTTAGGTGTTTACATGTTTAAAACAGTTTTTTTTGCTAGAAAAAAACTTAGAACCCCCAAACATTATATATTGTTTTTTTTCTAACACCCTAGAGAATAAAATGGCGGTTGTTGCAATACTTTTTTTCACACCGTATTTGCGCAGCGGTCTTGCAAGCGCACTTTTTTTGGAAAAAATTCACTTTTTTGAATAAAAAAACAGTAAAGTTAGTCCAATTTTTTTATATATTGTGAAAGATAATGTTACGCCGAGTAAATTGATATCTAACATGTCACGCTTCAAAATTGCGCCCGCTCGTGGAATGGCATCAAACTTTTACCCTCAAAAATCTCCATAGGCGACGTTTAAAAAATTCTACAGGTTGCATATTTTGCGTTACAGAGGAGGTCTACGGCTATAATTATTGCTCTCGCTCTACCGATCGCGGCGATACCTCACATGTGTGGTTTGACCACCGTTTTCATATGCGGGCGCTACTCACGTATGCGTTCGCTTCTGCGCACGAGCTCGTCGGGACGGGGCGCTTTAAAAAAAATTTTTTTTGTTTTTCTTATTTATTTTTCTTGATTTTATTTATTTTTACACTGTTTTTTAAAAAAAAAAATGTAATTGGCTCACTTTTATTCCTATTACAAGGAATGTAAACATTCCTTGTAATAGAAAAAAGCATGACAGGTCCTCTTAAATATGAGATCTGGGGTCAAAAAGTCCTCAGATCTCATATTTGGACTTCAATGAAAAAAAAAAAAAAATGTCATTTAAAAAAATGACATTTGAAAATTCCTCTTTAAGATGTATGGGCGAAAGTGACGTTTTTGACGTCGCTTCCGCCCTCCTATGGTATAGAGATGAGTGTCGGCCATCTTAGCGTCACTCATCTCTATGCACAGGAGGGGGGGCACCTCTCCCGCCGCCGATAACGGTGCTCTTGTGGCGAATCCGCCGCGATGACCACCATTATCGGACAGCCGACCGGCGCCTGAAGAGATGGATACCTCGGTTGTGGCAGCAGCTGCTGCCGTTACCGAGATATCCCTCTTCAAAAAAGGGACGTACATCGTCGTGCGCCGGTCGGAAAGTGGTTAAAGGAGAAGTCCAGTCTGAGCTTTTTAGGCAGAGAGCGGTCTGAAGTCTGCTCTCCGCTGACGTCACTGCCATCAGTCGAGGCAACGCATCATCCTGAGCCGCTGAGACGGCCACTCCCCGCCCCTCCACAGCTCAGCACTCTAATGAGCATGGAGAAGCAGAGAGGAGAGACACTGACTGACAGTCAGCAGCTCTCCTCTCGGGAATCTGTGAGAACCGAGCCATCAGTGATGTTCGGTGGCTCGGTTCTCAGTGCAAAGATGGCCTAGATCAGTGATGGCAAACCATGGCACCCCAGAGGTTTTGGAACTACATTTCCCATGATGCTCATGCACTCTTCATTGTAGGTGAGCATCATGGGAAATGTAGTTCCAAAACATCTGGGTTGCCAAGGTTCCCCATTACTGGCCTAGACCCACCTAGGTAAGTATGAATCTAAAAAAAAAAAAAAAAAAAACATACTTCTCTTTTAAAATTAGGGACTACGTGTGACCTCAGAAGGGTCTTGTAGGACACTAAGCAAATGGCTAAATATGTGCTTAGAGGAAGCAACACCCTGTTCAGGTACCCCCCTCCTCTGCACAGAATTTAGTATTTAAAACCAATAGGACTTGGCAATCTCCAGATAAGCAATATTTTTTATAAACAAATTGAGCCCCAAACAAATTAAACTACGTGTATACATTAGCTTGTGTGTTTCCCCTAAGTGTCCCATTTCAAGCATTGTACAGTATACGGTACAGTCAGTAGCCAGTTAGATTTTCTTCACGCAGCATGGAAAAATAGAAGGCACTTGATTGGTCAATTAATTACGCTGTGACACTTAGACACATGAGTCCAGCTGTTATTAGTTTTAATATACCCATTGCAGTGGTCAGAAGTGTCCCATAAAAATACTATTGTAGAAAAATCTCAGGGCTATGTGTATAAGCGCCCTTACAGAATAACACCAGTAGCTCTGTTTATTGAACATTCTGGGTTTCTTCCAGCAGCAGACCCACTTACATTTGGAATTGCGGCTTTATGTCATTAGAACAGTTTTATTCTAGGTCGATGACAGCACTATGCGGCTATGACTTTGATATCAGAAAGTCCAAATGTTAGATGTTCTTATTATAACTCTGAGCTGAATCTAAAATTCCTTCCTGCAGAACAGAATGAATTAGTCCTTTTGTCACAATCTGAGAAACCTGCATCTTCTCTGGCCTGCTGAGATCATAGCAATACTTACATTATTATAATACGATGACAGCAAAGGCACAAGAAATGGCACTGCACAAAAATATATTGAAATAAATATGTTCACATTTTTAGAGTGGTTGAAGCCTGTACTCAGCAACCTGTGTAGTGCCAAGAGCTCAGTCACATCATAGGAGGAACACTGTCTGAGATGAGAGCTAATTAAAAAAAAAAAATTAGTATGGGGAACTCAGCACAAAGATGGCAGAGCAATAGAAGCCTTATCTGACAGTCAAGAAATCCTTGGAATCAAATGAAACCTGATGTGCTTTGTAAACACTTTCCCATAATTCCTCACAAATTAATATTTAAATTAGTACCCATAAAATGTTTTTTTTGTTTTTCCTATATTTTATACCCTAGTATCTAAGGTTTTCAGCTATGATTAAGCACTGTGCCTAGTGCGAAACGCGTCAGTTCCTGTTCTGCTGTGACATGCAATTTTGGATTTCGTTTTTCTTTTTTTAATAAAAGGCTTTTTTTCGGAGTGCGGCTGTCCAGAACCACTTTTCATTCATCTAAGGTTTTCACCCTGACTTAATGGATCAATAAAATAATAAATGTCCATCCTCAGATGATGTGCTTCATCTGCTAATCTATAAATCACATAGACTCTGAGTCAGACCTAGAAGTGATCTCATCAACACAAAAACTGAAATGGATTGTTAAATGTTGAAGTATAATATGCAGTGGGATCAGTGAAGCTTTCTTGATGCTACATTCATTTTCCACAATAATAATCGTATAACGTAAAGTGTAACTTCACTCTCCCAATCAACATCGATCCTTTATAATCTTTATCTTGATAGCATTAGTAAACAGAAAGTACAGTATATCGCATTTACTTGTTTCATTCTTTTTTTTTTTACATTTGTTCAGTTACTTCCTGGTTTCTTGCCTAGGCAAATGATGTCATACATCCCAGGAGTATTCAGGAAGGGAGGAGAAAGCACACTCTCCTGCATGCAGGCTTGAGCTAAGGGCAGATGGATCCCAGGAAGTAAATGCTACATGAATCATTTGCCCTTACTCCAGATGGCCACAGTCAGAAATGCTAGGAGGGAGTTTTTCAAAGTGATTTCTCAACAAAATAAAGCATGGAGACATGGGTGGATGGGGGAGTTTGCTTTGAATATTAAATATGTTCCATTTGTGGTGCTCAGATGCAGTAAAGATCTGCTTTAAATGAGGGAGCCAAGAGGAGCAGAAGCTTTTTTTTGTGCTTGGGGAGAATGATCTCAAAATGCTGACGCTAGTAATGTTTAACATTGACTCTTAATTGAATTCAGTAAATTGTGTGAGCATAGAGAGGTTGTCTTGAGTAAGAGTGCCTTAAATGTCAGTAAATGGAGTAAATAGTTTTGCTGTGTTGTGCAGTATTTTCACTCTTCTGATGCCATTGCACTACCCATCGATAGTCGGTATAAATACTAGACGCACGTGACTGGGCAAGATAAAAACTACCGGTAAAATAGCATAGTATCTGATTATGTGCAGTGACTGCACACAGAATATCACACAAGTATTCCCAGCAGCTGAGAGCAATTTTCTGTTTTAGCATTTGTGTGTCAGTGATGATTTCACTGCTGACCAATGGATGGTATTGCATTGTGTAAATGAGTAACAGTTGTCCATAAGGCAGAATGGTGTCTATAAAGGCAATATTTTCTGCAATATGTCCGAAATCCTGTGTAGAATTATTTTTATTTTGAAATAGTGTGTATCACCCAAATAGACAGTAAATCGAACTTTATATTACAGATTTATTGCAGAATTGTGTATTATTCCTGGAGGTCTTCTTGAATATTCTGATCATAGGCTTGGCCAAGTTGTTCTAGCAATGAGCTTGTCTCACTCAGACTGTTCTTGCATAGCATCCTTTCTTATCCTATCAGAGCCTTCCTTTGTAGAATCCCATAAGGAAAGGAGACTATTAGTAGTACATGTGGGACACCATAGTCTGCCTGGAAAATCTTTTCCCTTTGATAAATAAGTTCCATGGTAATATGTTTGGAAAAATGCAATAATAGGCTGGTCCTAGGCAGGGTATACAATTGAGGAGAGACAATAAATACAAAGGGGCTAATTGTTTTTTATGTAGATTACATTCGCATTCAAAACATTGCTTGGCTTAAATGCTTCTTTGTGCCTGTTAGTGCATATTGTCTTCATGGTCTCAGTATACATTCATAATAAAAAGTAAGTAAAAAAAAATAAAAAATAGGTGTGTAGAAAGGGTGTATGAAATATGAAAAGAAGATTATGGAAGAGTACACATTGAGGAGCTCTGCAGTCCATCATATTGTGTACATAATTTAGAGAATTATGAATTTTTAGAATTCTATATTAATTCTATATTATATTATATAATATTAAGCAGGATTTTATTGTATACAAAGAAAGGGGGAGTGAAGGAAATATTAAATATATTTAAATCAGAATGGGGCACATAAATCTCAGCTTGTTGGTGCAGTCTGTGGGTCAGAAGGCACTTTAAGGAATCAGTGGAATTGTCCTCACACTAAAACACATTAACGGTAAATGTAATTTGTAATGTTTTTAGGCATATTGGCTACCGAGCTTCTAAAATTTTGAACTGCTTTAAATCCCATGCGAGTGTTATATTACAAGGCAAGCAATCAGATTGTGACATGTATCATTTTGTAGAAAGGTGCTACTTTCATAGTTATCACAGTGTGTTATTGTGAGTACAGCTTACAGGGTAAGTCAATTTACAGTTACACTAGCCAAAATTATTTCATACTTTATGTCGAAATATTTTCATTCTTTCCTTCTTTAACCGCTTCAGCCCCGGAAGAATTTACCCCCTTTTTGACCAGAGCACTTTTTGCGATTAGGCAATGCGTTGCTTTATCTGACAATTTCACAGTCGTGCGACGTTGCACCCAAACAAAATTGACATCCTTCTTTTCCCACAAATAGAGCTTCCTTTTGTGGTATTTGATCACCTCTGCGTTTTTTTTTTTTTTTTTTTGCGCTATAAACAAAAAAAAGAATGACAATTTTTTTTTAAAAAAAGCAATATTTTTTACTTTTTGCTATAATAAATATCCCCCAAAAATACATAAAAAAACAAATTTTTTTTCCTCAGTTTAGGCCGATATGTATTCTGGTACATATTTGTGGTAAAAAGAATCGCAATAAGTGTATATTGATTGGTTTGCGCAAAAGTTATACCGTCTACAAAATAGGGGATAGTTTTATGGCATTTTTATTATACATTTTTTTTCTGATTAGTAATGGCGGCGATCTGCAACATTATGGCGGACACATCGGACACTTTTGACACTATTTTGGGACCATTGTCATTTATACAGCAATCAGTGCTATAAAAATGCACTGATTACTGTGTAAATTACACTGGCAGGGAAAAGGTTAAACACTAGGGGGCGATCAAGGGGTTAAGTGTGTCCTGGGAAGTGATTCTAACTGTGGGGGGATGGGCTTCAACTCACATGACAGCGATCACCGTTCCCGATGACAGCGAGCAGTGATCTTTGTCATGTCACAAAGCAGAACAGGGAAATGCCTTGTTTACATAGGCACTTCCCCGTTCTGCGGCTCCGTGACAAGATCGCCGGGAGACAGGCGGACATCGAGTCCGCCGGTTCTGCGGGCACGGCCACGATGTACGTGGCGCGCGCCTGCTTTCCCCTCCAATTAAAGGGGACGTACAGGTACGCCCATTTGCCCACCACTGCCATAGTGCCGACGTATACCGTGTGCAGCAGTCGGCAAGTGGTTAAGGTGGATGTAAACCCTCTCCTATACTCCAGCCTCAGATGATACACATGGATGAAACAAACAAATTTACATGTATATCTGCTGTCTTCAGCCTTATATACTGATTAGAAAGTGCAGATGGTGTTAGAGATTTTCTCTTCCTGTTCAGCACTGGGAGTGGATTCTTGGCATACAGCCAAGACAGCTGATTGGAGGAAAGTCACCCCCCCCCCCCCATAGGCAGAGACTTGCAGAGCTGTGATGTGACAAGTCAAGCTCTCTGCCAATCTATTTATAGCAACCTCCCTCAACACAAATTTCAGGCTGGTTTTATCTTGGTTGATGTTGACTTGTCAGAAGTTATGCTGATAACAGAGCAACAAAACTGCAGAAAGACACAGGACTCAGGGCTTTGGAGAGATCTAAGAAAACACTACAGATATATGTGCTTAGGTCAAATTTCATGAATCGGGTTTACATCCACTTTAAATAATAATGCTATTTTTAAAACAAAGAAATTACCTACAGTATTCCATGTATTTCCTACACCAGTTGTTATCTAAAATCTAATGTTCAGTAATACTAGTTACATTGACAGGTGGCAAGCAACTATTCCTCCTTACTGAATTGGAATAGTTACTGATAGTCACTGTGTGTTTAGGCAGCATTATACATGTCCATATCCAGCAGTGTTCCTAGTTGGGCTATTATGAATGCTCACATCCCATTACCAGAGGACTTGAGTTTTCAGGGTAGCGACCTACGCGGTTTTTAAAACTGAACTGTAATGTCGCGTAAACACGGGCAGACTTTTCGTCAGCAAAGGTCCGACGGAACGAATCGGTCGGACAATTCGATCGTGTGTGGGCTCCATCGGACCTTTGCTGTCCAAAAGTTTCAAATTTTTAAGGACGGACTCGAGTCTGGTTGAAAAATCTGCTTGTCTGTATGCTAGTCCGATGGAAAAAAAACAACGCTAGGATAGCTATTGGCTACTGGCTATGAACTTCCTTATTCTAGTCTGGTCATACGTCATCACGTTCGAATCCGTCGGACTTTGGTGTGATTGTGTGTGGCCAAGTCCGTTCATTCGGAAAGTCAGTTGGAACTCCGCCGAAAGTATGTCGGGAAGACCGTCGGACCTAGTCCGTTGAAAAGTCCGCTCGTGTGTACGTGGCATTATGCAGTATGGCCCTTAATGTTAAGGCTACTGAATTCTGTAGAAATCTTCACAGCTGGGCTGCCCTGTACTCTTCATAATGCTGAACTTCCAGTGCTGTAAGGGTTACCTGCTTCGGGTCTGCGGACTCAGCTGCACTAAAGGGAACATGATGAAGACGCCCTCTGCTCTATTGAGAGATGTTCTTTCACTGACCACACCGCCTGTAAAATGATCTGCGAATGGGCTGGAGTCTGATCAGTCACAGGATTCTCTTCCCCATTCACTGGTCATGTTACAGGCAGTGGAATCAGAACTTCTTTAAATTTAAATTTTTAAAGAACAAGCTGTATTCTATTGCTTCCTGAGCTACAATCTACTGTATCTGCATAATACTGTGTATCCTTTGCCATTCTGTGAACAACTGATGACTGCATCTGAAGTTTTATTAGTTTACTACCAGTTTGTGTAATTCTCAAAACTTTTGGCCATGGCTGTACAACCCACTGTCACACAAATATGAATTTTCACAAAGTCTGCTGCCTTAGTTTTTATGATGGCAATTTGCATATACTCCAGAATGTTATGAAGAGTGATCAGATGAATTGCAATTAATTGCAAGTTTCCTCTTTGCCATGAAATCGAACCTAATCCCATAAAAAAACATTTCCACTGCACTTGTGAAGAAAGCTTCTGGGCGCCCAAGAAAGTCCCGCAAGTGCCAGGACCGTCTCCTACAGTTGATTCAGCTGTGGGATTGGGGCACCCCCAGTGCAGAGCTGCTCAGGAATGGTGTGCACAGGCAGGTGTGAGTGGATCTGCACTCACAGTGAGGAGAAGACTTTTGGAGGATGGCCTGGTGTCAAGAAGGGCAGCAAAGAAGTCACTTCACTCCAGGAAAAGCATCAAGGACAGACTGATATTCTGCAAAAGGTACAGGGATTGGCTGCTGAGGACTGGAGTAAAGTAATTTTCTCTGAAGAATCCCCTTTCCAATTGTTTGGGGCATCCGGAAAAAAACTTTTCTGGAGGAGAAAAGGCGAGCGCTACCATCAGTCTTGTGTATTGCCAACAGTAAAGCATCCCGAGACCATTCATGTGGGGTTGCTTCTCAGCCAAGGGAGTGGGCTCACAATTTTGCCTAAGAACACAGCCATGAATAAAGAATGGTACAAAAACATCCTCAAAGTGCAAGTTCTCCCAACCATCCAAGAACAGTTTGGTGAGGAACAATGCCTTTTCCAGAATGATGGAGCACCTTGCCATAAGGCAAAAGTGATCACTAAGTGGCTTTGGGGAACAAAACATCCTAATGTTGGTTCCATGGCCAGGAAACTACCCTGGCCTTAATCCCATTGAGAACCTGTGGTCAATCCTCAAAAGGCGGGTGTACAAAAAAAAAACACCACAAATTCTGACAAACTCCAAGCATTGATTATGCAAGAATGGACTGCCATCAGTCAGGGTGTGGCCCAGAAGTTGATTGACAGCATGCCAGGACGAATAGCAGAAGTCTTGAAAAGGAAGGGTCAACACTGAAAATATTGACTCTTTGCAAAAATGTATTGTAATTGTCAATAAAAGCCTTTGACACTTTCTTATTAAATGCTTGTAAATAAACTTCAGTATACCATAGTAACATCTGACAAAAAGATCTAAAAGCACAGAAGCAGCAGACTTTGTGAAAATTAATATCTGCGTCATTCTTAAAACTTTTGGTCACCGCTGTATATATTTATTTTGCTTATTTAAATCAAAGGTATCAAGAAATTTTATATCAGTTTACAGAACACACAATTCACAACACTCCTTCGCATTAAGAAATTTAGAATCAAATTTCCCAAGCACAGTAGTCAGACATGCAAGCTAGGACAATGCTGAGCAGAAAAAGATAAGATTATGTTTTTTAGGAGGTGGAAAAAAAACGAAAGCATCCAAAAGACCAATGCAACAGAACACATACTACCTCAATCCAGATAGTATCCCTAGTGAGGGTTGAAGCCAGGACACAATGCCCCACGTGCAGTATTATGGTGATATACACAGTGAATATGCTGAATGCAAATAGCAGTAACTATTTATTTCATATTTAGTAATATTGATATGTCTTTTATGTAGTGTTTTATTCACTGCTTTATTAAATGTGCATGTATTTTTTGTTCAGTGTTTAAATATCGTAGTAAGGATCTAATCAGGTATTTTTGTAGCAGGTTGAAATCTTCCTCTGTTGTGAGCGGGAATCAGAATGGCCTCTATTAATCTGGAGAACCAGCTGCAGAGTGCTCAGAAGAACCTGCTGTTCCTGCAGCAGGAGCATGCCAACACACTGAAAGGTTTGCACGCTGAAATCCGTCGGCTGCAGCAGCATTGCACAGGTAATGATGGATATGGTGTTGTCCATATTGATGATTTGGTGTTTAGTAAAGCTGGAAGTCGCATTGTAGGCTGATATAGTGCAGTAGCTTGTAACATTTATTTCAGCTGACTGGCTCATACATATTGTAAGACATCTCTTTCAGAGTTGCACTGCAGCAGAAAATATAGTAAATCGTATTAAATGTCATTCACATAGTTGCTGGAACAACATTAAAACCATTCCATTGGAGGAATACAGTACTTAGTAAAGAGTAAAGATACAGGATCCATATCCATTGAAATTGGATATCCACCCAGCCCATAAAAGAACATTTTAGAAAAAGAGGTGATGAGTGTGTTTTCTAAATAATGTACAGTATCAATTATTGAATCTTCTGTGTGTAGGTCCAGAAAAGTTCTGGCTGCTATGGGGATACCTAACCTTTGTCCCTATCCTCATTGCTACATATAAAATTGAGGCCATTAATACATGACTAAGGATGGTTTAAGTATACAGCATATATAATTCTCCTTTGTTGTCCATCCTTATTCATTGTGCAGAAGCCAGCTGGTTAACTGGATGCAATACGCTGCTATGACACCTGTATGTTCACAGCCTACAATAACAATTTGGTTAATTGTTACTTGTTTCTTACTGGCAGCCTGCTGCTCTGCTTGTGTAGTAATTGTAATATGTTATAAGCATTCTCTTTGCAAATAAGACATTTTAGGGAACTGTCATTTTAGCATATAAAAAGTAAGTTACAGCTACATCTTTAAGAGGGCTTTCACACCAAGCTGCCCATAGTATCATTTTGCCCGCTAGAGGGGCGCTTTTACCCCCCCGCTAGCGTCCGAAAAAGGGTTAAAACCGCCCGCAATACGCTGCAATAGCGTCATTTTGCCGGCGGTATTGCAGTGCTGCCCATTGATTTCAATGGGGAGCAGCGGTGAAGGAGCGGTAAACTCACCGCTCCAAAGAAGCTGCTGGCAGGACTTTTCCTGATGTCCTGCCAGCGCACCGCTCCAGTGTGAAAGCCCTCAGGCTTTCACACTGGAGACAATGGAGCAGCAGTTTGAGGGCGGTTTGCAGGCGCTATTTCTAATGCTATATCGCCTGCAAAACGCCGAAAGGGGTCTAAAGGTTCTCATATATCCAGGTTATTGTATACCTAGTAATTAGTCACCTCCAACAGGACATGACTTTGTAATGTTGAAGATCTTTCCTGGTTTATCCAAGACCCAGTTGTAATGAGTGTCAGGAACATACCCGGCAATTGTAGCCACACAAGAAGCACCATGGGATGTGTGAATGCAGATATTGTTTCTCCAACAACAGCATTGAAGGTGTGAAGGTTGTAAACCACTCTGTTCTAGTTATATAAACCTGTTATTGGTGCCAGGAAAACTGCATACTGATAGGTTTTAATTATTTGGCTACATGGTTGAA
Organism: Lithobates sylvaticus; assembly: GCA_028564925.1. Taxonomy (NCBI): domain Eukaryota; kingdom Metazoa; phylum Chordata; class Amphibia; order Anura; family Ranidae; genus Lithobates; species Lithobates sylvaticus. The sequence continues at coordinate 201,410,018 of CM053026.1, read as the reverse complement.
GGTGCCTCTCAAACACCCTGTTTCGGGCACCCTGTCAGTGCAGGGGACTTGATCATCAGGAGAAGCACATCTCCTGATTGGTGATCTGGTATGTCAGGTGATTTGGCTGTCTCTACAGCTTTGGACCATTCTGCTGGAGGATCACCTGGTCTGTATTCAGTTGGACAACACCAAGGCAGTGGCCTACATCAATCATCACGGTAGGACCGGAAGTCTTGCTGCAGTAAGATAGATAGATCAGATTCTGTCCTGGGCAGAACTTATTGTCTAGGCTTTCTGTGCTGGGAGCAGACAAAATTGGCATGCAGTCAGCCTAAGCCAATGCCTGGACCCAAAGTAGTGGTCCTTGCACCCAAAGATGATCTAGAACCAGTGTCACATGTGAAGAGATGCTGAATAAGGACTTCCTGGCTTTAGGTTCAGGTTCAAAAACAAACTGGAGAGGTTTGTCTCTACAGGGATCCCCTAGCAGATTCAGTGGATGCTCTGGTGGCTCCATGGGATGAGTACATCCTGAACTATTACCTTTCTGTCCTAAAACTTGTTCCTCATCTGCTTCATATGATTGAGCTGGAAGGCATTCAGGGGATTCTCTGCAAGGGACTGTCAGGCAGGTGTGGTACACTGACCTGGTAAGATTCCTAGCAGACGCTCTGTGAGCTTTTCCAGGTCATCAGGTCCCAAGAACCAGTTTGCCATCCTGCTTTACAGTTGCTGTTGAAGCCCTGGTTCCATGTTTGGATATGGAAGGCATACTTCACTAGGTTTGAGTCTTTCGGCTTCCACTCCAGCAGTTTCTCTGTGGGATGAACTCTCTCTCTCCTACAGCTGGGACTACACCAGCATCTCTCTGTCAGCACTATCAAGTGTTAGGTTTTTGCCCATTTTGTTTCAGAGACCATTGGCCTCTCACTCTCTCTAAAGACCTTTGTAAAGGGTGTCTCCCATGTAGCTTATCTGTCTGTTCTCCTCTGACTTCGTAGGATCTAAAGCTGAATCTGAACATTTGCGAGGTTATTGTCTGAAATGGCATCCCTATTTTTTGCCACAACTTCTCGCCTATGGTAATTTCTGCCTTTCGCCTCAACCAGAACATTGTTTATCTGCCCCTCCGTCCAGCTTCCAGAACATTGTTTATCTGTCCCTCTGTCCATTGTCCGGATGTGGTTCGGACTGTGTGAATCTGTCTCTCAGCCACTGCTTCTTTCAGGAAGCCTGGTTTGCTTTTTGTAATTCCGGATGGACTCGAAAAGGGTGCATCGGCTTCCTGTTCTGCAATCTCTAGTTGGTTCAGACAGATCATCATTCAAGCCTATGGTCTCAAGGATCAGGTTCCATTCTTCCTTACAAATACAAGACAAGAGAGTGACAGGTCCACTAATGGCACCTCTACTATTTACATTGGTTAATTCAGATCCAGTGCCACTCGCCCTAGGTGCTGCTGCCGTAGCCAGGCAGACTAGACAAAAAAGAGGGGGTTAGGGGAAACCTCAGATGAGGGAACCCAGGGAAAAAGCGGCTACTAGGGCACCAAAGGGCAATACTAGAATCTGATGAAAATATAGAAAAGTTTATTCGAATTCAGAATAAAAACATGGCTCAAACTTTTCTATATTTTCATCCGACTCTAGTATTGCCCTTTGCTGCCCTAGTAGCCGCTTTTCCCCAGGGTTCCTTCATCTGAGGTTTCCCCTAACCCCCTCTTTTTTATCCATTCTTCCTTATCAAAGTATAATCTACAAAATCTGTGAGTGCTTCTTGCTCTTTTGACATCAAGCAACTGTTTCCCAGATTTGCATGGCTGCCACCTGGTCTTCCGTTCACATGTTCTACCTGGTGGGTTTTGCAGCCTCATCTAATGCCAGCTCAGGCATAGATACTTCAGGTGGCTCTTTGAGCTGCAGGCAGCCCCTAATTATGTTTGTTTTCATGGGCCTGTTAATATTTGTTTGCTGTGTTGGCCATCCCTTAGTTCGACTGTTTTGGACATCCCAAAGGTCAAAAAGCTTCCTGTGTCCCTCAGCGAACAAGAAAGAGAATGAGAGATTTGTACTCACGACAAATTTTTTTTTCTTGGAGTCCTTTGAGGAACACAGGTCCCACTCGTCTGTGTTCATGATCATGCTTTGCTACAAACCCAAGGATTGCTGGTAAGGAGGGGGTATTCTGAGCTGGCCCACTTTTTTTTTTTTGTGTAGTCAAAGACCATAAGCTATATTCAGACTACCTTCAGGTGATTGGACACTAGCAAAAAATTGCTAGGGCTACTATTCATATAACCCTGCCCACTCTGATATTGCATTTTTTTTGCTAGTATTCTTAGGTAGTGAACATCTTCTCCTCCAGCAATTTTTTTTTTAACTATTTAGTATTTTTTCTTCTGACACATCTGTCAAGATCTGATTGTTTGTTTGTTGCCCTGGGCTATCTAGCAGTTTCCAGGTCAGTACATCCTCTTTTTTTCCCCCTGACCCTGCTCAGAAATCAGAGGTGGAACCTTTTTTAGTAAAGGATATTATGGAGGAAAGTATACCCTGATTTTGTAGTGGAGACTGCAGAAACTTTTCTTCCCCTGCATTTTATGAACCACAAGCTACAACCTTGCACCTACTTTGGAGCAGCACCGGACTTTTCACATCCTAAACAAGCCCCTATGGACACTAAAGGCTGTTTAAGTCAAGAAAGTTTTTTCTCATACATGCAAAGATTGTGCACATTATGAGAACTGGCCAAATCATGAAAGAGTGTTCACTCCTTCAGCTTTTTGCTGACATTTAACCTATGGAAAAGGATTTTAAGAAGAAATGGGCTATCCCTGTAGTGGATACTGCCATCTTCAGTTCTCAATAAACACCTTACAGTTATGTTGAGGATGTTCCCTCTTTTAAGGATTCAGTTAATGGGTGGTTTGAAGACCTCTTAAAGGCCTTGTTTGACCTTTAAGCACTAAGCAGCGTGGCACTGCTTAGTGCTTACAAATCCTTCTACTGGTTACCTTAAAATCCACTGAACAAAAAAGTGAAAGTACAAAAATAGAAATAAATAACTTGTGTGCTGGAAATTATATACAGTAATCATTCACAACAATGTTATAACCTAACCGTACAATGTCCATATACATAAAGTTTCCTTCTTTCTGCCACAATATATGACATAGTCATCTACTAATGTTGCACTGAAAAATTCAGTGCTCAACCATAAGTAGACTACACAATCCACTTTTTGGTGTCACATGCTCATTCTCCACCAAGTGCATTATACGCTCACCTTCATATGTTCACCTATATAATCCAATAGGTCAAACACTGCCTTCCTCTAATTTTGGTTCAGCATTATTCCATTGGAGTTACCAGCTCTCAAAATCCACCTCCCTCTGGCTCACCATGTAGTATACTTTTCTGTTCTGAACAAGTAACCATTTTCTGTATGGAAGGATTTGATTTGGCTTGGCTAATGAATCAAACCCTTCCATACAGAAAACAGAACGTGATGAAACCGTTACCTGTTCAGAACAGAAAAAGAAGGGCATACTGCACAGTAATTTGGCAGACTATTGACCACCCACGGTGTGGAGAGGAGAATATCATGGTTTATTATTCCAAAATTAGGGGAAGGCTGTGTTACACCTATTGGATATATAGGTCAGCATTTGGAGGTGAGCATATAGTACTCGTGGTTGGGAATGCACACCAAATAGGGGATTGTGGAGTGTATTTTATGGTGGAGCACTGAATTTTGGACTGCAACTTTAGTAGTGGACTGTATGTCATATATGACAGTGATTGTGGAAGAAGTAAACTTTATCTATATGGACATTGTATGATTATGTAATAACATTGTTGTAAATGATTACTGCATATAACTTCTAGAACGCATGCTATTTATTTGTATTGTTGTACTTTGTCACTTTTTTTATGCACTGGATTTTAAGGTAACTAGTAGAGGAATTGTGAAACACTAAGCAGTGCCCCACTTTTAGTATATAGAGAATGTTTTAATCAAAATATAAATGATGTATTCAATTTTATGCTCTTTCAATTTTTTTTCACAGATCTGACATATGAACTTACAGTGAAGAATTCTGACCAGACAGGTATGATGTTTTCATCGTCAGAATTATTTAATACTGCAAAATGTAGTGTCTTCAGATGTTTTAGTTTAAACAATTTGCTATGCTCTTGTAATCGTAACATACACCATGTAAACATACATAATGGTAATCAATATTATTTATTTAAACGTTGTAAAAAAACAAGGGATCGTTTTTTTTCCCCCTAATCCAGAGTGCACTGACAAAACATAAACGATATAAAAAGTCGAGTCTATGAGATGGTGATCATAAAGGAAGACAAGAGCTTGTGCCAACTTGGCATTTAGAGGCAGCACACACTGCTCTCTTTGTAATGATTCCTCTTGTTGGGGCTTCTTGTGCTTTCCTTCGTGACTTTTATTTTAAGGATTTGCTTAGACAGAGCTGGGACTTGTGTTAATAGTTATAAGATAAAATAGTATCAATGCTTGCCTAGTTCAGTATAGAGTTATAAATCCATTACACAGTTTTATTTAAATGGATACTAAAGTCTTGTTCGTTTTTTTCTATAAAAATAATAAACATGTTATACTTACCTGCTCTCTGAAGTGGTTTTGCACAAAACAGACCAGATCCTCCTCTTCTCGTTTTCCTTCTTTGGCTCTCCTGGCCCCTCCCTCCTGTCGAGTGCCCCCACAGCAAGCAGCTTGCTACGTGGCCACCTAAGCCGAGTCACATCTCCCTGTGACCATTCAGACACAAATCCCCAGTTCAGCCCCGCCCCCTCTCTCTCCTGATTGGCTAACTGACTTTGATTGCCAGCACCGGGGGCCAATGGCACCGCTGCTGTGTCTCAGCCAATCAGAAGGGAGAGTCCCGGATGGCCGAGGCACTCGTGGACATCGCTGGATAGAGATGGGGCTCAGATAAGTATTAGGGGGTGCTGGAGTGGCTGCTGCACACAGAAGGCATTTAATCTTAATGCAAAGAATGCAATAAGATAAAAAAAAACTTCTGCCTTTACTCTACCTATACTTTTGCGTGCTATCAACTGGCTGTCTCTTTTTAAGTGTCACTTAGCAGCGAATTACCAGCCTTTCACTGCATCTGTGCCTTATTTTCTAAAACTTCCCCTGAGATTTCAGGAGAGGCATTTACAGAACAGATATAGATGTTGCATGAAAACTTGTTGCAGGTTGTATTGATCATCTCTTAGCTGACACATCATTGCAAAGCTAGACCTGGGAAAAACAAATGACCCTTCATATTGATTTTCTGGCCATTAGTGTCCTTCAGCATGAGCTTTTATGTGATGCCACTTCCAAAACACAGCACTGCTTGCAGACTGAAATCTGAGCTTGTGAAGGAATATAGTATGGCAATTTCATAAATATTTTATTCTCTGCAGTATGTGGACTAAGCCATTCTCTTTGCAGTTCTCCAATAAATATCTAAAAGTGTCTGTGTGTGTGTGTGTGTGTGTGTGTGTGTGTGTGTGTGTGTATGTATGTATGTATGTATGTATATATATATATATATATATATATATATATATATATATATATATATATATATATATATATATATGTGTGTGTGTGTGTGTGTGTGTGTGTGTGTGTGTGTGTGTGTGTGTATATATATATATATATGTATATATATATATATATATATATATATATATATATATATATATATATAATGTTGTGCTCATAAGTTTACATACCCTGTTAGAATTTATGATTTCTTGGCCATTTTTCAGCGAATATGAATGATAGCACAAAAATATTTCTTTCACTCATGGTTAGTGTTTGGCTGAAGCCATTTGTTATCAATCAACTGTGTTTACTCTTTTTGAATCATAATCACGACAAAAACTACCCAAATGACCCTGATCAAAAGTTTACATACCCTGGAAATTTTGGCCTGATAACACGCACACAAGTTGACACAAAGGGGTTTGAATGGCTATTAAAGGTAACCATCCTCACCTGTGATCTGTTTGCTTGTAATTAGTGTGTGTATAAAAGGCCAATGAGTTTCTGGACTCCTGACAGACCCTTGCATCTTTCATCCAGTGCTGCACTGACGTTTCTGGATTATCAAAGGATCTGCGGGAAAAGGTAGTTGAACTGTCTAAAGCAGGAAAGGGATATAAAAAGATATTCAAGGAATTGAGAATGCCAATCAGCAGTGTTCAAAGTACAAAATGAGGGGTTCTGTTGAAACCAAACCACGGTCAGGTAGACCAACTAAAATTTCAGCCACAACTGCCAGGAAAATAGTTTGGCATGCAAAGAAAAACCCACGAATAACTTCAGGTGAAATACAGGACTCTCTGAAAACATGTGGTGTGGCTGTTTCCAGATGCACAATAAGGAGGCACTTGAAGAAAGATGGGCTGCATGGTCGCGTCGCCAGAAGAAAGCCATTACTACGCAAATGCCACAAAGTATCCCGCTTATAATACGCCAAATGGCACAGAGACAAGCCTCAAACCTTGTGGCACAAAGTCATTTGAAGTGATGAGACCAAAATTTTGCTTTTTGGCCACAACCACAAACGCTACATTTGAAGAGGACTCAGCAAGGCCTATGATGAAAAGTACACCATTCCTACTGTGAAACACTGAGGTGTATCGCTGATGTTTTTGGGATGTGTGAGCTACAAAGGCACAGGAAATTTGGTCAAAATTGTTGGCAAGATGAATGCAGTATGTTATCAAAAAGCATTTGCATTCATCAGCCAGGAAGCTGCGCATGGGACGTACTTGGACATTCCAACATGACAATGATCCAAAACACAAGGCCAAGTCGACCTGTCATTGGCTACAGCAGAATAAAGTGAAGGTTCTGGAGTGGCCATATTTGTCATTACTTTGACGTTAAATACCGGGCTTATGGCAGCAGCCAGCTGCTATAACCACAGTATTTTTATTTTTTTCGTTAGGCGGCAAGATTTCTGATAAAAGTAATCCCAGTGGCGGATTTGCCACGGGATCACCGGCGGGAGAGGTGCCCCCCCTCCCGCTGCTTTACAGTTGTTTCCAAGCTTACCGGAGTTGTTGGTAAGCCCGGAAACCTATCCGATGTGGCCGATAGCCCCCACTCTGCTCTATGCCCTTGGAGGACTGGAGTGGCATCTGACATCACTTCCTGTTCTCAGGCTTAAAGAGATGTTTGTCTTTTTTTGCTTTTAAGGGTAAATGAGAGATCTGGGGTCTTTTTGACCACAAATTTGTCAATAAAGTGGATATGGCATGCTTATTTCTATTACAAGGGATGTTTACATTCCTTGTAATAGGAATAAAAGTGATTAAAAAATAAATAAACAGACTGTGTAAAAATAAAAAGTAAATAAATATGAAAAAAATTATTTGAAAGCACCCCGTTACTCCATGGTCGTGCATAGAAGTGAACGCATATTTAAGTCGTGCCCGCATATGTAAACGGTGTTCAAACAACACATGGGAGGTATTGCCACGATCGTTAGAGCGAGAGCAATAATTCCAGTGCAGGACCTCCTCTGTAACTAAACAGGTAGCCTGTAAAAAAAATTTAAAGCGTCACCTATGGAGATTTTTAAGTACCGTAGTTTGTCGCCATTCCACGAGCGTGCGCAATTTTAAAACAAGGCATGTTGGGTATCTATTTACTCAGCATAACATCATCTTTCACATTATCCCAAAAAATTAGGCAAACTTTACTGTTTTTTTTATTTTATTCATTAAAATTATTTTTTTCCCCAAAAATTGTGTTTGAAAGACCGCTGTGCAAATACAGTGTGACATAAAATATTGTAACAACCGCCATTTTATTCTCTAGGGTTTTAAGTAATTTTCTAGCAAAAAATAGATTTTTACTTGTAAACAACAAATGTCAGAAAAAGGCCTGGTCAGCAAGTGGTTAAGGTACCCATAGGCATACAATGATTATCAAACAATCTGGCAGACCAGCAAACATCCCCAAATTATTGTTCTTGGGGAACAGGTGAATGGCCTGATTGGATTTGGTATACTTGAAAGTTATCTGATGATCTTTTAGCCTCCGGGGCAGCGCCAGGTGAGTGCTTGAGTGTGCTAAAGCACCCCAAACATTCTTTAAGCACCCTCATAGCACCCCCAGAAATGACACACCTGAATTACCAATATAATGTCACACAATTTTTTTAAAGAATATTTTACCTGCAAGCCCTGTGTGATAAAAAAAGGTCTGGGAACCGTGGCTCTGGCCGCATAAGCCGCTGATGTTCAGTGAGTCCCAACATGGGTGCGGTTGGTGCACTCATATCAGTGGCGGAGTGATCACAGTGCTTTGCAAAGGCACTAGGTTTTAAAAGCACTGGGACATGTGGCGCCTCTACACTTGCTGACTGCACTATGGAGGATGGAAAAGTCCAGTCCAGCCCAGCTCAGCTCAGCTCAGCCCATGGAGGAAGGTAATTTTGCTTTCTCTGCATGAAAGCCACGCCCGCCCCTCTTCCTCGTCACCATCAGGCAGACAGGAGCTGTGTGTGCTTATATTGAGCTGCTGTGGGCTGAGCCAGGATCAGGTCAAGGGGAGAGTGTCCTGTCCCAGCCCTGGAGGAGGAAGGATTACTTCTGGAAATGCAGGTAGGCTGCACCCACCCCCTCACCATCTGCTGCCAGTGGAGGAGGGGAGGGGACAGTGACTCCAGTCCTTATCAATGGAGGAAGTATAAGATCTGTGACTCCAGTCCTCCTCTATGGTGGTGGCAGGCATTGATGTAGGGGCATGCCTGATCTGGATAAGAGTAATCCTGTGTTCTGGGCACACTAAGGGGTTATTCTCCTGCTCTGGGCACACTAAGGGGACACTCTCCTGCTCTGGGCACCTTAAGGGGTTAGTCTTCTGCTCTGGGCACACTAAGAGGTTATTCTCCTGCTCTGGGCACACTAAGGAGTTATTCTTCTGCTCTGGCCACACTAATGGGTAATTTTTCTGCTCTGGACACACTAAGGGGGGCGCTCTTCTGCTCTGGGCACACTAAGGGGTTATTTTTTCTGCTCTGGGCACACTAAGGGGTTATTCTCCTGCTCTGTGTACACTAAGAGGGCACTCTTCTGCTCTGGGCACAATAAGGGGGCACTCTTCTGCTCTGGGCCCTGAGGCGAGCACTCCTACTCTGGCCACTCTGAGAGAGGCACTCTTCTGCTCTGGGCACTGAGGGGAGCTCTCCTGCTCTGGGCACACTAAGGGGTTATTCTCCTGCTCTGGGCACACTAAGGGGTTATTCTCCTGCTCTGGGTACACTAAGGGGTTATTCTCCTGCTCTGGGCACACTAAGGGGTTATTCTCCTGCTCTGGGTACACTAAGGGGTTATTCTCCTGCTCTGGGCACACAAAGGAGGCACTCTTCTGCTCTGGGCACACTAAGCGGGCACTCTTCTGCTCTTGGCACTGAGGGAAGCACTCCGGCTCTAGGCACTCTAAGGGGGTATTCTTCCGCTCTGGGCACACTAAGGGGGCACTATTCTGTTCTGGGCACTGAGGGGGTCACTCCTGCTCTGGGTACTCTAATGCTGCGTACACACGATCGGACATTCCGACAACAAAGTCCCATGGGTTTTTTTCTGACGGATGTTGGCTCAAACGTGTCTTGCATACACACGGTCGCACAAAGTTCAAACGTCAAGAACGCGTTGACGTACAACAGGTACGACGAGCCGAGAAAAATTAAGTTCAATAGCCAGTGCTGCTCTTCTGCTTGATTCTGAGCATGCGTGGCACTTTGTGCTTCGGAATTGTCTACACACGTTCGGAATTTACGCGAACTGATTTTGTTGTCGGAAAAAAAAAGAGAACCTAATCTCAAATTTTGTGCAATGGAAATTCTGATGGAAACTGTCCGATGGAGCCTACACATGGTCAGAATTTCCGAAAACAAGCTCCGATCGCACATTTACTGTCGGAATGTCCGACCGCGTGTACGCGGCATAAGGTGTCACGCTTAATCTTGGCAGTCTAAATGGGAACTCCTAATTTTGTCACTTTAAGGGGAAGCCTAGTCTATATGGGCACTGATCAAAGGGGCCACTGCTGTGGGAACACACCTGCATTGGGCACTTTAAGGGGGAACTCTCCTGCTCTGGGCACTCTGAGGGGGGTGCTACTGCTCTGGATTCTACTGCATTCTAAGGAGAAAGCCTGATCTATATGGGCACTGTGATCTAAGGGGTCACTCTAAGGGGTCACTCCTGATCTTGGCACTCTTAAGGGGTCACTCCTAATCTGGGCAATCTAAGGGATCATTCCCGATTCCCCCCCCCCCCCCAGTTGTATGCTGCTCACTGTCCACCCACTGAATTTGGATCACTGGCCCCCCTCCCTCATTGTATGCATTGTACAAGGGGCACACTGACCACCATTCTTGTGACCACACATAGTGCTGACCTCTTCCATGTATATTCTCTGTTGTGTGTTTCACAATGAAGGGGGCCCACTGACTGCTATAATCCTGAAGGTTAATTATTGTACAGTGTTGGGGGTTAATTATTGTGTAGTTCTGGTAGTTATTAAGGCACATTCCTGGGGCTTATTTCTGTGCTGTGGTTCATTATTATGCCATGCTGGGATTTGATTGTTCTGCCATGCTAAGGGGCTAATTATTGTGCAATTTTGGAGGTTTATTATTGTGCCATGCTTGCAGTTCATTATTGTGCCATGCTGGTATTTAATTGTTGTTCCATGCTAAGGGGTTAATTTGTGGGTCATGCTTGTGGTTTAATATTGTGCCATGCTTTGCGGTTCATTATTGTGCCACGCTTGTGCTGGGGTTTATTTTTGTTCTGTCCCGGGGGTTAATTTTTATGCTGTGCTGGGTGTTATGGCTGGCCCTGATATGTACTGGGTAGTATTTGGACCTTATACTTGCTAGGGAGCTATTGCTGACCCTGACACTTGCTTGGGTTATCATTGCTAGTCCCATTTGGGCTTGTTTTACTCGAACAATCAATTCCGTGTGCCCTAAGGCCCTGTTTTTAGAAGGACTGTGAAGAAACACCCACTTTTCAGTCACGCCTACCTTTGACCACACCGGCTTTTGGCTATGCCCACGGGAAAACGGTGCACTGAGGGTGCCACATGAACTCCCCCACTTTTTCTCCCAGCACCCACACAGCACTCCCCAAAAAAATTGTCTGGAGCCGCCCCTGTTTAGCCTACAACTGCACAAAGGACATGGGCACATCCACTTAACATGATACATACATTCAAAGTTTCTGCTTCCTAAAATGTAGCCTTCCAAACACAGGTATGCGCAGGAATCAAATGAAACCCTTGTATGTTTTATATCGAATACAGTCATACATACTGTTTTTTTTTACTACTTTCAGCATGGAGGACATAAGATATGTATTTCATGTAGGCATATGCACTTTGTAGAAAATTAGGAGGCTGCATTTTTTACTGCGATTTTGCTGTGTTTTTCCCGCAATTTTGTTCAGGTCACCAATGTTAAAGGCAGAAAAACGACTGTAATCTGCCCCAAAGAAGCTTGTGTTCTTTTTTTGAGCTAAGGTTTTTATTTTTTTTTAGGTGTTTTGCTTTAGGTGACAAAATGCTCAGATGTAAACAGGTGCCATTGAAATTAATGGGATTTTGCTTGTTGGGCATTTTTCAGGCATTTTTTTTGGTGTTTTACAAGCGTTTTATGAGTAATTAAGTTGGAATTGGGTTTATATTTAGCCTTTACTGTGCTGATTGAGCCTGGAGTGTTATTTCCTCTGTATACATCAAGTTAGACAAAGGGAAGTAATTTCATCAGCAGCATAGAAGCTGTGTTTTTACGGTGTAGTAAAATGTTAGAATTCTCTGTGAAAAGCGATAGTGAGGCTCCAACTTGTCTTGCATACACACGGTCACACAAATGTTGGGCAACAATTCCAAACCTAGTGACGTACAAGACGTACGACGAGCCAAGAAAAAGGATGTTCAATAGACAGTGCAGCTCCTTCTGCTTGATTCCGAGCATTGCGTGAACTTTTGTGCGATGAACTTGTGTACACACGATCGGAAATTTGAGAACCTGCTAGCCAACTAACCACTTCAGCCCCGGACCAATTGGCAGCCAAAGGACCAGGCCCCTTTTTGCGATTCGGCACTGCGTCGCTTTAACTGACAATTGCGCGTCGTGCGACGTGGCTCCCAAACAAAATTGGCGTCCTTTTTTTCCCACAAATAGAGCTTTCTTTTGGTGGTATTTGATCGCCCCTGCGGTTTTTATTTTTTGCGCTATAAACAAAAATAGAGCAACAATTTTGAAAACAATGCAATATTTTTTGCTGTTTGCTATAGTAAATATCCCCAAAAAATATATAAAAAAACATTTTTTTTTCCCTCAGTTTAGGTCGATACGTATTCTTCTACATATTTTTGGTAAAAAAAATGCAATTAGCGATTATTGATTGGTTTGCGCAAAAGTTATTTTACAAAATAGGGGATAGTTTTATAGCATTTTTATTAATATTTTTTTTACTAGTAATGGCGGCGATCAGCGATTTTTTTATTGTGACTGCGACATTATGGCGGACACATCGGACATTTTGACACATTTTTGGGACCATTGTCATTTATACAGCAATCAATGCTATTGATTGCATTGATTCCTGTATAAATGACAGTGGTAGTGAAAGAGTTAACCACTAGGGGGAGGGGTTATGGGCTGTGACGTGTGTGTGTTTTTTTACATTGGGGGGGGGGGGGGCAGGGGCGGGGCTGACGTCATTGATCGGCTTTCCCAATGACCGGGAACAGCCAATCAATGACAGGCAGAGTAGGAAGCGCGGGGAGAGGTTTGTTTACACAGACCTCTCCCCGTTCTTCAGCTCTGTGACCCGATCGCAGGACACCAGCGGCGATCGGGTCCGCTGGTCCCGCGGCCGGGGGCACGGAGCTCCCGACCGGGTCGCGCGCGTGCCGCTGGCGGCGCGCGCGCGACCCACGGGCAGGCAATTAAAGGGCCACGTACAGGTACGTGATTTTGCCTGCCCATGCCATTCTGCCGCAGTATATCTGCGTGAGGCGGTCGGGAAGCGGTTAAACAATCAAAATGGATTTTTAACATTAAACATTTAGGCTCCATGCACACTAGCATTTTTTATAAACTCAGCTTCTAGTGCCATTTTTTTTTTTAATCAAAATAAAGTTTATTGAGTATTTAAATACAGAATATGCTACAACAGGTAACAGGTGCAACATGCACCAACTGGTGAAAAACAACATATACACGGTTTGTCTGACGCAATCAATATTTGCAAATATCACGTTCGTGGTGCTATCAGTAGGTGGTGTTGGGAGGGGAGACTATGGTGCATACATATACCTGCAGGTCTGAGAGGAGGTAGGGAGATCTTCACATGCAGGGAGAGTATCAGGGCACTGGTGGTACCGGTATGCGGTCGGTTGAAAGGAGGGGGGTGAGCTCAGTCAGCACATGTGTCGGGGCTTTCTGTCCACCTGTCCCAGATTTTTTGGAATTTAGTAGGGCATCCGCGGTGGGAGTAAAGGACCTTCTTATATGGTAGTGTGAGGTTCACCGCATTTTTCCATTGTTGAATAGTGGGGGGAGTTGGTCTGAGCCACATTTGGGCTATCTGCATTCTGGCAGCAAAGAGGGTTTCCTGTATAAAGATTGTAAGGTATTTCTCTTCCTCTGGCAGGGGGAGAAGACCAAGGATGCATTGACGGGGGCATACTGTCAGAGGGGAGCCCATTTGGTCGTGAAGGAACTTAACTATCTGTGCCCAGAATTGTTGGATGTGTGGGCAGGACCAGATAAGGTGGTAGAAAGTGCTGTCCGTGTCGCCGCATCTGGGGCAGGTCGGGTTAGTGTCAGGTCTATACTTAGACAGTCGGGTGGGGGTGACGTATGCTTTGTGCAGGATATACAAGTGGGTAAGTCTGTCAGACAGCTTAGGCGATACCTTTTTGGGTGTTTCCAGGATTTCCCCCCACTGTTCGTCGTCAATTTCCCCGAGGTCAGTTTCCCATTTGGTTTTGAGGCGATAAGCATGGGCAGTGGCTTTGGGGGTGGTGAGGTGTGTATATAGAGTGGAGATCAATTTCCTGGAGTCGGTACCCAGTACCGTGTCTGCCAGGGCCACTGATTCCAGAGCCGGTGCAGGCTGTCCGCACTGAACCTGGACTGCGTGCCGGATCTGCAGATATCGGAAAAAGGAGTGGTTGGGGAGGTCAAATTCCTCTTTCAGAGCTTGGAATGTTTTGATGGTGCGACCGGAGAGGAGCTGTGATAGATATATGACACCCTTGGCTATCCATATTTTGTGGTCTGGGATGTTCAGTAGTTCTGGAAGTCGTGGGTTTTCCCAGAGGGGTACGTGGGCATGTAAGGGGGGAGCGCCTATTTGAGTGAGTGCCGTTTGCCAGACCCTGCTGTAATGTGTAAGCATGTGTTTTCTGTCCCCTAAGCGCGATAGGCCCCTGTGTTTGCAGAAAATAATTTGGAATGGATGAGCCACTATGTCAGTGGCCGCTAGGCACACCAACATAGAGTAGCGGATCCTATCGTGGCCGTTCAGGTGGTAGAAGTGAGACAGTTGGGAGGCTAGGTAGTACATTGCCAGGTCGGGTAAAGCCGTGCCGCCTAGGTGGGTCGGGCATTTGAGGGTCTGCCAGGTCAATTTGTGCCTGGAAGGGCCCCAAATGAAGGTGTTGAGAATGGATTCCATGTCTTTAAACAAGCGGGCTGGGATGTAGAGTGGGGCATGCCAGAATAGGTAGAGCAGTTTGGGAAGGAGGATCATTTTTACCAAGCTGATTCGGCCCATAACTCCAAGAGGAAGCCTGGACCAGATCTGTGTTTTGCGTTTTAGTAGGCCAAAGAGAGGGTCAATGTTGAGAGAAATATAGTCAGTGAGGGAGCGGGAGCATTGCACCCCCAGGTATTTGATTTGGCTAGTTCGCATTAGGGGGAGAGCTGCTTGTGTGTCTGTGGGGACGGTGACATCAATAGGGAGGATTTGGGACTTGGTCCAGTTTATTTGTAGTCCTGAGAATATGCCGAAATCCTGGATTAGGCGGAGGGCCGCAGTCAGAGAGGGACCTGCGTCCTCCAGGTATAGCAGCATGTCATCTGCGTAGAGGCTGATCACCTCAGTCACTCGGCCCATACGCAGGCCGCGGATATCTGGATGTGCTCTAATGGCAATGGCCAGGGGCTCCACTGCTAGTGCGTACAGCAAAGGAGAGATGGGGCAGCCCTGGCGAGTGCCACGGGACAGCGGGAAAGAGCTGGATATGCGTCCGTTAACCTGGATGCGGGCGGAGGGGGCCTGATATAGGAGCTGGAGCCACTTGATGAAGTTAGGGCCGAAGCCGAAGCGACGGAGGCACTCCCACAAGTAGCTCCACTCCACTGAGTCAAACGCCTTGGCGGCGTCAAGGCTGACGACCACTCTGGTGCCAATGTTGTCGTGTGGGGCTTGGAGGTTCATAAATAGTCTTCTAAGGTTGAAGGCCGTGTTCTTATTGGGGATGAAACCTGTTTGGTCGGCGTGGACAAGGCTGGTGATTACTTTATTTAATCTCAGGGCAAGCACTTTAGCAAGTATTTTAACATCTAATTGGAGGAGAGAAATGGGGCGATACGACTCAGGGTACAGGGGGTCTTTACCAGGTTTGGGGATAAGGACAATCAGGGCTTCACTCATCGAGCGTGGGAGGGTGTTAGTGTCAAATATGTGGGAGTACAGGGAGTGGAGTTTGGGTAGGAGAATATCTTGGAATTGGGTATAGAACTCCAAGGGGAGGCCATCAGAGCCCGGGGCCTTGGAGGTTGGTAGGCACGCTATAGCTTCCACAATACATTCTTCAGTGATGGGGGCTTCGAGGATTGCTATTTGGGAGTCTGTGAGGGTGGGGAAGTCCACCGTCTGCAGCAGGGTGTGTAGCTCGCTAGTTGGGCGGTCAGCCCTGGAGGTGTACAACTGGGCATAAAATTGCCTAAATTCATGGGCCACCTCCTGCGGATCCGAAAGGACTGTTCCCGTGTCCGTTTTTAACTGAACCACCACAGGGGGGCTGTGATCCATATGGGCCATGTATGCCAGGATCTTCCCTGCTCTCTCACCGTGCTCATATACCCTTTGTTTGATGAAGAAGATTCCCCTTTTGGCCTTTTCCTGGTGTAGGTGATCTGTGAGTCTAGATTGGAGGCGCAGTGCAGTTGAGTTGGAGGTTGTGGGGTTCGCTAGGAACACCTGTTCAAGGGAGTCCAGTGACTCCTCGGCCTGCTGTAGGATGAGTTTGGAGTTGGCCTTGTGTCTATTAATATGGGCGGAAAGGACCATGCGAGCGTGCAGCTTAAAGGTCTCCCAAATCGTGCCAGTGGGGGCAGACCCCATGTTGGAGCGGAAGAAGTGAGTCCACTCTCGCTGGACGTCCTCCAAATTAGGGAGGACCGTCAGCCAGAACGGGTTCAATCTCCATATACGGGTCGGTGGGGTGGAGGGAAGCCTAAACACGGCCCAGTAGGGCGAGTGGTCCGATAGGATCCTAGTACCGAACCCGACTTCCTGCAAGCTTGTGGTGAGGGTGGGGGATACTAGTATCATGTCTATTCGCGACATTGCAGCCTGTGAGGGGGTGAAGCAGGAGTACGCTTTAGTGTTGGGGTGTTTAATCCTCCAAGTGTCGGACATGGCAAATTCAGTCAGGAACCTGCCAAATCTGGTGGGGGAGGGGTGGGGTGTCGGAGCAGTAGGGTGGTTCAGTCTGTCGAGAGAGGGGTCAATCACTGCGTTGAAGTCCCCAACCCACATGGCAGGTACTGTAGGGTGTTTTGCCATGAAGTCGACCCCCTCTTTAAGGGCCGTAAACTGAAAGGGTGGAGGGATGTAGAAGGCCAGGAGGAGGACCTCAAGGCCCCCCACAGTAGCATGTAGGAACAGGAATCTGCCCTGCCGGTCAGACTGCATGGAGTGTAGCTGGAAGTGCACTGATTTAGCCACAAGGATGGCAATTCCCCTGGAGTTATTTGTGTGGGGGGCTTGGTAAAGCCATCCCACCCAGGGTTTTTTGAGAGACATTTGGAGCTGGCCTGTGATATGGGTTTCTACTAGCACAGATATATCTGCTCGTAAACGTTTGATGTGGGATAGTACAGCCAAACGCTTGGGCTTGGCCCTGATTCCCCTCACATTCCACGTGACTACCCTGAGATCAGTCATCTTGGGGCTTGTTGTAGTATGTGGTGCAGTCCGACCAGCAGGGGGAGACCCGCACCCGCATCCCAATACATTACAGTTAGGTAAAACAGGTGTACACAGTAGGGGGTGTCTCCCAGTGCCCATTTCATGCTGCGGACATGTGCAGGGAATCTGCAGAAGGCCGCAGCAGGATGTGCGCAGGCGTGCCATATAGCCAGTACATAATAATGGAAACATAGCAATTTATCATACGTCATACAAAAAGAAAAAAACAAAGTTGTGAGAATGCTGTTGAACATTGAAAAAGTACAGTGCAAAAACACGGCTGTTAAGCCTGTAAGAACTAAGCCTACTCTGGACCAGCGTGGCTGATGAGAACTGGCACAGCTCTCCACGTTGGTGGGAGCTGAGGCTGGCCAGGGAAACAAAACTTGCATAGGGGCCAGGATGCACGCGTGACCATGCGTGCGTAGATGGCAGCATTTCAAACCGGCTTGGGGTGCATGGTCAGGTGCAATCCCGGCATAACTCGGGGGCGAGAGAGTGTCAGCTGATGTGCACAGCGGTGCTAGGGGGACCCAGCATCTACAAATAGTAGGGGGTCAAGGTGAGAGCCGGGGGGCTGCGAGTACCTTCTGGGTGAGAAAAAAAAAAAAGGAGGAAAAAGGGGAGCAATGTGGGACAATGTGCAGCACTTGTTTGCCAGCAAAGGCACCGGAGTTCCCGTCAGTCATCGGGTATGGAAGGGGGGATGCGCATGGGTTCAGAGGGAGTCCACCGCGTGGGATTGCAGTGGTGGGCAGTTGGTGAGGCCGGGGAGGAAAACAGGCCGAGGCCTACTCACAGTTCAGGGCATGGTAGTCCGTGGCGTGGGCCTCATCGTAGGCGGCGGGGCGCAGGCAGGCATGCTGATGTGCTAGGCGGCGTCCTCGTGTCTCTCCAGCCAGGTCATAGCCGCAGAGGGGTCTTCAAAGAAGTGAGCCTTTCCGTCTCGGATGATGCGGAGGCGCGCTGGGAAGAGCATCGCATAAACAAGATGGCGGTTGCGGAGTTGGCGCTTGACCTCCGTGAATTGCGCCCGTTTCTTCTGCACCTCGGCAGAGAAGTCAGGAAAGACTGCTATGTGGGTGTCCCCAAACGGGATGTTGCCTTTTTCCCGGGTGAGGCGCAGTACTGTGTCCCGGTCCCGGAAATTTAGCATCTTAGCGATGAAGGTGCGCGGTGGGGCGCCAGGAGGAGGCGGTCTGGATGCAAGGCGGTGGGCGCGCTCCACCACAAAGGTGGACGAGAAGGCCTCCCTGCCAAAGTTGGTGATCAGCAAGCGTTCCAGGAACGTGGGGGGGTCCGACCCCTCCGACCTCTCTGGCAAGCCGACGAATCGCAGGTTGCAGCGGCGTAAGCGATTTTCCATGTCGTCCTGCTTGCTCAGGACGACGTTCAGCTGGTGTTGGAGCCGCTCGGTGGTGGTTTGTAGGGGAGGGATGTCATCCTCTACCTGCCCTATCCTGCGTTCCGTCTCGCCGACTCTCTCCCGCAACTTCTGCAAATCCTGGCGGATAAGGGAGATGTCCACCTTGACCTCCTCTATCCTGGAGGTGAGGGTGGTTTGGCAGAGGGAGACGGCTTCAAGGATGCGAGCAGTGTCTCCTGTAGGCGGGACCTCCTCTCCGGAGCTGGATGCGGCGCCATTTTCCTCCACGGGGTCCGGCTCATCCACGCGGTATTTATTGAGTTTAGCGATCGCCCCTTGGGACTTTTTAGGCGGCGACATGGGCACAGGGGGTTCACCCACCGGGTCCGGTGTCCGATGCTGGGGTAGGAGACAGGTACAGTCCCAAAGGATAGGTAGTCAGGATCTCATGCAGCCGGAGCTCTCGTTATGTGCGTCTTACGCCATGCAGCTTCAGGCCACGCCCCTTCTAGTGCCATTTTAGTAGCTTTTAGAAACATTTAGGACCGTTAGCGTTTTATTAGCTTTTATACAGTAGATTAAGAAAAAAATAAAACTGCTAGAAAAAGGCTGTTAGTAGTGTTTAGGAGCATTTAGCGTTTTTTTCTGCCAGGAAAACGCTCCCAAAAACCCTACAAAAACAATTTTGCACATTGATGATTAGATAGGTGGAGTACAGAGGAGTGTCAGATCCATGAATCTATGAATACTATGAAATCATCTATATTCTTGATGTGGCAACATAGTGGATATTGGTTGCCTTTGATTTGATAAATATAGATGTTTGCTGAATTTTGAGGTAAGAAATATTTAAAGAGCAAATAACCCAAAACAAATTTTCCTTTTTGTCTGCAGTAGGGTAGTATTAGGTGGCCTTTACTGCTGCAAGGAACCCAAGTATCGAAGTTCCCTATCAGTCTCTTTACAGTTGTGACAAGTCGAGCTTGGCTTTTTTTGTTCTACCATTGTCACGCTTCTTTTCCACTGAAAATCGGGCGCAGAACACAAAAATACTACTTCTGAGCACCACGCTAAAGTGAGAAACTGAGGACAAGAGTAGCAAATTTGTAGTCTTGTATGGAAGTGTGGCCTGGAGCAGCATATAGTAGGATGCATGCACTGAGTTCTCCACTCAGCACATACCTTTTATTGTATACTACAGTTGCTTCCTGCATCTCATCCTTTTTTGTACCACTGGTACAACTATACACTTTATGGCATTCAAGATATTTCCCACTAAAAAATATTTAGACTAGGTAACTAAGATTGAACAATATCACCAACAGGACAGAGACACTGCAGGAACTGCTTTGGAAGATGGCAAACTGTCTTCTCAGGCACTAGACCAGGTCATATGTGACACATCTTAAGTTCTTGATGCCATCTCTACTTGCCAGACTGATTTGCCAGATTTGGAGGATTTAGGCGTTCAAGCCTTTCAGTGGAACCAAGTCCCAAGCTTGGCATTGGATTTGGAGGATTGGGAGATCTAAAAGAAACCCTTTCTAGCCTCAGAGTTTACCAGACTGAGGCTTAGACTTCTTTTGAAAAGGGCGCTCTTCCCTCCTGTGATGTCCTTGATAAAGTTGTTCAGGGATGAACCAAAGGGGCCATATGAGAAAAGGCCATCAATAGGCATATGCATTAAACGTTTTTTGATGTTCCACAGACCAACATTTGAGCCAAAGGGTCCTCTGCATGTGTACAGATAGGAGACCATAAGATCAGGCCACAATCAGTAGCTTCAGTTGTTGGAGGACTGAAGGATCAGTCAGGATAGATCCCAGATCCCCAAATGGCAGTAATGACAGGTTGCAGGGCAGTGCCCACTGGGGAGAATAAGGACATGGAAAGAGATTATCCACAGGTCCTTTCAACAAGGGATGATCTGCACAGAAACTGTCTGGTTAAAGCTGAATTCCAGTTATGGATTTTGTAACATCCATTACAGCTTGCACTTATGTAAGTATGCATATACCCCATACCTGTGGAAGCTGCAAATTACTGTTACAGTCTCTGTTACTGCAGCGATCTTTGCTGTTTTTGGGGTCCTGTGCCAAGCAGCTGCCCTGCTACATAATAACCACAAGGGATTGCTCGCTCATCACTGGTACAATTCACAGAATGCCTCATATTTTTATCAATGAATGCAAGGTATTCTCTGGTTGGATTGGGTAGAGATCAGGCCATCACCGCCCTACCTCTCTGCTTTGTGCAATAAGGAATGCCTGATACTCCTTCACAAAATACTCTACATTTTCTGGCATTCACCCATACAATATATGTCCCACTTAAATATTTTATTATGATAGACTCTTTTTTATTTGGGGAACAAGTAGTTACAAATTGAAATGGTTATCAATGGATGTGTATTTGACTCCCTGTATATGGGATACAGATCTATCAGTATATGATTAACAAAAAATGATGGATGCTCTTTTGATTACTCATATAAAATAACCATGATCTGATAGAAAACTTTAAGCTAAAACGGAGAGGTTAGTGATTCATGTTCCCCCACTAAACCTGCACAGCCCCACAGTTATGAAACAGAGCAGCTGCTTGGCACAGGACCTGGAAAACAGTGAGGATCACTGTAGTTAAGATGAGACTACTACAGTGATTTCCAGCTTCCACATAATGAGCATTTAACCCAAGCAGTGGACTTGGGCTTTAACGTGGCGTGGAGCGAAGGGCTGTATCCCTCCTCCCAAGTAACTACAATTCCTTTTTGCTCGAAAGCCTTTAAATTGCGTGATTAAGCCATCTCTAAATGAAACTCCCCCTCAGAGGTTTACCCCTCTCTCTATGACACTTTTCATAGTTTGTTAAAACATTTTGCAAACAGGTAATTTTTCTCCTTCAATGATGTGTGCCGATGAGGCTGCACTGATGGGCACTGATGACGTGGCTTTGGTGGGCACTGAGGAGGCAGCACTGATAGGCACTGAAAGGCAGCACTGATGGGCACTGATAGATGACACTTGACGAGGAAGCACTGATTGGAACCACTGGTGGGCACTGTTGGGACTGCACTGATAATCAGCACACTTATAATTAATGCCTGATTATCAGCGTAGATGTCCCTTTAACAGAAGCTGGTTATCAGCTCTTCTCTCCTTTCCTCACGCTAACAGCATGAGGAAAGGAGTGCTGATAACCGTCTTCTGTTTACATTGTGATCAGCTGTCATTGGACACAGCTGATCACGTGGTAAAGGGCCACTGTGATTGGCCTTTTACACCGATCTGTGATCAGCTAAATCCCGATCAGACAGCGCGATCACAGGAGGACGTCATATGCCGGTCCCTGGAAAAGCAAGCCCGCACTGTAGCCATCATTCAGCTATAGCGTGGGCGGGAAGTGGTTAAATAAATATATATCCTTTCATAACCCCTTGTGCCAAAATGCTCTGATATGCAGTGAACCTTCTGTTATGGACGTGCCCAGCCATTTAGGGGTATTGGCATCAGGTAATTTATTTCATGCATTAAGAGATGGGTTCACCCCAAGTGAACAAGGCTTGTGCCAAAACGCGTTAGTCTGTCTTTTTAACTTGGTTATGCTACAATTTTTCTACATAAGACCATATTTGTGGCTCATAAACATTTATTTAAGAACGTGGATGCAGGCTGCACCTTCCACCAAAGAGTCCTGGCCATTGCAAATGAATACTTCCTCTCCACTCAAAAAGTTTATTTATTGATTTGTCGATTCTGCCTCTTCCGCATTCAAGTTGAATACATGCACCCCACTGGATGATGTGCTACTGAATCCATGACCCTTTCTCATCACAATTTGCCTACCAATATCACTTCTGTATTGACTTTGTTATCCTTAGTATATATTCATCTGTTAATTATTTCTGTACCCCTGTAAAGCGGTTGTAAATCGCTGCACTTTTTTTGCCTGCAAGGCAAAGGCATAATGTGCTAGTATGCATCACATACTAGCACATTATGTGAAACTTTCCTCAAAACGAAACTTCCAGCGATGCAATGTCATCGCTGGAGATGGCGTCCATCTTCACCCGGTCTTCCTTTTGGGTTTGCAGACTCCGGCTCTGTGACACGCGGGAGCCGCCGGTCATGGCACAGGGCTCTGAAGAAGCGGCACGGGCAGCCGTTCCTTCAGAGTGCATATGCCAGTGATTTCACTGGCTGCATGTAAAGTAAATAACTCCTAAACGGTGCATGTATAGGAGATATTTACACTACCTATATATAGGCTTACCTATAGGTAAAATTTAGTTATGGAAGTTTACTTCCTTTAATACCCTTGCTTTTCAATCAATAGCTCCGTGTTTGAATGTAAAAATGTGTAGTCATGTATAATTTGATAGCATATTCATTAGGGTTTCACCAATACTGAGCATTTACATGAGTACTTATACTCATGAAAATGCTCTGATGCTTGACCTGATACTTGGGTAGCCTCAGAGATGATCAGTGCGGAGTGGGGGGGGGGGGGGTTACAAGCACCAATCTCCCTGTATAGCTCTTCTGACGGCCGCTTCTCCTCCTCTCCCTCCCGTGGCTATCAGGGAGATCGGTGCTTGTAATTGCCCCCACCCATCTCCTCCGGGTCCCCCCTGTGCCCTCCTCTGGGTCCCGATACATTTCATCCTCCGGTCCCCCTGCGTCCTCCCCGGCTCTCCGTGTCCTCCTCCGGATCCCACATGTCCTGGATCTTTCAGGATGGAGAGCAGGGGAAGGAGCCAGTAAATATGTCATTTACCAGCTCCTTCCTTTTCTGAATGCACTTACTCTATCCATTCATAACTGTCACTGAGCATCGTAAACTGGTTTACGATGCTTCACTTTATGAATGGACAAGAGCCTCTGTCTCCTGTCATTTCATCTTCAGTGCAGCTGAGGCTGCAGAGAAAGGAATTGGTGAATCCCTATCCTCAGTCCTTTTCCCTGTAACAAAGGGGAGATATCAGGGGTTTAGACCCCTGATATCTCACCAAACCCCCCCCCCCCCCAACAGGGCTCATTTAAAAAAGAAAGAAAAAAAACGACACCGTCCATTCCCACTCCCCCCCCCCCCCCCAAAAAAAAAAGAAATATATATATGTATATGAAATATACATATATAATAATAACACTAATTTCGTATAATAATATAACACTAATTTCGTTTTAAAATCACTCTATAGATATTGTGGGTGTATAGGTCAAATTTAAATAAGTCTGTGAATTGTGAATAGGATGCTTCACGTGTAGTTTAGGTTTGCATCTTCTGCCCTTGAATGAGTGTTTTACAGCCAGGAATTTCTCTTTATGCACCAAAAATTACTTTTACATTCTGAATTCAAAATAAAAAGCACGAACAAGATATTGAAGCTTAATATAAGTCTAATATTTACTTTTACTTTTCTAGGTGATAGTATTTCAAGGAGTGATGAGCTCAGAAGAAGATGTGAAGAACTGGAAGCTCAGCTGAAGGACAAAGAAACAGAGAACAACGAGTTGTTAAAGGAGTTAGAGCAGAAAAATGCTATGATTATGGTGCTTGAAAATACTATTAAAGAAAGAGAGAAAAAATACTTAGAAGAACTAAAAGTTAAAAGCCATAAATTGAATATGCTATCTAGTGAACTGGAGCAGAGGGCCAGTACTATTGCCTATCTCACATCACAGCTGCATGCTACCAAAAAGAAGCTGCTTGGTACTAGTGGGGCCCCTGAGGCAGCCCCTCCTGGCAGCCCAGTAACATCTAGTTACAAGCCATCTCCTCCCAAAGAAAAGCAACCAGAGACTCCAAGAAGAAGAATGAAGAAGAGTCTGTCCACACCACTCAATGCTGACTTTGCAGAGGTCTACAGACTAGGGGCAGATGGTCGAAAGATAATGTTGCGTGAACCTGTGGATGCCATGCCAGACCCTACTCCCTTTTTATTGGCAAGACAGTCAGCAGACACACAGATCATCAAAGAGAGGCCACTTGTCATTCCTCCGATTCGCTCAGACTCTAGTAGTCCAGCTAAAGAGAAGAAGCAGAAGGCCCATGTTGGAGTTGCACATCGAATTCCCCATGCCACTTCTGTTCAGAGTCAGGTTGGACCTCAGCCAGAAGTTGAAACCTTAGCAGTGGATCAAGTCAATTCAAGCAAAGTTGTTAGGAAGCACTCAGGAACGGACAGAACTATTTAAATATAATTATGTAATTATAATAACATCTTAAAAAAATATTTGGCTTTTTATGCACTGTGTGACCATATAAGATTAAGATGAATACAGGAGGTAGATTTGATTTTTTACATTTTGCTATTATCTTCAATCCCCTGCATGCCAAATGTAAGCAGATTTTCTGATACAATGCTGCTGTCCTGGGACTTCAATGGCACACTGAATAAGTGCTGTGACAAGATATCAGCCTATATAAAGCTTGCTCCAGTCTTTTCAACTTCTAGCCAAGTATGTTGACAAAAAAAGCACACCTGCAAAGTTGCCACTTGTACAATACTGTATCTGAACACACCAATATAAGTCTGACAAGCTACATAAGGCTGTTAATACATAATGCTCAATAAGTATCTAGTCTGTACACTGTATAACAACGCCTATACTTTTGGCAGCACTAAAAAGAAAGCAGTTATCTTGTATATATCTGATTTTATTTAATAATACCCAGTACTCTCACTGATTCCAATACAGTGTCTATCTTTTAGAGTGTTTGTTTATAGGTTTCTTTTAAGTAAACTATAAGCTAATTGCCAATTAAATATGTCTCTTCACTGGTAATGCTCTTCAGGCTTGGTCTTTAAATAGCAAATTACTATAATGGAGAGAATATATTACATACTGTAGTTACATAGTAGGTGAGGTTGAAAAAAGACACAAGTCCAACCTATGTGTGTGATTATGTCAGTATAGAATAAAAAAGGAAACCATTTTCTTTTTAAAGTGAATCTCTTAGCAATCATACCAACACACCTTTCTCTGGTTCCCTCTTATAATTTAAATGATAGGATTATTTTTGTTTTATATACATGAGTGTATTTTTTTCCAAAATTTTCAAGCCTGTGATGTCATTACAGAATTCTAAGTCTTCCTTTCTTCAGGCGCAGTCAGTGGGAGGGGTTAGCAGAAAAGCAATTGGCAGGTGAATGAGCTGTGCTTTGGGTAGCTGCATGGGGAGGTGACAGGGGAGCAGAGAACTTCCCTGTCATCACTTTAGCAATTGTTTGTGACATTGCTGCCAGCACAACACTTTATATGAGGCCATAATTGGAGTACATGTTTACAGTGAACAAGTTTGCATTCCACCTTTGTGTCGCAGGGACCCTGAAGCATCTTTGTTGCTATGCAACACAGCATGTTTCTCTCTCTGGCAGTATAGAGAGGCAGGAGAAGGGACAGGATCAGTCATACAGGTTGCAGATTTCTGCACAGAAAAAAATCCACACATGATGCCAGTGCTGTGGTGCAAACAGGCCACATAGACTGGCCTTTGTGTCATTGCAGAAAAACTCCAATTTCTACACGTGGTGAGAACGAGACCTTATGCCCTGTACACACAATAAAATTTTCCGACAACAAAATCCATGGATTTTTTCCGACGGATGTTGGCTCAAACTTGTCTTGCATACACACGGTCACACAAGTTGGTCGGAAATTCCGAACGTCAAGAATGTGGTGACGTACAACACGTACGACGAGCTGAGAAAAATGAAGTTCAATAGCCAGTGCTGCTCTTCTGCTTGATTCCGAGCATGGGTGGCACTTTGTGCGTCGGAAATTGTGTACACACGATCGGAATTTCTGACAACGGATTTTGTTGTCGGAAAATTTGAGAACCAGATCTCAAATTTTGTGTGATGGAAATTCCTATGGAAAATGTGTGATGGAGCCTACACAGGGTCAGAATTTCCGACAACAAGGTCCTATCACACATTTTCCATCAGAAAATCCTATGGTGTGTATAGGGCATTAGAGTGGTGGATGAGGTACTGGTCATTAACCGCTTCCCGACTGCCTCACGCAGATACACTGCGGCAGAAGGGCGCATACAGGCAGATTAACGTACCTGTATGTTGCCCTTTAAGAGGAGGCTTGGAGACGCGTGCGCCTGGGGCTACGTGAGCGGGATCTCGGGTCCTGCGGACTCTGTCTGCGGCGATACCCACGATCATCTCACCGTGAGGAAGAATGGGGTGATGCTAATGTAAACAAGCATCTCCCTGTTCTGCCTAATGACACTCTCACTGATCACAGCTCCCTGTAATCGGGAGCGGTGATCAGTGATGTGTGACACACAGCCCCTCCCCCCACAGTTAGAATTACTCCCTAGGACACACTTAACTCCTACAGCGCCACTTAGTGGTTAACCCCTTCACTGCCAGTGACATTTTTACAGTAATCAATGCAATTTTTTAGCATTGATCGCTGTATTAATGCTAGTGGTCCCAAAAATTGTGTCAAAATAAAAATGCCATAAAACTATCCCCTATTTTGTAAACACTATAACTTTTGCGCAAACCAATCAATAAACGCTTATTGCGATTAATTTGTTTACCAAAAATATGTAGAAGAATACGTATCGGCCTAAACTGAGGGAAAAAAAATGTTTTATATATTTTTTGGGGATATTTATTATAGCAAAAAGTAAAAAATAATGTGTTTTTTTTTTTTCAAAAGTGGCGCTATCTTTTTGTTTATAGCGCAAAAAAATAAAAACTGCAGAGGTGATCAAATACCACCAAAAGAAAGCTCTGTGGGAAAAAAAATAACGCAATTTTGTTTGGGAGCCATGTCGCACGATCGCGCAATTGTCAGTTATAGCGACGCAGTGCCGACTCTCAAAAAGTGCTCTGGTCTTTGGCCAGCAAAATGGTCCGGGGCTTAAGTGGTTAAGAAGGGCAGCTTCATCAACCACCCTGGTTTCTATGTGTCGTAAAGTAAACTATAAGGGTGGTGCTGAGAGGACCGGTTACCTTGTTTTTAAGAAGCAGGCATCAGTAACCAGTCAAGGCAGTTCGTTGCAAATAGCACTCATGATGTGAAAAAAACAATAAAATCTTGCTGCAAACACACATCTCATTCAAAGTCCCAAAATGTCCCCCTTTCCTCAAGGTTTTCTATTGTAATTACAATACACAGTATTCTCAGCTTTGTTACTGTCTGTCTGTCTTTCTTGCCTAATTCAGGCATGCATTTACATCCAGTAAAGAAGAAATGGCTGCACATCGATGAAAGTCCAATTGCCGTTTTTTAATCACAGAGATGGCATCAAAAGACACCAATACAGTCTTGTATACTCGTTTCACACAGTTCACTTGAGAATATGGGGGGGGGGGGGGGGGTTGGCACTTTAAATGAGGCACATATAGATGTGTCTCCATCCATGGTTCAAGTACACAAAAGGGAAATTGGGACTTTAGATGAGGTTATTGACTAGTGGAGGTTAGGTTGTAAAGCATTTGATTAACATAATTGGATAAATAAATACATGACAATTATGCAAAGATAAATAGGACCGACTCGTTCGAGACAAGCGCTGTTGGTGCGCTGTTGGTGCCGGTTCGTGAGCTCCGTTTTCGTCTGTCCGTCTCCTCTTGTTGCAGTCCCGCGTCCGTGTTCGTAAGTCGTGTTGGTCCCTTCGTGTCGCACTCGTGTCGCCGAGTCGCAGTTTCGTACAAAGAGTCTGGTTCGGCGGTCGCAGGTAGGGCTTCGGCTCCCATGTTTTACGTTCTCATGCACTGCTTATCATGTCACTAAACTGTGGTCTGCGTAGCTCACGAACCACGCGCTGCTTGTCTCGAAAAAACTAAACACTTACTCGCACGTTTTTTGGTTGTACACGATCGGGAGCCATCTTGCGGCACGCACATTCAGGGCCGCCCGCCACTACATTCCGACCGATGCCGCATCCGGCACTCAAGGGTTCCCTTTCGCGGTCGTGCTACGCAGTCTTCGAATCGTTCAAACGTGACTCATGCACGGGTGCCGTTCGCACTCACACGTATCGTTCCTGTCCTGCCATTATTCGAATCGGTGGCGCCAGCAAGCGTGCCGAATCGCTATTCACATTCCGAAGCACTGTTGGCATACTAATTGTACAAATCACTTCGACCGTGTCGAAACATTTCACGTGTTAGCATGACAATCATTTCATCATTTCAAACGGGGCCAACGTATCAGGCCATTCGGTCATGCTAAGTCATTTCGCATCAGTTGCAACAGGGTGTTCATGCCATCGCTTCCATCTTGGTCCGGTCGCATCCATGCATGCTCCGATCGGGGCGACCCAGATGCACGACTACCCGGCCTCATTTCGATACATGCGCCAAGGGCAGAATCACATCACTGGTTACGTACGATCTTGATTCTTGCCCCTGTCATGGTATATCATTTCGGTCACCTTACCACGCCCGGCTTGTATGCAGTCACTTCCCTTGCACTGATTCGGGTCGGCGTGCCCCAGGCCGGCCTCATTTCAATACATGCGCCAAGGGCGGAATCGCATCACTGGTTGCGTACATTCCTGATTCTTGCCCTGTCATGGTATATCATTTCTGTCACCTTACCACGTCCGGCATGAATGCAGTCACTTCCCCGCACTAAATTCGTGTCGGCGTGCCCCAGGCCCGGCCTCATTTCTATACATGCGCCAAGGGCGGAATCACATCACTGGTTGCGTACATTCCTGATTCTGCCCCTGTCATGGTATCTCATTTTCTGTCACCTTACCACGCCCGGCATGAGTGTAGTCACTTCTTCGCACTAAATTCGTGTCGGCGTGCCCTAGGCACGGCCTCATTTCAATACTTGCGCCAAGGGCGGAATCGCATCACTGGTTTGCGTACATGATTCCTGCCCCTGTCATGGTATCTCACTTCTTCGCACTAAATTCGTGTCGGCGTGCCCTAGGCACGGCCTCATTTCAATACATGCGCCAAGGGCGGAATCGCATCACTGGTTTGCGTACATTCCTGATTCCTGCCCCTGTCATGGTATCTCATTTCTGTCACCTTACCACGCCCGGCGTGAATGAAGTCACTTCTTCGCACTTAATTCGTGTCGGCGTGCCCTAGGCTCGGCCTCATTTCAATACATGCGCCAAAAAAAAAAAAAAAGGACTTTGACTCTTGTCCTTGTCATGTTATAATTTCTGTGTCACCTTACCACGCCCCGGCGTTAATGGTCACCTGCCTGTACGAATTCGCGCCGGCGTGCCCTTAAAAAAGAAAAAAAAGAAAAAAAAAAAAAAGAGGGGATTCCGGTGGCAGCTGGATGTCACAGTTCGGCCTCAGCAATAAATAAATAAACATGACAATTTTTATGCAAATTGGATAAATAAATACATGACAATTATGCAAAGATAAATACAATAATATCATTTATATACACCTAGGGCATGGACAACAAGAATAAAATGGCATACATATTGGCTTCGCAACATGAGATGAATTGATAAATATTTTCTATAAATTCATATCCATACAGACATATTATCTGAGCGGCACATTGCAATATTATAAAAGATATATAAATAGTTGAGGGAACCTGCCCAATCCCCCCCCATGGGACACAAGGGGGCGTTGGTTTCAGCTGTGACTACCGCCCAGATCGGTGGCCCCTCCCTGCATATGCTGTGAGAGCGTGACGCTGGTGATGGCCCGCGTGCTTGTTGGGGCGCATATATAGCATCTCCCCAGACACGGTTCTCCCTACTACCCATTTGGACAGGCTGCACTTTACAGGAACTCTCTGCTCTTATACACGCATCCCAGGTAATTATCATGCTATCCCTTCACAATACCCTAGTCATTTTTCTTACTGTATCTTAATGCCTTTAAACTGATCATGGTTTCTGCATATTTCTCTCCTTATTTTTATCTCCCTGGTTTTGTGGTTCTCTACCACAACTTCACGTGCACCTGGTTTTATTGTTACTATGGTCTTATTTAACTATTTATTTTCAACTCACTATATTTGAATACTATATCATTCATGGATAATATTTTTATTTAACATAGACCTGTTGAATATTCTAATTCCTGCATCTTCCCCTGATGAAGTGTGCTATACACAAAATGCGTTGAGCATCTTGGATGCAGTCATATGCCTACTAATAGAAAACAATCTAGATCCACTATGGACAACCAATGATATTGACACCATTTATATATCTTTTATAATATTGCAATGTTCCGCTCAGATGTGTATATATATATATATATATATATATATATATATATATATATATATATATATATGAACTTATGGAAAACATTTATCATTTCATCTCATGTTGCGAAGCCAATATGTATCCCATTTTATTCTTGTTGTCCATGCCCTATGTGTATATAAATAATATTATTTTATTTACCTTTGCATAATTGTCATGTATTTATCCAATTATGTTAATCAAATTCTTTACAACCTAACCTCCACTAGTCAATAACCTCATTTAAAGTCCCAATTTCCCCTTTGTGTACACACAGTACAATTATGGTTAATCGTTACCTGTAATGATTAACCACTTGCCGCCCGGCCTATAGCAGATTGACAGCCGGGCGGTGGTTCTGGTATCCTGACTGGGCGTCGTGTGATGTCCAGCAGGATAGCATGCCGGTGCGAGCAGCATTTGCTAGTGCGGTGTGTCAGTCTCAGGCGCCTCTGACAGAAGCTTCTTACCACGTGATCAATCACAGCTGATTATCGCATGAACCAGGAAGTTCCGCTAAATGGCATTCCTCGGTTTGCTCAGAAGGGGGGTCTGTGCTGATAGCACATTGATTATCACCACAGCGCCCATCAGCTGCCAGTCAGTGCCCAATAGCTTCCAGCAGTGCCCCAATAACGAAGTCTGTCAGTGCCCACCACAGTGCCAGAGCCCACAACAGTGCCAATCAGTGCCCAGCAGTAACACCTGTCAGCACCTCACCAGTGCCATCTGTCAGTGCCAATCAGTGCCGCCTGTCAGTGCCCATCACAGCCACCTGCCATTGCCGCCTATCGTTGCCCATCAGTGCCCATCAATTCTACATATCAGTGCCACCTTATTAGTGCCGCGTCATCAGTGCCCGTCAGTGAAGGAGAAAACTAAATTTTATGACCGAAACAAAGAAAAACTTTTTTTTTTCAAAAATATTGGTCTTTTTTAGTTTAGCAAAAATTTTAAACCCCAGAGGTGATCAAATACCACCAAAAGAAATCTCTATTTGTGGGAAGAAAATTATACAAATTTAGTTGGGGTACAGTGTTGCATGACCATGCAATTGTCAATCAAAGTGCAACAGCGCTGAATGCTGAAAATTGTCCTGGGCATGAAGGGGCGGAAGTGCCTGGTGGTTAAGCACAATTGTACTGTGTGAAACGCTTCTACAAGACTGTGTATTGGTGTCTTTTGATGTCATCTCAGTGATTAATAAACGGCAATTGGACTTTCATTGATGTGCAGCCATTTCTTCTTTACTTCATGTATCCATGGAGGCGGGCCGGGCTAGCACTTGATTGGACTTCTTGTCAGGCAACATAGTATATTCACCTGGAGTGGTGAGTTCTACATTTCTACTATGCATTTACATCACTGTTGGTAAGATTACCGATATGTGTGACAAAGTCAGGTAGTTTTTCCTATTGCCACTTTAAGAACTTTATGCTAGATTTATGATAGATTCTTAAAGAATTGCTGCCAGTTCACAGGTGAGGAAGCTGGCAGTAATTAGGAGCATCTTTGAGCTGGCATACTAAGTATGCCAGTACTCAGAGTGGGGTATGTCTGCTGAGAAGCTGTCATGCATGTGACAGCTTCCTGCACAGTACTGTATCCTTGACCCCATTTAGCCATCGGCTGGGGCATTTTCTGTCCGAAAGCTATGTAAACAAAGGGATAAAGGTGAGTTCATTACCCAATTATGGCAATGTCCATAATTGGGAAAAGGCTTGTCACTGGGTGGATGAAGCTTGATGGGGAACTGAGCAAGTGCATGGATACTTAGACCTCATTATGAGCACCAACAGGTTCATGTACCTACATACTCCTAAATACTGTGCATCCTTATCTACAATCTACAGCGCTCACAGTAAAATTAAATTATAAACGCATAACGACCTCACTATATGTACATAAATAAGAAGGATATCAAATTTAAAAAAAACAATACATACTGTATATCTAAAATCACAAATTAATTCAGTGTTTATTAAAACAAGTGGTACAAAATCATATTTATATAAACTCTCTTGGTGACATATAGTGCTGAAGAAATGTGGGGGAAAAAAGACACACTTAACTATATGGCTGCAGCTGTCTCCTGCTGGTTCTAAGCCCAAAAGCTGAACAATCACATGACTGTCAGTCACCACTCTCTGCTCTGCCACTCTTGCACTAACTGGTGCACCGGGCTATGGAGGGGGTGGGAACCTGGCTCAGGTTCTCAGTGCAGTGCAGAAAGGCTGAGCCAACTGCCAGTTAGGCATCTGGGGGATCGTAACATTATTGTCGAGATACACCCAGAGACTGGAGGCGCTCTGTGGGTTACACTGTTAACTGAGTCTGGGTCACAGGAGTGCAAAAGTAAATGCAGTCCTGTGGCCCTCAAGAGAAGTACAACCAAAAAAGCTTTGCCATACTCCTCCTTTAACAAAATTCATATACATAAAAAAAAAATCCATAACAACATTAGTGTCCATTAGAAGCAAAAAGGTGCAACCTACTCTTATAAAAGTGCATTCCTTTTTTTCGAGTAAACGTTCAGAAATCAGAGGCGCTGAACATATCTATGCTGGCCTCTTTATCTACACTACTTCGGGTTGATTTCCACTTCAAATAGACCACATCGCACATAAAGTACCTGGGCATCCTTTTACCCAGTAGGGTAGAAGATATTTTCTCATTAAACTTCCCTCCTCTTCTGGCAGCCATCAAAAAATACATTCTGTCCTGGCAACGTGGCTTATTCTCCTAGTTTGAACAATGCAGCATAGTGAAAATTAATATTATGCCCCGTTTGCTTTATCACTGCCAGGCCCTGCCCATTCAGGTCCCGAGTTTCTTCCTTAGAGCAGTGAACCAAGCTCTTACTTTCCGATGAGACACCCCCTTACCTGGCACAGTCAATTCTGCAATTACCAAAGCTACTGGGTGGCATGGCTTTGCAGGATGCCAACCTCTACCACATGGCTTGTCATTTGACACGCGCCCTGGATTGGTGTCGCCATGGCCCTCTTAAATAGTGGGTACAAGTGGAGCAGATCCTAGCATGGTGCCAAACATCTGTGCCATGGTGCCAAACAAATTTGCCTAGCCGTATTTTAGGCCACCCCACGATGAGAGAGACATGGCGGACATGTCTGAAGGTGTTCCTCAATTTTCTATCGCTCCGACCCCTTTGCCACTCAGCCCTATAGTGGGCAACCCTGCTTTCAGCCCTGGCGAACCATGACTCTAGATTCCAGGAATTGAAAGTGGTAGGGCGATCCCAGGTCATTTTATTGCCAATGGACAGTGGATGACAAGACAGCAAATCATTGATGACCCGGCGCTTGCGGGCCTATCTTTCTGACAAAATTTACAATTGGCCCACTTCATTGGCTCTTTACCCCTCCAGAAACCTTTCAGAGACGTCTTACTACCTTTGTTAACTATTATGTCTAGAACAGTCTCCACTGCGTCATCCGGTCTCTCAGACCTACCAATTGCTGATAGCTCCATCACCGGACTTCAGACTTCCTTATATCACCAGGTGGGAACGAGAGTTAGGGCTACATCTTACAGAGAAACAAGTGGAAAGAATTCTTCTATTCTCTTACAAAACTTCTATTTGCGCTAAACACCAGAAGGCTGGTTTTAAGGTGCTGACCCAGTGGTAATATACGCCAGTAAAAATTCATAGGATGTTCCCTCAATGTTCGGATCTTTGGTGGAGATGTGGGGAGGAGTCCGGTTCTCTTCTTCACATCTTTTGCTCTTGCCGTTTCCTGCAGTCCTACTGGACAGAGGTCCACCGCATGATCGGGAGTTATCAAAGGAACCTGCGTTTGTACTCCTGCATCACCACAGGATTCAGAGTAAGAGCTACAGGAGATCCATTTTACCTCTCCTGCTCACAGCAGCGAAGAGCTGCATACCACTGTTTTGGAAGCAGACACAGCCACCGGTCAGTTGCCGTCTGGTTGAAAAGAGTAGCCAAAATCAATGCCATGGAGAACCTGGTAGCCGCTGTGGGCGGCTCCTGGATTTATTTCTGACGGATGTTGGCTCAAACTTGTCTTGCATACACACGGTCGCACAAATGTCAGAAATTCCGAACGTCAAGAACGCGGCGACGTACAACACATACGAAGAGCCGAGAAAAATTAAGTTCAATGGCCAGTGCGGCTCTTCTGCTTGATTCCGAGCATGCGTGGAATTTTGTGCGTCGGAATTGTGTACACACGATCGGAATTTCCGACAGGGGACATAAGCCCTGGAATCCACCAAGCCTGCCCAGAAGCCCTCCTCACAATGCAGAGGCAGCCGCGCACTTAGGAGTGGCGGGACATCTGGTAACCAGTCTGGATCCAAGATAGATTGGACCCAGAGGTCTAGAACGTCATTTCAAAGGGATGCAAAATAGAGTTTATCTCTGCCCCCCAATCTGCCTTATGCCTTCCAATCAGCCAGCCTCAGACTGAAAGAAGGTAGATTTAATGATTGCTTTGCACCAACTTCAGGCACAAAGAATGACTGTACCAGTTTTTCTTTTTAGAAGATTAGCTTCAAGGTTTCAATTCAAACTAATTTCAGATTCAGTAGGGACAGCCACCCAATGCTGGACTTAAAATATCTGAAGAGATTTCTTCATGTACCAAAATTACAGATAAACAGACAAGGGGAATTTATGGCATCAGTAGACATACAAGATGCCTATCTACACATTCCCACTACACTCATCCCCTCACATCAATATTTTCTGTGTTTTGCTTTGGAAGGCCAATGCTTCCAATATGTAGCACTACCATGTGGGATACCGTCTGTACCCCAAGTGTTGGTCTTCTGCAAACTCAGGGCATTCATGTCACAGGCTATCTGGATAACCTCCTACTGAAGGGCTCCTCAGCCACAACTGTTTCCACCAAATTCCAAAGGACTATTCGGTTCCCTCAAACCCTTGGCTGGATATTCAACTTTCTAAAGTCTGCTCTACAGCCCTCACACCATCTGGAGTACTGGGGTCTAATCTTGGACACAGCCCAAACCACAATTTTCCTTCCTCGGGAAGTGGTTGCTTCCCTAATCCCCACACAAGGATCCTCAGATCAAAACAGTAAATCCCTGAGTTTGCTTCTGCATGAGGGTTTTTGGCTTGAAGATCACCTCCTTCAAGACAGTTCCCTTTGCCCAGTTTCACTCTGGTCCTTTTCAATCCAACATACTTCTAACAGGAAACAAGCAAATCGAATCCTTGGATTGTCATGTGCTTTTTTCCAGCCAGACAAAGCTCTCTTTGACACGGTGGATCTCCAATTTTGGCTTGGAATAGGGAGAATCTTTCCTTCACATACGTTGGAAGGTGGTGACTATGGGTGCCAGCCTTACAGCCTGTAAGTTTACAATTCCTTGAATGTCCAGTTCCTACCATCAATATTCTGGAGAACTGTCTAGAACTGACTGAGAGCTATCAGACTATGGGGTTTATTTACTAAAGGCAAATCCACTTTGCACAGCAAGTGCACTTAGAAGTGCAGTCGCTGTAGATCTGAGGGGAAGCGCTGCTGATTTCTATCATCTAATCATCTACAAAATAAAATGCTGTTTTTATTTTCCTTGCATGCCCCCCTCAGATCTACAGCGACCGCACTTTCAAGTGCACTTGCAGTGCACTTGTAGTGCAAAGTGGATTTACCTTAAATAAACCCCTATGTCTATAACACTGGACCTTACTTCTGCACCCAGTGAAGATACGGTCAGACAATGCCACAGTAATGGTCTACATAAACCATCAAAAGGGCACTAGAAGTCAATCTGACCTAAAAGAAAAAGGCTGATAGCCTCTTTCCAGCTCTCTCAGTCATTCACATCCCTAGAGTAGACCTGTGGCAGGCGGGCTTCCTAAGCCATCAACACCTAGAATCGTGGGAGTGGCCTCTGCACTTTGAGATCTTTCAAATTCTCTGTTAAAGATGGGGAAATCCAGATGTGGACATCCTGACCTCCAGGTTCAACAACAAGCTGAACAACGTTGTAGCCAAAACCAGGGATCCTCTAGCCTTCACAGCAGCTCTCAGGTGATTCCTTTATTCAGTTTCTCAATATTCAAGCTGGTTTTTGTCTTCCCTTGAGTTCTGTGCAAGATAGAGAAGGATTAGGTTCCTGTCTCATCCAACTAACATCATGACTCCACCCACCAAGCTCCAGACAACAGACCCACCCACAGAGAGGAGACATTTGACAGGTAAAGATACATGCATAGATAACCCCTATGGCAGTAGTTTAGAAAGGATAACATTGGGTTTACTTTTATTTTATTTTTAGTACATTACATGACCCCTGCAGTCTATATGCTGTTTTGTATGTTTCATAAAAAAGTGGGCACAATGGCAACACAGTCATGACTGCTAGTTACATAGTAGGTGAGGTTGAAAAAAGACATCAAGTCCAACCTATGTGTGTGATTTTATGTCAGTATTACATTGTAAATCCCTGTATGTTGTGGTCGTTCAAGTGCTTATCTAATCGTTTTTTTGATATTATCGATGCTCCCCACTAAAACCACTGCCTGTGGAAGGGAATTCCACATCCTAACCGCTCTTACAGTAAAGAACCCGCTAAGCTGCACGGTAATGCTGACACGAGCATGGTGTGAAGGAACAAAAAGAAGCGCCTTCTAAGTGTAACAATAAGACGTTTTAATAGATTAAATAAAAAATGCAAGCACTCACAAACGAGTGATAAATTTCAGCATTAGTATATATATATATATAAAGATCATGTGTGCTGTCCTGGGATTGTGCCTGGTCTCGCTGGCTGGAAATAGTTATCCGTGACCCGGCCGCACTGGTGGTTCCCATCGCTTCTGGAAAGCTGGAATGACAATCAGTGGTACACAGAGACACTCACGTCCAGGTACAGGGTCAGCGAGCGGTGCGCACGTTTGGAGCATGCATGCTCCTTCCTCAGGCTCTGTTGGGGGCCATCTTTGAATGGGTTATATATACTACATAAAGATGATACTGAGTGTCTAAACAGAGCGGGTAACCATAGGAACACACACACACATATATATAAGCACAACTCGATACCAAGAGCTAAGGACAATGCTATGAAATGATTACCAATAGTGCAATAATAAAATGAATTTGTTGATAAGCTACAATACTTACAATAGACCAGTAGAGTCATAGATGCAAACAATTTATTTATATATATAAATATATATATATATATATATATATATATATATATAAAAATATAAATATAAAAGAGTTAAAAACCTTTTAAAAATATTTATATATATATATATATATATATATATATATATATATATATATACACACATACACACACACACACACACACAAAAAGACACACCCATATGTACATAGTTGATGTGTGATTAACTGATTATTGAGAATTATACTGATTTCCAAAAGAAATGTGCTTTGATGCTAAAAAAATTTAATATTATACAATTAATTTCCGAATTAAAAATAACAGTAATATAAAAAAATAATAACAATCAAATTGTTAAATGGACAACTATGGAAATAATTTGTTTGTATACATTATTTATAGGGGGATTGTGATTTTAAATTGATCAATGGTATAGAGGGGGGAGGGGGGATTTTAAGAGGAGAGAGCTAAAGAGCCCAGAATGTAGAACAGATGAGATTATAATAAAATATTAATTCCAATGCCTTCATTTAGGCCTCCAGGACGAAACTCTTTTCAGCAAAGTTCCGTTGCTCTCCGAACCTTTTACGAAGGGTACATATAGTATTGACCTATACATACAGGCCGCATGGACAGGTGAAACAGTGCACTACGAACTCTGAGGAATATTACTTAAATCTTGCTTTAATAATAATCATCATATTTTTATCATAATAGTTACTCGGTTAACCCGGTCTAATAGTCTGCGGAGTGACCATGGAAATTGTACGAGATATTGAATCTGCTAAATATACCATTCTAGATGAGCTGTATACTGTCTTTCCGAATAACTTCTTCCACCCCTTCACATCGGTCCCCAGACCCACCTATAGACCCATATGTCCCAATGGTGGGATAAGTTTTTTCTTGATAACACACAGAGCTCCTCTATTTTCTTTGCAGAAGCACCCATAGGACTTCTAGTGTGTTAGTGGCATCACACAGAGCTCCTATATATTCTTCTCAGCAGCACCCACAGGACTTCTAGTGTGTTAGTGGCATCACACAGAGCTCCTCTATTTTCTTTGCAGAAGCAC
This sequence comes from Lithobates sylvaticus, assembly GCA_028564925.1. Classification (NCBI taxonomy): domain Eukaryota; kingdom Metazoa; phylum Chordata; class Amphibia; order Anura; family Ranidae; genus Lithobates; species Lithobates sylvaticus. The sequence continues at coordinate 201,370,950 of CM053026.1, read as the reverse complement.
CCATAGGACTTCTAGTGTGTTAGTGGCATCACACAGAGCTCCTATATTTTCTTCTCAGCAGCACCCACAGGACTACCGACTACAATGGCTGGAAGACCGCCAAGGGGAGGCAGAGCGTGCAGAGCCAAGAACACAGGGCAGGCAGGCTCTGTTTCTAGTGGACGTGGCCGTGGACGTGGACGTGGTCGTGCATCGTCATCAGCACGTGGCCATGGGACACGCGCGTCTTTGTTTTCGGCAGCTGGACATGTGGAGCCGCATCATGCTGAAGGCTTGGTAGAATGGATGACCAAGCCCTCCTCATCCTCCTCATCCTCTCTCACCCAGGCTCAGGGTACTGACAGAGCATCATCAGCCACCCCTTCCCTAGACCCACCATGTCCTCCTGAGGAGTCCCCCGAACTCTTTGAGCACAGTGTTGGGTACATGCTCCAGGAGGATGCCCAACGATTCGAAGGCTCGGATGACGATACCCAGCTTGAGGAATCTGGCAGTACAGTTCCACCAGCTGCAGCTTACTGCCAGGTTTGCTCTAGTGGTGAAGAGGGAGGGGATGATGAGGTCACTGACTCCACGTGGGTGCCTCAAGGGAGAGAGGATGAGGAGGAGGACGAGGAGGAGGAGGATGCGGCGTCACATGTCCAACGAGGCAGGATGCCCCCTGGAGGCCAGGTAGAGGCCAGCACAGCAACTGTACAACACCGCAGAGCTCCGCCTGTGCAGGGCGCTGCCTCTGCACGTTATCAGAAAAGTTCTTTGGTGTGGGCCTTTTTTGAGACGAGTGCAGCAGATCGCACCACTGCTATTTGCAATATTTGTCTCAAGCGTATCTCGCGTGGCCAAAACATCAGCCGCTTGGGCACGACAAGCATGACCAGACATATGGCGACCTGCCATGCAGCTCGTTGGCAGGCACACATAAAAGACCCACACCAAAGAACTAAGCGGACCTCTCCTTGCTCCTCCTCAGCTGGGATCTCCATCCCCACTACACCTTCAGTCCTCTCTGAAAGCTGCTCTGAGAGGACTGAAGGTGTAGAATTCGGTGTGTCACAACCAAGTACTTGCAGTACACCGACGTCCGAATGCAGCAGGCAAATTTCCCTGCCCCAGCTGCTGGACCGTAGAAAGAAGTACACTCCCAGCCATCCACATGCCCAGCGGTTGAATGCTAGCCTTGCTAAATTGCTAGCACTTCAACTGCTGCCTTTTCAGTTGGTAGACTCGGCCCCCTTCCGTGAGTTTGTTCAATGTGCGGTTCCTCAGTGGCAGGTTCCCAAACGCCACTTTTTCTCGCGGAAGGCGATTCCGTCTCTCTACCGGCATGTGGAGGGCAATGTCCATGCCTCGCTGGACAGGGCGGTCAGCGGTAAGGTGCATATTACCGCTGACTCATGGTCCAGCAGGCATGGACAGGGACGGTACCTTTCTTTCACGGCCCATTGGGTCACTCTATTGGCAGCTGGGAGGGATGCAGGACAAGGTGCAGTAGTGTTGGAGGTTGTTCCGCCACCACGCCTCCAAAACGCGACTACTGCTACTGGTTGTGACACACCTCTCTCCTCCACCCCCTCCTCTTCTTCTTCCTCCAGTGCTCTGTCCTTGGAACCAGCGGTGCTCCGTAGGCGTACAAGGGGCTACGCAAGTACGCAGGCAAAAAGATGCCATGCCGTGCTTGCGCTGGTGTGTTTGGGGGACAGGAGCCACACTGGGCCAGAGGTTCTGGCAGCTCTGCAGGGGCAGGCCGAGAGGTGGTTGACGCCACGTCAGCTTAAGCCAGGAATGGTAGTTTCTGACAATGGCACCAACCTCCTCTCCGCCCTGCGACAGGGGCAGCTCACCCATGTGCCCTGCATGGCTCACGTCCTCAACCTGGTGGTGCAGCGGTTCTTGGGCAGGTTCCCAGGCTTACAGGATGTCCTGAGGCAGGCCAGGAAAGTCTGTGTGCATTTCCGCCGATCTTATAATGCCAGTGCTCGGCTGACTGAGCTGCAAAAGGAGCTGAACCTGCCCAAGAACCGCCTAATATCTGACATGCCCACCAGGTGGAACTCAACGTTGGCCATGCTGCAGCGACTGCACACGCAGCAGAGGGCCATCAATGAGTACCTTTGCGACTACGGCACCAGGACAGGGTCAGGGGAGCTTGGTTTTTTTTCCCCACGTCAGTGGAGCATGATCAGGGATGCATGCACTGTCCTCTCACCATTTGAGGAGGCCACGAGGATGGTGAGCAGTGACAGTGCATGCATCAGTGACACTGTCCCTCTTGTCCACCTGTTGGAGCATACGCTGCGTGGGATAATGGACAGGGCACTTGAGGCAGAACAGAGGCAGGAAGAGGAGGACTTCCTTGCCTCTCAAGGCCCCCTTTATCCGGACAGTGTTCCTTCTGTCCCACCCATCACACAGGAAGAGGATGAGGAGGAGGAGGAGGAGGAGGAGGAGGAGGATTGTGTGAGCATGGAGGTGGAGCCTGGCACTCAGCATCAGCAGCAGCAGTCTTTTAGGGATGATGTACAGTCCCAACAAGCCAGTGGACTTGTACGTGGCTGGGAGGAGGTGGCTGGCGATCATGTCATCCTCAGTGACCCAGAAGACTCCGGACCGAATGCCTCAGCTAACCTATGCTGCATGGCCTCCCTGATCCTGCAAAGCCTGCGGAAGGATCCTCGTGTTCTTCGGATCAAGGAGAGGGACCATTACTGGCTGGCCACTCTCCTTGATCCGCGGTACAAGGGTAAGGTTGCGGACCTTATCTTGCCGTCGCAGAGGGAGCAGAGGATGAGACATCTCAGGGAGGCCTTGCAGAAAGGTCTGTGCAACGCGTTCCCAGAAACTGGGAGGCTACAAACTCCTGGTCCTGGGCGACGAGTTGCTGAGGCTTCGGTCAGTGGCAGAAGGAGCGGTGGGGAAGGTGGACGTCTGACCGATGCGTTCAGACAATTTTTTAGTCCGCAGCCCCAAGGTATGATCGGTTCCAGCAACCATCGCCAGCGTCTGATATACATGGTGCAGGAATACCTTGGGCAAGGTCAGACTTGGACACCTTTCCCACCGAAAATCCTCTGGCTTACTGGGTCCTGAGGATGGATCACTGGCCAGAGCTTGCACAGTATGCAATTGAGCTACTGGCCTGTCCTGCCTCCAGCGTTCTTTCCGAACGCACATTCAGTGCTGCTGGAGGATTTGTGACTGATCATAGGGTGCGCCTGTCCACCGCCTCGGTTGATCGACTGACATTCATCAAAATGAATCAGTCTTGGATCACCACCAGCTACCAGGCACCTGAGGCGGATATAACCGAATAATTTTTAATGTCACATCCCTTCAAGACTGCCTATGCTGATGCTGAGTGACTGTCCTCTTATGTTCACTGACTATCCTCTTCCTCCTCCTCAATGATCCATGCCACCACACCAGTGCCTAAGGCACAATTTTTCAGCCCCTGTTTAACAGGGGCGTGTACTTACAATTTTTTAAAAAAATGCTTCGCAACACGTGTGACTGCTGTGCTCCAAGTACAGTCTCTGTGAGGGCCGTGTTGCAGTGTTGTGGCACCAGCACCAGTGCCTAAGGCACAATTTTTCAGCCCCTGTTTAACAGGGGCGTGTACTTACAATTTTTTAAAAAAATGCTTCGCAACACGTGTGACTGCTGTGCTCCAAGTACAGTCTCTGTGAGGGCCGTGTTGCAGTGTTGTGGCACCAGCACCAGTGCCTAAGGCACAATTTTTCAGCCCCTGTTTAACAGGGGCGTGTACTTACAATTTTTAAAAAAAATGCTTCGCAACACGTGTGACTGCTGTGCTCCAAGTACAGTCTCTGTGAGGGCCGTGTTGCAGTGTTGTGGCACCAGCACCAGTGCCTAAGGCACAATTTTTCAGCCCCTGTTTAACAGGGGCGGGTACTTACAATTTTTTAAAAAAATGCTTCGCAACACGTGTGACTGCTGTGCTCCAAGTACAGTCTCTGTGAGGGCCGTGTTGCAGTGTTGTGGCACCAGCACCAGTGCCTAAGGCACAATTTTTCAGCCCCTGTTTAACAGGGGCGGGTACTTACAATTTTTTAAAAAAATGCTTCGCAACACGTGTGACTGCTGTGCTCCAAGTACAGTCTCTGTGAGGGCCGGGTTGCAGTGTTGTGGCACCAGCACCAGTGCCTAAGGCACAATTTTTCAGCCCCTGTTTAACAGGGGCGTGTACTTACAATTTTTTAAAAAATGCTTCGCAACACGTGTGACTGCTGTGCTCCAAGTACAGTATCTGTGAGGGCTGGGTTGCAGTGTTGTGGCACCAGCACCAGTGCCTAAGGCACAATTTTTCAGCCCCTGTTTAACAGGGGCGTGTACTTACAATTTTTTTTAAAAAATGCTTCGCAACACGTGTGACTGCTGTGCTCCAAGTACAGTCTCTGTGAGGGGTTGCAGTGTTGTGGCACCAGCACCAGTGCCTAAGGCACAATTTTTCAGCCCCTGTTTAACAGGGGCGGGTAATTACAAATCTTGATCTAATAGTTCACAGCAGGGCCCATTCCTGCGCCCACCAAGAGTAACTATGAGGGCCTGCAGTCTTGTGGCAACACCGTCCACCACCACCGCCAAAGGCCCAATTTTTCTGCCCTGTTCATCAGGTGCTTGCAATTACAAATCTTGATCTAATAACTCACAGCAGGGCCCATTCCTGCGCCCATCAAGAGTAACTATGAGGGCCTACAGTCTTGTGGCAACACCGTCCACCACCACCGCCAAAGGCCCAATTTTCTGCCCTGTTCATCAGGTGCTTGCAATTACAAATCTTGATCTAATAACTCACAGCAGGGCCCATTCCTGCGCCCACCAAGAGTAACTGTGAGAGCTTACAGTCTTGTGGCAAAACCGTCCACCACCACCACCACCACCCCCAATTTTTCTGCCCTGTTCAACAGGTGCATGCAATTACAAATCTTGATCTATTAACTCACAGCAGGGCCCATTCCTGTGCCCACCAGTCTTGTGGCTACACCAACATCTAATAGGGCAAATTTCTGCAGAGTATATACGCCAGGCCCCTACTTTCAAACATCCAACTTACAAACGACTCCTACTTGCAAATGGAAAGAGAAAACAGGAAGTGAGAGGAAATCTACCCCTAGGAAGGGAAATTCTATCCTGTTAGATTTAATTTGGGAAAAAGGTATCTCCTCTCTACTGATACTTTATCACCAATCCTTGTTTCAATTAAAACCCCACTTTTCCAAAAACATTTGTCATTGGGACGGAAAGTGAGGTGACATGTTCTGAACAGATGTGCAAAGACAGCAAATGTTACAGGGGTGATAACCCCTCCCTATGTTCTCCAAAAAGCTTAAAAATAGATTTTTTTGGGATGGAGCTACACTTCATAATGTACCTGTTCAGATTCTACTTAAGATCAAACCTAAAGCCGCAAGTGGTTTTAAATGGCTTCTTTTTTTCCTTTACAAATGTCATTTTGTGCAAGGACAGTTCTAAACACGGGAAACACATGCCACTTCACAGGCATACTTTAGACACCCCCCAGGTACCATATTTAAAGGAAAATTTCACTTTTTTTTTTTCACTTTATGCATCATTAAAATGACTGCTCCCGAAAAAACGTTAGTTTTTAAAAGTTCTTTTTGCATTGATATATGTCCCCTGGGGCAGGACCCGGGTCCCCAAACCTGTTTTATGACATTAACATGCATATTGGCCGTTGTAATTAGCACTTTTGATTTCGAACGTTCGCGTCCATTATAACGTATAGGGTTCGAAAATTCGCGCGAACTTTCGGTCCGTTCGAAGGTTCTGGTTCGAACCGAACCCGGGGGTGTTCGGCTCATCCCTACTGCTGAGAATCTGCGGCTATAGATCAGTGTTTACCATTTTGTTTTCTTCAGACAAAAACAAACAGAACCAAAAAAAAGAGAAAAAAAAAAGGGAGAGACCAGGACAATATGACCGATGGAGGACTCATTATATTAACTGACGCAAATATTTATGTAAACAATGATGTGAACAATGATATCGGTTTTGGAGTCGTATGTGTCCAGGTGTGTTTAATACCCCTTGCTTTATGTCCGGTCCACCCCCTTATTTAGACGAAAAATTATCTATTGTTTGTCTTTTACAAGAAGGAAACACTGCATGATCTCATTAAGGTGTCACATTTGGATATCTTGCCGTCTTTTACCACACTTTTAGGTGTAATTCCCCGTTAGCACCAGATTTATACTTTGTAATTTGTCTAATTTATCTAATTATACCCGTGATATTGTCTTTATTTTCCGGGTTGAGTGGGTGGATCTGTGGCAGATGTGTGATGGAGTGGAGTGCTTTTAAGTTTTCTTTCTGCTTACCAGCTGTATCTTTGAATTTGTGCCTGGTTCATGTGTTATCTTATCCCCCCCATCTCTCATATATCACTATGTCCACCTTTCCTCCAAACAGAGTTCCGATTGTATTCAGATTATGTGTCACATTTCAGCTCAATTCCACTTATTCCCCATAGTATTCCACATATACACATCTTGTTTCTGGTCTCATAAACTGGGAAAAAAGTTGATTGACACTCACCCCATCCAATAGAGTCCACTGCAATGCCGTCAGACGCTAAACATATAGCTCCCCTTTGAAGGGGACTTACCCTTGTTGCAGGATGATCCGTAGATATCTTTTTTACCTTGCTGTATTTAAGTATCTTACGTTAATGTGTGACATCCAGAGAAGCAGGGGGGGAGCGCGGGAGAAGGAATGGGATGGGGGAGGTAAGAAGCAGCCGCTTCAGTCCGGTGGCGTCTCCTGTCTCTCTCGGCGCGTCGCTGTCTTCAGTTCGCCGCTGTTTCCAGGGACGCTCGCCGGCCGGCACAGTGTCTACCTCGTGGTGAGGGATTCATTCGCGAGAGTCACGCCGCCTCTCACTTTGCGTGCTCTCGCTCTGCTCTGGCCGTCTGGTGTTGCATGGGTCAGGCCACTCCCTCCATGAGGCAAACACACGTCCTCACGTCCTCATCATTCCTTGTTGATTTACTTCTATGCTTTGGGTCGTTGTCCTGTTGCAACACCCATCTTTTGTTGAGCTTCAGCTGGTGGACAGATGGCCTTAAGTTCTCCTGCAAAATGTCTTGATAAACTTGTGAATTAATTTTTCCTTCGATGATCCGTCCAGGCCCTGACGCAGCAAAGCAGCCCCAAACCATGATGCCCCCACCACCATACTTCACAGTTGGGATGATGTTTTGATGTTGGTGTGCCATGCATCTTTTTCTCCACACTTTTTGTGCAAACTGTAAACATAGTTACATAGTTAGCTAGGCCGAAAAAAGACACAAGTACATCCAGTTCAACCATAAAAAAAAGAAATAATAAATAAAAATAAAAATAAAAAATATTGTACAATCCAATACAGTGGTGTGAAAAAGTGTTTGCCCCCTTCCTCATTTCCTGTTCCTTTGCATGTTTGTCACACTTAAGTGTTTCGGAACATCAAACCAATTTAAACAATAGTCAAGGACAACACAAGTAAACACAAAATGCAATTTGTAAATGAAGGTGTTTATTATTAAAGGTGAAAAAAAATACAAACCATCATGGCCCTGTGTGAAAAAGTGATTGCCCCCTAAACCTAATAACTGGTTGGGCCACCCTTAGCAGCAACAACTGCAACCAAGCGTTTGCGATAACGTGCAATGAGGCTTTTACAGCGTCCTGGAGGAATTTTGGCCCACTCATCTTTGCAGAATTGTCCTAATTCAGTTACATTAGAGGGTTTTCGAGCATGAACGGCCTTTTTAAGGTCATACCACAACATCTCAATAGGATCCAGGTCAGGACTTTGGCTAGGCCACTCCAAAGTCTTCATTTTGTTTTTCTTCAGCCATTCGGTGGTGGACTTGCTGGTGTGTTTAGGATCATTGTCCTGCTGCAGAACCCAAGTTCGTTTCAGCTTGAGTACACGAACAGATGGTCGGACATTCTCCTTCAGGATCTCTTGGTAGACAGCAGAATTCATAGTTCCTTTTATCACGGCAAGTCTTCCAGGTCCTGAAGCAGCAAAACAGCCCAGACCATCACACTACCACCACCATATTTTACTGTTGGTATAATGTTCTTTTTCTGAAATGCAGTGTTCCTTCTACGCCAGATATACTTGGACACACACCTTCCAAAGAGTTCCACTTTTGTCTCATCGGTCCACAGAATGTTGTCCCAAAAGTCTTGGGGATCATCAAGATGTGTTGTGGAGAAATTGAGACGAGCTTTGATGTTCTTTTTGCTCAGCAGTGGTTTTCTCCTTGGAACTCTGCGATGCAGGCCATTTTTGCCCAGTCTTTTCCTGATGGTGGAGGCATGAACGCTGACCTTAACTGAGGCAAGTGAGGCCTGCAGTTCCTTGGACGTTGTTGTGGGGTCTTTTGTGACCTCTTGGATGAGTCGTCGCTGCGCTCTTGGGGTAATTTTGGGCGGCCGGCCACTCCTGGGAAGGTTCACCACTGTTCCATGTCTTCGCCATTTGTGGATAATGGCTCTCACTGTGGTTCGCTGGATTCCCAAAGCTTTGGAAATGGCTTTATAACCCTTTCCAGACTGATAGATCTCAATTACTTTCTTTCTCAATTGTTCCTGAATTTCTTTGGGTCTCGGTATGATGTGTAGCTTTTAAGGATCTTCTGGTGGACCTTACTGTGTCAAGCAGCTCCTATTTAAGTGATGCCTTGATTGTGAACAGGTGTGGCAATAATCACGCCTGGGTGTGGCTAGAGAAATTGAACTCAGGTGTGGACAACCACAGTTATAGTATGTTTTAACAAGGGGGGCAATCACTTTTTCACACAGGGCCATGATGGTTTGGATTTTTTTTCACCTTTAATAATAAACACCTTCATTTACAAATTGCATTTTGTGTTTACTTGTGTTGTCCTTGACTATTGTTTAAATTGGTTTGATGTTCCGAAACACTTAAGTGTGACAAACATGCAAAGGAACAGGAAATGAGGAAGGGGGCAAACACTTTTTCACACCACTGTATATCCAATTCTATACCCACAGTTGAAAACTGTGTAAACGTGCAGCAATGTTTTTTTTGGACAGCAGTGGCTTCCTCTGTGGTATCCTCCCATGAAATCCATACCGGTTTGATGTTTTACGTATCGTAGATTCGCTAACAGGGATGTTAGCATATGCCAGAGACTTTTGTAAGTCTTTAGATGACACTCTAGGATTCTTCTTCACCTCATTGAGCAGTCTGCGCTGTGCTCTTGCAGTCATCTTTACAGGACATCCACTCCTAGGGAGAGTAGCAGCAGTGCTGAACTTTCTCCATTTATAGACAATTTGTCTTACTGTGGACTGGTGAACAGCAAGGCTTTTGGAGATACTTTTATAACCCTTTCCAGCTTTATGCATGTCAACAATTCTTAATAGTAGGTCTTCTGAGAGCTCTTTTGTGCGAGGCATCATTCACATCAGGCAATGCTTCTTGTGAAAAGCAAACCCAGAACTGGTGTGTGTTTTTTATAGGGCAGGGCAGCTGTAACCAACACCTCCAATTTCATCCCATTGATTGGACTCCAGTTGGCTGACACCTCACTCCAATTAGCTCTAGGAAATCTCATTAGTCTATGAAGATCAGATCACATTTTATGACCAATTTGTGCAGAAATCCATATCATTCCAAAAGGGTTCACATACTTTTTTTGCAACTGTATGTGAGGGTTTACAGCCACTTTAATTACTTAGGCTCTGGGGTCCATGGTTCAAGAAAGAAACAGGCCACATTTGTCATTCAATTAGCATTTTATATATAAACACAAACACTGTTAAGCCATTTAATAATTGGAGCTGAACATTTGAAATCAGTCTTTACAGAGAGAAAAATTCTAGAATCCAACCCTGTCTGAATGTAAAGGCCTGGAAAACACTGTTACATATTCAATTCATATTATTCTGTTATTGCTATTTTCATAAAAATGAAAGGTGCTCTGAAAAGAAAAAGATAGCCACTATTGCTGTGTGTGTGTGTCTGCTGGGAAAATTCACCCTCTTTATTTGTACTGGTGACCCTTGGTGCCAAAGGACCTGAACAGGGCATGTGGCTTCCACATATATTTTCAGGAGTAGAAAACTAAGACACGTCTTCATTAGAATGTTAAAAATTAGTTTCTGTACGGTAGTAAGGGCTACAAAATTTTTAAGGTTCACCTGCAAGTTAATGTCATGATGTGCTGGTACAGTATGCATCGCATACTAACACCTTATGAAAGACTTACCTCTAAAACTAAGCCCTCCAACAGTGTGCTGTCACTGCTGACAGGGCTTCCTTCTTCATCCAGTTTTTATCCAGGATCACAGGCTCCGGATGGTTGAATGGCTGAGCCACAATGATGTCATTCCTGCGCATGCACAGTGAGATCATGACCTTGGCACAGAGCTCTGGATTGATGGCACATTCACTGTATCCTCAATTTAGGTTCAATAGGTTTTATTGTCTTATCAACACAAAAAGACAAAGAGGTAACAAGGTACAAACCAGTCGGCACACTGGCATATTGAGATTCTGTTGCATAGTTGTTAACAAGGTATTCCATACAGCATACATGGATACTTGGAAGACAAGTCAACACCATTTAATTCAGAGTAATGAACTTATTGCGCTCTATACGTGGTTCCCGTCAACCCAGACACCCCTATGGGAGCAGACTGTGTCCTATGGGATGGGGGAACCATTATGTGTCATTTACGATACAATAAGTTTTGTGGACAACACAATAATAGGGAAGTATGTGGATAACAATATCCAGAACTTCCGAGCTCAAAAACATTGGTGTACAATCATGTCAATGGTATTGAGTGGTAATAATGTTCACATGTAAGGGACTAGAATACTAGTAGTTCCAAAATAAAATGATGTTCAACCGGGGTAAAGGTGTAGATAAGAAAGAGATAGAAGGTAAGGAAAAAAAGAATAAATAAGAAGAGAAGATATGGAAAAGGAAGGGGGAGAGGGGAGGGGGGAAAGACAGCAAGCTCTGTTCAAGGGGGGCTTCAAATAGGGAAGGCAAGAGCAGGGACTCTAGCTGTTGTTATGGTGGGGCTCACGAAGAGTTCATATCGAAGAGATTCTATGTTTTAACTTTTCTGATGCGGAGTAATGCCTCCAGATAATAGAAAATTTGTCCCATTTATCCAGGGCTTTGGCTCCTCCATAAGCATGATATCGTTGATCTCACTTACCCATTCTAAGAGGGTTGGAGGGGAGGTGTTTTTCCAGTATCTAGGGATTAATTGCCTACTTGCACTGAGAAAGAATTTCAAAAGGCTATCCTTCTGGGATTTTATTGAGCCTAGGAGTAAGGATAAAAGGGCGATGGAGGGGGAAGGTTTTATTGGTCGTCATATATTTCGGTGAATATTTGGAAAATCTGTAACCAGAATGGGCAGATACCTACGCACTCCCACCAAGTATGGAGGTAGGTGCCTCTCGCTGAGTGACATCTCCAGCAGATGTCCGTGGCAGAAGGAAACATGAGCTTAATATTAGTTGGGACTCGATACCACCTGGATACCAGCTTGTAGTTTTTTTCCTGAGTATAGCCTGAAATAGATGACTTATGAGTGAATAGAAAGGCTTTGTGCCAGTCCTCATCTGATATGTCTATCCCCAGCTCCCCAGACCAGATCTTGGTAAACTTTGGTAAGGTACCATGTGTGGCGAGGGACTTCAGGGAGTGAGCATAACTGTTCAAAGCCCGTTAGGGGGTCTATGTATTTGTTTTGAGTCATATAGTAGTTTGCAGTAGGAGGATAGATGAAGTCTCGTCAACCAAGTTATGTTAGAAGTTGAGGTGGTCAGGCCACATATGATCCAAGATTGCTATGGACGAATTGTTTTGCGGTGGGCCATGTGGACCTATTGTAGATGTCTATGGTTGGGGCATCTCTGCCCTCTGGTAGGGCCGTGTTGTCAAATAGGGGGGTGAGCGGGCTGGGTTCAGTGGACAACGAGCAACCATCTCTCCTACGGTACCAAATGCAAAGCGCGTCAATTGTTAAAGGGAATAAAGTTGGCAGAGATTTGTAGGCCAGGTCGTAGCCCCATAACAAGGCATGAAGGTCGACCGGGGACATGTCTTGTTCCACCAAAGTGGAGACTTTAGTCAGTGCCAATGGGCGGGGGAACCCATCTAGGATGCAGGAGACTACTGCTGAGGTATGATAGAGCTCAAAGTCTGGTAAGCTTACCCCACCATTAGCTTTTGAACAGCATAGGAGTTTATGTTTTAGTTTAGGATGATTCCCATGCCAGACAAAGCGAATGGCCATAGAGGGTGCGGAAAAAGGCAGACGGAAGTGTTATCGGTAGAGCCTGAAATAAGTATAGCAGTTTGGGAAGTATGTCCATTTTTAAGACATTCATGCGCCCGAACCAAGACACAGGAAGGTCAAACCTGCTCTCTGTGAGGCGTCTAAGTTTCGTAAACAGTGGACTAAAATTCAGGGCATATACATCCGATATATAAACCGGGATTGCGGTGCCTAAGTATGAGATTGATTTGGATTACCACTGGAATGGAAAGTTGGTCTTGAGTGAAGAGAGAGTAGATTGTGTCAGAGAGAGGTGAACAAATCAAACCTGTGGATCTCGGTCAGTATGGAAGGAATGCTGATGTGAGGTTGGGTTACATATAGGAGAAGATCATCTGCATACAAGGAGAGTTTACAATGTGACGAGGGGGTATGCACTCCGTGAATGCTGGTATTCGCTCTGGCGAATAGGAGTGGAGAGAGAGGGCAGCCCTGTTTGGTGCCATTGGTGATATTCAGTGTCTCTGATTGGGTCTGATTGGGTCCCATTCACCAAGACTGTGGCCGAGGGCATGGAATAAAGAGACATGATACGTGAGAGCATTTTTGGGCCCAGAGATCTGGAGGAAGAGTATTCTGGAGGAAAGACCAGCTGACCCTATCGAAGGCCTTCTCCGCGTCACAGGAGAGAAGGCAAGTCGGAAGGTGGTTACGTTCAGCATAGGCAATGAGGTGTAGGGTCTTGGTGGTGTTGTCCCTGGCTTCTCGTCCAGGAACAAAGCCCACCTGATCTTTGTGGATCAGTGCTGGTAATAAGGGTGAGAGGCAATTTGCCAAGAGTATAGCAAATAGTTTCAAATCTATGTTCAGAAGGGATATAGGTCTGTAATTGGAACTCAATGAAGGGTCTTTGCCCGGTTTAGGGAGGATGGAGGGTGGGTCTCATCTATGGTTAAACACTTTCGCTAATAGTGGGGCCAATGGCGGGGCGAACATTTTATAGAAACCTGAAGAAAACCCATCTGGCCCGAGACTTTTGCCATTTTTGAGGCCTTTAATAGCCTGTAGGAAGTCAGTTTCTGATAGGGAACACTCTAAATCTTCATAATCTGGTTCTGGAATGGTCGGAAGGGCAGTTTCTTGGACATAAAAGAGCAAGTCTTGTGGTGTATCGTCCATCTGAAGGGAGGAAGGTATAACCTGAGGGGTTAGATTATATAAAGTAGAATAGTACTGCCAAAATTCTTCGGCTATAGCTGAATTAGTATGTAGTTTACTATTGGTTGGAGAGTGGATAAATGTGATGGAATTATGTGTGAGTCTGGGGTTTAGGACATAAGCCAGATGTCTTCCACGTTTATTGGCTTGAGAATAATAAGCAAAGCATCCCCAATCTCTTGCCACTAGGGAGCGTTCTGCGAAGATTCATAGTAAGTCCCTCCAGGTATTGGATAAGTCAAGTTGGGTCGTGGGGTCTATAGAGCGTTTATGGGAGCTTTCCATTGATGCTATTTTGAAAAAGAGGCGCGAGATGTCTGACGTGCCTGCCCGTTTAAGTCAGGAACCATGTTGGATAAATTTGCCCCTAAGAACGCATTTAAGTGCTTCTCATATAGGGGGTTGGTGTCGTCATAGGCATGGACCCTGACAAAGTCTCTTATGGTATGTGTGATATCTTGGGAAGAGACCGAGTCAGACAATAAATTGTCGTTCAGCACCCATGATAACCTTTTCCTATGCTTGGGAATGTGCCTAAAAATCATGTGAATTGGGTCATGGTCAGACCAGAGTGTCAGGCCTATCGATGCTGTCGGGGAATAGTCCAGTAGGGATTGTGAGGTCATAATGTAGTCTATACTGCTATATGAGGAATGTGCGGGGGAGTAGTATGTGTAATCTTTACTTGAGGGATTTAACACTCGCCACACGTCTACCAGCGACAGCTCAGAAAAGAGCAAACTAATTTTGGCTAGGGAAGCTATGGACATAGAGGACTTACCCATAGATGAGTCTAAGCATGGTATGAAGGCAGCATTGAAGTCACCCCCTAGGATCACGTTGACGGCGCCAAACCATTTCAGATGGGACGTCACAGAGGAGAGGAACCGCAGTTGGTCCTGGTTTGGAGAATAGAGGTTAACTATAGTAAAAATTGATTGCATATATGACAGTTTCAAAAAGCTGGGAATGAAAAAGCAGCATCTAAAAAGGGGAGAGTCTTATCATAGTAAAACAACCTGCTTGAGGGAGATAAAAGAAGGTTAGTATCGTCCCAACATAACTATGAACAAAGGGGACTTTACAGGTCCGAAAAAAAATATTGGTCAAGGAGCACGAGTTGGTCACTTATCCAGCTGATGATTTAGAGGCTTCAGATCTGGAGCATTTCTTATTCTTGGGTCGCTGTTGCCAGCCTGTGGCGATAGAAAGGCCCGGGGTGGCAGCATGTAGCGGCCATTTAGGGATGGCGATTTGCGGAAGTTCAAAAGTACAGAGGAAGTTCGGAAGATCTCCAAGAGTGTGGAGTGTTACCGATTTTCCGTCATGCGATGCAAAAAGATGAAACGGGAATCCTCAGCGGTATTTAATTTGGTTAGCTTGCAGGGTGCTGGTAAGTGGCTTTGAAACCCGCTGCATGTCCAGGGTCAGCTTGTAGAGGTCTGGGAGTAGCGCGACCGGAGTGCAATTAAAATAAACAGCATCTTGCGTGTGGGCTGCCTGCATGATGTCGTCTTTAATAGCGTAAAAGTGCACATCTCTGGGGTATTCTGGGTTGGGATTCTTAGGGCCCAAGGCCCCATGGATGCGACCAAGTTCCAAGGGAGAGTCCTTAGGTTTTTGGAGAAGTTCATTGAACATGGTGGTAGCGGCTGAGGCTAAATCCTTCGTTTCCACGGATTCCGGGAGGCCGCATATGCATATGTTGTTGCGCCTGGCCCTATTTTCCTGATCGCCCTGATGATATATCAGTTGTTGGATTTGCGAGGTATGTTCTTGCAGAATAGCTTTGTGTAAATTTAGTGTGGAGATGATATCCTCCACTGTGTGCTCGACTTCTTCCAGCCTGTTAGTGACATCCCTGCGCAATTCTGATATTTCCTGTTTGTAAGGGTGCTAAAGCCGCTTGACATAGGCCTCAAAATCGTGCCTCGTTGGTAAGGCCTTAATATAAGCTTCCATGTCTCAGCTTGCATAGGAATGCTGTGAGTCAGGAGAAGGGCAGCCTGAGTGGAATAAGCCGCGCTCTGACTCCGGAGGGGATCGGGTGCGCTGTCCGATTCTCATGTGTGGAGATGAGCATTGTGAGGCTGAGTGCTAAGAGGCCGCATGTGAGCCAAAGGAACGGGACAGTGCCATCTTGGAAGAGGGGGGGCTGCTCTGACTCGGCCCTAAATGGGTGAAAAAAACGGCTGACCTCCTCCCCATCACCGATCCGCAGGGCTATAGTATGGGCGTCGGGAGCCAGTAAATGCCTGGTGTGTGCGGGAGCCGAGGAAGGAAACATCCTATCTCTCCATGCGCTTGGCTCCATATGCCCCCCCCCCCACTGTGTCCTCAATTTAGAGTACAGTGCACATGCACAGGGAATGTCACTGGCTGCAGAAATTGTGGAGGTGTTCATTTTACCTACAGGTAAGTTTTATTATAGGCTTACCTGTAGGTAAAGGTAGCAAAGCAGGGTTTACTATCATTTTAAGAATGTAAGTCCATTTTCTTGGGTAGCAAGAATAGTTCTGCTGGATTTTGCATTGTATGTCAAACATTTGTGGGCATAGGAAAGTTGCCATAAAAGAGGACAAAGGAGTGTGCAGTTAATTTTTGGCTTTGGATTGAGAATTATAACCCTAGCTAAACAAGGCTTATAGAATCTGTTTCTATAAAAATCATCATGAAAAACAACTAATAATAGCGCCTGGAAAGTTGTTAGTTCTTATTAATGCTGGCATACGAAAAAAAAACCATAAATTACATTACCATTACTGTGACTAAAAAGTATCTGCTAATCATATTTAAAGTTGTGCCATTACATTTCAAGGTGCTGAATGTGATGAGTGTAGCATGTAACAAGGGTATCTATTGATAGAAAAATAGCCCATGCTCAAACCTCAATGTTAATGAAAAGAGACAGGTTTATAGTAGACAAACATCTGTGCTCCTAATGATAGTGATGTATAGAGCTTACAAAGAGCTCATTTGTACAAGGCAGGTGTCTGGTTGGCTGTCTCTGCCTTTAATGAAAATAAAACACAGCATAGTCAGGATACTGCCATAGGCTTGCAACTCACACATATTATAGAAAAAAATAGCATAACTGTGATTAAACATTGCTAGTTCTTTATATTTAACAACATAAAGTACTCATTTTAAATAAAACATATTATTCATGGCCAAGTAAAAAAATGAAGGCCTGATTCACACTAGTGCGATAAGTTTGTATGCAATTTTTATAGCGATTATGCAGTGTGGGTGCTTTGCAATTTTCAGTGCAAGTGGTTTGTAAAATTTAATGTGATTCGGGGGCTAGGCGTTTCTAGATGCGATACTACAACTGTCCTGGACAGTAGGAGAATGTGTGGCGACAACCAGGTGAGGAGTACAAAGACAAGTGTGTCTTGCCTACGATCAAGCATGGTGGTGGGAGTGTCATGGTCTGGGGCTGTATGAGTGCTGCCGGCACTGGGGAGCTACAGTTCATTGAGGGAACCATGAATGCCAACATGTACTGTGACATACTGAAGCAGAGCATGCCCAAACATACCTCCAAGATGACCACTGCCTTGCTAAAGAAGGTGAGGGTAAAGGTGGTGGACTGGCCAAGCATGTCTCCAGACCTAAACCCTATTGAGCATCTGTTGGGCATCCTCAAACAGAAGGTGGAGGAGCGCAAGGTCTTTAACATCCACCAGCTCCGTGATGTTGTCATGGAGGAGTGGAAGAGGACTCCAGTGGCAACCTGTGAAGCTCTGGTGAGCTCCATGTCCAAAAGGGTTAAGGTAGTGCTGGAAAATATTGACACTTTGGGCCCAAATTGGAAATTTTCACTTAGGGGTGTACTCACTTTTGTTGCCAGCGGTTTAGACATTAAGGGCTGTGTGTTGAGTTTTTTTGAGCAGACAGCTAATTTACACTGTTATACAAGCTGTACACTCACTACTTTATATTGTAGCAAAGTGTAATTTCTTCAGTGTTGTCACATGAAAAGATATAATAAAATATTTACAAAAATGTGAGGGGTGTACTTACTTTTGTGAGATACTGTGTGTGTGTATATATATATATATATATATATATATATATATATATATATATATATATATATATATATTGTGACGATCCGGGGTAATTATGCTAAGTGGTGTAGGAACACCTGTCTTATTTTATTTTATTTAAACAAAACAAACTTCACAGAAAGTCTTCCCTCGCAGGGGGTTCCACCATCATTGTATAACAGAAAAACTTCAGCCTACTCAACCTTACTTAGTCAAACCCCCTCCTGGAGCTTACTTGCTCAGCTGCATGCTGCTTGGTCGCGGGCCACATGTGCCTACTGCAGACATACACGCTCAGACTCCTAGAGACTGCTTGTCTCTCTTTCGTGGAGCCGTCTCCATCTGAAAGCCCTCCCAACTCCTACACCAGGCCACCTGCCTGTAGGGTGGATCTGTTCCCAAGTGTGAGCTCTGAGCTTTCTTCCTGAGGGGAATATAAACCCAATGTAAATATAAATCATGCCTGTCTTTGAAAAAACCAGGCTGAAAGTGCTAATACACACCGTGACCTGGGGTCGCATCTCCACAATATATATATATATATATATATATATATATATATATATATATATATGCACACACACACACACACTATAGTGTCAAAACAATTGGGATGCCTGCCTTTACACGCACATGATACTTAGTGGCATCCCAGTCAGTCCATAGGGTTAAATATTGAGTTGGCCCAGCCTTTGCAGCTATAACAGCTTCAACTCTTCTGGGAAGGCTGTCCACAAGGTTTAGGAGTGTGTCTATGGGAATGTTTAACCATTGTTCCAGAAGTGCATTTGTGAGGTCAAGGAACTGATGTTGGGCGAGAAGGCCTGGCTCGCAGTCTCTGCTTTAATTCATCCCAAAAGTGTTCTATTAGGTTGAGATCAGGACTCTGTGCAGGCCAGTCAATTTCCTCCACCCCAAACACGCTCATCCATGTCTTTATGGACCTTGCTTTGTGCACTGGTGCCCAATCATGTTGGAACAAGAAGGGACCATCCCCAAATTATTCCCACAAAGTTGGGAGCATAAAATTGTCCAAAATATCTTGGTATGCTGACACCTTAAGAGTTCCTGTCACTGGAACTAAGGGGCCAACCCAACCCCTGGAAAAACAACCCCACACCATAATCCCCCCTCCACCAAATGTTTTGGACCAGTGCACAAAGCAAGGTTCATAAAGACATGGATGTGTGATTTTGGGGTGGAGGATAGCTTAGGGGTAGCTTCATCAGGATGCATGAAAATAACACAGCAGTTGTCTAGAAAGAAAAAAAACATTCAGAAATACATACGAATAACTATTAGGATGGTTATTTATTTATTTATTACAGGATTTATATAAAAGGGAGACAAAACAGTTATAATACAATAAAATACAAGAGGATTAAGAGGGCCCTGCTAAGAAGAGCTTACAATCTAATAGGGTGGGGAAGGTGGTACAAAATGACGTGATAGGCTTCCCTGAAGAGATGACTTTTCAGGGATCACTTGAAGGTGGCTAGAGTATTGGATAGCCGGACAGGTTGAGGCAGCGAGTTCCAGAGGATGGGAGAGGCTCTAGAGAAATCCTGGAGACGAGCATGGGAGGAGGAAACAAGAGAGCTTGACAGGTGGAGGTCTTGAGAAAAGCAGAGAGAACGGTTTGGGATATGTTTGGAGACAAGATTGGTGATGTAGCTCGGGGCAGAGTTGTGGATGGCTTTGTAAGTTGTGGTTAGTATTTTGAATTTAAGTCGCTGGGTGATTCGCTGGGTTATTACATATTACAGGGGGTCCCCGACTTCCGAACGCCTGACTTACGAACCACTACTACTTACAAACAGTGCACTGCGGGGACCCTCTGCCGTTCTGCGTGGGCCACCTGCCGTTTTGCGCATGCGCGGCCAGACGGAGCCTCAGAAAATGTCAGAAAATCTCGGAAATGTCCGTAATTTCCTGCGCGTGCGCAGAACGACATTCGACGGAACATCGGAAATGTCCGTAATTGTCGTTCTGCGCATGCGCGCCCAACCTACGAACATTTCCGAATTACAAACAGGAGGAAAGTCCCTAACGAGTTCGTAACCCAGGGACCCCCTGTACATGTACAACATAATATACAGTTTGCACCTCAGCAAGACCCCTTTTAGATGATAAGCTGCTCGGGTCCGCCTGTCCGTTTTTCAGGCGAATCTGAACAGGCCATCAATTGACTCCTATGGGCAGGCAGATGTCAGCGGAGATGTGTCTGCTGACACCCGTTTGGAGACACAATGTCCGCCAGGCACCCGCGATTGCCCGGTAATCGAGCAGGACATGGATCTGTGTGTGTAAACACACAGATCCACGTCCTGTCAGAGGAGAGGAGACCGATGGTGTGTCCCTTGTAGAATCCCCGAAGGAGCTGCTGAATTTTTCTGGGCTTACCGCTTACCTCCTTCGCCTTGTAGCTCGTCGTTCTTGTCTAGGGGTTCCCAGGGTTGATGACCCAGTAACTGTAGAGACCGACACTTGAATTCCTTTTTAGGATTTTTATTGCTTAACCTGTAGCTGACCGCCCACTGTCAAATGACGGCGGATCGGTGCAGCTATTGTGGCGGGCCGCTGTCATATGACGGCGTTCACTTTTTGGCCACTAGGGGGCGCACGCGTGTAGCTGGGGACCGAATGCGCGTGCCCGGCGGCCGCGATGTCCGCCAGGCACCCGCGATTGCCCGGTAATCGAGCAGGACATGGATCTGTGTGTGTAAACACACAGATCCACGTCCTGTCAGAGGAGAGGAGACCGATGGTGTGTCCCTTGTACATAGGGACACCGATCGGTCCCCTCCCCCAGTCAGTCCCCTCCCCCCACAGTTAGAATCACTCATATAGGGAACATAGTAACCCCTTGCAGCGCCCCCTAGTGTTAACCCCTTCCCTGCCAGTCACATTTATACAGTAATCAATGCATTTTTATAGCACGGATCGCTGTATAAATGTGAATGGTCCCAAAAATGTGTCAAAAGTGTCCGATATGTCCGCCGCAATGTCGCAGTCACGATAAAAATTGCAGATCGCCGCAATTACTAGTAAAAAAAAAATAATAATAAAAATGCTATAAATCTATCCCCTATTTTGTAGACGCTATAACTTTTGCGCAAACCAATCAATAGACGCTTATTGCGATTTTTTTTAACCAAAAATATGTAGAAGAATACGTATCGGTCTAAACTGAGGAAAAAATTTGTTTAAAAAAAAAAAAAAAATTGGATATTTATTATAATAAATATTGCGTTTTTTCAAACTTGTCCCTCTTAATTTGTTTATAGCGCAAGAAATAAAAACCGCAGATGTGATCAAATACCACCAAAATAAAGCTCTATTTGTGGGGAAAAAAAATTATAAAAATTTTATTTGGGTACAGCGTTGCATGACCGCGCAATTGTCATTCAAAATGCGACAGCGCTGAAAGCTGAAAAATGGCTTGGTCAGGAAGGGGGTGTTCGTACCTGGTAGGCAAGTGGTTAAAACAGTTGAACAAACTCAGTCTCTAAGTTGGGAATAGAGGGTATAAGGATGAAGTTTAACTCTTGTGGTGCTTGGAACTGCTGACTTCAATGAAAGTCTCTCTCTGTACATAATCCAGGGCATAGCCCCTCGCAACTGGATTCTTTAATTGCTGGATAAATCCTTCAGCTTGGATCTAGCAGCCAACAAGTAATTCTAGCTTTGCAAAGTCTCTCACACAGACTTGGTTGAAAAACTTAGTTGCAACTTAGTTGAAGATAAAGGTAGGAACGTTTCTTACTGTACCAGAATCTTTCAGCCGGTCCGGCGATACCGTAAGAAATTGTGGATTCAATCAATGTCCATGGCAGCTCAGCTTCCAGGCTCTTACCGAGCAGCCAGCCTTGTGTGTGGCTCTCTTACTGAAGAGTCCTCCCCTGGTTGCATGTAGAGTTGCTGGGCCTCTCCAAACCCGAGACGGCACCCTTTAGAATCCTTCTTCCAGTTACTGCGTCTCAAACTAGACAGTTCCGAGGCTCGGAAACAGATGTATCCGCACCCCAGGCCATGAGGGCCTCTGGGGGATGGTCAGGAGGACCAGGACCGCGGAGTCAGCAACAACTTCTGGACCGGAACCCTCGAACCCCGTGACTTCAACACCTTAAGTACCCTCTCCCAGAACACACAGCGGGACAAACGCGCCAACTGATTGGCTCCGAGAAGAGATTGGTACCCAATGCGTCCAACCAGACTGCATTCTAAGGCCTCTCACAGGTGCACACCCCACCTATGACCAGGCAGAACCTCAATACAGTCCAGCCAAACTGATGCCAAAGCATAATTTAGAGCAATTAACCCCAAAACTCAACTACAGTTTTGGGCAAAAACTAAATTTAAAGCCATAGCGCGTACTCATCAGGAGTACCGGCGCTACATTCATATACCAGATGTATTCTTTAAGTCTGCCTATTAGCAGGGAACAAGCACATCAGAGAGGGTTGACAACAAACCTAGGTCTGAAAACAAAAGAAAAAGAGAACCATACTCAGGCTATAAATAAAATATAGAATCACTCTGAAGTTAATTATTACTAGCAACTATTAAGCCAATACAATACCTCAGCTTGTTCCCAGACAGTTCTAGGGATGTGCTAGATATTGCTGATGATGTTTAGAATATCACATGAGATCCTTCAAGATCAAAAAGCCTCAAGGCCAGTGTACTGCAACACAACTAAAAATATAAAGTAGCTCACAATGTCCTTACATAAGGCTACAAATATTTGGTTACATAGCATATGACTAAAAAAGAGTCCCAATACTTACAAGTAGAACAGGTGTCCTATCAATCCAAATCTAAGCAGCGATACTTCCATAATCAGTGGTTGCTCAGGGGAATTATCTCTTAAGGCTTGTTCACACATGGTGACTGGCATTTTCTCTACTCGATAAATGCTAATCACACTAAAGCACGTAGAAATCAATTGTTTTTTACATGCCTGTTTGCATTGCAATGCAGCCTGAAAGTGCAGTGCCATACGCTGTGGTAAAATACAGGCATGTAACATTTTACTGCAGCTCACAGGTAGGCACTGCATGTCACTGTACAGCAGCACAACACATGGAGATTTTGGCGTGCAGGCAGGATGAACAAGCCCTTACATAAACTCTTTCCCCTATTGCAAAAATGTAGTTAAAAACTGATAGAAAAGCTTAATTACTTACTGTATATGTGCTGAAGAAGAAGCTGCTGTAGGTTAAATCTGGTGCTGAGGGCATTGGTCTGGTGCCCACGCAGGGTCATGGAATAAGAGATCTTCATAGTAGGTAGCCTCGTACGGCCAAGGTGCATACAGGCATAGCATTTGCTTTCAGGGTAAAGCCTTGAACATTAAAGTGTTACTAAACCCAGGACCCTGCATTCACTATATCTTGTCTCCCACAGTACACAGAACATGAAAATGAAATTGTTTTAGTAAATATAAACTGCTAAATACCTTTTCTCATCAGCAGTATGTTGTGACTTCTATTAGTGTCTGGTTAAAGCTTGTAGGAGGAGTTTTCATTCTATTCTGACTGTCCTATTAGGGTGCAGGACCCCTGACGCTCTTTCTGGACAGTGCTAATTTGGCCCTGTGCTGATCACATGCACCCTCCCAAGAAATAAAAACTCTCTGGCAATATGCACCAAACTGAGCATGTACTTATCAGGAGATGGATAGGGGACAGTGGAAGAAGGGGAGGATCAGAGAAGACAGGATCACATAGCCTTTTTACACAATGCAGAGGATTAACCCCCTAGGTTCCACTGTGATTATAACAAGCATGCTTTACTTCATATACAGACTGATTTTACTGTTGTGGGTTTAGTAACACTTTAATTGAACCTACTACACAGTAGTTAAACACGGCAAGTCGTTTGTAATCATTTTAAGTCCTGGAAGAGTTATTCTTTCTTACAGGAGTTATTTCCATTTCCAAATGCCATTTACATTTACAACTAATATTGGTGGGATTGTGCTTGTTAAATTCCTCTGTTCTATTCACAAAGCACACCGATTCTAAACTGTGGTTTCAGGCTGACCAATCATAACTAGGGATGAGCAGACTGGTAATGGTGAAATAGATTTTGCAGCAAAATCAAGGATTTGCCTTCAGGATCCTGAATGTTTGACCTACTGTAGCCATAGGAATGCCCTGGTCTGATTTTGATTGATTGCCAACAGTCCCTCCTTGGTTCCTTAGTGACATGGGGGTGGGGGTGCTGTTTTGTTTAGTGTGGTTTTGCCATTTGTTTTATGTTTTTTGGATAATGTAATATTAGCACCGTTGTGCTATGTCTATATGTACCTTGGCCAGAGCCCTGTGAGGCTATATACTATGAAGAGCTCTTATTCCATGATCCTAGGTGGTCACCCTAGAGGCCATGATTTTCTTTTTTTTTTGGCTTCTCACACCTACAATTTTCTACTTACTTACGAGTGACACGCTCTGGTTAAGGCATGTTGTTGTGCATAATTTTATTGTGCAGAGTTGTTGTTTTTACTATTTTGATTATTGTACCCTACCCTACTTTTGTAACTACTGTTTTGTATTCTTATAAAAGCAATAAAAAGACATTTATAATCCCACTTATAATTGCACAATTAAGAATTCCACTTCTTAGGATGCCAGTTGGATATAGTCCTTTGTCAGAGGTATCAGACATGCACAGGCAGAAGCGGAGGTGACCCCTATGCCTCCCTAAATCTTCTTCTACCCCACTGAACTCGGAGGTGACCATCATGCCCCCCTAAGTCTTCTTCTACCCCACAGAACTCCATCCAACACCACATTGCACTGTAATCCTTATCTTGTAAAGCAAGAAGGTCATTTGTTATGGCAGCAGTTCCTAAACTTTTTGGCACATGGGACCGGTTTTGTGGAAGAATATTTATGCTAGGACCGGGGGGCGGAATTTGGATGTGTTATGTTAGCGCTTCAATCATCCCGACACCATGGTATCAGGATGATTGAAGTGCATTATTTCTATTCTTAGATTATAATGCAATAGTTCAACTAACCATAATGCAGAATCAGTGGGAGCCCTGAGCTGCCACTAGATGCAGCTTTTCGCTATTCTGCCACCAGTTTCAGCTTCCCACTGTTGTGGCCTGCCACCAGATGCAGATTGTCACTATTCTGCCACCAGATGCAGATTGTCACTGTTGCAGCCTGCCACCAGTTGCAGGTTCCCACTGTTGCATCCTGCCACCAGGAGCAGATTGTCACTATCCTGCCATCAGATACAGATTGTCACTGTTGTGGCCTGCCACCAGATGCAGCTTCCCACTGTTGCGGCCTACCACCAGATGTAGATTATCACTATCCAGCCATCAGATGCACCTTCCACTGTTGTGACCTGCCACCAGATGCAGATTATAACTATCCTTCCACCAGATGAACCTTCCACTGTTGCAGCCTGCCACCAGATGCAGCTTCCCACTGTACTCTGCCACCACAAAAACCACATGCAGCTTGTCACTTTAAGAATTGAAGGCAAATTTGTAAGTTTTGTTTTCTGCAGCGAAACAACTTACATGCACCCTCTTTAAAGAGCCTCTTCCCAGCATCCGGCTTGAGCGGGGGAAGCCGGAACATGCGCAGTTGCAGAACTGGGTTCCATCCTGTGAGAGTGAGAACAGAGATTATGTAATCTCTTGGCTCAGCCACTGCTCCACTTTCAGTGCAGCTTTTGAAGCTTGACTGCAAACAGGGCACAGACTGGGTCAAGCCCGTGGGTTGGGGACCCCTTTGCAGAATCCCTGCCAGCACCTCTGCCTGGACCTGACTACTTTTCTATCTAGTTTTTTTTTTTGTACAGCTTCGACAACATAGCTGTTCTGTTTTAGCTACTCGCTTGGTGGGGGCAATCCTGAGGGCCGCAACCTGGTGACAGCTTGCAGCAAAGAAAACTGGGACCACTGGGGTTTCTGGCTCATCTCCATCATCAGGAGCTCTGGTGAACACCAGCTGTCATTTAGGCTTAGCGCCTTGGGTGAGTCCATGTCACCATTGATTCTAGCAACTTCCACAACCATTTTTCCTAACCCTAAATATAACATGACAGTTTTTTATTCCATATATTCCCAAAATGTTCCCAACACACCAGCAGGAAAATTGGTCTTATTATCATTAATCCAGAAACTTTAAAATTAAGCCCGTTTGTATTTAGGCAGTGAGTGCTGTCAGCTTATGTTAGTGAGTTGCATTTTGTATGTTCCTTAAGTTTTGCATGAACCTGCTATATGTGAGTTTTTAAGTGTTGTATACTAAAGAGTGGCATTTTAATTAACAAAATTAGAACTAGAAGGGGTTGATCTTATTATATTCAATGGTTATATTTATGCTGGGAACCTATGAGACTGTGCTGTTGGGTGACATTCATTATCATAATTGAAACATGAAAAAGCTGCTTGTGTGCAGCGTCCTTACACTTGTAGCAGTGTGTTGATGACGAACAGGCGTGAAATTTCATGGTCTGCTTGTAAATTATAATCTCCACTCAGACATGTTTCATGTGTTCAGGTTAGGAAGACTTTGAAGAACTTGGCAACACTTTCAGAGGCTGGTGGTGAAGCTATACGTTTTAGGATCCATCAATGGAACACATGCTGAGGTTTGACATAAATTAAAATAATACCTTGAGCATATTGAATTTGATATTTTAATACCATGCCATGTTGCAACAATCTATTCTTAGTTTCTGGAGGTTTGCTGATTTTTTGCTCTGAGAATCACAGAAATGTTAGGAAACAAAAAAGCAAGTGTAAAGGTTTACATTCAAGCTCCAATATACAGTTTAAATGTGGCTTATGCCTAGTTGCATTTAAATAAATAAAAATTTAGAGTTGGGCCGAACAACCCTCTGTATGGTTAGCGGCAGAACTATTGAACATCGCAAAAGGTCGTAACCGAATAACGAACCCCATTGAAGTCTATGGGACCCCAAATGAAAAAATCAAAAGTGACTATTTTGAAGGATTATATGCAAGTAATTGGGTATACAATGGTTATGGGGGTCCAGATACTGCCCTGGGGACATGTATCAATGAAAACAAAGTGTAAAAAACATAATTTTTAAATGAGCAGTGATTTACTGATGCTTAAAGTAAAACCATCAAAATGAGAAATTACAATATAAATGAAAATTTCCTTTAAATATAGTGCCTGGGGGGTCCCCTTAGTCTGCCTGTAATGTGGCACCTCTGTACTGTGTATAGAGACTGCTGCAGCAATAATGACATTTCAAGATCCCCAAAAAATTACATTTTCCATTCAAGCTTTCTTTATTTTATAAACAACAGCTTGGGGGGGGGGGGGGTCACTCTGTATGATGAAGCCACAATTTAGTGCACTCAGAACAAGATTAGAGATTTTCTGGATAAATTCTGGTCCCTTCCACAGACTTTGGATAGAAGCAACAGGTGCGAAAGAATTGTGCTTTTTGGGTGTTGGTGGTGCCTTCACACTATAACCCTATCGAGGTACTCTTGATGAAAACAATAATTGGCCTGGCTGTCAAAAATTGCAATGATATGCACCTGTTAAACAGGTGAAGAAAAATTGGTCCTTGGGTGTTAATTGTGCCCATGAAACCAACACCAAAAAATTTCTTCCATATTAAATTTACACCCACAAAGCTAGGCAGCTGTTACCAATTTCTTATAGTTAACAATTTCATATCTCATAGATATGATGTGGGTTAAATGAGAGTTCTTTGACCAAGAGCGAAAGCTTTAAATATAATAACATTTATTAGAGTATCGTTAAAAGTCTATCTAATACACAAACATCTATCTATAGTCTTACACCAAAGAAGAAAATATTAGGTTAAAAAAAAAAGAATTACATGAAGGAATACAGAGTATATTCCTTAAAACATTAATCTACACACATATTTAGCTACAAGTAAAGGGCATTGCCTAAGTCCGCCCCCTTTCATGCTAATCCTTGTGAGTGCAAGATTTACTTGAATGGTCCCAGGAAGTTTGAGTGTTTAAACCGGGGTGGGCCTCTCTTCATTGCATATCCCAGCATGGGATCCTTTGAAGTGACTATGTGTTAAACAATGAGGTCTGAAACCCATTGTTTGTACACAAAAGCTTAGGCACCGTCTTGTCTGCTTAGCCTAACCTTCTTGGTGTCTCTGTTACATAGATACAAAGCTAGTTGATCTATATTCATAATTACAATATTTTACAGCTATTAATGGAGATTTCACATAAACCTATAAGGCAACACAGGCTAGACAGTCTTTTAGAAATTTGAGATCCAGAAAGCACTTAATCAGCGACATTGGCATCAGGGGCTTGATAGCTGCTGCTAATCCAGGACTGATTTTTTTTGATAAATGTCAGCCGGTCCACGGAATCTGTGGACAGACGAGCTCTCTTATCTGTCACAAAACCTCCGGCAGCACTGACTGCCCATTCGAAAAGCACGCTGGATGCAGGGCAGCCCATCAGCTCTATTGCATACTGGGCAAGTTCTTGCCAGTGGTCTATTCTCATATAACCCAGCAACCCAGTGGATCGTCAATGTTTTCGCCCCTAGATAATCTCCCACAATATGATGAAGATGCTGCCGATGGGATGTGGAAGCTGACAGTCCGGTGCGCTGGGGACTAAACATTTTTTGAAAGGCATCACTGAGGCGGCCCCCTTCTCCACCTCTCCTCTCTTGACCAACAGAAGCCCTTATAATAACCTTCTATTCTATTATGTTGTATCCATAAAATGTTGTTGATTTGTACTTGCCTATTGTGTTTTAACTATTTTTTATTTTTTATAAAATTAAAAATTTCTTATATAACATAGTTGTTACTATTCTTTAAATTAATTTGCACCTTAAAAATCCCAATTCCTCTTTCTATATTTAACCAATTAAGGGATGTGGTGCAATTACTAAGTTGATTTGTCTGTGATCAAAAAACCTTTCGTCCCAGGGATAAAGTTGTGGAGAAGTAAAGCAGGGTTAGGTTATAAAAAATTTCCAAGCTTTGCACATGTCACAGAGCACTGTTCAATCCATCATCCGAAAATTGAAAGAGGATGGCACAACTGCAAACCTACTAAGACATTGCCGTCCACCTAAACTTACAGGCCGGGCAATAAGAGCATTAATCAGAGAAGCAGCCAAGAGGCCCATGGTAACTCTGGAGGAGCTGCAGAGATCCACACCACAGGATAACTATTAGTCGTGGACTCCAAAATTTGGAAGAGTGGCAAGAAGAAAGCCATAAGAAAGCCATAAGAAGTCCCGTTTTCAGTTTGTGGAGGAAACAGCGAACATGTGGAAGAAGGCGCTCTGGTCAGATGAGACCAAAATTTAACTTTTTGGCCTAAAAGCAAAACACTATGTGTGGCGGAAAACTAACACTGCACATCACCCTGAACACACCATTCCCACCGTGAAACATGGTGATGGCAGCATCATGTTGTGGGATGCTTTCCTTCAGCAGGGACAGGGAAGCTGGTCAGAGGGGGTTGATGGGAAGGGGTTGATGGGAAGATGGATGGAGCCAAATACAGGGAAATCTTAAAAGAAAACCTGTTATGCCGCGTACACACGATTGGAAATTCAGCCAGCAAAAGACTGTTGAGAGCTTTTAGTTGGAAAATGTGACCATGTGTATGCTCCATCGGACTTTTGCTGGCTGAATTCTAGCCAGCAAAAGATTGAGAGCATGTTCTCAATTTTTCAGTTGAAAAAAGTTCCGATCGGAAATTCTGATCGTCTGTAGCAATTCTGACCCGCAAAATTCCTATGCATGCTAAGAAACAATTAGACGCATGCTTGGAAGCATTGAACTTAATTTTCTCAGCTCGTCGTAGTGTTGTACGTCACCGCGTTTTTGACGGTCAAAAGTTCAGTGTGTGACCGTGTGACCGTGTGTGCTTGAGCGGAATTCTGTCGGAAAAAACATCCAAGATTTTTCTGACGGAAAATCCGCTTGTGTGTACGCGGCATTAGAGTCTGAAAAAGACTTGCGACTGGGGCGGAGGTTCACCATCCAGCAGGACAATGACCCTAAACATATATGCAGAGCTACAATGAAATGGTTTAAACCAAATTATGGCCCAGTCAAAGTTCAGATCAAAATCCAATTGAGAATCTGTGGCAAGACTTGAAAATTGCTGTTCACAGGTGCTTTCTAATCTGACAGGGCTTGAGCTATTTTGCAAAAAAGAATGGGCAAAAAGTTCACTTTCTAGATGTTAAAAGCTGGTAGAGACATACCCAAAAAGACTTGCAGCTGTAATTGCAGTGAAAGGTGATTCTACAAAGTATTGACTCAGGAGGGCTGAATACAAAAAAAATGCTTATAGTTCTACTTTAATAAATGTATCCAATACCTTTTAAGGAATTTTCAGACATGACTGAAAAGAGTGACCTTGCTTCAACAATAAAATTCTCCTTCTACAAACCAATAATTAAGTCCTAATTCCTTAAGCAACTAAACTCTTGATTATGAACCACAATGTATTAAATAAGCAGAAAGAATGACTCTCATACAGTACAATGTACTCTTCATGTGTCAAACTATAGTAAAAACAGGCTTGATTAGAGCACAGAGAGAGGCACACATATACAATTTCTA
This sequence comes from Lithobates sylvaticus, assembly GCA_028564925.1. Taxonomy (NCBI): domain Eukaryota; kingdom Metazoa; phylum Chordata; class Amphibia; order Anura; family Ranidae; genus Lithobates; species Lithobates sylvaticus. The sequence goes on along the minus strand of CM053026.1, from coordinate 201,340,774 downwards.
AGACTCAAATAACATCTTGGAGGACTGTCAGCCAAAAACAACTTCACAAAACTGAAAAGATTAGTTCTACAAAAATGTAAATCTCAGCAGTGCATTAGTGTGAAGAAAGGAAATAGATTGTTAAAAAAAAAAAAAAAAAAAGAGCAAAAAAATCCAAGTGTATTTGCTTAAGACAAAGGTTTAAGATACTGTCCTCTAAAGCAATGATAATGCCAACAATTAAAAAAAAACAAAAAAAAAAAAAAAACTCTAATATTTACTAATATAAAAGGCTAGCTGTACACAGCCAATACCTGACTCTGGCTGGCTAATTATATAGGGTCAGGTTCTATGGGCCCCAAGGCACTGCAACAAGCTTTATATTTCAGGCAAATACCTGGAGTTTTTGTGTTCATTTAGTTAGCTTTAGGTTCTAGTGTGGATACTGGAAGTGTGAATATGTGGATTTCACTAAACCCTCGGAACAGTGCTCCAAAGTTCACACTTAGGCCGCGTACACACGAGCGGACTTTCCCGCGGTAATGTGTGGGTGGCGGCGGACTTTTTCCTCCCAAAAGTCCAGTGGACTCGGCAGGCCGGCGGACAATCCTGTGCTGCAATCCTGTGCTGCTTGAAATGAACGCGATCGGTAAGTCCGTTCATTTAGAACGTGACTCCAGGTAGACGGGACTAGCAAAGGCAGCGAATGCCGACGCGCTAGCCCCGTCACATAGTATGGATTTAAAGGGGAATCCCTACGCTGAAAAAACGGCCTGGGGGTCCCCCCCAAATCCATCTCAGACCCTTATCCGAGCACGCAGCCCGGCCGGTCAGGAAAGGGGGTGGGGACGAGCGAGCGCCCCCCCCCCTCCTGAGCCGTACCAGGCCGCGTGCCCTCAACATGGGGGGTGCCCTGGGGAAAGGGGGGCCCTGCGGCCCCCCCACCCCAAAGTACCTTGTCCCCATGTTGATGAGGACAAGGGCCTCTTCCCGACAACCCTGGTCATTGGTTGTCGGGGTCTGCGGGCGGGGGGCTTATCAGAATCCGGGAGCCCCCTTTTATAAGGGGGCCCCCAGATATCGGCCCCCCCACCCTATGTGAATGAGTATGGGGTACGATGTACCCCTACCCATTCACCTAAGGAAAAAAGTGTAAATAAAAAAAACGACACAATTTTTTAAAATATTTTATTGCACAGCTCCGGGGATCTTCTTCCGTCTTGGGGGGTCTTCTCGCCGGACTCCTCCGCTCTCTTCTGCTCTTTTACCTAGCTCTTTCACGAGCGGAGGAGCCCGGCTTTCTTCTGCGTCACCGCCGATGTCGTCTTGGGGTCTCATTCTGCCTTCGGGGGTCTCTTCTGTTCTTCTTGCCGCTGTCGCCGCCTTCTGCACCGTCGTTGTCTTCCTCTTCTTCTTCTTCTTCCGATGTTGACTCGTCGCTCTCTCTGGCCGGAATGGCAGAGACACGCGGTGTTGTAACTTATATAGGGACAAGGGGCGGGGCCACCGACTCCGCTGGAAAGTCCGGCGGTTTGTCCGCTGGACTAGGTCCGGCGGACAATCCAGCCGGAAAGTCAGAGCGTGTGTATGCCGCATTACACTTATGCAGAACACAGTTGAATGCATCTGACCTAAAACCCCAGGCACGTGTTTATGTGATAGGATGCCACTTGTAGGGTTCAAAACATGACAAGGGCCTGTTCACATCTTTGTATTTTAGGAATATTGAGAATATTATCAGAGTTTTATTTGTGTAACTACTGAACTCTAAGCAGTATGCATTTTGCTGGAAACCGTATAAAAGGTACAATAGGCGGCATTTTTTAATCTGCCATTACACCTAAAACGTGCCGATATGAAAAGGAGTGAGAGTTTCTCTGTCTTTCCATTCTCCCCATTCAGGGGTGGATGAGTAGTACATAAAACCCTGAGTACTCCAATTATTACATTTCTTTACTTTTGTATAAAAACACTAATTAAAAACACCTGCATTTAAGGACAGGCATTCTTTTCTCTTAAGTGGTTATAAAGCTTATTTTTTTACAAAAATAATAGACATGTTATACTTACCTGCTCTGTGCAATGGTTTTCCACAGAGCGGCACAGAATCTTCTCTTCTGGGGTGCTTGGTTGGCTATCTTGGCTCCTCCTTCTCTCCGACAGCCCCCATAGCAAGCTGCGTGCTATGGGGACACTCATGCATGCTATATCCCGAGCTGGGCTGTGTGCGGCTATTGACACACACAGTGAGGCTCATCAGCACCCCCTGCTCCTTCCTCACAGGATTTGACTGACAGCAGCAGAAGCCATTGGCTCCCGCTGCTGCCGAGTCTCCTGTCAGAAGAGAGTGAGTTTTGCTGCAGACAGGAACAGCACTGAATCAAGAGAGGCTCAGGTAAGTGTTTTGGGGGCTGGGGGAGCAGCTAATGAAAAGTGTTTTTTTACCCTAATGCCTTTATAACCACTTTAACATTGTCCAAATGTAGGGAAAAACTGAAAGCTAAAAAAATAATGGTCTTTAAATGCATTTTTACTTTTTGGTGTTTAAATTTCAAATTCGAACTTCACTATGAGTGCTCAGGCCACAGTCAGTCACATACCATGGGAGAAAAGGCAAGAGGGTGCTTAAAAATGACTAGAATATTACAGTAAAGTCTTTTTTTTAAGATGTAGATTTTTATTATTAGTTACACAATAAAAATTTGTACATTTGTATAATGCCAATTTCCACTGATCTATCATACAGATTGTTCATACATCTGAATACAAAAACTTAAAAGAAAATTAACATTTAACCTAACAAACATTACAGTGTCTATTGTGATTCAGGCAATATGACAATAATGCAATGCATTTTATTAGCAACATATGGTTCTTATGTTTGAAGGAAAATAGTAAAGTATTCTAAAAGTATTTGAGCATCTGTAATTTTTTAATTAACATATGGATTTAGTAAACAGGTAGATAAATATAACCAGCATATTTTAAACAGTACTTCAGTCCAAGAGGATGGTTTGATGTGTTCCTACCCAAGGCGACCACAGCTTGTCAAACATGTTTGGGCAGCCCCTTACTTCATAGGTCAGTTTATATAATGGTAATGCTTGATTAAGAAGTGCCTGCCAACTAGCAATGGTGGGAGGGTCAAAGGATTTCCATCTCAAAACAATATTTTTCTTAGCATAGAAGTATAATAAGCGGGGAGGAGGAGTTTGGTCTATTTAGATATTAGTATCACGTCGTAAATAACCCAAAAGACATCTAGTGGGGTTAGAGATGTTAGGTATATCTAATAAGATGGTGGTGAATCCTGATTCATCAGACCAAAAAGATGTTTAAATAGAAGCCTATCTCGATGTAGCATCTATGACAATTGGTAGATGAGAATTACCCATCCTAAACAGTTTAGAGGGTGTGTAGTAAACCCAGTTTAAGTACTTCAGTGGAATTAGTCTATCCCAGAAAAGGGAACCAAAGTGATATGTGGGCCTATAATATCTGCCCATGCATCCTTTTGGTGGTTTACCGAATCAGTATACCAGAGATTTTTGGTTACAGTCATTTATTTTAGAGTGTATAAAGAAAGAGTAATATATAGAAATCTGTTTTTGATGTCTTGGGTCAGTGAGTAGGTGCTCCAATTTAGAAGGGAGATAGAGCTACTGCAACCAACCCCAGCTGAGCCTCTGCTGCATGTCTATTCTGCAGATATCAAAAGAATGCAGTATTACGTAAACCAAATTCAATTTGGAAGTTTTTAAAATGATATAAAAACTCTGCATTCATATTAATGATATAAATATTTTACTCCATATCTAGCCCAATAGGGTTCTTCACTATAGTTTAAGAGCTCCTTGAGTTGAGAATTACACAATAGGGAGGGACGCTGAAAAAACGGCCTGGGGGTCCCCCCCAAATCCATCTCAGACCCTTATCCGAGCACGCAGCCCGGCCGGTCAGGAAAGGGGGTGGGGACGAGCGATCGCCCCCCCCCTCCTGAGCCGTACCAGGCCGCGTGCCCTCAACATGGGGGGTGCCCTGGGGAAAGGGGGGCCCTGCGGCCCCCCCACCCCAAAGTACCTTGTCCCCATGTTGATGAGGACAAGGGCCTCTTCCCGACAACCCTGGCCATTGGTTGTCGGGGTCTGCGGGCGGGGGGCTTATCAGAATCTGGGAGCCCCCTTTTATAAGGGGGCCCCCAGATATCGGCCCCCCCACCCTATGTGAATGAGTATGGGGGATGTACCCCTACCCATTCACCTAAGGAAAAAAGTGTAAATAAAAAAAACGACACAATTTTTTAAAATATTTTATTGCACAGCTCCGGGGATCTTCTTCCGTCTTGGGGGGTCTTCTCGCCGGACTCCTCCGCTCTCTTCTGCTCTTTTACCTAGCTCTTTCACGAGCGGAGGAGCCCGGCTTTCTTCTGCGTCACCGCCGATGTCGTCTTGGGGTCTCATTCTGCCTTCGGGGGTCTCTTCTGTTCTTCTTGCCGCTGTCGCCGCCTTCTGCACCGTCGTTGTCTTCCTCTTCTTCTTCTTCTTCCGATGTTGACTCGTCGCTCTCTCTGGCCGGAATGGCAGAGACACGCGGTGTTGTAACTTATATAGGGACAAGGGGCGGGGCCACCGACTCCGCTGGAAAGTCCGGCGGTTTGTCCGCTGGACTAGGTCCGGCGGACAATCCCGCCGGAAAGTCAGAGCGTGTGTATGCCGCATTACACTTATGCAGAACACAGTTGAATGCATCTGACCTAAAACCCCAGGCACGTGTTTATGTGATAGGATGCCACTTGTAGGGTTCAAAACATGACAAGGGCCTGTTCACATCTTTGTATTTTAGGAATATTGAGAATATTATCAGAGTTTTATTTGTGTAACTACTGAACTCTAAGCAGTATGCATTTTGCTGGAAACCGTATAAAAGGTACAATAGGCGGCATTTTTTAATCTGCCATTACACCTAAAACGTGCCGATATGAAAAGGAGTGAGAGTTTCTCTGTCTTTCCATTCTCCCCATTCAGGGGTGGATGAGTAGTACATAAAACCCTGAGTACTCCAATTATTACATTTCTTTACTTTTGTATAAAAACACTAATTAAAAACACCTGCATTTAAGGACAGGCATTCTTTTCTCTTAAGTGGTTATAAAGCTTATTTTTTTACAAAAATAATAGACATGTTATACTTACCTGCTCTGTGCAATGGTTTTCCACAGAGCGGCACAGAATCTTCTCTTCTGGGGTGCTTGGTTGGCTATCTTGGCTCCTCCTTCTCTCCGACAGCCCCCATAGCAAGCTGCGTGCTATGGGGACACTCATGCATGCTATATCCCGAGCTGGGCTGTGTGCGGCTATTGACACACACAGTGAGGCTCATCAGCACCCCCTGCTCCTTCCTCACAGGATTTGACTGACAGCAGCAGAAGCCATTGGCTCCCGCTGCTGCCGAGTCTCCTGTCAGAAGAGAGTGAGTTTTGCTGCAGACAGGAACAGCACTGAATCAAGAGAGGCTCAGGTAAGTGTTTTGGGGGCTGGGGGAGCAGCTAATGAAAAGTGTTTTTTTACCCTAATGCCTTTATAACCACTTTAACATTGTCCAAATGTAGGGAAAAACTGAAAGCTAAAAAAATAATGGTCTTTAAATGCATTTTTACTTTTTGGTGTTTAAATTTCAAATTCGAACTTCACTATGAGTGCTCAGGCCACAGTCAGTCACATACCATGGGAGAAAAGGCAAGAGGGTGCTTAAAAATGACTAGAATATTACAGTAAAGTCTTTTTTTTAAGATGTAGATTTTTATTATTAGTTACACAATAAAAATTTGTACATTTGTATAATGCCAATTTCCACTGATCTATCATACAGATTGTTCATACATCTGAATACAAAAACTTAAAAGAAAATTAACATTTAACCTAACAAACATTACAGTGTCTATTGTGATTCAGGCAATATGACAATAATGCAATGCATTTTATTAGCAACATATGGTTCTTATGTTTGAAGGAAAATAGTAAAGTATTCTAAAAGTATTTGAGCATCTGTAATTTTTTAATTAACATATGGATTTAGTAAACAGGTAGATAAATATAACCAGCATATTTTAAACAGTACTTCAGTCCAAGAGGATGGTTTGATGTGTTCCTACCCAAGGCGACCACAGCTTGTCAAACATGTTTGGGCAGCCCCTTACTTCATAGGTCAGTTTATATAATGGTAATGCTTGATTAAGAAGTGCCTGCCAACTAGCAATGGTGGGAGGGTCAAAGGATTTCCATCTCAAAACAATATTTTTCTTAGCATAGAAGTATAATAAGCGGGGAGGAGGAGTTTGGTCTATTTAGATATTAGTATCACGTCGTAAATAACCCAAAAGACATCTAGTGGGGTTAGAGATGTTAGGTATATCTAATAAGATGGTGGTGAATCCTGATTCATCAGACCAAAAAGATGTTTAAATAGAAGCCTATCTCGATGTAGCATCTATGACAATTGGTAGATGAGAATTACCCATCCTAAACAGTTTAGAGGGTGTGTAGTAAACCCAGTTTAAGTACTTCAGTGGAATTAGTCTATCCCAGAAAAGGGAACCAAAGTGATATGTGGGCCTATAATATCTGCCCATGCATCCTTTTGGTGGTTTACCGAATCAGTATACCAGAGATTTTTGGTTACAGTCATTTAATTTTAGAGTGTATAAAGAAAGAGTAATATATAGAAATCTGTTTTTGATATCTTGGGTCAGTGAGTAGGTGCTCCAATTTAGAAGGGAGATAGAGCTACTGCAACCAACCCCAGCTGAGCCTCTGCTGCATGTCTATTCTGCAGATATCAAAAGAATGCAGTATTACGTAAACCAAATTCAATTTGGAAGTTTTTAAAATGATATAAAAACTCTGCATTCATATTAATGATATAAATATTTTACTCCATATCTAGCCCAATAGGGTTCTTCACTATAGTTTAAGAGCTCCTTGAGTTGAGAATTACACAATAGGGAGGGACTTCCGGACGGACGCACTAGCCAGGAGCTGCGCTCTGCTCCGGTCCTCCGAGGCATATTACACTAGCTTTTGTTAGCGGACAAAGCCGTGGAGACCCCCACGACCTCCGGCGAACCCTGAGCAACCACCCATATGTCGGATTCGCGCAGCAAGAAAGACGTTATCTGTCGATTAAACTTTGGCCTAGCAGGCCCTGAGCCTTCCAAGATGGCGGCCGCAACGAATCCATGCTGGGACACCGCTACCCTCTGCAAAGCAGCAGCTCCTGCATTGAATGTCCCAACTGTGAGTAACATCCAGAACCCATTCTCCTCCCCTGCTTCTACAGAGTCTCTCCTTGGCAACTTGCAGATGGACAATCAGTACTCTCCGCTGATTAGCATCCCCACCAGCATTACTGGCTCACTGCAGGCCTCTCCCATTCAGCACAATTACCCCCCTTAAATGTCTCAGCTTTTAAACAGCTTCTCAGATATGCTAGCTGCCAGGCTAGCCCAAAATGCAATGCAGATCACCTCATCCATAAAAGCAGATATCCAGAGCCTGGGGGCCAGAATGGATGCCATTGAACAATCAGTGGACGAAGCTGCAGCACGAACGAACCAAAACACAGCATGTATTCAGACATTACAGGACCAACTTGAAACTGCCCTCTCTAAAATAGACGATTTGGAGAATAGGAGCAGACGCTACAACTTCCGCATCAGAGGCATACCCGAAACCAATAATGACGTAAATGACATCGTCAAATCCGTGATCAAATAACTTATCCCAGATATCCCTGATCACAGGCTCGAATTGGACAGAGCCCACAGAGTTCTGCAACCCCCTCGCCAAGATGGCCTCCCTCGAGACATTGTGGTCAAACCACATTTTTATGGGGTCAAAGAAGAAATTATGAAGAGATCCCGCAATAGGGACCATATCTCCCTACACGGCAACAAAATTCAAATTTTCGCAGATATTTCTCCCGCCACGATCCAGAAGAGGAGAGCCTTAAAACCTCTACTTGACGTTCTCTCACAGAAGATGATCAAATATAGATGGGCTTTCCCCTTTCGCCTGCACTTCCACTACAAAGAAAAATCATACAACATCACAAATTTCCAATATGGCGAACGCTTACTTCTTCAACTAGGGTTTATTACCCAGGAACTTGCTTCTGATCAGATGGTGACCTGCCCAAGCTCGTCCAAGAGACCGCCTCCAAACAGCCCGCTAACCCCCCTATGGGTGAAACAGCAGCCAAAGAGACATCGTGACTCCATCCCGCCAAGATGAACACCATGACCAACCGACCTCCAGAGGTCTGATCTCAACTATCCGCCTATGTTGGATCTTTGAAGGTGTAGAGATGGATTCTACACCCACCAAACTCCTTTAGGACTCACGGAACTATACCCCCCCATTTTTTCTTTTTTTTTTCCCCTTTAACTCTGCTTCACGATCCACTCCCCCCCCCCCCCCCCCCCCTCATGCAGTGACATGAACTTTGTCAAGATTCTGGACCGATGTGACTAGCACATTTCCTTTCCTTAACAGTTCAATCCAACCTTACCCACCCCCAACCGATCCTCTCTTCCCCATACCCTACCCTACCCATCCCCTCCCCCCTCTCCCTATCTACCTCGACATGGTTGCCCTAAAGGCTATTCAATGTTAGTCCCTAGTTAGGGGACTTGTGTTTAAATGTCTGGTCAATATGTTAAGTCAAAATGACATTGCTTCCTTTACATAGGGCCTCCCCTTGTTTATATGTTTGAATATGTTATGGTTTAATACTATTTAGTGCCTTGCGGCCGGAGCAGGACCGCTTGCCACTCCACCTGTTGTGACCCTGGGGAACCTCGCTCCCATGGTGACACCAGGAATGCAACCCCACTTAGGGTTGCCATCCACCCGATCCCCTCACCTCATAGGATAGGTAATCGGAGCAGGTCTTGGCCTTCCAACCCTGCTGACGGAGAGTCCAGGATATCTTCCATTCTGGGCTTTTCTTCTCTTTTTCTCCTCTTCTTTCTTATTCTTCTCTGGTCGTTTCTCACCCCCTTTGTCCCTCTTTCTTCCCCCTTCCTGGTGCCTTCAAGAAGAGCTTGTCGACTCCCGCCTACTCGGATTCTGGGCTTGCTTCTTACTCCTAAGCTGAACACTCCTGAGCTCATGGATCAGGTAAAGTACACTAGCATTTATTCGCACCCACACCCTCATGTCCATGGCTGACGAAACCTCCATCCAACAATCCCTCAAGATAGCATCCCACAACACACAGGGACTGAACTCCCCAATGAAAAGACATAAGGCTTTTCATGACTACCACTCTAGGAATCTTGACATCATCCTAATTCAAGAGACCCACTTCCCCAAAAGTTTTAATCCTACCTTCCTACACCGAAACTACCCCACCTTCTTTCTAGCCAACGCAGAAGACAAGAAAAGGGGGGTTGCAATCCTCATCTCCAAACACGTCCCATTTACTTTATCCCAAATCATCAGGGGTAATGAAAGAAGATATATTCTAGTCAAGGGATCTATAAATGGGACGCTATTTTCACTTATCTCGTACTACGCCCCTAATAAAGGCCAAGTCCAATTTTTCTCCTCTATGCTGACCTCCCTTTCGCAACACCTGGAATTCTAACATTGCCTTTGATCATATGTTAGACAAATCATCTCAAAACAAATCTCTCCTCAAAAGACCCCCCAAACAGAGTCTCAGCATTGCACGGCTCTTCCACTCTATGGGCATGATAGACTCCTGGAGGGAATTACACCCTACAGCTAAGGACTACACTCATTTTTCTGCACATCATAGAACTTATGCCCGCATAGACCATATTTTCCTCCACTTATCAGATATTCATTTAGCGTCTCAGGCCACCATAAATGAAGTCCCATGGTCTGACCACTCCGTAGTCTCCCTCAAAATCACTGGCTTCCTTAGTCAAGCTGGCACCCCACAATGGCGCCTTAAGGAATCCCTTCTTTCCAACCCTGTACACTGCACCATGCTTGAAAATGACCTTAACCACTTTCAGACCGGACCAATTTGCAGCCAAAGGACCAGGCCCCTTTTTGCGATTCGGCACTGCGTCGCTTTAACTGACAATTGCGCGGTCGTGCGACGTGGATCCGAAACAAAATTGACGTCCTTTTTTTCCCACAAATAGAGCTTTCTTTTGGTGGTATTTGATCGCCCCTGCGGTTTTTATTTTTTGCGCTATAAAAAAAAAAACCGACAATTTTGAAAAAAAACGCATTATTTTTTTTCATTTTTTGCTATAATAAATATCCCCCAAAAATATATAAAAAAACATTTTTTTTCCTCAGTTTAGGCCGATACGTATTCTTCTACATATTTTTGGTAAAAAAAATCGCAATAAGCGATTATTGATCGGTTTGCGCAGCAGTTATAGCGTTTACAAGATAGGGGATAGTTTTATTATAGCATTTTTATTAATAATTTTTTTTTTATTAGTAATGGCGGCGATCAGCAATTTTTATTGTGACTGTTGTGACTGCGACATTATGGCAGACACATCGGACATTTTTGACACATTTTTGGGACCATTGTCATCTATACAGCAATCAATGCTATTTAAATGCATTGATTCCTGTATAAATAACTCTGGCAGTGAAGGGGTTAACCACAAGGGGGCAGTGTAAGGGTTAAGTGTGCCTAGGGGTGTGTTTCTTACTGTGGGGGGGCGTGGCTGTCAGCTAGTGAATGCTGATCTCTGCTCCAATCACAGGGAGCAGAGATCGGCGTCACTAGTTGCTAGGCAGAACGGGGAGATGCTGTTTATCTCGGCATCTCCCCGTTCAGCCTTCTCGTGAGACGATCGCGGGTGTCCCGCATTTCAAAGCTACAGATAGGAACTCATTTATCCCTATAGGGAGTTGCCACCATTCACCTTGGCTCAGTTCGGTCCCTAAGAGCCAATTTGTTAGATTAAAAAGGAACTGCACAGAACAGGAGGAATTTTTAGCTCAATCCAGTATTCTGATGGAGAGGTTTATTGAAAAAGGCTACAAATTAGAGGAATTGACAAAGATTCTAAATGATGTGAAAGATCTAGAAAGGACAGATCTGCTAGTGGAGAGAGGCCCGCGACGAAGGGATCCCTTCAGAAATGGAGTCCCATTTATTACTTCTTATTCATTACAACATAAGGGTATTAAACAACTAGTCAATAAACATTGGCACATCGTCAAAAGTGATACTATTCTGAAGGATTTACTTCCAGAGAGACCTCAAGTGATCTTTAAAGGGCTACCTTCCTTGAGGAACCAAATCGCAGCCAACGTTGTAGACCCCCCAACAAACACAAGAGGTTTTTTCGATCAACTCACGGGGTACTCAAGTGGGGAAATGCAGAGTATGTTCCAACAGGAATGTTGGGAGACGCCGGACTACCTCCTTTGTGTGCACGCCACAGGGAAGAGTCACACTATTAAACCATGTATAACATGTTTCTCTAAGGGGGTGGTATATATGCTGCAGTGCCCCTGTGGGCTGCAGTATGTGGGCCGTACTAAGCGCCCTCTCTATGTACGTTTGGGGGAACATATCTAACATCATAAGTGGTTTCCCCAAACATTCAGTGTCCAAACACTATCTATTGGCACACGGAAAGAATCCCTCTAAGACTCTATTCTTTGGGATAGACAAATTCAAACCCCATTGGCATGGGAGCTCTTTAGTGAGAGGAATCTCTAAACTAGAAATGGCATGGATCCATCGCCTAAAATCTTACACACCATACGGGTTGAATATAGACACCGACATTAATGCTTTTGTCCATAACTCCTAATAATATGTGGCCCGTATACTCATAGTTTTATTTATTTCCTAAGAATGTTTTTTAATTATTATTTTTTTACTTTTATGATTCTTATTATTATTTCCATTATGATTTCCCCCTTTTTCCTTTTTTAATGAGTTGTGATCATAATCCATAGGGTGGAAGTTCAGTCCCCCCCTTTTTGTATTGGGTTTTGGACATACATGTACACTCCCCCTGAGATGTATGTAGGGTCTGTACATTATGTGTATGTAGTTTATATTACATCTATCCAATGGATATTTACTATAATTATATGCACTGTATTAGGTGTTTAGTAAATCATATGCTATATGATTTTTACTTCTAGTCACATGCCCTATAATAGGTGGTTGGTAAATCAATACAACAATTAACATATTTTCTAAATTATCATTACTTTTCCTTCAATTATTTGGATCAATTATCCTATTGATTTTTGTTTATTTCACTATCAATATTCTATCTGCACATAATTTTTCATATGACACTTTCCAGTGATCATGTGTTTTAGCATATTTTTAAATATTATGTTGTAAGGACACCTATTTTCATTCCATTTCAGATTATGGATTTAAATTACACATTTTAGTTTATCATATGATTTTCGTTCATTGCACATTATTATTATTAATGTTTATTATATTCACACACTATATGTCCCTAGTACATGTCCCTTTTCACCTATCTTGCGTTTTGACATGTTTTTACTACCATGCTAAAATGACACTTATGATTTCATATCACGTTGAAAGCATATATTTTTTCCCCCCTTTTTTTTCCCTTATTAAAGAATTCCCGATTAACATACGGATTATTATATACACATACAATGGTATGTCACTTATTGGAATATATCAGGGTTATCGGTCCCATATATATTCTTAAATGCCATCGCTAATCATATACATTTAACCTTAATCAGGTATGGATGTTTATTATTCATTTAAAGTGTAGATTTATTTTAATCTAAAAGGTTTTTTACCTTTCCTTATAGCGCTACATACCATCATCCGGTAAGGGCATTATGCCCATATACAAGATGGTGGCGCAAGTCTGACCTCATGCAACTCAGGTGGAGGTTGGGATACTTATAGGTGGTGCGTTGCTGCGTCGCCCGTTCCCCATTGAAAACGTCATCTATGACGAAACGACGTATGATGGGAAGGCACGCAGCGCGCCACCACGCAGATTCGGAAGAGGGGACGGGTTACCACTGACGGCAGTGTTTTTTCTATTGTGCTTGTTAAACTTCGGCCCCATTCTTTTTGTCTGAACATATCAGTTGGATTGGCTTTGGTGACCTTGCACCCAAAATAACATCTGCCGCTGTTACATTTCTCAATCCCCCATTTACCCAGCGTAAGCTTTAACAGCAGGTGGTTGGGTCCCATGAAAACTTTTGCATGTCACAGAGTGAAGAGCAAGCCACGTGGTCATTTTCTATGCTTTAAACCTATTGGAAACAGGATTTAAGATCGAATTGATTTATGCTGCAAAATTCTCATGGATTTAATGGACTAATCATAGCCATCATTGACTTTATAACCTCACTTATGAGAAAAATCTGTGCCTTTTCGTGCTCCTTTTTTCCTTTTGTATTACACTTAATTAATTATTTATTGGCGCAACAGATAGACATAACCAACTTAGAGAAAAACTTTCGATCCTTAAGCAAATCTCATAAAAAACAACCCTCTCCCTCTTCACTCGCTCTCCTAGATGCAGCCAGGATTGCCCTAAACACAGCCCTCACCTCTAGCGCAGAAAAACACTTGAGATGGGTGAGTGGTAGAATCTATCTTCACTCGGATAAATTCGGACCTCATCTCGCAGCGAAACTTTCTCCTAAGTACAGAGCCCATGCTCTACCCAAAATAAAATCTTTATCTGGCTCCCTCACACAAAACCCCAAACAAATCCTAAAGGCCTTCCACGCATTTTATTCCAATCTTTACTTGGGTTCAAACCCTAGCAGCACACAGTCAATCAACTCCTTCCTAGACAACATCCCTCTCCCTAAAATCTCAGACTCCCACCGCTCAATCATGGAAGCCCCCATTTCTGAAGTAGAAATTAGAGAAGTCATAAAGGAGCTCAAAAAAGGCTCGGCCCCTGGCCCAGATGGATTCTCGACACAGTACTATAAGACCTTCTCCGAAACTCTTTCTCCTTATCTGGTCCGGTTCTTCAACTCCCTGAATGGAAATTCACCCTTAGAATCAGCGGCCAATCTTGCCTACATATCAGTCATCCCCAAACTGGGCAAAGATCAGACCCAAGTGAGCAACTACAGACCGATTTCATTAATTAATAATGACTTAAAAATAATGACAAAAGTCCTTTCTAACAGACTGGGATCCTTTATAGGGTCCTATGTCCATAAAGACCAAGTGGGCTTTATTCCCGGGAGGCAGGGACCGGATCAGATAAGGAGGGCGGTCGGCATCATATCCCTACTTAAGTCGAGATGGGATGGCGTCCCCTCACAGGAAGGCTTTCTCCTCTCCATTGATTTGCAAAAAGCCTTTGATACAATTACCTGGCCATACCTATTCAACATATTAGAAAGATAGGGCTTTGGCGCGCATTTTATACACCTCCTCGAAGCTCTTTACTCCCAACCTAGAGCACAGGTCAGAGAATTACACAATAGGTATTTGGTAAGTAGGGGTTTCACCCTCATATAGAATCCTAATGGCTTAGAAAACAATATGTAAATATATACAGAGAATCTCTATAACTACTTTTACAGTTGGTTGTTTTCTATGTATAAAATTGCGGAGTGTCTCAAATGAGGTGAGGATAGAGGCTTCAACCCCCGGTGCAGTGTTAGCCTTAGGGAAAAAACATCAGTGAAAGTGGACAAGTTGGGAGGCTATATAGTATACCTGTAGGATTGGGAGGGCTAAGCCTCCTTCCAATAATGATAGTTGTGACATTACAGTTACTACAAGTCTACAGGAGGTAAGGATAATACAGAGGGTTAAAGTGTTTGTATAGCTCAAACCTCTTTTTTGATCAGTCATAAACCATTCACTAAAAAGTAATTTAGGAACCAAGCAAAATATACTGCTTAGTCTTTGCTCTTGGTTAGCTGAGTCACAAAAAAAAACAGAATAAACTGAAAGAATGAACAACCCAGCTTCATGATTATAAAAGGGTATGCTTACAGCACTCATATTGTTAGTGTGTGTTGCAGATGTTAGGGAGAACTGACAATTCTATGTAGGGATAATGTAGGAAAATATACTGTGCAATAATATACCCCCCCACCCCCCCCCCTCCCATCATGGCTTTGTTCAGATTTCTACAGACCCAACAGTCCCTATCACAACTTTTTCTTTATCAGCAACTCTGTTCTTGCTTGTCAGCTGCTGGTCCATTCTTTGCCACCCTTTTGTTTCTTTTGTGATTTATCTTTTTTTCTTTTTCTCTTTTATTTGACTTTTTGTTTCAAATAAAAAAGACACAAACCTTTCCAAACGGAGGCACTGTCCCTCAGGAGCTCTAATGTTTATTGCTAGAAAACACCTGCCTCATCTCTTCCAATTCTGGTCTCATCTATTTGCTGTCCTGCCGCTGCCCATGTCCTACCAAACCATGCCTGAGGGCAAAAGCTTGACATTTTTTGAAAGGGGATGGTGGAGAGAATGTGCTGTGGGCAATCCTAGGGGCCATGACCTGATGCCAGTTTGCAGTGAAGAAAACAGGTGACCACTAGGGTCCCTTGCCATCATCCCTTCTGGTGTGCTCTGACTTGTGCTTAACCTTCACACCCTGAGTGAGCCTGCTTCACCTGCCAGGGGGGCAATGTAATGCTATGGGGTTGATTTACTAAAACGGGAGAGTACAAAATCTGAAGCAGCTGTACATGGCAGCCAATTGGCTTCTAACTTCAGCTTGTTAAATTAAGCTTTGAAAAAAAAAGAAAAAAAAATGGAAGCTGATTGGTTTCTATATAGAGCTGCACGAGATTTTTCACTGCCCAGTTTTAGTAAATGAACCTATATGACTTTTAGACCTGTTTTGGCTGCTTGGAGAAAAAATGTGTTGATTTTAAAACTGTGGGGGAAAAAGGGTTGGAGTTGGTACATCCACAAGGAAAAGTAGTTTAATTATCCCTTTTTACCATTTATACCAGTGTTTCTCAATTCCTCAAGGCGCCCCAACAGGTCATGTTTTCAGGTTTCCCAGTATTTTACCATTTTTGATTCTCTATACAGTACTTATCTTTGCAAGCGGCCGGCTGAGGGCCTATTTCACAAAAAAATAAAAAAAATAGATTTAAAGACTAAATTAGATCATAAGAGGGGTTTTCAAAAAGGTTCCATACATTTTTATAATTAATAAAGTTAAAAAAAAGTGTGGAAACTTTTTGAAGAAAATAGATTGCAGCTTTTTGTCACATTCTAATTAAGTGATTTGCCTGGAGTGTGCTTGAGTAAGCCTACAGATATCTACAAATGTACTTTCAAGGAAAATTTATTTGACAACAAATACTAGCCCAGATTTAAAGTAGATCTCTACTTTAATAATGGGCTGTTTTGTTTTTAAGAAGGGGCCCCACAAGCAGTAGCACCTGCTCAGTTTTGAAGAGTATAGACTGGATTTGCATAGCAGGGTGCTTGCATGCTTGCTGCTCGACAATTGTGGGTATATCAGCCTGCGTGCTTGCTGTGCTAGGTTGATAACCCTTGTATTTAATACAAGACAGATATTCTCATGCACATTGGTCTAATCAATTGATTCACTAATTTCTTTATAAAACCATATGCACTAAAAAATCTTAGTAGAACGAAATTAAATACTTCACCTGCAGTAATTTCTCCATGTGCCTTGGGTAGCACCAACCCAAAATACAACCTTGGACAGAAGTCAAGTTGGTCCTATTGATGTGTTGATAGTTGGCCTGTTGGCGTCTGTCCCTACAGTTTTCAATAAGCTGAGCTAGAACACTGTGTTTTTGGCCTAAATCCAAATGGCATAAAACCCTAGGCTTTGACTGAAGCTGAAGAAAAAGTTAACTATGTATGTGTTGAGTGAGTGACCATTATTATTTGTGCTTTGGCAAGTGTTCACTTTCTCCAGGTTCCAAGATCCAGCTCCAATATCAAAAAGACCACAAAGGAAGAATTTAAAGGGACATTATTCACAACACAAAAATTACATTATGTACTATGCATTTTTATTTGGGACCTTTTTTAATTTACTGTATAAATAACTGCAGCATTGGTCTATATTATCAGTCACTCTTGCTTTCTTACAAACTCCTAGTTGCACCTTCAAACTTTATAGATGTAGTCTTTTTTTTAGTTTCCATTGCCATGGGCATCCTTAGCACTGGACACCCAGAGCCATCCCTTGTGGGGTGCCCTGGGTTTGATGCTGCAACTGCTCAATTATTTTTTTAACTTAACCCCTTCACTGACACTTGTCCTGCAGTGCTGGCTTTTTCTCCTGTCATATCTTAAATACAGTACAAAGACAATGAACGGGGCCTGCGCATCTCTGATGTGCAGTGCCACAGGCAAGGGGAAGACTTCACCTTATTAAGCACTGTACTGATCTGAGGTCTGATGGTTGGACTTAAGGAAGGGGGTATGCACTCCTACCCCCTGCCCTCTGTGTTACACACTCCTGACCCCTGTGCTCTGTGCGTTATGTACTTCCAAGTACTACATTCTTTGCAGTACATACTCCTGACCCCTATGCACTTTTGATCCCCTTCACATTGTTCCTTCTAAACTCCTAACCCCTGCACTCTGTGATTAATGCACTTCTGACCTATGTGCTTTGTATGTTATGCACTCCTGACCCCTGTGTTTTTTGTATTATGTCTCTCTTACTTTTGTGCCCAGTGAGTTATGCACTCCTGATCCCTACACGCTGTACATTATGCACTCTTAAGCAAAGCACTGACCATAGCACTCTGTGTATTTCATATTCCTGAGCTCTGCACTCTTTGCATTACGCACCCCTGCAGACTCTTACGCTATATGCACTATATTGTACATTATATAATTCTGAATAAAAGGGTTTCATTGTCTCAATGGTTGCTGCTTGCTAAGCAGTCCCTGACTATTTTAATGAACTTTAATGCAGTGCCGATCCTGACCACCCTGGGGCCCTAAGCAAAATTCTGCTAAGGGGCCCTCTACCTGACCCGTGATGCTGTGAGCTATGTAAACCATAGGCCATTGCCACACAGTTACACCTGACACTTACATCAGGGTCCTCAGAGGGCCCTTCCTTGAATCAGTGTCCTCAGAGCGTCTCCCCCTACATCAGGGTCTCCAGAGAGCCTCCCCTTACATCAGGGTCCCCAGAGAGCCTCCCCTTACATCAGGGCCCCAGAGAGCCCCTCCTTACATGAGGGTCCCCAGAGAGCCTCCTTACATCAGGATCCCAGAGAGCCCCTCCTTACATCAGGGCCCCCTGAAAGCCTCCCCTTACATCAGGGTCCCAAGAGAGCCTCCCCCTACATTAGGGTTCCCAGAGAGCTGTGCTTACATCAGAGTCCCTAGAGAACCTCCCCTACATTAGGGTCCCCAGAGAGCTTCCACTTACATCAGGATCCCAATAGAGCCTCCCCTTACATCAGGATCCCCAGAGAGCCTCCCCTTACATCAGGATCCCCAGAGAGCCCCCCATAAATCAGTGTCCTCAGAGAGTCTCCCCCTACATTAGGGTCCCAGAGAGCCTCCCCCTACATTAGGGTCCCCAGAGAGACTCCCCCTACATTAGTGTCCCCAGAGAGCCTCCCCTTACATCAGGGTCCTCAGAGAGCCCCCTTACATCAGTGTCCTCAGAGAGCCCCTCCTTACATCAGGGTCCCCAGAGAGCCTTCCTACTTACACCAGGGTCCCCAGAGAGCCTCCCTACTTACACCAGGGTCCCCAGAGAGCCTCCCTTTACACCAGGGTCCCCAGAGAGCCCCTCCTTACATCAGGGTCCCCAGAGAGCCCCTCCTTACATCAGGGTCCTCAGAGAGCCCCCCTTACACCAGGGTCTCCAGAGATACCCCCTTACACCAGGGTCCCCAGAGAGCCCCCACTTACATTAGTGTCCCCAGAGAGCCCCCCTCTTACATTAGTGTCCCCAGAGAGCCTCCCCTCTTACAATAGTGTCCCCAGAGAGCCCCTCCTTACACAGGGTCCCCAGAGAGCCCCCCTCTTACATTAGTGTCCCCAGAGGGCCCCTCTTACATCAGTGTCCCCAGAGGGCCCCGTCCTTACATTAGTGTCCCCATATTAGTGTCCCCATATATATATATAGATGTTTCCTATAAGTGATGGCAGTAGAGTTCCTCGTGGCAGATCTGTTATTCTTCGCTAGCTTAGTTGGAGTTCATTAATTGTAATCCGTTAGGTGGCAGCTGAAACGATCAACCAAATGTAAGTACCCTAATATAGGGAAGATTGTATACTTTTTTTTAAATAAATTTATTAAACAATATCACACTATCCAGTTTCCCCTGTTTTCTATATGGATATATGTGCAAGCAAACATCCAAGGATCTGAATGCTTACCATAAACCCAGAGGTGGTTTAAAAGCGTGTTTTGACTGAGCTTAGGTGCAAGGTCACACGCTCTAAGGTGAGTGCATACACCAAAGGGGGAGCACAAGAGTGGACATGAGCACTTACTGTTTTATCACCTGCAATGAGTACCAGAAGAATGGATTAATTAGGAATGGACTTTATGTTGCGTTCCGTTTTGGACACACAAATGCATGATCATTTTTGCACAAGAGCACTTTAATACACGGTTCACTTTATTCTATATCGATCGTTTTATGTTGATGCACTTTATTTATATATAGATTTGTATAAGATTACAGGTTATCACTGGAATTATCGCATAGGGTTGCAAAATTTCCATCGCATATGATTGCGACATATATATATAAAGTTGTGTATGGATACACAGGTTGGCACTGGGGGTATCGCATATGGTTGCTAATTTTAATTGCATAGGATTGCTATAATATTTTTAATCGCATAGGATCATAATATCGTATTATTATTTTGTTTAAGTCCCCATTACCAGTATTGCCACACATATTTGGATAGAGCAGCATTTTATTGGTTTATTTATTTTGTATTGGCACGAGCATATGGGACGTGATCAATGTTAGCAGCTGTCCTTTAATTAACTCTAATTATCATCTGGATCCTCACATGGTAGGTAGCTCGCAAGATTTTGTTTGTCTTTTATTTTACATACAAATTCAACTTATGAACAAACCTACAGAACGTAGGTTTGTAACCGGGGGACTGCCTGTAGTTGATTACAGGAGGCTAAAATAAAGTCAGAATTCACGTGTGTACAATAGCTGTATTTAACCACTTGCCGACCACCCTATAGCAGTTTTACTGCTACAGGTCGGCGGCGCAACTCAGGATCATGTATACATACGTGATCCTGCACTTTCGGATATCGGGCACGAGTGTGTGCCAACGGCAGCTCGCTCCCACTGTGATTCTACACAGTGGGTTCCGAGGACCTGATGTCCTCCGACACTCACTGATTGTTCGGTACACAAGGCAGATCGTCGTTCTGTCAGTAAGAAAGGCATGGATCCTGTGTTCCTGCAAAGCAGGGACATGGATCTATTCCTTCCCCTAGTAAAAGCACCTCCCACACTACAGTAAAACACCAGCTAGGCACGCAGTTAACCCTTTGATCACCCCTGATGTTAACCCCTTCCCAGACAGTATCATTAGTACAGTGACAGTGCATATTTTTAGCACTGATCACTGTATTAGTGTCACTGGTCTGTAAAAAAAATTCAAAAGTGTCAGTAAGGCTGCTTTCACACTGGGGCGGTTTGCAGGCGTTATTGCGCTAAGAATAGCGCCTGCAAACCGACCCGAAACAGCTGTTGCTGTTCCTTCAGTGTGAAAGCCCGAGGGCTTTCACACTGAAGCGGTGCGCTTGCAGGACGCTCAAAAATGTCCTGCAAGCCGCATCTTTGGCTCGCTATAGGAGCGGTATATTTACCGCTCCTATAGCGCACGGTCCCATTGAAAACAATGGGGGAGCGCGCCGAACCCGCCCGCAAAGCGCCGCTGCAACGGCGGTTTGCGGGCGGTATTGACCCTTTTTCGGCCGCTCGCGGGGGTAAAAACACCCCGCGAGCGGCCGCAATGCGCCGCTAAAACGCCGGTAATGCGGCGCTAAATATAGCGCCGCTTTACCGCCAGCGCCCCCACCGCTCCAGTGTGAAAGCAGCCTTAGTGTCCAATTTGTCTGCCGCAATATTGCAGTCTCACTATAAGTCAGTGATTGGGGCCATTACTAGTAAAAATAAATAAATAAATACAAATTACATAAATATATTTCATAGTTTGTAGACACTATAACTTTTGTGCAAACCAAACAATATATGCTTATATTTTTTTACCAAAAATATGCAGTAGAATTCATATTGGCCTATATTAATGAAGAAATTTGATTTTTTACATTTTTTTTTATTGTATATGTTTTATAGCAGAAAGTAAAAAAAAAAAAAATATTATTATTATTTTTTTTTTTTTTTAAATTGTCGTCATTTTTTGTTTATAGCACAAAAAATTTGAAGCGCAGTGGTGATCAAATACACCAAAAAAAAGCTCTATTTGTTGGAAAAAAAGGACAAATTTTATTTGGGTGTCAAACGATTGCACAATTGTCAGGTAAAGTAATGCAGTGCCTTATCAGAAAAAATAGCCTGGTCAGGAAGGGGGGTAAAGCTTCCAGAGCTAAAGTGGTTAAAAATACATTTAATGAATATATAACTAAATTAAATGATGGATGTTTTTCTATATGACTGGAGTGCAGCTTTTCTGCTTGCATGCATACTGCTAAGACAGAGTGCTAGTCTGGAAGAATTTTGGTTTGTTTGAACGTTTGCCATTCCAGAATCAAATAGTTAACTCACACAGGTTAGGTCTTGATTTCCACTCCATACTAAATACACCTTTAAGTATTCACTTCAGCTGACTGCATTTTACTAGTTTGTTTTTGAAGTTTTTGAAGTAAAAGCCCACAGTTTTACAACTTTAATGCTGGGAAATCTGTCTCCGAGATGGAGATCAGGTAAAACGTGGAGATAAATAGGACCTTCAAAAACTAAGGCTACAAACCTAGCAAACCATGTCAGTTAATGGTATTTTTATTTGGTTGCTTTAGTCTTTAAAACAACATTCCGTGTTACTTGATTTTAAATACACATGTTCTGCTGTTTCAGCACTTAAAAAAAAAAAACCCTGTATTTTAAAATACCAATTCATGCTTGCCTAAAGATTTTTTTATTTTGTTGGAATACTGGGAAATTAGAGAGGTATGTGGAAACACAAATAAAACTGAATGGTGGTCTTTTACCTATCAGTCTGACTGAAGTATTTATTCCTGCGATCAGTGTTAAAATGTGCATTTTTATAAGAATACAGTTTTCAGCCTGTATTCTGCTTTTGAGTTTTTTACATCTGCCTTTGATGACATTTCTGCGGCTGTCATTAGGCACTGGTTGCTGGTGGTGTAATAGCAAAATACAGACACCTTTCTTGCATATATATTTCCATGAAGGTTTGTGTACAGTTAGAACTTTTATTTTAGTTTTGGGTAGAGTATGGAATGGTGGGGACTAGGGATGCACCGATATTATTTTTTTGTGCAAGCCCTGAATGCCAGGACTTTGTTCACACTTCAGCTGTCAACAGGGGAACCCCAATAACAGCTGATTGCATCATCGGTTTGTTACCCATAAGTTATATTTTGAGATTTAATATGTAGCGCCGACACTTTTTCAAAGTGTGCGTTATTCTTGTAAATTTAGAAAGAAAGTTTTCCCCAGAACTATAACTGAGTTTTGGGGTTCATTATTCTAGGTTATACTTTGGCATCAGTTTGGCTGGGCTGTACTTGAGTTCCGCCTGGTCATAGGTGAGGTGAGCACCTGTGACCGGCTGAGAACGCATTGTGGTTGGACGCATTAGGTATCAATCTTTTCCCGGAGCCAATCAGTGGACGCGTCTGACCCTGCTGTGTATTATAGGAAGGGGTACTTAAGGGGCTGAAGTAACGTGTTAAAGGTTCTTGCGGTCTTGTTGGGTCTGGTTCCCGGTCCGGACCAGCCCCATGAGGGGTCTCGGTCTAGGAGTGTCTGCTGACCCCGTAAGCCTGGTTATTCTGACCAGTCCCAGAGGCCCTCATGGTCTGGGGTGGGGATCCATCTGTTTTCGAGCCTCGGAACTGGCTAGTTCGAGGCGCAGTAACTGAAGGAGGATTCTGAAGTGTCCCGGTGTCCTCTCAGGATTGGAGAGGCACAGCAACTCGACAAGCGACCAGGGGAGGACTGTTCGGAGGAGGGCCATGCACGAAGCTGGCTCCTCGTAAGAGCCTGGGAGCTGAGATGCATGCACACTAGTTGAATCCTACGGTATCGCCGGATTGGCTGAAAGATACAGGTACCATAGGAAATGTTCCTAACCCATCCTTCGGTTACAACCAAGTCTGTGGCAGAGACTTTTACATGTTCACTTAAAGTTTCACAACCAAGTCTGTGGCAGAGACTTTGCTAAGTCCGTATCACTTGTTGGCTGCTAGATCTACAAACAAGGGTTTATCCAACAGTTAAGTATCCAGTTGCGAGTAGCTACTCCCTGGATCATCTAGAGAGACATTTATCTGAATGACAGCAGTTCTAAAATGCCTGAGCTTTATCACCCATGCCCTCTATTCCTAACTGAGAGACTGTGTTCTGTTTCAAAGTTTTTTTGCAAATAAAAATCCTCAAAAAGACTTTGAATTGTCATTCTCCGCAATTACTGGGTACTAACCCTGGGAACCCCTAGACCAGGGGTCTCAAACTGGCGGCCCTCCAGCTGTTGCAAAACTACAAGTCCCATGAGCATTGCAAGGCTGACAGTTACAAGCATAACTCCCACAGCCAGAGGCATGATGGGACTTGTAGTTTCACAACAGCTGGAGGGCCGCTAGTTTGAGACCCCTGCCCTAGACTTAAATGACGAGCTACAAGGAGGAGGTAATCGGTAAGCCCAGAAATCCATAGCCGCCCATCAGAGTGTTATTGGCGCTACACGTGGGGGCCCGTCCGGGATTTACCGTTACCCCCGAAAAAGTTTATTGGAATAGATGGGTGAAGTTTTTTTGAACTGCGCCATCAGCGCCATCTTTACTGAGGCAAAGACTTTCACTGTGGTGCGTAAGCGTAGGAGGAGCCCTGCAGAAAAGCCTGCGAAGCTATGCAGCCAGAGGGACCAGTGGGACGAGTCTACGCCTGTTCATTTTCCTGCACGAGGCACCTTGTGAGTGTGTTGCAGGAGGAAAGTGAAGCCGGTCAAGTTTCACTGCGCTGGAGAAAAACAAATCTTTCAAAGAGAATGTTCCGTGTCCCGGGTGTGCAATCTGTTCCAGGATCCAGGATGCCTTCCGTGAGGGGTCCCGCAAGTATGCAGATACCCGGCACCGTGCTGACCGACATGGGCATTCGCCTGCTGCCGCAGGGGCGGTTTGTCCTTTACACCGCTGGGGACGTTGAGGCCCTCGGCATGCTGTGTGGAGGAGGTGATGGCCTGATTGCCAGTCCTCGACCATTTGCTAGATGTCGGAGATGTGGAGAGTACATCTTCAAGGTGGAGCAGCCTACCGAATCGCCTCGGGCCTACCACATGGACTGGGTCACAGGCATAGCCACCAAAGAGTCCATTGTCTATGCTCCAGCATCGTCCATCAGGGCCTGCATTTCGGAGAAGGGTGTTACCCCCTCTCAAGTCCAGGAAACTACCCCGGAGGTCGTGGACACGACTTCAGTTGTGGGCACTGCTGCTGCTGTGCCTGGTTCGAAAGAGGGAGAACAGCCAAACGCTCCCCATCGCCGCAGAGGCAGGCTGCTTCCATGTCTTCCCGTACCGAATATATGAAAGATGGTAGCCGCAGATAAGCATCAGAGAGCTGTGAGTGCCACTGCCAGGAATTATCGGCCCGCAGGGGAGTCACAAGACTCGAAAACAGACTCTGGCTCCGATGTGGGAGATGACAAGCACTTTGAGCCTCGGCTGGCCACAGAGTATGGACTTGAATTCCCTTATGTGCCCAGGGAGATCATGGACATTATTGAAGAAAATTGGGAGAAGTGGTATGCAGAAGACGTCTGGAACTACTTAAAAGTCCCAAAGCCACTTCACAAAAAGGCATTTTCTCGGGAAATGCGTGAATGCTTTCAAGGGTGTCTGCAACACTGGAGCTATGGTCGGCACAAACAGTGCCGTGTACTTTATCACCAGGGTGAATGTACAGACGGGAAAAGACTTTGTTTTGCCAGTTTTACTGGTGAATAGAGTTGAGCGGACACCTGGATGTTCGGGTTCGGCGGGTTCGGCCGAACTTCGGAAAAAAGTTCGAGTTCGGGACCGAACTTGACCCCGAACCCCATTGAAGTCAATGGGGACCCAAACTTTTGAAGACTAAAATGGCTCTAAAAAACTAATGGAAAGGGCTAGAGGGCTGCAAATGGCAACAAAATGTTGTTAAGAGCATGGCAAGTGCTCTGCAAACAAATGTGGATAGGGAAATAACTTAAAATAACATAAAAAAAAATAATAGGCTGGAGGCCCCCTTCTCAGTAGAAGAGGTACAGGAAGTCATTAGGAACCTCAGAAACTCAACGGCACGATGCCACACATATGGTGGGAATGCCCCAGAATACGCCCTTTCTGGAAAAAATTATTCAATTTAATGGATAAGCTAGTGGGAAAATAAAATACTTGGAAATAAAAAAAATAAATAAATCATAATCTTGACCTAGGAGGATGAGGTCCATATGGAGTAGGAGGTTGAGATGGCGGTGGATGTGGCGGTGTAGGTGGATGTGGCGGTGTAGGTGGAAGCGGCGGTGGAGGAGGACGAGGTAGACAACACTGGTTTAAAAATACAACAATGGCTGGGTAAGGCTGGTGATGTGTCGAATTCTGTCCCCCGTCGGATAGTGTCCACCCTGTACTGCGCTTGCTCAGTACGTAGGACAAGGGGATTTCGAAACTCTCCGAAGACGATGTGCGGTGAGTCCAGGTTCAAGCCACATCATCCGAGGTTGAAGCCGAGCCAAGCAAGGCCGTGCCCGAAGTGTGGCGAGCGAAGCGAGCCCATGAGGGGCCCTGTTACTATGTGCTACCGTATGTCCACTTGGATGGTGGGGCTTAAACCTGCACTCACAGCGCAGGCGCCGTTCATCTTCGGAGATTTTGTGAATCTCCTTGTCCTCCGTACTGTGCAAGTGCTGCGCCTGCGCAGTAAGTAGCCGGACACTATCTGATGGCCGGACAGTTTTTGTCAGAACACCGGTATACATGTCTATTCTACACAAGGTACGGACAAGTCCTGTGGGATCCATGCCTGGTTCATTTTAATGAACATGACCTTGTCCACATTGGCTCTGGAAAGGCGGCTGCGCTTGTCTGTGATAACGCCCCCTGCCGTGCTAAATACACATTCAGATAATACACTGGCTGCAGGGCAGAATATGTCACTCCTGCACATATTCAGAAAACACTGCAAAATTTTATTTTTTTGCAATGTTTTTTGCAATAGCAGAATACATCCACAGTATGTACAGGGTGTATCGCAAAACCTGCAAAAATGCAGAAAATGCTATTAAAAAAAAAAATTCACTCAAATTTTTTTTTTGGAATAGCACAATAGAAGAGAAATAGATCAATTGAATATGTCACTCCTGCACATATGCAGAAAACACTGCAAATTTTTTTTTTTGCAATGTTTTTGCAATAGCAGAATACACCCACAGTATGTACAGGGTGTATCTCAAAACCTGCAAAAATGCAGAAAATGCTATTCCAAAAGTATTTTCACAAAAAAAATAGCACAATAGTAGAAAAATGGATCAATTGAATATGTCAATATGTCACTCCTGCACATATGCAGAAAACACTGCAACATTACATTTTTTGCAATGTTTTTGCAATAGCAGAATATACCCACAGTATGTACAGGGTGTATCTCACAGTAACATATGCAGTGCTGGTGCACTGATCTTGCAGATAAAAGTTATATTTTGTCTGGCACTGGGCTCATGGCAGTGTAAAAAGACTGTGCACTGCAACCCAACCAGGTAAATCTATGTAGATCGCTGACTTATTGGAAATGATTTCTTAATCTGGACTCCTATATAATTCTCTCTCCCTCAAAGCCGACACAGGAACCTTGACCTACACTCTCTATCTATGTAGTTCGCTGACTAATTAGAAGATATTTCATGAATCTGGACTGACTCCTAGCATGTAATTCTCTCCCTCACAGCAGCAAGGTATCTTTCCCTACACTGTGTAAAGCAGAGTGACGTGCTGTGTGCCTCTAGATTATATAGAGGCTGGGTCACATGCTGCACTGGCCAATCACAGCCATGCCATTAGTAGGCATGGCTGTGATGGCTTCTTAGGGCACACCAGTAAAACGAAAGTTGATTGGCTGCCCTGCAGCTTTTAAAAATGCTCCATTACATCGCCGAACACCGGACCTGAACCCGAACATACAGTCAATTGTTTGGGTTTGGGTCCGGGACCCGGACACCCAAAAGTCGGGTACGGACCCGAACTTTACAGTTCGGGTTCGCTCAACCCTACTGGTGAACTGTTTTTTGAACCAAGCCTTTGGATGCAAGAAGAGTTTCCTCTCTTCCTCTTTTTGCATTTTCTTTTGAAAGTACAAGAACTGTGGGTAGACAGATAGGTACAAAGGATTCTTCCCAGTCACGGACCACCTCCAAGTGATGACACCTCATAAATTTGTTATCAGAGAATACAGGCTTGTAAACTTTATATATTTGAGACTCGTAAAAGAGGCAACCAGTTCACTACCACACTGGGTCACAGTACTTGCTTTCATGGAAGGACTTGCAGGTACCGGGTCCTTGACCACTAGGTGGCATGGGTCGGCAGAACAAAATAGTTATTTTTCTTTAGTGAGTCATTTTTAAGTTTAGAAAAAGAAAAAGTTTTAAGTTTAGAAAAGAGAATTCCATTTGAGTCTGGGATGGAATTCTGCTTTCTAAAACGATAATGTAATATATGTTGTATTGCTGTTGTTTGTTTTCTTGTTTTTTTTACAGGATGCACCGAGATCGTCTGTCAAGCTGCAGGAGATATGGGTGGTGTAGATAGATAGAACTGGGTGGTATGTGTATAGTCAACTAATGTGAACTGTTTTACTGTCAAAGATATTCAACGTATTGTTGTTTCCCTTTTTCTTTTCTTTTCCCAACACGATCTATCCAATCTATCCGCCTCAATGTCGCAGTCCCAATAAAAATTGCAGATCGGCACCATTACCAGTAAAAAATAAATTATAATAAAAATGCCATAAATCTATCCCCTATTTTGACACTATAAATTTTGGGAAAACCAATCAATATATACGCTTATTGCAATTTTTTTAACCAAAAATATGTAGAAGAATACATATCAGCCTAAATTGAGGAAGAAATTCGTTTTTTTTTATTTTTTGGGGGGATATTTATTATAGCAAAAAGTAAAAAATGTTGCTTTTTTTTCAAAATGTACACCCTTTTTTTGTTTAAAAATCGCAGAGGTGATTAAATACCACCAAAAGAAAGCTCTAAAAAAAAGCTGGGAAAAAAGGACATAAATTTTGTTTGGGTACAACTTCGCATGACCGCGCAATTGTCAGTTAAAGCTATGCAGTGCCAAATCGCAAAAAATGGCCTGGTCTGGAAGGGGGCAAATCCTTCCGGGGCTGAAGTGGTTTAACTCTCATATTTACAATCCACATTTCTGGATCTCAGTATCTGTTGTCATCACTTGTTCTGTATGTAGTAAGTCCATAAGAATAAGAGACAGAAACAAAAACCGAAAAAAAAAAAATAAGAGGATCTTTGTTCAACAGTCCAATAATAATAGTATGAAAGTCCATAATGCCATCTGATCATGTTGCTGTTGCTTCTGGGACAGCCTTCCATGGTGATTCTAAGAGAGAGGACATCTGTTTACTGAAACAGACAAACAAAAAAATATATATTTTAGAATTTAGTTAGGCCTGACTGCAATTACTCCCATTCAGAGGCTTCTCCTTAAAGTGGTTGTAAACCCTTAGAAACCGTTTTGACCTACAGGTAAGCCTAGATTTAGGCTTACCTGTAGGTCCAATAAATATCTCCTAAACCTACATGGTTTAGGAGATATTTAGAAAAGAAAAGGCACCGATATCTATGGCGCATGCGCCGTAGACAGCGGCGCGCAGGCGCACTAAGCATGCCGAGATCACGGCAAATGACAGCGCTGGAGCGGCGAGACCCCGAAGTCACTCTGGGTTTGATGGCAGCGCAGAAGATCGTGGATGAGGGACGCTTCGGGGGCTTCGTTCTCAGGTAAGTCATTCATAATGAGCTAGTATGCTATGCATACTAGCTCATTATGCCTTTGCCTTGCAGGTTCCGTTTTTTTTTACATAGCTTTACTTCCTCTTTAAAACAAAACAAAAATATGCTTTAGCCCTTTCACTGCCAGGTCCGTACACCCTACAGAAGTGCCTGCATGTGGCCAAGTCAGTACACCATATGGACCGACATTCTTGCTCTGTTATAAGCTCATGGTCACTTCAGAGACCATCAACTTATATCAGAAATGTTCAGCAGACTCTGCTCTGATTAGCGGCTAACAAGCCGCTGATCAGTTATTCAGCTAAAATCACCCCTCCTCCGCCGCCTCTTTACCTGTCAACCGCGGCTTCCCCCCCCCCCTCCTGCACTACATAAAATGCCTGGTCTGTCCCCCCACACTGTCCTCTGCCCACTGCATCTGTCCCCCCAGCACTAATTTTTACCTCCCCTTTGCAATTACCGCTGCCGCTCTTGCCGGCATTTGCAGAGTTACATTTTTTCCCCCATAAATGATGTTCCCCCCCCCTTGGCACCCCCTTTAAATAAAAAATGTGAATTAAAAAAAAAGTGAAAAAAAGTAAAAAAATAAATAAAAGGCACCTCTATGGGATGAAATCCGCTTGTTCAGCGGGGGGGATCAGTCTGCTAATCTCCATTCCACTGTGCAGAGCAGAGATGAACACAGTCCCACTAGCCTCTATGGGGAGATCGGGTGAAAACGGAACACCCGACCATTTTCATCCGATCATATGCGATCCACCAAAAACAAATAGGACCTCCATCCGTATGTTTTTTGAAGGCAGGATCGGATATCGGCCGATGTCAATGGACATGTCACGGCTGATGACATCCGCCGCTCCATAGGGGAGACTGGAGGGTCCGATCAAGTCCGCCTGAAAAACTGACAGGTGGATCTGATCAGACAGACGGGGTAAAAGGGCTCTAAGGGTAAATTTAGACATGCATCTAAATCGCCCTTGCCTCTAAAGCCCAAGGCTCCAGAGGCTACTGATAGGCGGTGAGGGAGCGATGCGATGACTCCTCAGCACCGGTTTTAATCCCATTTTTACCAACAAATGCGCCGCAACTGCATACCACCCCCCTCCCCAACCGTAAGTCTCAACAAAGCCTAAGGCCTTGGCTAATAATGGTTTTAGTGTATTTTTTTTTAGCGACAATATTGTTTTGATAAACATTTGTGCAAATACCGCAGGGTCTAAAAAATCTGTAGCACCTTCTTTTTATTCTAGAGATCATATGCCTTCAGAAAATATATTGTTTTGAGGGTCTTTTACAAATTTTGAAAGCTGTAAGGGAAAAATTAAAACCTTCAGGTTTTTAGAGAAATGTGGATATTTAATTTTTTTTTGCATACGTTAGTTAAAAAAAGACGCAATGTAAACATTTTTTTTTTTTTTAATTAACTTTTGTCTACCAGTCTAACAGTTGTCTAACAGTTGTCTACCACTACACTATGCACAGGAGTCACGTGGAGACACAAACATTAACATAACATTAGTATCTTCTCTGAGTATACACCCAAGAAACAAAAGATAGAGGAGACGTGCTGAACAATAGAAACAGTAGATACAGTATGGACAACAAACAATAAAGGAAGGGAACCTCCAAGCAGACGATAGAAATAGTAAACACTGGCAGTGTTTTGCCAATAACTACCCCCAACAAATTCAACTTCCACACTTAGCAGTATGTTTAGCCTTAAAAAAAATTGTCTAAAACTGATAAGAAGTACAGTATGCTCAATGCGATTGATTTAAAAAAATACCAATTCAATGACTACAGTTCAGTTAATCTTTATCTGATTCATTGACCAGACCTTCACAATTACATACCTTAGAATGGAGAGATCCACCGCTCCAGGATGATCCACCCAAACTCAATCCCACAGCAGCCGTTCAGAGACCTTAATTTACATACCTTAGAATGTTTTAGCCTTTCACTATAAGAACCAAACTTTTATTTACTTGCAAGTTACTGCTACAAATTTCCACTTTAACCAAAATAGGAATATTACAACTTGTACATTCCTCAAAACCAACAACAACAAAACTCTCTATAACTCTTAAGCCCCATACACACGGTCGGACAATCCGCGGACCAGGTCCGTCGGACCATGTCCGTCATACTTTGTCTGATGTTGGTTTTGCGTACACACAGTCAGACAAAGTTGTCGGAAAATCCGATCATTCTGAATGCGGTGACGAATGTTGCCTACGACGGGACTACGTAGAGGCTAGTAGCCAATAGCTTTGGTCTTGTAATGTGATCTGAGCATGCGTAGCACTTTGTCCGGTCGGACAACCGTACACACGATCGGATTTGGTGTGATCGGACCGTGTTGTCGGCAAATCTTTCCAGCAGGAGATAAGACTTTGTCCGTCGGACAATCCGATGTACACTGTCCGATGGTGCATACACACGGTCTGATTTTTCAACAACATTGTCCGATCGGACAGAATCCATGAAAAAGTCCGACCGTGTGTATGGGGCTTTAGTTTCATGTTCCTACAAAAATACAATGCCTTTAGTGGACACACAGTCTACATACAAACCAAAACCTGTTAAACCTTTTTAACCAAAAACACAAAAGAAAACAAGCAAGTCACGTTTTTATGTCTTAACAATGAAATACCTACAATAAACAAGAAAAAAGAAGAAGAAAAAAAAAAGATTGCAAAATATTTCACCAAACCAACAAAGACCACACTATTTCAGTGTCTTTCCAATAAAACATACATGTACTCACCATAAAGCCAGAACAAACAATGATTTAAGAGAAACAACACTTGATAAGCACAAACAAATGAACACAAAATGTTCCTGCTCGATATATCCTCCCCATTAAATTGACAGTTTTTAAATGGTTCTTCTAATATACTTTTTCAACTATAATTACGGGATATTAAACAAAACAAAATCTGTGGTGTATCCTCGCCCCCTTTTTTTTAGAGTTTTCTAATACCCACTAATGAAACAAAATGTACCTATTTTTTCCTAGATATAATTGCTGTGCGCTCCAAACTACTGGAAAAATGGACTCCACCCCAATAACCTTAATCTGCGTTACACAAATCTCTGTATTGTATTAAATACTTTCAGTCCTGGTCCTGATTATGTAGGTCGATAATTATGTTACCCGTAAGTTATATTTTGAGATTTAATATAGCTCAGATATGATTTGGGTTAATGAGAGTTCTTTGACCATGAGTGAAAGCTTTAACACAACAACAGAAATTTATTGGTAAATAGTATGAAAGTCTAACAAACATCAATCTATCTAGTTACATAAAATCAATATTATTCTGATAGCTCTAACATAGTACTAAATACAAACAATGAGAGGGATAAGACATAAGACAAACATTTCGATAAAGTGCAAGGGAGATATTCCATAGTTACCATGCTACTGCCCACAAAGGTCCCATTCTGGTGACTGCTCTACCAGAGAGAGTTCTATCCCCTCCCATCTAGTCTGTGTATATCATTATAGGCCGGTGCCCCATTGGTTGGCATGGCGTAGCTCTGATTGGTGGGCCTCTCTGTTCCTGTTTAAAGATTGGCTAATCTTCAATCCCTATACTTTGCATAAGTCAGCCCCCTTTAATGTAAATCCGTGGCACAAATCTTTTGAGCAGGAGAGTTAAACGTGCAAGTACATGACATTATCAGGGAAATTAAATATTCACGACGGGCTAGCCACCGTCATTGCATATCTAAATGAGGATCCTTTGATGAAGGAAATATATTCATAATTAATTACATTGCATATCTAAATGAGGATCCTTTGATGAAGGAAATATATTCATAATTAATTACAATATTATTTACAGCTGTTAATGGAGATTTTACATAAACTCATAAGACAACAGGTTGTTAAGGACGCAACGGCCCCTCTCCTTAACAAACGATAATTGCCGTCTTTTTTGTTTACATTTCAGCTGAAAGAACTGAACCTGAAAGTATCAGTTTCAGGTATCGGAGCATTTGCACAAGTATCAATACTCGTGCAAATGCTCAGTATCTGCACTGGCATCGGTGCAACCCTAGTTGGGACCCACGCTAGAATTCTAGAATTTCTTTTTCTGTCTGTCTTCCATCAGGGAGCTTCCCCTTCACTTTCTGTCCCAGAGACACAACAGAAAGTAAAAGAAAAAGCCCCCCCCCCCAGGGCCCATTCACACTTGTGCATTGTGGTTACGCACATTCCTGCGATGTCCCTGCTCTATGTGTGGTGTGTTGCAATGCAAGCAATTCATTGATATCACCCCAACTCACTGTACAGAGGAGTGCACTGCACCGTGCAGCACACCACAATTCGCATACTGCACATTGTGGTGCACTGCTAAAAAAGGGTGAATTTTTTGATCCGTTGTGGTGTGTTGGTTCATAGTAAATGTGCTGCCTTAACACAATGCATGTTAATATGCAAAGTAACCCACGTTAATGCTAAGCAACAGGTGCCTCCATTGAAAGATTTTCCATCTCCTGCTGTTTCAATGACCACTCTATTTTGTCTTACCCATCATCTTCTGTACCTGATACAATGGATACCAGACAAACAGAGAGGGCTAATCTTCCCAGTGAGGACAAATACAGTACAAAAAAAAGAGAAAATGACAATCAGAGCTTTGGAGACAGGCAAGTCCATCAAGTCCAACCTATGTGTGTGATTTTATGTCAGTATTACATTGTATATCCCTGTATATTGCAGTCGTTCAGGTGCCTATCTAATAGTTTTTTGAAATTATCGATGCTCCCCGCTGAAACCAATGCCTGTGGAAGAGAATTCCACATCTTAACTGCTCTTACAGTAAAGAACCCTCTACACAGTTTTTTTATTGTGACTGCGACATTATGGCAGACACATTGGACATTTTTGACACATTTTTGGGACCATTGTCATTTATACAGCAATCAATGCTATTTAAATGCATTGATTCCTGTATAAATGACACTGGCAGTGAAAGAGTTAACCACTAGGGGGCGGGGAGGGGTTATGGTCTGTGACGTGTGTATTTTTTTTCACATTAGGGGGCGGGGCTGACGTCATTGATTGGCTTTCCCAATGACAGGGAACAGCCGATCAATGACAGGCAGTGTAGGAAGCGCGGGGAGAGGTTTGTTTACACAGACCTCTCCCCGTTCTTCAGCTCTGTGACCCGATCGCGGGACACCAGCGGCGATCGGGTCCGCTGGTCCCGCGGCCATGGTCACGGAGCTCCCAACCAGGTAACGACCCACGGCTGGGTTCTTAAAGGACCACGTACCGGTGCCATTCTGACGACGTATATCGGCGTGAGGCGGTCGGGAAGCGGTTAAAGCATACCCATTTTTCCTCTGTGTTCTTTGTTTCTAAGATTTTATCCCAATTATTATCTTCTAGCAAGGATCGTAGTTTAGGGAAGTTGTCTCTTTTAAAATTCAGTTTCTGTATATTCCCCTTATGTTTCCTATTTGTGTAATTTATACTAAAACGAATTGACCTGTGATCGCTGTTTCCTAAACTGCTCCGTATTTCCACATCCGTGATCAGGTCTGTATTGTTAGTAATCCGTAGGTCTAGTAACGCTTTGTTTTTAGTTGGTGCAGTTACCATCTGACCCATGAAATTGTCCTGCAAGACATTTAGGAACTGGCGAGCACAATATACAGTATGGAATTATGTTATCTTCTAGCAAGGATCGTAGTTTAGGGAAGTTGGCTTTTTTAAAATTCAGTGTCTTTGTATTCCCCTTATGTTCCCTATTTGTGTAATTTATACTAAAATGAATTGACCTGTGATCGCTGTTTCCTAAATTGCCCTGTATTTCCACATCCGTGATCCAGTTAAATAATTACAATATTATTTACAGCTGTTAATGGAGATTTTACATAAACTCATAAGACAACAGGTTGTTAAGGGTGCCACAGCCCTTCTCCTTAACAAACGATAATTTTTTTTGTTTACATTTCAGCTGTTGGGGGACCCTCTTGACAGCTGAAAGAACTGAACCTGAAAGTTTCAGGTATCGGAGCATTTGCACAAGTATTGATACATTGGAGTTAAGCCACCCAGGACTTTTATTAGATCTTTTAAATTTAATTCTGTTTGTCTGGTATCCATTGTATCAGGTACAGAATATGATGGGTAAGACAAAATAGAGTGGTCATGTGTGATTTATACTAAAACGAATTGACCTGTGATCGCTGTTTCCTAAATTGCCCCGTATTTCCACATCCGTGATCAGGTCTGTATTGTTGGTAATCCGTAGGTCTATTAACGCTTTGTTTTTAGTTGGTGCAGTTACCATCTGGCCCATGAAATTGTCCTGCAAGACATTTAGGAACTGGCGAGCACAGTATACAGTATGGAATTATGTTTTTTTTTTTTCATAATTCATGTTTGAGGTTTACAATCAGTTTAAAATCCTTCTTTCCTTGTTCTCCTAATGAAGCTGGATGTGTGAAACGTGTTAAAATAGGAGATATCTGCGACAATTCAATAAATTGTATCTGTGGACTAAGTGTTATAAGTGTTATACATTATCTATTGAGTAAATTCCTATTTCATAATCTCTGTAAGTGGAGGCACATCTATGGCAATATTTGAATGTGTAAAATGTAATTTTTAAATTAAAAGATGATGTATTTATAATTGTTTTTAAAAAGTGTACAAATAAATCTAGAAAGTTTTTATTTGCATATATTTTTTTCTTCTTGGGAATTCTATGTAATTAAAGTGGTAGTAAACTCAGTTTTACCACTTGTACTGTGAATATCTCTGTGAATATATCCTAAACGTGCAATGTTTAGGAGATATTCACACTACATGCACCCGGTGACTTCACACTGCATACAGCATGGTATGTCAGACTTTCCGAGTCTGTGCCATAAACAGCCGCTCCAGCGCACATGCACGGGAGGGACTTCATTGCACCCCGGCCACTCATGTAGCTTCAGGCCGTGAACCCAGAAGGAAGACAGGGTGAAGATGGAAGCCCCGTCAGCGCACCTCTGGAGGGCTTTGTTTTAAGGTAAGTCTCCCATAAGGGATGCATCCTAGCACATTATGACACTGCCTTGGAGGGGAATTTTTTTTTGTTTTGTTTATTAACAGCGGTTTACTACCACTTTAAACCCCTTTAAAACCCCAATTTAGCTAGCTTTTGGGCATTGGTAGTTGGGCAAAGCACTTTTAACTGTCAAAGTTGGCCATTGAGATCAATGCAAAATTGTTGTTTGGAAATTAAAAAGTAATACAAAAAAGAACATACAAACAGCAAAAAAAGGCATTAGAAGGTGGTGGTAGATTAGGAATGTCAAAGCACATTGGGAAGGCCTTTGTTTGCATACATTCTCCAGATCACATAAGTATTGAAACCAGTCAAGTAAATGAGAAACGAACAGTGGCAGCTACCATATTTTTTTCAAGGATAGTCTCCCGCTGTGGGAGAAAAATGAATGCTGCCATTGTTGAGCTGTTTTTGGAAATACTAGTTGCTTGGCGTTTATGCTGACCCACTAACATGGAGCAAGATTGCAGACCAGAAAATTGAGAGTAAAGTCAGAACCCCTGATTTGCATATTGGTTCCAGGTCAGTGACTCAAAAAGTGCAAGAAAATTAGAAAGGAGGCAGTTCTTTTACCAGCCTCCCAAGAAACAAAATTGGACTATCTTGGTACCTCAGGCACAGTCCACAAAAAAATAAATAAAGGATATTTTATTTATACAAAAGGATAAAAACAGAGTATCCAGATAAGACAAAAATCAGACATGGATTAAAATTGAAGAAGGTATGCTGAAGTACTGGCTCATTATACAATCATTCCACTAGTACTTGAAATGCTTGAATTGGGAGACAGGAAACTTAGAGGTCCTCAAGGGACGTGAACTCCTCTACATGTTTCACGGATATATACCGCTTCTTCAGGAGGAACAGGTAGAATATTGTCTGAAATACAAAAGCAAGATACAAATAATAACCAGAAGACAAAATATCACAGAAATCACAGAATATCAAAGAGTGCAAGGTAGGTAAGTTGCATTTCCAGAAGGAAAATTAATCAATTGCTTTGTGTTTCTCATGTGTACATAACAAATGTATAGAACAAAAGCTATTATTTTTTAGGGTTGCAATTTAAAACAAATAAAAGTAATTGTCAAGTTGTACCCATCTGGCATACATTTAATGGCATGCGAATACATCGATACAAAGACATATGTCTCCTCTGAAACTAATATGATCAAAGCTATGAAATGTTCAATATTAAATGATTAATATCCTTCACAGTATGTGGGTGGGTGCAGCGTGGTGTGGCAGCAGTAGGAAAGGAACAGTCCAGGTGCAAGGGTGAGCTGTCCCTACACTACCTACGTGCTAAATTCACACCAAACCCAGGAGTCAGGGTCTTAAATAGACTCTATCTGACCTAAGATGGCCACCAGAGTCACATAAGCTGTCAGTATCCAACCGGATGACTGCCCCAGTGACCCAAAGAAAAAACATGTTCTTCTTGACTTCCTCTCCCTTTGCACTGCCACTGTGGTTGTGTGCCACCTGCAGTGGATAAAATAGACTGCACCTGCATACAAGTATGTCACCTGTAATTTCATAATTACAAACACAATAACATCAGACAAAGTTCCCTACATGCATTTCTAACTATCATGGTAATATGAAAAAGCTGAATGAAAGGGTTCTGAACTGAGATGCAATGTTGTTTCTCATTAAAATCTACTCCATGAGGTAATGTACAGTGGTAATGGGCTTCTTATATTGAACAGAAACTCCTGAGGTGACTGGAAAAGAACAAGTCTACACTTTGTCTTGAGATAACACAAAGCTTTTTTTTAACCACTTCAATATTAAGGATGTCATATGACGTCCTTGACATTGAGTGGGGATATCTGAATGATGGGTGCAGCTACAGGCACCATTCAGATATCAATCTTTCCGGCTGGTGATTCTGTGCACGGTAAGAATGATCATAGTGGCAGTTCCACCACTTAATCATTCTTATAGGCAACAGGAGGGGACGTCCCCCCTCCCGCCGCCATCTGGTGCTTCTCCGGGCTCTCCCGTGCCATCGGGGGCTCGGAGAAAGAATCGCCCGCTGCCGGATGACGAGCATAGAGATTTCCGGTGACCAGATGGTCACCAGTCATCTCTATGACCGTCGGAGGCCCGGGCGCGACGTTATGACGTCACGCCCAGTACCCGGAAGTAAACAAAGCCGCGATCGCGGCTGTCAGCATGAGATCTGTGAATTTCTTTTACCGATCTCATGCTTTCCAGCCTGGAGGAGAGATGTGGGGTCCCCACATCTCTCCATAAAGAGGACCTGTCACATACATTCCTATTACAAGGGATGTTTACATTCCTTGTAATAGGAATAAAAGTGATCCAAAAAGTGTAAAAATAAAAAAAATTAAGTAAACAAAGAAATTTTTTTTTTTTTTAAAACGCCCCTGTCCCCGGTAGCTCGCGCTCAGAAGCGAACGCACACGTTAGTCCCGCCCACATATGTAAACGCCGCTCAAATCACACATGTGAGGTATCCCTGCGTGCGTTAGAGTGTGTGCAACAATTCTTGCACTAGACCTCCTCTGTAACTCTAAACTGGTAACCTGTAAAAAATTTTAAAGCATCACCTATGGAGATTATTAAGTACCAAAGTTTGGCGCCATTCCATGATTGTGTGCAATTTTAAAGCGTGACATGTTAGGTATCTATTTACTCGGCGTAACATCATCTTTCATATTATATAAAAAAATTGGGCTAACTTTACAGTTTTGCTATTTTTTAATTCATGAAACCGTTTTTTTTCCAAAAAAAAGACGTTTGAAACATTATTGCGCAAATACCGTGTGAGATAAAAAGCAATGACCGCCATTTTATTCCCTAGGGTGTCTGCTAAAAAAATACATATATAATGTTTGGGGGTTCTGAGTAATTTTCTAGCAAAAAAATTATGATTTTTACATGAAGGAGAGAAGTGCCAGAATAGGCCCGGTATTGAAGTGGTTAATAAGCCTTTATCCACCTCACAACATCTGACTGATATATCCAGTTTCACTAGATAACAGAGGAAACTATTAAAAAAAAAAACATAGAACATACAATCAGTCTATTTTTGCATTTTGTGATGCATATATACTACTCACTTATCAAGTAAATAAATATTGTACTAGTTATTTTCTAATAGAGATACATTATATCTTTAGATATATAATCTAGTATATATAGCAGAAGTACTCAATGGCAAACTGGTGCTGCTGGAATGTAAAACATGGATTAGACAAGCAAGAGTCACCAAAGAAGATGAAATCCTAGAGACAAGATTATTATATTAAAGGGAACCTCTCAGGATAGAAATATTCTGTTCATTTTTTAAAACATTAGTTTTACTAAGTTTTTCAAAGCTAGGAAGAAACATACTAATTTCACTTCATGTTTTTGTAAAAAGACAATTGAACAACAGACATGAAAGCAATACTATGAATATTGGCTACTAGTGCAGCAGTATACTGTATCTGTATGCACCAAAAGAAAAGGAAAAATATTGTTCTGGTAAAGTGGTCCTCACTCCCTTTGATTATAACACCTCAAACCACAGCATCACACCCCAAACTTGTTTGGATAATGGGAATGTAAATCCATCTAGATCACTCCCCGTTTAGTTAAATCCACTCTGTCTCTTCCTACCAGGCTGGGAGGGTTAGCACTACCAAATTTTCAGGTCTATTGCTGGGCAGCAATGTTGGTGTTGATCTATTGATGGTTTCAGGGTTCTAGGGCTAATGCGGCCACGTGTCGGGAGGCATCCTTCCTGGGCTCCCTGTCGGATCTCAGGAATTTTGTCTATCAGGGTCCAAAAGCTTATAACAGTGTCCCGTCACCAACCAGTGCCACTTGGAAGGTGTGGAGGGCTGCTGTGTGTCATTTTAGCTGATCTATTCAAGTATCACCAGCTAAACCCCTCTGGGGCAACCTGACATTGCCTCAGTTGCGCACTGTCCCTGACCCGCAGGTGTGGGCAACCTTTGGAATTAAAACTTTACAAGACATTATGCATGCGGATTCATTATTGTCCTATTCTCAGCTGTCTCAGAAGTTCCATCTACCTGGTTGGAGGAGGTTCCGGTATTTCCAGCTCCGACATGCCTTTAGGACACAATCTTCACAGCCACCTGACCTCCCGGCTGACGCCATTGAGGAATTTTTGACCCCTGGATACCTGGAAAAAATACTCTCCACTCTGTATAGTGCTCTCCTTGCGGTAGATTCGCCTAAGGTTGAAAAGTTATTTGAATACTGGCAGAAGGGTATTCCCTCTTTGGATAGAGAAGACTGGGAGGACTGTTTAGATCAGGGTCCCAAATTGGTAATTTCTTCTATAGATAAGCTTTTACAAGTAAAATTCTTGCATCGGATATATTATACCCCTGCTAGGTTTCATAGAATTTTACCCGAAAGGGATCCTGCTTGCCCCCAGATGTTCTGGGAATGTTCATACATTACAAAGTTTTGAGCGGAATTATTTGAGCTGTTTGGGACTCTAGATGTACCCCCTTGGGTATAATAAACACTGTTGAATGTGAAATTGCAGCTGGCTCTACCTCCGTAGGGTAGGAATTATATAACACTCTACCCCCACACCCCGCCCCGTCTCTCGCACTATTGGGAATCATGGGTGATGAACAGAGATTCCACCATACTAAATTGCTGATAGCATATATCCTTTATTATGCAAAAAACTGGAAAAGAAAACATCAATTGCAGCCCCACTGTGCCCATCAAATGCAGCCACTGTGCTATCAAATGCAGCCACTGTGCCACCTCAAATGCAGCCACTTGTGTCATCAAATGCAGCCATTGTGCCCATCAAATGCAGCGATTGTGTCCATCAAATGCAGCCACTGTGCCCATCGAAAGCAGCCACTTGCGCCCATCATATGCAGCAGCCACTTGTGCCCATCAAATGCAGCCACTTGTACCCCATCAAATGCAGCCACTTGTACCCCATCAAATGCAGCCACTTGTACCCCATCAAATGCAGCCACTTGTTTCCCATCAAATGCAGCCACTTGTGCCCTACCAAATGCAGTCACTTGTTC
The DNA here is from genome assembly GCA_028564925.1 of Lithobates sylvaticus. Taxonomy (NCBI): domain Eukaryota; kingdom Metazoa; phylum Chordata; class Amphibia; order Anura; family Ranidae; genus Lithobates; species Lithobates sylvaticus. The sequence goes on along the minus strand of CM053026.1, from coordinate 201,299,434 downwards.
TCATCAAATGCCGCCACTTCTACTCCATCAAATGCAGCCACTCGTGCCCATCAAATGCTGCCACTTGTACCCCATCAAATGCAGCCACTCGTGCCCATCAAATGCAGCCACTCATGCTTATCAAATGCTGCCAGTTGTGCCCATCAAATGCCACCACTGTGGCCCCCACCCGCCCACTGTCTGCCCAGCATTTACCCCATCTTAGTGGCGGGTCAGGCAGTGGGTGACGGTGGCAAGCTGTGGGATGGCTCCTGTGTCCTCCATACTTCCTTCTCCTCTGTTGTTTTGATAGGCATCCAATTGGAGCGCCTCTGCCTTCAGCCAATCAGGTAACGGGTATTAGACCTGCGCTACCTGATTGGCAGAGAGGGGGTTCAGTGTTAGAAAATAAAATATTACTGTGCCTGCCAGGCAGAGTTCTGCCCCACAATGAGCACAAAACCAGTAGGGCAATGCTATTTACTAGCACTGCCCTCAACCAAGATAGTAATAGAACATCACTGGAAGTGTAACATCCAATTGGACAGCTGTCTCTCCTGTGACACCTACAGAGGCTGCAGAGGAATATCTTCCACTTTTGTCTCCACTCCATCCCAGGATAGCAAGGCGCCACCTCCTCGGTGGACAAGAACTACACCTGCCAAAAATCTAACAATACTTACCATTGAAGAGGAGATTTATTCTGTTTCCTTAGGAGCACAGAAAGTGTAGTTCATTCATTTGAAGAAAGCTAAGTCAAAACAAGAAAGAGGAAAAGTAGAAAATTACTTAAATGAATGAAAAAGATGAATTTTTAAAGACAAAGGAGGGGAGAGAGGAGGGTAAAAAATAATAAGTGGGGATGAATTCCAGGTGGCTGCTGTCAGGATATGGGAGAAATTCCCTTTTACCCCAGGGGCATAGCAGACCAAGTGGGGATTTCTACTGTGTCTGTATCAGGAACTGTGCTAATCATCAGATGTGTGCATGTTTCTGTGCATGCATGCATACATGCAGCATGAAGATGTATACACACCACTAATATTGGAGTCAAGTGAGCTAGTTAAACCAGGTCCTGCATAGGCTTGTTGCTGAATGGTCTTTCAGCTGTATTCATGTGACCCATTATTGAACTTTAGTTATTGAATCTTCTTCTGTCCGACCTGCCCTTGGATTCACCTTCTTTGTCAGTGGTTGCTAATTACCTCCATTACTGATTTCAGGCAGGAATTCTCACCAAGACTCTGCTTATTGACTTTTTACCTTGCTGCCTGAACATTGCTGACTTCTGTCTGTTTCCAACCTTGTCCCTGCTTACAAACTGGTGTTTTTCTGCTTGTCTGTTACCAGCCCTAGCCTGTGACTTGCCTCTGTCTGCATCTGAACCTGGTGCATCCTTGGTAAATTACCAGCTGCACTCCTGCACATCTAATAACAGCACTTCTGAGTTTCAATCACAAGTTCCTGAACCAGCATACTAGCTTCCTATGTAGAAAGATAGTTAGTTAAAGCTAAGCCATCAGGCTGATCAAAAAGAAAACAAATCGATTCCCTCATTCACACATGGAGGTAGATGGCGGAATTCTCCCTGCTGTCAGAAAACAATGGCACAATGCAAGCTGCTGAACAATAAATGTTTTCCAACAGTCCTGTGTGACATAGGTTGATCTGAAATGGCTAAAGATGAACTGGTGACATTTTTATCCATGATGACTTCCATTTTTTTTCCCACTAATGTGCTGCTTATTTTTTCAACCTCATATGGGAGTTATGGCACTCTTTTGAAACCAAATATCTCAGTACTTCTTACCTGTTCAGCTCTCCCTTTTTTTGGTTTAATGTATAAAACTGTATAAAATGTATTATTCAACTATTTATCCAACATCTAAATGATGGCACTTGTTGGTGTGAAAAGCTGGTATAAAGTATAAAAGTAGTAATGAAAAAAGCACCTATCAGGAAACCCATCATTGTTTGCTTACTAATTCTTCATGGTACGCCTAAAGGGGACGTGAAATGGGTGTATTCTCTGCCTACATAATTTGCACCATAATGCATCCCTCATTCTCATAAGGTTGGAGGCATGCTATTGTCTGTTTTGTTGCATTGACGAAGGGCGTGATAAGCATATTTGTTTTTGAATAGAGGGGAAGGGCGATTATCTTGATTTTGTTTTTGGAGTCCATAGAATACAGATCTAGGGAGCTTTGGCCCTCCATTTCAACCCAGGACAGGGTTTTTCGCAGAATGAGTATCCACGGTGGGAAAAAAGCAGTTAGGCCAGCACTGCTGTTTAGGGATGGGCCCGGTGTTCGATTCGAACCCATGTTCGAATCGAACATCGGGCGTTCGCCCGTTCGGCGAGCCCAGAACTATTTGGGCCGCTCGCATCACATTCGTGTGATGCGAGCGGCCCGCAATGCATTGCGCCAGTCGCAGTGCAATGCTGGCTGATGATTGGCCAAGCATGCACTGTGACGCCGCATGCTTGGCCAATCACAGCGCTGGCAGCGAGGAGAGCCATAATTGGCTACAGGCAGGATGCCTGTAGCCAATTATAGCTCAGGGGCTTTAGTACACGCCCCACGGTATAAGAGGCCGCCGCCGCCGCGGCCTCGCATATTGTGTTTCAGTGTCAGCGTGTCAGTGTGCTGCTGACTGCTGACATTATGTGCTGTATTTCTGGGCATTTGTGTGTGCGTGCTGTTAGTACAGCATTGCAGTATCACATCTGGGGGGTGTCTATAGGTTGCCTGTGAAGGGGGGCATGTTTCCTGTGCTTAGAACTGTCCCAGCAAAAAGTGTAATTTTTGCAGGAAAAAAAGCTATTTAAAAGCACTCGCGGCTAATGAATTGATGGCTCCCGTAACACAGAGAACTGTCATTCATTGATAAAAAAAAAAAAAAAGCGTGGGGGTCCCCCCAAATTCAATAACCAGGCCCTTCAGGTCTGGGATGGATATTAAGGGGGACCCCAGCCAAAAAAAAAAAAAAAAATGGCGTAGGGTCCCCCTCAAAATCCATACCAGACCCTTGAGGTCTGGGATGGATTTTAAGGGGAACCCCAGCCAAAAAAATGGCGTGGGGTCCCCCTCAAAATCCATACCAGACCCTTATCCGAGCACGCAACCTGGCAGGCCGCAGGAAAAGAGGGGGGGGGGGCGAGAGCGCCCCCCCTCCCTCCTGAACCGTACCAGGCCACATGCCCTTAACATTGGGAGGATGCTTTGGGGGTCTGAGACCCCCAAAGCACCTTGTCCCCATGTTGATGAGGACAAGGGCCTCGTCCCCACAACCCTGGCCGGTGGTTGTGGGGGTCTGCGGGCGGGGGGCTTATCGGAATCTGGAAGCCCCCTTTAACAAGGGAACCCCCAGATCCCAGCCCCCCCCCTGTGTGAAATGGTAAGGGGGTACTTCCTACCATTTCACCAAAAAAGTGTCAAAAATGGTAAAAATTACAGGAGACGGTCTTTGACAATTCCTTTATTAAAATCTTCTTTCTTCTGGTCTTCCTTTCTTCATCCTTCGGTTTCTTCATCTTCTCCTTCCGGCATCTTCTTCTACCATCATCTTCTTCCTCCGATCCGCTTCTTCTTGCGCCGGTCTTCTCGTCCTTTCTTGTCCGGAATCTTCTTCCATGGCATCGGCGTCGGTGTCTCTTCTTGGGCCACTCCTCGCAATGGGAGGCTCCCGCTGTGTGAAGCTTTGCTGTGTCTGACAGGTCTTTTATAACGGAGGGCACCTGGTGACCCCGCCCCCTCTGACGCACGGGGACGTCATGGGGAATTCCCTATGGCTTTCCCCATGACGTCAGGAGGGGGCCGGGTCACCAGGTGCCCTCCGTTATAAAAGACCTGTCAGACGGAGCGAAGCCTCACACAGCGGGAGCCTCCCATTGCGAGGAGCGGCCCGACAGAAGAACAGACGCCGACGCCATGGAAGAAGATGCCGGACGAGAAGGACGAGAAAACCAGCGCAAGAAGAAGCAGATCGGAGGAAGAAGAAGATGGAAGAAGATGACGGAAGGAGAAGATGAAGAAACCGAAGGATGAAGAAAGGAAGACCAGAAGACCAGAAGAAAGAAGATTTTAATAAAGGAATTGTCAAAGACCGTCTACTGTCATTTTTACAATTTTTGACACTTTTTTGTGAAATGGTAGGGGTAAGTACCCCCTTACCATTTCACACAGGGGGGGGGGGGGGGCGGGATCTGGGGGTCCATTCCGATAAGCCCCCCGCCCGCAGAACCCCCACAACCACCGGCCAGGGTTGTGGGGAAGAGGCCCTTGTCCTCATCAACATGGGGACAAGGTGCTTTGGGGGTCTCAGACCCCCAAAGCATCCTCCCAATGTTGAGGGCATATGGCCTGGTACGGTTCAGGCGGGCCTGCCAGGTTGCGTGCTCGGATAAGGGTCTGGTATGGATTTTGAGGGGGACCCCACGCCATTTTTTTTGGCTGGGGTTTCCCTTAAAATCCATCCCAGACCTCAGGGGTCTGGTATGGATTTTGAGGGGGACCCTACGCCATTTTTTTTTCTTTGGCTGGGGTCCCCCTTAATATCCATCCCAGACCTGAAGGGCCTGGTTATTGAATTTGGGGGGACCCCCACGTTTTTTATTTTATTTTTTTTTATTTTTTATCAATGACTTTTTTTTTATGAATGACTTTCAATGAATGACTGTTCTCTGTGTTACGGGAGCCGTCAATTCACATTAGCCGCGAGTGATTTTAAATAGCTTTTTTTCCTGCAAAAATTACACTTTTTGCAGGGACAGTTCTAAGCACAGGAAACATGCGCCCCTTCACAGGCATACTATAGACACCCCCCAGGTACGAAATTTAAAGGAATATTACACTTTTATTGTTTCAATTTAAGCATTATTAAAATCACTGCTCCTGAAAAAACGTCCGTTTTAAAAAAAAAAAAATTGCATTGATACATGTCCCCTGGGGCAGGACCCAGGTCCCCAAACACTTTTTATGACAATAACATGCATATTAGCCTTTAAAATTAGCACTTTTGATTTCAAACATTCGCATCCATTATAACTAATAGGGTTCTAAAGCTCGCATGGACTTTAGGTCCGTTCGCAGGTTCTGGTGCGAGCCGAACGGGGGGGGGGGGGGGGGTGTTCGGCTCATCCCTACTGCTGGGTTATAACTCAACCTCAACGCAGATTGTCTGGCTCATCTCTACTACTTTTGATGATTTCCTATGTAGCATCTCTAAAAGGTTTAAGAATCTGGTAGGTGATAGAATATGCTTGGGTTACTCAGAACTAATTTTGGACTTTCTTATTTTTTTTTTTTTAAACAATCAGAGAGCATGGATAAATGGATAAACATGTATAAATGTATCAAAACTCTATGATAATTTTTCTACTTGCTAAGGCAGGCAGTCTTGTATATCAATGCTTCCAGGCCTTCTGTAACTAAGACAGGCTGCTATGGATGTAGCATCTCCCTTGGTACTACTATTATATTATAATAGGATATTTCCTCATTTCCTTTTAATGATGTTCTATGCATTTGACCTCTCAAAGTCTTTCCTTCATAGCTGCCATGATTCACATTATATTACATACAACTGTGAGCCAACTTCATTCCAACAACAGGAAAATTGAAGAAATCTTCTAGTAAACCCAGCACTTGTGTCAGGACACAGTATAATGCAAAAAACAGTGTGACTAATCATTACATATTAAATCTGTCCTTCATTATGCATGAAGTCTCCCAGGGAGCAAAGGCAATGGTTTAGAGTTCTTTTACATCCTTCAATAAAAATGACTTTTTATATTTAGCTACAGAGAAAATACCAGTGGCCAGCAGGATATTTTCAGGAAATGTCTGTAGCAAACGCTGTCTGTCTATACAGGAAATAACTTTGTGTGAGAAAAATGCTTAACAGACCAATATATGCCCAAGAAAAGACACCGCATCTTGCTCTGAGCAGTCATACATTTTATTACACCACCTTGTGTATACAGAATATCACATTTTACTGGTCCGTGCCAAATGGTTTGACAATGCTGATATACATAACTGAAAAAGAAAAAAACTATGCAGCCACTTGTTTTGTGCCAGTAATATTAATTTTCAGCCGAGTCTTGTCTATATTCGGTATCAGGGGCTGAGTGGTAATTTTAAATGTAAAGGAAAATATACAACACTACCAATATGTTTATAGTCCCATAAAGGTTAATACCTCTAAAACAAGGTTTTAAGATTTCAGAAGTATTTAAGAAGAGGTAACAGTTTTTTGAGTTGGAGTTTTGGTGTATGCCTGCAGATTTATTCACCCACTGGGTTTATAAATTTCTCCTTAACCACTTGCCAACCGCCGCACACACATATACGTCGGCAGAATGGCTCGTACAGGCAAATGGGCGTATCTGTGCGTCCCTTTGAATTTGCCGACTTGCGGGCAGGTGCGCAAACCCGCAAGGCCCCATACTTGCCTGTGGGTCCTGCAAACTCGATGTTTGCCGGCGGCCCACGATTGTGAGTTGAAGAGGCAGAACAGGGAGATGTAAACAAGGCATTTCACTTTTCTGGGTAAAGGCAGCTACAAACCAGCTGTTTCATACTCCGTGCCCAGTGTAAAATTAATACTACTAAGAAATATAACTCTATTATAGTATAAAATATATAAACAAAACAAATTAAGTGAAAAAAAGCTGCTCCCTTGGAAATCGTAAGATTTAAAGATTGTGAAAGTGGGTGCAATAGGGGCGCTGATTAATTCTTAGTTAAATATATGATCATGCAAGTGTAGATCATGTGCATAAAATAAACAAATAATACAATAGAACACTCTATTTAACACTGAGGTAGTTAGTGATAATTTCCGTGTGTCAATATCTCATATGATCCGTAGCACTCTAATATAATGAGAGTTGCACTGCAGTGCGATTTTAAACAATAGCTCTATATGTTTAGACGTATGGACACACAGATTGCTCAGTAGTGACACATCTAATAAAACAAATTAACAACATATATAAAGTCCAATGGGGTGAACCCCTCCAAAGTAAAAAATCGTGACAAAAATCTTCCGGTGACAAGTAGTTTTCACTTTTTCCAAATGACCTCTTGTTAGTGGCTGGCTGCTTACCAGATTGAGTTGATTACTTTACCTAAAAAGTAATCAATTGCACTTGTACAGGTAGTGCCTGTTCACATAGGTATACCAAAAGATGACACCAGGTACTCTTCCTCCCAGATAGGCTCAGGCCAGATACATAGATAGGAACAAAAACACAGCTACATGGCGTAATATTGCTTTTTGCAAATACCTCTCCCCAGGAGTGAGGAGGAGCACGGGTGCCTGGCAGGATCAACAGACCGATGGAGTGACACAGGGTCAACTCAGCGGACAAGGTGGGTGATCTGGATAGCAGAGTAGACTGGATCTGGACAGGTAAGCTGGTACAGCAAAGCAGGCAGGATAGCAGAGCAGGCTGGATCTGGATGGACGGGCAGGATCAGCACAGCGGGCTGGATAGCAGAGCAGGCTGGATCTGGATGGACAGCTCAGCAGTCTGGATAGCAGAGCAGGCCGGATCTGGACAGGTAAGCTGGTTCAGCAAGCCGACAGGATAGCAGAGCAGGCTGAGTCTGGATGGACAGGTTAGCAGACTGGATAGCAGAGCAGGCTGGATCTGGACAGGTAAGCTGGTTCAGCAAAGCAGACAGGATAGCAGAGCAGGCTGGGTCTGGATGGACAGGCAGGATCAGCACAGCGGACTGGATAGCAGAGCAGGCTGGATCTGAATGGACAGCTCAGCAGACTGGATAGCAGAGCAGGCCAGATCTGGACAGGTAAGCTGGTTCAGCAAGCCGACAGGATAGCAGAGCAGGCTGGATCTGGACAGGTAAGCTGGTCCAGCAAGCCGACAGGATAGCAGAGCAGGCTGGGTCTGGATGGACAGCTTAGCAGACTGGATAGCAGAGCAGGCTGGATCTGGATGGACAGGCAGGATCAGCACAGCGGACTGGATAGCAGAGCAGGCTGGATCTGGACAGGAAAGCTGGTTCAGCAAGCATACAGGAAACAGGACTTCAGAACAGACCGGGTCAATACAGGTCATCTGGTTCAGCACAGGGGGGTCTTCTCGCCGGACTCCTCCGCTATTTACCTAGCTCTTTTACCGCGCAGAGGAGGCTGGCTACCTTCTTCGTCGTCGACGCCGTCGTCTGGGGGTCTCGATCCGCCTTCGGGGGTCTTCCGGGGTCTCTTCTGTTCTTGCCGCTGCGCCGCCACCGCCTTCTTCTTCTTCTTCTTCCGATGTTGACCCGTCGCTCTCTCTGGCCGGAATGCCAGAGCCGCGCTGTGCTGGAACTTATATAGGGACAAGGGGACAGGGTCACATGCTCATGCTGATGTCACAGTCCCGGAGGATGCTGGGACTGTGACATTACAGGGGGGCGGGGTCACCATGTGACATGAGCATGTGACCCTGTCCCCTTGTCCCTATATAAGTCCCAGCACAGCGTGGCTCTGGCATTCCGGCCAGAGAGAGCGACGGGTCAACAATGGAAGAAGAAGAAGAAGAAGGCGGCGGCGCAGCGGCAAGAACAGAAGAGACCCCGGAAGACCCCCGAAGACCCCCGAAGGCGGATCGAGACCCCCAGACGACGGCGTCGACGACGAAAAAGGTAGCCGGCCTCCTCTGCTCAGTAAAAGAGCTAGGTAAATAGCGGAGGAGTCCGGCGAGAAGACCCCCCAAGATGGAAGAAGACCCCCGGAGCAGTGCAATAAAATATTTTTTAAAAATTGTGTGTTTTTTTTCTTTACACTTTACACCTTAGGTGAATGGGTAGGGGTACATCGTACCCCATACTCATTCACATAGGGTGGGGGGGCCGGGATCTGGGGGCCCCCTTATTAAAGTGGGCTCCCGGATTCCGATAAGCCCCCACCCGCAGACCCCGACAACCAACGGCCAGGGTTGTTGGGAAGAGGCCCTTGTCCTCGTCAACATGGGGACAAGGTGCTTTGGGGTGGGGGGGCCGCACGGCCCCCCTTTCCCCAGGGCACCCCCCATGTTGAGGGCACGCGGCCTGGTATTGCTCAGGAGGGGGGGCGCTCGCTCGTCCCCACCCCTTTCCTGGCCTGCCGGGCTGCGTGCTCGGATAAGGGTCTGAGATGGATTTGGGGGGGACCCCCACGCCGTTTTTTTCGGCGTGGGGATTCCCTTTAAATCCATGCCAGGTGACGGGGCTAGCGCGGCGGCATTCACTGCCTTCGCTAGCCCCGTCTACCTGCAGTTACGTTCTAAATGAACGGACTGCTCCGTGTGCGGGCAAGTCCGTTCATTTTCAAAAGTCCCGCAGACTTTTTCCCGCGGATTGTCCGCTGGAGAAGTCCGGGCGTGTGTGGGCAAGTCACATGCTCGGAAGTCCGGGCGTGTGTGGGCAAGTCCCCCCTCGGAAAGTCCGGCGGTTTGTCCGCTGGACTAGGTCCGGCGGACAAAGTCCGAACGTGTGTACGCGGCATTACTGCTACTACCACAGTTCATTAAAACTTAGACAGCAGCTGCATCATTCTCTAATGGAAATAGTTTGTTTGTTTGAGCCAATTGTACTTTTAGCAAACGTTTGCTGAAGAGTCAGTTTATGGTGGAACATGGTTTTGGTTCTCCACCTTTTTCAGGTCATGTGGCTGGTTTCTCCTGCTCCTAACAGAGTCTTTTCCACCTTTAAAGCACACAGCAGTGCTTTTAAATGTACAGGAGTTTTTTTTCTTCAGAAAGTGGCATGACTACAGTTAGACCACACTTAAGCCCCATACACACGGACAATGTTGTTGAAAAATCAGACCGTGTGTATGCACCATTGGACAGTGTACGTCGGATTGTCCGACGGACAAAGTCTTATCTCCTGCTGGAAAGATTTGCCGACAACACGGTCCGATCACACCAAATCCGATCGTGTGTACGGTTGTCCAAAGTGCTACGCATGCTCAGATCACATTACAAGACCAAAGCTATTGGCTACTAGCCTCTACGTAGTCCCGTCGTAGGCAACAAACGTCACCACGTTCAGAATGATCGGATTTTCCGACAACTTTGTCCGACCGTGTGTACGCAAAACCAACATCAGACAAAGTATGACGGACAGGATCCGACCGACCTGGTCCGCGGATTGTCCGACCGTGTGTATGGGGCTTAAGGGTGCATTCACACTTGCAAATGCACCCTGCATGCGATTATATGCGAGAACCTCAGTGGGTGTTCCTGCAATTAGCTGCGAGAGGCAGGCCCATTGAACGCAATTGGAGGCTGATGGCTCCAGAAACTAATCCCAACCACTCGCATGTAATCGCTAATGCAGTGATCACACATGAGTGACCGTCTCTGGATGTAGACTGCCTGTCACATATGCCTCACTCACATGTGATTGCTGCATGAGAGATTACATATGAGTGGGCTGATTAGTGGGCTGATTAGCTGCGGGAGCGGACAGCCACACATTACTTTCAATAAGACTGCCTCTCACAGCTAATCGCAGGAACACTCACTGGGGTTCTCACATATAAACGCATGTGAGGTGCATTTGCAAGTGTGAATGCTCCATAATGTTTTATAAATGGGTCCCTAGTAGAATCATTAAGGCTGCTATTTTAGACCTTCTCCTGAAAATAGCTTTCCTGGCTATATTTGTCTTACATGCACTGAATCAGAATACCTCATATTTAGTTTTTTCCTGGAGCAGTGACTTCTAGATAGGCATTTAATGTCTATTTAACTCTCTCGGCTCAGTACAGTTTCCCTTTTAAAAGCTACAATCATATGCATGATTTATTCCACTGTGGGAAAACTGCCTTAAAGACAAATTTTGAGCAACAGCCCCAGGTACCACACACTAGGGGGGGGGTGTCAGGCCGGCACTCCCCTCCGCGATTGAAGCGGTGGCACTGCGCCGCTGGATTAGGCTGCAGCGCAAGTGAAAGGCATGGAGAGGCGAGCGAGCTATCGTGATGTGGTGGGGGGGGGGGTTGCAGCGTGACACCGCTGCACCTACCATCCCCTCCTCTTGAGGCCGCGGGCTGTCTGCCTGTGCGATCCCGGATGTCACACAGGCAGAGCCGAGCAGTCGCCTCCCCCTCCTCTCTGTTTATGTGTTTATGTGTAAACAGAGAGGAGGGGATCTGCTGAGCATGTGCCGCCGCGCTGATCTGAGGTACTGAATGGGGGGGGGGGTCTGCACTGAATGGGGGCTAGACTAGACTAAAGAGGGGGGTTTCACTGAAGAGGGGGGGGCTGCACTGAAGGGGCGGGATAGACTGAAGAGGGGGGTTAGACTGAAGAGGGGGGCTAGAATGAAGAGGGGGGGCTGCACTGAAGGGGGTCTGCACTGAAGAGGGGGGTCTGCACCGAACAGGGGCTACACTGAAGGGGGGGTCTGCACTGAAGAGGGGGGTCTGCACCGAACAGGGGCTACACTGAAGATGGGGGTCTGCACCGAACAGGGGCTACACTGAAGGGGGGTCTGCACTGAACGGGGGCTACACTGAAGGGGGGGGTCTGCACTGAACGGGGGCTACACTGAAGGGGGGGTCTGCACTGAACGGGGGGCTACACTGAAGGGGGGGTCTGCACTGAACGGGGGCTACACTGAAGAGGGGGTCTGCACTGAAGGGGGGGTCTGCACTGAACGGGGGCTACACTGAAGGGGGGTCTGCACTGAACGGGGGCTACACTAAAGGGGGGGTCTGCACTGAAGGGGGGTCAGCACTGAACGGGGTCTGCACTGAACGGGGTCTGCACTGAAGAGGGGGTCTGCACTGAACGGGGCTACACTGAAGAGGGGGTCTGCACTGAACGGGGGTCTGCACTGAAGAGGGGGTCTGCACTGAACGGGGGCTACACTGAAGAGGGGGTCTGCACTGAACGGGGGCTACACTGAAGGGGGGGTCTGCACTGAACGGGGGCTACACTGAAGGGGGGGTCTGCACTGAACGGGGGCTACACTGAAGAGGGGGTCTGCACTGAACGGGGGCTACACTGATCGGGGGCTACACTGAAGAGGGGGTCTGCACTGAACGGGGGCTACACTGAAGAGGGGGTCTGCACTGAACGGGGGCTACATTGAAGAGGGGGTCTGTACTGAACGGGGGCTACACTGAAGGGGGGTCTGCACTGAAGGGGGGGTCTGTGTAACATGCAGGGGGTCCAGAGCTGCAGGGTGTTGTGTAATGTAAAGGGGTCCAGAGGATCAGGGTGTTGTGTAATGTAAAGGGTCCCAGAGGTGCAGGGTGCTGTGTAATGTAAAGGGGTACAGTGGCTGTGTAATGTAAAGGGGTCCAGAGGTTCAGGGTGCTGTTTAATGTAAAGGGGTCCAGAAGGGCAGGGTGCTATGTAATGTAAAGGGGTCCAGAGGCGCAGGGGGATGTGTAATGTAAAGGGGCCCAGAGATGCAGGGTGCTGTGTAATGTAAAGGGGTCCAGAGGTGCAGTTGTGGAGAGGGGGTACACAGTAGTGACAAAGAGATATTGAAGGATGCAGAGGTATGCAGGGGGCACAGTGGGGTATTTTTACATTTTAATGGGGGGGGGGTGCCAGATATAGGATCCGCCCCAGATGCCAAATTCTCTAGGTACGCCCCTGCTCCTTCTCCACTTGTTTACTCTATTGTCTCCTGTTAAACTCTGCAGGACATCCTTTACCATTGTTGACAATTTATGTGCTTCTCACCAGTTGCCCCCTCTGCTAGACTATGTATTACATTGTATGGTCACAGATGCCTTGTCATATATGCTAACACCAAAATAACACAACTATTTTGTGTCTAACTACTTTTTGTGATACGCGTTGTGTGTCAACTTTTCACTTGTTTCTGAATAAAAAAATATTGAACATGAAAAAATTAATAGGTGGAGGAAAAAAGAGCACAAAGACTTGCTCTCCTCTTACCACAGCGTTCTTTCTGCTGCACTAAGCAGAGAGAACTCCAAATATTAATTGGTCATTAATTGTATGCCACAGTGTGCATCAGTGGTGTATTTTGTGCTGCCCTAGGCAAGACTAAAATCGGGTGCCCCTATCTAAATTTGCCCCACCCTTCCTGTTTAAGATCCATTCCTTCATCTGTAAACTCCACCCCTTCCTCTTTAGGCTCCACCTCTTCCTACTAGAGCTCCACTTGGGGAGGAGAGAAAGAGGGAGGTGGGAGAAAGGGGGTGAGAGAGAGAGGGGGGTGAGCAGTGTGGTGAGTAAGAGGGGGTGAGAGAGAGTGGGGAAGAGGTGGGGGGAGAGAGACAGAGGGGGTGAGAGAGAGGGGGCTCCCCTACCCCCCATACTACACCAGGAGGTTCCCCCCCAAAAAAAGACGACACTGAGCTATCACCTTCCTGCAGCCTGCAGCCTGCTGTCCATAAGGCAATACCTAGTACAGAGTTGATTAAGTATCCATAGGACAGTAGATAATATTTAGTAAGGAGGGTATCTAAAAGGCAATAGCTAATACAGAAATGGGTAGTAGGTGTCCAAAAAGTGAGACGCTATCACCCAGAAGGACACTCTGCATTCAGAGTCATTGGATCCTTGTTCCCCAGCTCAAGAAGCAGAGCTCCATGCTTTAGAACAGCAAGTGAACTATAAAAAGAGTATATATTTATATAGATAGTAGAGAATTCAAGAACTTTTGGTTCCATTTAAAGGGCCAGAAGTTTGTTTTTTACTTCGGCAGGTAAATCAATCAAGCATGCTAAGTTAATTGATTGGCTGTTTTTTCAGCCTTCCAACTACTTTCTGAGGTAGCCATACTAACATTCACACATGGAAGCAGACCAGGCAACTAGGGATGCTGCATTACAGCCCCGGACACTTTCTGAGTCTGTGCAATTCACAGATTCCACCCTAGTTCTGGCCCAGTATAGCTGGGATTAATAATTCAACTTTAAGGACCCCAGAACAAGAAGAACAAGTGGTCCACAGGGGGCAACTTCTTATGAAACAGGACGTTGGAAAAAGGTGAATTTATGTTTGCCAATCACTCTTTTCCCTCAAGCTTGACACATTGACCATGTCATCAGTCACAAGCAGTTATGGCTGCTTTAGTAAATGAGCGTGGGATAGTGCCAGGGTTCACCACAGTTGTTTAAATAATATGCTGCTTCTTGTTTTACCTGTAACCTAAGGTGTTCCAAAAGCTGAACATTCCTTCCAGAGATTACAAAAAGATATATCCAGATGTCGAAGTCAGGATACGAGTATGCATGTTGTCTGTATGGACATGTTTTCTGGATGTCCAGTGGCAAATGCTACTACAAAGGCCACGTTAAAAAGTGTTATCAGAAGTAGTTTGTAAGTACAGAGTCCCAGAATCTACAGAGAGTAACAGAGAAATTAATTTTATCGAAGAGTCCTTACTAGAAGTTTTGAGGTTTTATTTTTACACCCCCTACTGTCTACAATGTAGCAGAAAAAGTAGAGCAAGAAACTAGAAAACTATTGCCTGAATGTTTTCTTATATTTTATTAAGTCCCTAAGGGAATGTTGGACTCTCTCCCTATGAGATTTTGTTTGGGAATGTGTTGCTCACTTGCTTGAATTTTGTCTCAGCAGCTGAAGTCCTCCATTTGGATCTCACAGAGAAAGTGGCTGATCTTTTAAGGTTTTTGACAAACTAATTTGTGTTTTCTCCCCAATTCCAGATCCTAAGAGTTTGGAAGGATCTACAACTAAAGCCAGGTGACTTGTGGATTATTAAGAAACCTTTATATATAAGGAAATGTTTGGAGACTCAATACAGTGTCTATTTCATGTGCAGTTTTGCAAAACTTGAAGGAAAAGTCACCTGGATCCACCCCAGACACTGCAAAAATGACTAAATTAAAGAAATCTCTGTGTTTGATTTATTTGCCTCTTGGAATCACAGTCTAGGATACTATTTGTTTAAATGCTTTAATTGTATAGGATATAAATATATATATATATATATATATATATATATATATATATATTTAATGTGATTCGAAAAGTAGTTTAACCAGGTTAAAGCCATATTTGTCTTTTGTACGTCTTCCATTTTATGTAGAATTGTCTGTGTTTACCTATGCTGATAAGGCCCCTTTCACACATGTGGACCGTATGTCCGCATTTCATCCATCTGTTTTAGAATGAAATACGGACATACATGCATCCCTATGGGATAGCGGGTGTCAGCGGATGAGCATCCGCTGACACCCGATATCGTCCGTCTCCGCTATGGTCCGATTCTGCAGACGGAGGAAAACCCTATTTTTCTATCCGTCTGCAGTGCGGATCGGATGAACACGGACAGACGGTCCGTGTTCATCCGATCCTCCATAGAGGAGCGCGGAGATCTGACAGGGCGGTCCCTGCACAGTGTGCAGGGACCGCCCTGTCATCCACCGGCTCAGCGGGGATTTCAGAACCATCCCCGCTGAGCAAGCGGATGTTTATGGGGCGGATCATTACGGATCCGTCCCGTGTGAAAGGGGCCTAAGTCAGTATGCCAACAATTAAGCTAGAAGGCCATTCTGGCCACAGGAGTGTACAGCCAATACTCTGTAAATATGTCTTATCAATCATTTGTTTTTCACAATGAAAAGTCATTTTGCAATGAAAAAAGCTGCTCAGCTATTATATTCTCCACAATGGAGTTTGCCTCTTTGGCCAGGACTACCTCCACCTAAGTGTGTGAAGGTTCCAGGTTAAAAGGTTATAGCAGGTATGTTTAGTGATCAAAATATTGATCAAAAGAGGGGAGACTGTAAATAAAATGTCTAAGTTCTGTATATAATTGTATTCTATTTTATATGTATTGCACACTGCACTCACTGTACACACTGCACTAATAATGTTTTTATTATATGTTTGCCTTCTTTTGAATCCTGATTCGAATTTGTCTGCCTATGTTATGCCCCTTGTTACCATAAAAATACAATTGTAATATTAATGTGTTACCTACGTAATCGTGTATAAAAACCTTTAATTGCATCATAATAAAGCAGAACAGTTATTTGGAAAGATGCGGAGTGTATCTTTTGTGTCTGTCCCCTACTGCAGTAGTTATTATTAATTTAGAACCACTAATCGATATGAAGATAGGAGTTGCCTATCTATAAAATTCCATGTCAGATGGTAGGGTAGATTTCAATAAAGCAGGGGGTAAACTGTAGAAGGGTAGGTGTCCATAGCGTAGTAGGTAGTATAGAGAAGGGTAGGCGTCCATAGTGCAGTAGGTAGTATAGAAAAAACTAGATGTCCATAGTGCAGTAGGTAGTATAGAGAAGGGTAGGTGCTGCTCTTACAGTAAAGAACCCTCTACGCAGTTTAAGGTTAAACCGATTTTCTTCTAATTTTAGTGAATGGCTGCGTGTCTCATTAAATTCCCTTATGCGGAAAAGTTTTATCCCTATTGTGGGGTCACCAGAACTGGACAGTATACACTAGGTGCGGCCTGACCAGAGTCTTATAGAGTGGGAGAATTATCGCTTTATCTCTGGAGTTAACCCCCTTTTTAATGCATGCCAATATTCTGTTTGCTTTGCTTGCAGCAGCTTGGCATTGCATGCCATTGCTGAGCCTGTCATCTAGTAGGACCCCCGGATCCTTTTCCATCCTAGATTCCCCCAGAGGTTTTCCCCCCAGTGAGTAGATTGCATTCATATTTTTTGCAACCGAAATGCATTATTTTACATTTTTCCACATTAAACCTCATTTGCCATGTAGTTGCCCACCCCATACATTTGTTCAGATCTTCTTGCAAGGTTTCCACATACTGCGGAGAGGTTATTGCACTGCTTAGCTTAGTATCGTCTGTAAATACTGAATTGAACTATTTATCCCATCCTCCAGGTCGTTTATGTATAAATTAAATAGGATTGGTTCCAGGACAGAACCCTGGGGACCCCACTTTCTACCCCTGCCTGTAGTGTAGAGAAGGGTCAGAGCTGATAGGGCAGTAGAGTATATAGCTGTCTAGGGACTGTAGGTATGTGTACACATGGTCAGGTATGTGTTCCTGGGATTCTAGTGTGCTGCCCAGGTACTGTAGGTAGGCGTCCATAGGATTGAGGTGACACCAGCTGGTCGGTCTCTATTATTCAGGCGTGGGATGGGACATTGTAGGTCCCCACTCACCTGCAGCAGGAGGCAGAGCTGAGTCGATCCCAGGCAGTACCTCTCCTTCGTCCCCAATGTCAGTGACATAGAAATGACTGAGCGCTGTGATGTCCCCTCCTCTCCTTCTCCTTTCTGCTGGGCAGGGAGATCTCAGGTGCAGCAACTAGAAGGGGCAGCCGCGGAGTCCAGGTGGAGGGGTGACCGCCGGGTGGCATCACCGGAGTATCAGCGGCTGCAGCATGCTCACTGGGAGAGGACCTTAATTATGAGACTGTCAGAGGGTTGGTGTGAGGTGCAGTCCACACCCCTGTAGCGATGCCACTGGTAGTACAGTGTCCCTTTGACCTGCGAGCAGGTGGCGCCCTCCTGTAAAATGCAGCCCAAGACAAACGCCTTGTTTGCCTCGCGGCAGATACACCCCTGGTGTACCTTAATACAATTTACAGCGTCAGAATTTAAAGTGGCTCTAAAGTCAAATGGCTCTAAAGTGGGCGGGGGGGGTGCCATCTTGTGTGTGTGGCAACCACAGCGGAGGAGCTCCAGGGGGACATCCAGAGGGGACAAGGCGGCCAAAACTCCGGCAGCAGCACCCAGACCCAGGGACAGGTACCATCGGGCGGCGCCATGCTTAGCGGCCGTCAGGGGGGGGGTGGGCAGGTCACAGGAGCCGGGGGGGAAACATCCAAGAGGGGCCTGGGCCGGTGGAGAACAGGGGAAGAACATCGGGGGCGTACCGCCCGTAAGCCAAAGGACAGAAGGCCGGTCAGGTGGCGTGCCGTCTAGGCGGCGTTTGGCAGCCGGGGGGGCCAGGGGACGTGGGCGGCAGCCACCTGCAACACGCGGGGTGAAGGCGGTCCGCTCGCGGGAAAACGCAAAGGGGAGGAGCCAAGCATGCGGCAGCCGGGGAACACGGATCTGCTGGGGCTGGGGGTGCGCCAGGCCTGCAACACCATACAGGGGCACTGAGGCGTGCGGCCTAACCTGCTGCAATGAGCCCAGCAGCGGAGGCGAGGGCACAGACGCCAAGGAAATGCACCAGGAAGGTCAGCGGGAGGGCGGGAAGGTAAGAGGCGCATGCGAGAGCGTGTTTCGTCCCGCCTCCGGGGGTGAATCCCCTGGGGGCAGGTTTGAGCCGATGGTAGTGAGGGAGCTGGAGCTAGCTGTCAGAGGGTGAACTGACCAGATCGGAGGACGAGATCTCGGAGGACCGGTGGCGCGGTGGATCCGGGAACTACGGCTGGTGGGAGCGTTTCAGGCAGCCTGGTAAGTCCTTTTCATCTTCGGGGCTCGGGGGGGGAAACTGTGATTTACTGGTTTGGGAACCGTGGGTGGGGGGGGGGGTTTGGTTGGGGGCTGCACAGGGCGGCCACTTGTCGGGGGCGGCGGGTTTCCCGAACCCTCCTGTCGGAGACGGCTCAGGGTCTCTGGCTGGCTCAGGGATCTGTGGGCAGGTTGGACCTCAACCCGGCGGCCCAGGCGGGGGGGGGGGGAAAGGCAAATTTTTTTTTTTTACCTTAAAGGGGTTGTAAAAATTTGGATTTTTTAAAATAAAATAAAAAACAAACATGTTATACTTACCTGCTCTGTGCAAGGGCTTTGCACAGAGCAGCCCCAAACCTCCTCTTCTGGGGTGTCCCGCTGGCACTCCTGGCTCCTCCCTGCACCTGTGCGGGCACGCTCCCGAGTCCTGCTGCTGCGTCCATTGACTCGGCCCCGCTCCCCACTCCTGTGTCACTGGATTTTGCTATCAATTTGGCCATTGAGATGAGTTGGTTATGACTAAGGCCTTATAGGCTGAAACGCGTCAACTGATTTAATTAGCGTTTGTTCACTGTGGCTATTCAATAAAATATAGAAATTTTAAGAGCAATAACTGGAGTGCGGATCATTTTTTCTACATTACTGTACTCAGCCAGCGACTGTATATCAAGCACCTGGGAGTTCTGCTATCTATGTGGTCTATGAGCATCTATGGCTCAGGAGTATGGGCACATGGATGCCCTCAAAGCACTGGCTTGCAAAGGAAGCACCTGGAAGAAGGAGGAGTGGACAGCACTAATGGGGGACCACCAAGCACCACAATATCGTTGCACAGAGCAGGTAAGTATAACCTATTTTTAATAAAAAAATAACTTTTAGAATTAGTTTAATATAAGGTTTATGTCACTAGAGGTTTTTTTTTTCAGGCTGATTATACAAAAAGCAATAAGAGAATGCAATGTAACTGCAGCTCGATAATTTTTTTTTAAACTTCATTTATTCTCAATTCAAGCGGAATTAGCAGAAAGAGCTAAGAAGTCGTGTAAGTTCATAATGTCCAAGGCTTATGCTCTGCACCTGAGAAAATAAGACTTTCAATAGAATAACATGCGGTACACACATCAAACATTTCATTTTATATTCTCTTCTTATTTGCATGGGATAGAAAAAAATACATTATAACTACTATCCATGATACTTAAAAAAATGTGAACCCTAGCTGCAATTCTGAATACAATTTCAAGTAAAACTTTTAGCAAAAAGAAAGAAAAATGAATAATAAAAAACAAATATATTAGAAATAATGATAGCAAACAGATTGATCTCGAATGGATCTTTATATGACATAAACAAGAACCTGGGCAAATAAATTGCATTATTGAATTAGTGGCTAAAACTGACAGCTCTATTGGAGAGAACCTCATCAAGCTCACCCCAAAACATAATATTCCTGATATGTGCCTGCTGTACCATGTACTTGTATGAGAAAGTCTCCTGTTCTCTTTGTATTACTTCCTTTAAGTGAAATCCCTGGTTTTCCTGCCAGTCCCTCTGCTTTCCTATTAAAAACTGACCACACCAAACAGGAGAACACATCTTGGTCAGTTCTCTAGCTATGCTGGGAACTCTCCTGTGCTCCCCTCCAATGATCAGACGTGTCCTGCACAGCCATTCACTGGGAAGCTCAGTGTGCTGCTCCCCCCCCCCCGCTTTTTCAAGCTAAGAACAGAGCGAATGGGATCACTTATAATAATGGGAAACAATGCATTTTTATATCTATACAAAATATCTATACAAAAATGTTTTGCCTTTAATTTCTATTTTAAGCTGAATGGGTTGTTTTACAAGGTCATCATTTACAATCACTTTAATGCCCTGTACACACGATCGGACATTCCGACAACAAAATCCATCGGATTTTTTTTCGACGGATGTTGGCTCAAACTTGTCTTGCATACAAACGGTCACACAAAGTTGGTCGGAAATTCCGAACTTCAAGAACGCGGTGACGTACAACACGTACGACGAGCCGAGAAAAATTAAGTCCAATAGCCAGTGCTGCTCTTCTGCTTGATTCTGAGCATGCGTGGCACTTTGTGCGTCGGAATTGTGTACACACGATTGGAATTTATGACAGCGGATTTTGTCATCGCAAACTTTGTGTGTCGGAAATTCCGATGGAAAAAGTGCAATGGAGCCTACACATGGTCGGAATTTCCGACAACAAGCTCCGATCGCACATTTTCCATCGGAAAGTCCGATCGTGTGTACAGGGCATTAGTGTACCACTGTGGGTGCTAATGCCGGTTCTGCAGCACACATGCATTTCCTTGTGCATTGGCATGCCATTGAAAATGGATGGCACCACAACATGCTAATGCATCTAAAGTGTGTTATTTTACTTTGGTAATGTGTGCTGCAGTTGAAAGGGCCCATTATGCACTGCATCTCATTGTTTCTGCAATGAATGGTAATGCAACTGCTCAGTGTGCTTATTGTGGTGCCTTTCATTGTGAATGACACACAACTGCTTTGTAAATTGGAGTGCAACATCAGCACACCATATCGTACACTGTAATGCCCTGTGTCCCTGTACATTTTTCATCTTTTTTGGTGTGTTGCCAGCCCATTCACAATGAATAGCCTGCCTTAATCAAAGCACGCTATGGAACACTTATGTGTAAATCAGCCCTTCAAGACAAATACAGAAGTTTATTAGGTGAACAACATCTGTCATCATTACTTGGATATTTTACCTGGTGGGTTTTCATGTATGCATTTAGCCTTAAAGGAGAAGTTTTAGATTACAAAAAAAAAAAGTATACATACTTACCTCCATGCTGCAGCATCTGTGTGATGCCTTTAGATTAAAGGGGTTGTAAAGGCAGAATGTTTTTTTTATCTTAATGCTTTCTATGCATTAAGATAAAAAGCCTTCTGTGTGTAGCAGCCTCCCTCAGCCCCCCCCCCCCAATACTTACCTGAGGTCCCTCTCTGTCCAGTGATGTCCACAAATGTCTCAGCCATCCGAGATTCTCCCTCCTGATTGGCTGAGACACAGCAGTGGCTCCATTGGCTCCCGCTGCTGTCAATCAAAGTCAGCTAGCCAATCAGGGGAGGTAGGAGGTAGGGGTTGGGTCGGGGCACAGTGTCTGAATGGACACCGAGGGCTGTGACTCAGCTCGGGTGCCCCCATAGTAAGCTGCTTGCTGTGCTGTCACCGAACAGGAGGTAAGGGCCAGGATCACAGAAGAGGGACCCGAGAAGAGGAGGATCCAGGCTGCTCTGTGCAAATCCACTGCAACAGAGCACGTAAATATAACAAGGTTGTTACTTTTATAGGAAAAAAAAAACAAGCCTTTACAATCACTTTAAGGGATGGGTGATCATATGAGTGTGAATTGCTTAGCCTTCGGTCTGCTTCTTGTGGAGAGACTATTAATAACCACTCTCTGCTCTACTCCTCCAGCACTCATTGGAGCACTGGGTTGGGGAGGGGAGGGGTGCAGCTGAATTTGGCTCTTGCACTAAAAGGCATATCTGTCAATCTGCCAATCATATAATTTGTCAACCTGTCAATCAGACAGCTTTGTGAATCCTGATAATATTGTTGGGATCCTGACGGAGCATGCCATGGCTTTGACCAATAGCCTGCTATCAGCTGATTTTCGGTCACAGGAGAACAAATATAAACTCACCGGTACACCTTTCTAGTATCGGGTTGGACCTCCTTTTGCCTTCAGAACTGCCTTAATTCTTTAAACAAGGTGTTGGAAACATTCCTCAGAGATTTTGGTCCATATTGACATGATAACATCATGCAGTTGCTGCAGATTTGTTGGCTGCACATCCATGATGCAAATCTCTCGTTCCACCAGATGCCAAAGATGCTCTATTGGATTGAGATCTGGTGACTGTGGAGGCCATTGGAGTACAGTGAGCTCATTGTCATGTTGAAAAAAACAGTGGGGAGAAGACTTGAGTTTGTGACATGGTGCATTATCCTGCTGGAAGTAGCCATCAGAAGATGGGTACACTCAGGGCTTTTTTACAGTGGGAACGTGGGGGAATACAGTTCTGCAACCTCCAGCACTGACTGTATGTGTCAGGGCTCCACTTGCGGCGTACGGTCGAACCGGCGTACTCCTCAGGCGCACGCGCGTGCGCAGCAAGCGCGGGCACGTGCGTCGCGGGCGCACACGTGACGCGTTAGCGCTGTTTGGCGCCAGTTGGCCTTTAAAAGAATGACAGCTGCACATGTCAAGTGCTGTTCGTCTGCAGTTTGCCCCTTGTTTAACCTGCCTCTGTTTATGTACTCCTGTTTACCTGATCCGGCTTCCACTTGACTCTGCTGCCTTCTCCATTCCTGATTCCGGCCTGTTGACTCTGCTTGGACTGATACCTGAACGCTGACCTCCTGCCTGTCTGACCTCTCCATTGCCTGTGCCCACTTACCTGCCTGCCAAAGTGTATCCAGACCCGGCCTGCCTGACGACCCCTCTGCCTGCTCCCTGCATGCTGCATACTTCCAGAGTTGCTGACGCCATCTCGGGGTCACCCTACATCCGGACCCTGCTCCACTACCTGCCAGTCTCTGCTGCTTCAGCATCCAGGAGATCGCTACTGATCAGCTACGTCTGCCACAGCATCCATTCCAGGCACTCCTACCCCGCTGTGCTCACGGGACCACTGTCTCCACTCCAGTGGGCCCTGAACCAGAGCCGTAAGAGAGGCCCTCTCCCAGCGAAGTCAGGCTCACCACTCAGGTACCTAACAGTACGAACAGCCATGACTGAGCCTGCGGGAGAAGCCTCTGCCATGAAGGAGTTCTGCTCACACCTGGCAGCCCTCACTCAGGCGGTGCAATCCCTGCAAGAAGGGTATACCAGACTGGAAGGTCGAGTGCAGCAACTTGCTGACCCCAATGTTGCGGCTCCTACATCTCCGCAGCCTCCTGCAACACCTGCTACTCCTCCTGCGGTGATGATGCTGCCTCCTGAACCAAGAGTACCTGTTCCTGATCGGTTCTCCGGAGATCGTTCCAAATTCCGTGTCTTCCGCAACGCCTGCCAGTTATACTTTGCTCTACAACCCAGAACCTTCTCCCTAGAGGCCACCAAAGTGGGGTTCGTGATTTCTCTGCTGCAGGGCGAACCTCAGATTTGGGCTCATCGCCTGCTGGAGGGAAATAGCATGCTGACGCAGTCCCTCTCGTCTTTCCTGGAAGCCATGGCGCAACTCTATGAGGACCCCCAGCTAACCACCACAGCCGAGTCTGCTCTATCTGCGCTCCAACAAGGCCGCAGAACGGCCGAGGACTATGTGACAGACTTTAGACGATGGAGCGCAGACACCCGGTGGAATGACTCGGCTTTAAGGCATCAGTTCCGCATGGGCCTCTCCGAAGGCCTAAAGGATGAACTTGCCCGAGTAGGCACCCCAGACACTTTGGAGGGCCTGATAACTTTGAGCATACAAATTGACCGTCGGCTCCGGGAACGCAGAGTCGAGAGATCCGCTCAAGTCCACCGTCCGGCTTGGATGACCGCAAGGGCTCCAATACCGGCTAGCCGTTACATGCCCGCTCAGCCAATGGCCCCTGCCCATCCTCTTCCCGATGCCGGCGAGCCGATGCAGCTTGGTCTCATGCGACCCACTCTGTCTCTGGAGGAACGTGCCCGACGCCGACAACTGAATTTGTGCCTGTACTGCGGTGGGTCCGGACACTTTGTGAACAGATGCCCGAGCAAGCTGCGTAAGTGCCTTTCGTCTGTGTCAATCAACTCTGCTCACCTACCAGTCCATGCCACCCACATCTCTCTACCCCTGTCTTTTCAGTTCCTGGGAAGGACGATTCACACCAACGCCATCCTTGATTCAGGAGCCTGCAGCTGTTTCATCGATACCACCTTTGCCAGCCGGCACGACATTCCTCTTCAGAGGAAGGCCCGCGGACTATCCGTCTTCCTGGCTGACGGTTCCCGCATTAAATCGGGACAAGTTGTCCAGGAGACCCAACCTCTGCTCACTATCTCTTCTCTCCACCACCAGGAACTGTTAACCTTGGATGTAATCTCGTCCCCCCTGTTCCCAGTGATCCTGGGCATCCCCTGGTTGCAGGCACACGACCCGACCATCTGCTGGTCCACAGGGGAGGTCAAGTTCCAGTCACCCTACTGCCTGGAACATTGCTTACACGAAGCTCCGGCACAACCCGCTACGCTTCTTTGTCTGGACTCTGATTCTGACCTGATCCAAGCGGTACCGGAACCATACCATGAATTCCTAGACGTCTTTAGTAAACGGGGAGCGGATTCCCTACCTCCACACCGCACCTATGATTGTCCCATAGAACTTTTGCCGGGGGCCGAGATTCCATTCGGGCGTATCTTCCCCCTTTCCGAGAAGGAACAAGAGGCCCTGAAGGCCTACATTTCGGAGAACCTAAAGAAGGGGTTTATACGTCACTCCACCTCACCCGCAGGGGCCGGCATATTCTTTGTAACCAAGAAAGACCAGTCACTCCGACCCTGTGTGGACTACCGGGAACTAAATAATGTTACAATTAAAAACCGTTATCCCTTACCCTTAATACCAGAACTGTTTCAAAAACTGAGAGCGGCCACCATATTCTCCAAACTGGACTTAAGAGGGGCCTACAACCTGGTTCGCATCCGATCAGGCGATGAGTGGAAGACTGCATTTCGTACCCGTTTTGGGCATTACGAATACTTGGTTATGCCCTTCGGCCTTTGTAATGCCCCGGCTACTTTCCAGCACCTCATAAATGAGGTCTTCAGGGACTTTCTGGACATTTTTGTCATTGTGTACTTGGATGACATCCTAATCTTCTCCAGAACGCTTGAGCAGCATCGGGGGCATGTGGGCCGAGTCTTACTCCGTCTTCGTCAGCACGGATTGTACGCGAAAGCAGAGAAGTGCACCTTCGAGCAGCAGAGCATCCAATTCTTGGGTCTTCAGATCTCCCCAGCAGGCATTGAGATGGACCCGCAAAAGGTAACAGCTGTACTGGACTGGTCGGCACCCTCTGACAAGAAGGGTGTGCAGCGTTTTGTCGGATTTGCTAATTTTTACAGAAAGTTCATCAAGGGGTTCTCGGCCATCATCTCACCAATCACGCAGCTAACAAGGCAGAATGTACGGTTTCATTGGGGTCCAGAGGCCCAGGAGGCGTTTGTGAAACTCAAGGGGCGATTTACATCCGCTCCCATCCTCAGTCACCCTGACCCATCTCTCCCATACATCCTGGAAGTGGATGCCTCTGAGGTAGCAGTGGGGGCTGTGGTCTCCCAATGCCAGGGCAATAACGACCTAATGCACCCTGTGGGCTTCTTTTCCCGGAAGCTTTCACCCGCAGAAAGGAACTACGATGTAGGTGACCGAGAACTGCTAGCCATAAAATCAGCGCTGGAGGAATGGAGGTACTTGCTGGAGGGAGCAGTCCACCCTGTATTAATATACACGGACCACAAGAATCTCGAGTACTTAAGGACGGCAAAACGTCTAAAACCACGACAAGCCCGCTGGGCCCTCTTCTTTTCACGTTTCAGCTTCCACATTACCTACCGGCCTGGATCTAAAAATGTGAAGCCAGATGCGCTCTCACACATGTTCGACTGCCCTAAAGACTCCACACCTCCTGATACCATCCTCCCTGCAAGCAACTTCCTTCTGCTACAACCGGATTTACTGTCCCAGATCAGGGAGGCCTCCCTGAACCCGCTCCTTCCCCCAGGACTTTCACTAAACCGTAGAGAAGGGCTTCTCTGGAAGGATAGCCAGGTGTTTGTCCCCGAACCCATCCGGGTTAAAGTATTGGCCCTCCTCCACGATCACCCACTAGCAGGACACTTTGGGGCCCGAAAGACTCTCGACCTGGTGCAGCGCACCTTCTGGTGGCCTGGTCTGAAGGAATTCTGTTCTAAGTATGTCAGTTCATGCCCAGTGTGCTCCCGAAGCAAGACTACTAGGGGCCGGGCCTGGGGCCTACTCAAGCCTCTCCTTGCACCTGACCGACCCTGGCGTATGATAACGATGGACTTTATAGTAAGGATGGGCCCGGTGCTCGATGCGAACCCACGTTCGCATCGAGCACCGGGCGTTCGCTCGCTCGGCGAGCCCAGAACTATTTTGGCCGCTCGCATCACGTTCGTGTGATGCGAGCGGCCCCCGCAATGCATTGCGGCCGGCGCGGCCGACGCAGTGCATTGCTGGCTGATGATTGGCCAAGCATGCACTGTGACCCCGCATGCTTGGCCAATCACAGCCCCGGAAACTCGAAGAGCCATAATTGGCTACAGGCAGGACGCCTGTAGCCAATTACAGCTCAGGGGCTGTAGTACACGCCCCCCCCTATAAAACGCCGCCACGCCGTCTGCGCCGGTCACATGCTGTTCCGGCGCAGATTGAGCAGGCTGTTTCTGTGACACTCTGCTCGATTTAGTTAGGTAGAGAGAGAGATTCACTTGCAGAGATTGAGTTAGATAGATTCAGTTACAAAGATTGATTGACAAAGAGGGGCTTGTAGTGTGCTCGTGGCAGGCAGGCAGAGCTCCTATATTTTGTTACCAGAAGCACCTATAGGACTTGTAGTGTGTTCGTGGCAGGCAGGCAGAGCTCCTATATTTTGTTACCAGAAGCACCTATAGGACTTGTAGTGTGTTAGTGACAGGCAGGCAGAGCTCCTATATTTTGTTACCAGAAGCACCTATAGGACTTGTAGTGTGTTAGTGACAGGCAGGCAGAGCTCCTATATTTTGTTACCAGAAGCACCTATAGGACTTGTAGTGTGTTAGTGGCAGGCAGGCAGAGCTCCTATATTTTGTTACCAGAAGCACCTATAGGACTTGTAGTGTGTTAGTGACAGGCAGGCAGAGCTCCTATATTTTGTTACCAGAAGCACCTATAGGACTTGTAGTGTGTTAGTGGCAGGCAGGCAGAGCTCCTATATTTTGTTACCAGAAGCACCTATAGGACTTGTAGTGTGTTAGTGACAGGCAGGCAGAGCTCCTATATTTTGTTACCAGAAGCACCTATAGGACTTGTAGTGTGTTAGTGGCAGGCAGGCAGAGCTCCTATATTTTGTTACCAGAAGCACCTATAGGACTTGTAGTGTGTTCGTGGCAGGCAGGCAGAGCTCCTATATTTTGTTCCCAGAGGCACCTATAGGACTTGAAGTGTGTTAGTCCCATTACACACACAGAGCTATATTTTGTTCCCAGAAGCACCTATAGGACTTGAAGTGTGTTAGTCCCATCACACACACAGAGCTATATTTTCTTCCCAGAAGCACCTATAGGACTTGAAGTGTGTTAGTCCCATTACACACACAGAGCTATATTTTCTTCCCAGAAGCACCTATAGGACTTGAAGTGTGTTAGTCCCATTACACACACAGAGCTATATTTTCTTCCTAGAAACACCTATAGGACTTGAAGTGTGTTAGTCCCATTACACACACAGAGCTATATTTTCTTCTCAGAAGCACCTATAGGACTTGAAGTGTGTTAGTCCCATTACACACACAGAGCTATATTTTCTTCCCAGAAGCACCTATAGGACTTGAAGTGTGTTAGTCCCATCACACACACAGAGCAATATTTTCTTCCCAGAAGCACCTATAGGACTTGAAGTGTGTTAGTCCCATCACACACACAGAGCTATATTTTCTTCCCAGAAGCACCTATAGGACTTGAAGTGTGTTAGTCCCATCACACACACAGAGCTATATTTTCTTCCCAGAAGCACCTATAGGACTTGAAGTGTGTTAGTCCCATTACACACAAAGAGCTATACTTTGTTCCCAGAAGCACCTATAGGACTTGAAGTGTGTTAGTCCCATTACACACACAGAGCTATATTTTCTTCCCAGAAGCACCTATAGGACTTGAAGTGTGTTAGTCCCATTACACACACAGAGCTATATTTTCTTCCCAGAAGCACCTATAGGACTTGAAGTGTGTTAGTCCCATCACACACACAGAGCAATATTTTCTTCCCAGAAGCACCTATAGGACTTGAAGTGTGTTAGTCCCATCACACACACAGAGCTATATTTTCTTCCCAGAAGCACCTATAGGACTTGAAGTGTGTTAGTCCCATCACACACACAGAGCTATATTTTCTTCCCAGAAGCACCTATAGGACTTGAAGTGTGTTAGTCCCATTACACACAAAGAGCTATACTTTGTTCCCAGAAGCACCTATAGGACTTGAAGTGTGTTAGTCCCATCACACACACAGAGCTATATTTTCTTCCCAGAAGCACCTATAGGACTTGAAGTGTGTTAGTCCCATCACACACACAGAGCTATATTTTCTTCCCAGAAGCACCTATAGGACTTGAAGTGTGTTAGTCCCATTACACACAAAGAGCTATACTTTGTTCCCAGAAGCACCTATAGGACTTGAAGTGTGTTAGTCCCATTACACACACAGAGCTATATTTTCTTCCCAGAAGCACCTATAGGACTTGTAGTGTGTTAGTGGCAGGCAGGCAGAGCTCCTATATTTTGTTACCAGAAGCACCTATAGGACTTGTAGTGTGTTCGTGGCAGGCAGGCAGAGCTCCTATATTTTGTTCCCAGAAGCACCTATAGGACTTGAAGTGTGTTAGTCCCATTACACACAGAGCTATATTTTCTTCCCAGAAGCACCTATAGGACTTGTAGTGTGTTAGTGGCAGGCAGGCAGAGCTCCTATATTTTGTTACCAGAAGCACCTATAGGACTTGTAGTGTGTTCGTGGCAGGCAGGCAGAGCTCCTATATTTTGTTCCCAGAAGCACCTATAGGACTTGAAGTGTGTTAGTCCCATTACACACAGAGCTATATTTTCTTCCCAGAAGCACCTATAGGACTTGAAGTGTGTTAGTCCCATTACACACACAGAGCTATATTTTCTTCCCAGAAGCACCTATAGGACTTGAAGTGTGTTAGTCCCATTACACACACAGAGCTATATTTTCTTCCCAGAAGCACCTATAGGACTTGAAGTGTGTTAGTCCCATTACACACACAGAGCTATATTTTCTTCCCAGAAGCACCTATAGGACTTGAAGTGTGTTAGTCCCATCACACACACAGAGCTATATTTTCTTCCCAGAAGCACCTATAGGACTTGAAGTGTGTTAGTCCCATCACACACACAGAGCAATATTTTCTTCCCAGAAGCACCTATAGGACTTGAAGTGTGTTAGTCCCATCACACACACAGAGCTATATTTTCTTCCCAGAAGCACCTATAGGACTTGAAGTGTGTTAGTCCCATCACACAGAGCTCCTCTATTTTCTTTGCATAAGCACCCACAGGACTTCTAGTGTGTTAGTGGCATCACACAGAGCTCCTATATATTCTTCTCAGCAGCACCCACAGGACTTCTAGTGTGTTAGTGGCATCACACAGAGCTCCTCTATTTTCTTTGCAGAAGCACCCACAGGACTTCTAGTGTGTTAGTGGCATCACACAGAGCTCCTCTATTTTCTTTGCAGAAGCACCCACAGGACTTCTAGTGTGTTAGTGGCATCACACAGAGCTCCTCTATTTTCTTTGCAGAAGCACCCATAGGACTTCTAGTGTGTTAGTGGCATCACACAGAGCTCCTATATATTCTTCTCAGCAGCACCCACAGGACTTCTAGTGTGTTAGTGGCATCACACAGAGCTCCTATATTTTCTTTGCAGAAGCACCTATAGGACTTCTAGTGTGTTAGTGGCATCACACAGAGCTCCTATATTTTCTTTGCAGAAGCACCCATAGGACTTCAAGTGTGTTAGTGGCATCACACAGAGCTCCTATATTTTCTTCTCAGCAGCACCCACAGGACTTCTAGTGTGTTAGTGGCATCACACAGAGCTCCTATTTTTTCTTTGCAGAAGCACCCATAGGACTTCTAGTGTGTTAGTGGCATCACACAGAGCTCCTATATTTTCTTTGCAGAAGCACCCACAGGACTTCTAGTGTGTTAGTGGCATCACACAGAGCTCCTCTATTTTCTTTGCAGAAGCACCCATAGGACTTCAAGTGTGTTAGTGGCATCACACAGAGCTCCTATATTTTCTTCTCAGCAGCACCCACAGGACTTCTAGTGTGTTAGTGGCATCACACAGAGCTCCTATTTTTTCTTTGCAGAAGCACCCATAGGACTTCTAGTGTGTTAGTGGCATCACACAGAGCTCCTATATTTTCTTCTCAGCAGCACCCACAGGACTTCTAGTGTGTTAGTGGCATCACACAGAGCTCCTATTTTTTCTTTGCAGAAGCACCCATAGGACTTCTAGTGTGTTAGTGGCATCACACAGAGCTCCTATATTTTCTTCTCAGCAGCACCCACAGGACTTCTAGTGTGTTAGTGGCATCACACAGAGCTCCTATTTTTTCTTTGCAGAAGCACCCATAGGACTTCTAGTGTGTTAGTGGCATCACACAGAGCTCCTATATTTTCTTCTCAGCAGCACCCACAGGACTTCTAGTGTGTTAGTGGCATCACACAGAGCTCCTATTTTTTCTTTGCAGAAGCACCCATAGGACTTCTAGTGTGTTAGTGGCATCACACAGAGCTCCTATATTTTCTTCTCAGCAGCACCCACAGGACTTCTAGTGTGTTAGTGGCATCACACAGAGCTCCTCTATTTTCTTTGCAGAAGCACCCACAGGACTTCTAGTGTGTTAGTGGCATCACACAGAGCTCCTCTATTTTCTTTGCAGAAGCACCCATAGGACTTCTAGTGTGTTAGTGGCATCACACAGAGCTCCTATTTTTTCTTTGCAGAAGCACCCATAGGACTTCTAGTGTGTTAGTGGCATCACACAGAGCTCCTATATTTTCTTCTCAGCAGCACCCACAGGACTTCTAGTGTGTTAGTGGCATCACACAGAGCTCCTATATTTTCTTTGCAGAAGCACCTATAGGACTTCTAGTGTGTTAGTGGCATCACACAGAGCTCCTATATTTTCTTCTCAGCAGCACCCACAGGACTACCGACTACAATGGCTGGAAGACCGCCAAGGGGAGGCAGAGCGTGCAGAGCCAAGAACACAGGGCAGGCAGGCTCTGTTTCTAGTGGACGTGGCCGTGGACGTGGACGTGGTCGTGCATCGTCATCAGCACGTGGCCATGGGACACGCGCGTCTTTGTTTTCGGCAGCTGGACATGTGGAGCCGCATCATGCTGAAGGCTTGGTAGAATGGATGACCAAGCCCTCCTCATCCTCCTCATCCTCTCTCACCCAGGCTCAGGGTACTGACAGAGCATCATCAGCCACCCCTTCCCTAGACCCACCATGTCCTCCTGAGGAGTCCCCCGAACTCTTTGAGCACAGTGTTGGGTACATGCTCCAGGAGGATGCCCAACGATTCGAAGGCTCGGATGACGATACCCAGCTTGAGGAATCTGGCAGTACAGTTCCACCAGCTGCAGCTTACTGCCAGGTTTGCTCTAGTGGTGAAGAGGGAGGGGATGATGAGGTCACTGACTCCACGTGGGTGCCTCAAGGGAGAGAGGATGAGGAGGAGGACGAGGAGGAGGAGGATGCGGCGTCACATGTCCAACGAGGCAGGATGCCCCCTGGAGGCCAGGTAGAGGCCAGCACAGCAACTGTACAACACCGCAGAGCTCCGCCTGTGCAGGGCGCTGCCTCTGCACGTTATCAGAAAAGTTCTTTGGTGTGGGCCTTTTTTGAGACGAGTGCAGCAGATCGCACCACTGCTATTTGCAATATTTGTCTCAAGCGTATCTCGCGTGGCCAAAACATCAGCCGCTTGGGCACGACAAGCATGACCAGACATATGGCGACCTGCCATGCAGCTCGTTGGCAGGCACACATAAAAGACCCACACCAAAGAACTAAGCGGACCTCTCCTTGCTCCTCCTCAGCTGGGATCTCCATCCCCACTACACCTTCAGTCCTCTCTGAAAGCTGCTCTGAGAGGACTGAAGGTGTAGAATTAGGTGTGTCACAACCAAGTACTTGCAGTACACCGACGTCCGATTGCAGCAGGCAAATTTCCCTGCCCCAGCTGCTGGACCGTAGAAAGAAGTACACTCCCAGCCATCCACATGCCCAGCGGTTGAATGCTAGCCTTGCTAAATTGCTAGCACTTCAACTGCTGCCTTTTCAGTTGGTAGACTCGGCCCCCTTCCGTGAGTTTGTTCAATGTGCGGTTCCTCAGTGGCAGGTTCCCAAACGCCACTTTTTCTCGCGGAAGGCGATTCCGTCTCTCTACCGGCATGTGGAGGGCAATGTCCATGCCTCGCTGGACAGGGCGGTCAGCGGTAAGGTGCATATTACCACTGACTCATGGTCCAGCAGGCATGGACAGGGACGGTACCTTTCTTTCACGGCCCATTGGGTCACTCTATTGGCAGCTGGGAGGGATGCAGGACAAGGTGCAGTAGTGTTGGAGGTTGTTCCGCCACCACGCCTCCAAAACGCGACTACTGCTACTGGTTGTGACACACCTCTCTCCTCCACCCCCTCCTCTTCTTCTTCCTCCAGTGCTCTGTCCTTGGAACCAGCGGTGCTCCGTAGGCGTACAAGGGGCTACGCAAGTACGCAGGCAAAAAGATGCCATGCCGTGCTTGCGCTGGTGTGTTTGGGGGACAGGAGCCACACTGGGCCAGAGGTTCTGGCAGCTCTGCAGGGGCAGGCCGAGAGGTGGTTGACGCCACGTCAGCTTAAGCCAGGAATGGTCGTTTCTGACAATGGCACCAACCTCCTCTCCGCCCTGCGACAGGGGCAGCTCACCCATGTGCCCTGCATGGCTCACGTCCTCAACCTGGTGGTGCAGCGGTTCTTGGGCAGGTTCCCAGGCTTACAGGATGTCCTGAGGCAGGCCAGGAAAGTCTGTGTGCATTTCCGCCGATCTTATAATGCCAGTGCTCGGCTGACTGAGCTGCAAAAGGAGCTGAACCTGCCCAAGAACCGCCTAATATCTGACATGCCCACCAGGTGGAACTCAACGTTGGCCATGCTGCAGCGACTGCACACGCAGCAGAGGGCCATCAATGAGTACCTTTGCGACTACGGCACCAGGACAGGGTCAGGGGAGCTTGGTTTTTTTTCCCCACGTCAGTGGAGCATGATCAGGGATGCATGCACTGTCCTCTCACCATTTGAGGAGGCCACGAGGATGGTGAGCAGTGACAGTGCATGCATCAGTGACACTGTCCCTCTTGTCCACCTGTTGGAGCATACGCTGCGTGGGATAATGGACAGGGCACTTGAGGCAGAACAGAGGCAGGAAGAGGAGGACTTCCTTGCCTCTCAAGGCCCCCTTTATCCGGACAGTGTTCCTTCTGTCCCACCCATCACACAGGAAGAGGATGAGGAGGAGGAGGAGGAGGAGGAGGAGGAGGATTGTGTGAGCATGGAGGTGGAGCCTGGCACTCAGCATCAGCAGCAGCAGTCTTTTAGGGATGATGTACAGTCCCAACAAGCCAGTGGACTTGTACGTGGCTGGGAGGAGGTGGCTGGCGATCATGTCATCCTCAGTGACCCAGAAGACTCCGGACCGAATGCCTCAGCTAACCTACGCTGCATGGCCTCCCTGATCCTGCAAAGCCTGCGGAAGGATCCTCGTGTTCTTCGGATCAAGGAGAGGGACCATTACTGGCTGGCCACTCTCCTTGATCCGCGGTACAAGGGTAAGGTTGCGGACCTTATCTTGCCGTCGCAGAGGGAGCAGAGGATGAGACATCTCAGGGAGGCCTTGCAGAAAGGTCTGTGCAACGCGTTCCCAGAAACTGGGAGGCTACAAACTCCTGGTCCTGGGCGACGAGTTGCTGAGGCTTCGGTCAGTGGCAGAAGGAGCGGTGGGGAAGGTGGACGTCTGACCGATGCGTTCAGACAATTTTTTAGTCCGCAGCCCCAAGGTATGATCGGTTCCAGCAACCATCGCCAGCGTCTGATATACATGGTGCAGGAATACCTTGGGGCAAGGTCAGACTTGGACACCTTTCCCACCGAAAATCCTCTGGCTTACTGGGTCCTGAGGATGGATCACTGGCCAGAGCTTGCACAGTATGCAATTGAGCTACTGGCCTGTCCTGCCTCCAGCGTTCTTTCCGAACGCACATTCAGTGCTGCTGGAGGATTTGTGACTGATCATAGGGTGCGCCTGTCCACCGCCTCGGTTGATCGACTGACATTCATCAAAATGAATCAGTCTTGGATCACCACCAGCTACCAGGCACCTGAGGCGGATATAACCGAATAATTTTTAATGTCACATCCCTTCAAGACTGCCTATGCTGATGCTGAGTGACTGTCCTCTTATGTTCACTGACTATCCTCTTCCTCCTCCTCAATGATCCATGCCACAGCACCAGTGCCTAAGGCACAATTTTTCAGCCCCTGTTTAACAGGGGCGTGTACTTACAATTTTTTAAAAAAATGCTTCGCAACACGTGTGACTGCTGTGCTCCAAGTACAGTCTCTGTGAGGGCCGTGTTGCAGTGTTGTGGCACCAGCACCAGTGCCTAAGGCACAATTTTTCAGCCCCTGTTTAACAGGGGCGTGTACTTACAATTTTTTAAAAAAAATGCTTCGCAACACGTGTGACTGCTGTGCTCCAAGTACAGTCTCTGTGAGGGCCGTGTTGCAGTGTTGTGGCACCA
Organism: Lithobates sylvaticus; assembly: GCA_028564925.1. Lineage (NCBI taxonomy): Eukaryota > Metazoa > Chordata > Amphibia > Anura > Ranidae > Lithobates > Lithobates sylvaticus. Next base: position 201,264,462 of record CM053026.1, on the reverse strand, counting down.
GCACCAGTGCCTAAGGCACAATTTTTCAGCCCCTGTTTAACAGGGGCGTGTACTTACAATTTTTAAAAAAAATGCTTCGCAACACGTGTGACTGCTGTGCTCCAAGTACAGTCTCTGTGAGGGCCGTGTTGCAGTGTTGTGGCACCAGCACCAGTGCCTAAGGCACAATTTTTCAGCCCCTGTTTAACAGGGGCGTGTACTTACAATTTTTAAAAAAAAATGCTTCGCAACACGTGTGACTGCTGTGCTCCAAGTACAGTCTCTGTGAGGGCCGTGTTGCAGTGTTGTGGCACCAGCACCAGTGCCTAAGGCACAATTTTTCAGCCCCTGTTTAACAGGGGCGTGTACTTACAATTTTTAAAAAAAAATGCTTCGCAACACGTGTGACTGCTGTGCTCCAAGTACAGTATCTGTGAGGGCCGGGTTGCAGTGTTGTGGCACCAGCACCAGTGCCTAAGGCACAATTTTTCAGCCCCTGTTTAACAGGGGCGTGTACTTACAATTTTTTAAAAAAAATGATTCGCAACACGTGTGACTGCTGTGCTCCAAGTACAGTCTCTGTGAGGGGTTGCAGTGTTGTGGCACCAGCACCAGTGCCTAAGGCACAATTTTTCAGCCCCTGTTTAACAGGGGCGGGTAATTACAAATCTTGATCTAATAGTTCACAGCAGGGCCCATTCCTGCGCCCACCAAGAGTAACTATGAGGGCCTGCAGTCTTGTGGCAACACCGTCCACCACCACCGCCAAAGGCCCAATTTTTCTGCCCTGTTCATCAGGTGCTTGCAATTACAAATCTTGATCTAATAACTCACAGCAGGGCCCATTCCTGCGCCCACCAAGAGTAACTATGAGGGCCTACAGTCTTGTGGCAACACCGTCCACCACCACCGCCAAAGGCCCAATTTTTCTGCCCTGTTCATCAGGTGCTTGCAATTACAAATCTTGATCTAATAACTCACAGCAGGGCCCATTCCTGCGCCCACCAAGAGTAACTGTGAGAGCTTACAGTCTTGTGGCAAAACCGTCCACCACCACCACCACCACCACCCCCAATTTTTCTGCCCTGTTCAACAGGTGCATGCAATTACAAATCTTGATCTATTAACTCACAGCAGGGCCCATTCCTGTGCCCACCAGTCTTGTGGCTACACCAACATCTAATAGGGCAAATTTCTGCAGAGTATATACGCCAGGCCCCTACTTTCAAACATCCAACTTACAAACGACTCCTACTTGCAAATGGAAAGAGAAAACAGGAAGTGAGAGGAAATCTACCCCCCTAGGAAGGGAAATTCTATCCTGTTAGATTTAATTTGGGAAAAAGGTATCTCCTCTCTACTGATACTTTATCACCAATCCTTGTTTCAATTAAAACCCCACTTTTCCAAAAAAACATTTGTCATTGGGACGGAAAGTGAGGTGACATGTTCTGAACAGATGTGCAAAGACAGCAAATGTTACAGGGGTGATAACCCCTCCCTATGTTCTCCAAAAAGCTTAAAAATAGATTTTTTTTGGGATGGAGCTACACTTCATAATGTACCTGTTCAGATTCTACTTAAGATCAAACCTAAAGCCGCAAGTGGTTTTAAATGGCTTCTTTTTTTTCCTTTACAAATGTCATTTTGTGCAAGGACAGTTCTAAACACGGGAAACACATGCCACTTCACAGGCATACTTTGGACACCCCCCAGGTACCATATTTAAAGGAAAATGTCACTTTTTTTTTTTCACTTTATGCATCATTAAAATGACTGCTCCCGAAAAAACGTTAGTTTTTAAAAGTTCTTTTTGCATTGATATATGTCCCCTGGGGCAGGACCCGGGTCCCCAAACCTGTTTTATGACATTAACATGCATATTGGCCGTTGTAATTAGCACTTTTGATTTCGAACGTTCGCGTCCATTATAACGTATAGGGTTCGAAAATTCGCGCGAACTTTCGGTCCGTTCGAAGGTTCTGGTTCGAACCGAACCCGGGGGTGTTCGGCTCATCCCTACTTTATAGTCGAGCTGCCCCCCTCTGAAGGTCACACGGCCATCTTTGTAGTCGTTGACCGACTTTCAAAGATGGCCCACTTCCTACCCCTAAGGGGAACCCCATCTGCAGCAGAGACGGCCCGTGTTTTTATCCGAGAAATCGTTAGGTTACACGGGGTCCCCAAGAATATAGTTTCGGACAGGGGAGTCCAGTTCACCTCGCGGTTTTGGAGGGCACTGTGTGATAGCCTAAAGATTGAGCTGGCCCTATCCTCAGCTTACCACCCCCAAACTAATGGGCAGACTGAGCGCACAAACCAGACCCTCTAACAATATATTAGGTGTTTCACTTCATTTGTGCAAGATGACTGGGTTTCTCTGCTGCCCTTAGCAGAATTCGCGTACAACAACGCCAGCCACTCGACCACGGGACAGTCGCCATTTTTCGCCAATTATGGGTTCCATTTAACATTTCTACCAGATTTTCTTACAGAGTCCTCAGTTCCAGCGGTCCAGGACGCAGTGACCTTCCTAAGCCGCAACAACCAAATCCTCCAGGAAGCCATAACCAAGGCCCAGGCGGACAGTAAGAAAGCCTTTGACCAAAAGAGGAGGGGAGAGTTGAATCTGCAAATCGGGGATCAGGTATGGCTTTCCTCTTCTAATTTAAAGTTAACCTGTCCCTCTAAGAAGTTGGCACCCAGGTTCCTGGGCCCTTTTCCTGTAAAGAGGAGGATTAATGAGGTGTCCTATGAACTGTCCCTGCCTGACACCATGAAGATACATCCTGTGTTTCATGTCTCCCTATTGAAACCCTCGGTACCCGATCCCTTCCCCAATAGGGAGTACGGGCCTCCTGAACCTGTCCTAGTGGATGGAAACGAGGAGTACAAGGTAGAAGTTGTTCTAGACTGTAGAAGGCGACAAGGGCAAAGACAGTTTCTGATTAAATGGAAGGGCTTTGGCCCAGAAAGCAATTCTTGGGAACCTGAGGACAATATACATGCTGGAAGACTAATTCGTGCTTTTTTCATTTCACACCCTGAGAAGGATGACCAACTGGGCACCCGGAGGTTGCCCCTTGTGGGGGGGCAATGTCAGGGCTCCACTTGCGACGTACGGTCGAATCGGCGCGCGCGCGCATGCGCACACGCGCCGCTGATTCGTCCGGGCGTCGAAACGAGGGTACGCGCCGGCGTACTCCTCAGGCGCGCGCGCGTGCGCAGCAAGCGCGGGCACGTGCGTCGCGGGCGCACACGTGACGCGTTAGCGCTGTTTGGCGCCAGTTGGCCTTTAAAAGAATGACAGCTGCACATGTCAAGTGCTGTTCGTCTGCAGTTTGCCCCTTGTTTAACCTGCCTCTGTTTATGTACTCCTGTTTACCTGATCCGGCTTCCACTTGACTCTGCTGCCTTCTCCATTCCTGATTCCGGCCTGTTGACTCTGCTTGGACTGATACCTGAACGCTGACCTCCTGCCTGTCTGACCTCTCCATTGCCTGTGCCCACTTACCTGCCTGCCAAAGTGTATCCAGACCCGGCCTGCCTGACGACCCCTCTGCTTGCTCCCTGCATGCTGCATACTTCCAGAGTTGCTGACGCCATCTCGGGGTCACCCTACATCCGGACCCTGCTCCACTACCTGCCAGTCTCTGCTACTTCAGCATCCAGGAGATCGCTACTGATCAGCTACGTCTGCCACAGCATCCATTCCAGGCACTCCTACCCCGCTGTGCTCACGGGACCACTGTCTCCACTCCAGTGGGCCCTGAACCAGAGCCGTAAGAGAGGCCCTCTCCCAGCGAAGTCAGGCTCACCACTCAGGTACCTAACAGTATGTAATCTATTTTTGCAGGGGGGGTCTATTGTTGCTGGTGGGGTCCTATTGTTGCTGGAGGTGGGTCTTATATTGTTGGGGGGTCAGTTATTGGTGGGTGAGATCTACTGTTGAGGGAGGGGTCTATTGTTACTGGCTGCTGGAGAGTCTATTGCTGCTGGATATGGGGGGATATGTTGTTGCTGCTGGGGGGATTTAGTTTTGGGTGGTCTATTGTTGCTGGAGGAGGCTCTATTGTTACTGGCTGCAAGGGACCTATTTTACTGCTTTTCCTGTTATCATTAAAAAATAACATACAAATTACTTATCACCACAAAATGATACTTGGTTCTCTATTCTCTAAAAGGGCAGTAATGGGAGGTGGGTAGGGGGTGGAACAAAGGAACGGTACTCAGAGGTGGGTAGGGGTGGAGAAAAGGGGTGACTCGGAAGGGGGAGTTCCTGCACCTATTCTCTGAGTAAAAAAAGCCCTAGGTACACAGTAGTCATAAAAGTATGGAAATGGTCAACAACAATACATTGATACAAGGCAGGATGGATCCATGCTTTCATGTTGTTTACGCCAAATTCTGACCCTACTATCTGAATATCACAACTGAAATCGAGACCAGGCAATGTTTTTCCAATCTTCTATTGTTTAATTTTGGTGAGCCTGTGCGAATTGTAGCCTCCGTTTCCTGTTCTTAGCTGACAGGAGTGGCACCCATTGTGGTCTTCTGCTGCTGTAGCCCTATCTGCTTCAAGGTTCGATGTGTTCTGCATTCAAAGATTTTATCCTGCACACCTTCATTGTAACGAGTGGTTATTTGAGTTACTGTTGCCTTTCTATCATCTCAAACCAGTCTGCCCATTCTCCTCTGACTTCTGACATCAACAAGGCATTTTCATCCACACAACTGCCGCTCACTGGATATTTTCTCTTTTTCGGACCATTCTCTGTAAACCCTAGAGATGGTTGTGCGTGTAAATCCCAGTAGATCAGCAGTTTTTGAAATACTCAGATCAGCCTGTCTGGCACCAACAACCATGCCACATTCAAAGTCACTTAAATCCCCTTTCTTTCCCATTCTGATGAAGTTTGAACTCCAGCAAGTTGTCTTCACCACATCTAGATGCCTAAATTCATTGAGTTGCTGACATGTGAGTGTTAACAAGCAATTGAACAGGTGTACATAATAAAGTGGCCGATGAGTGTATATGTTGTCCTATGACCCTCAAGAGAAGTACAGCCAAAAAAAAAAACGTTGGCCATACTTCTCTTTTAACTTTTTAAGCCAACAACAGTTTGGATTAGACCCTTCCAGTACAGTACAGTTCTCCAATCTGTGTGCTGACCACTCTATCTGAAGATGATATCCTGCATGTCATTCCTACTATTTTCAAAGTAATTGCAAGTCTTCTTATGTAACCTGGTGCTACTTCACTGGATGGTTTAGGCCTGTCTTTTATAAGAACTCATTAGAGTGCAGTCGTTTCTGCTATGCTGTCTGTGCTGTGTTTGGTCAGGATGGAGCTCAAGGCCAGAAAAAAAGTGCGTGCTAATCCTCCACTGACTAACAGGTCCCCCAAACACATGGCAGACACAGAGAAATAAATGTCAGGTCCATGTACAGCCCAGAAGTGCAAGTTGTGTTTTGCAGATGCTGTATGTTATATATCATGGGTTTCTACTTTTAAGCTCAATATCACACCTCAGCAAGACTGATTTCTTTGGTTCAGGATCACACATGTGCCTTTCACCTTCTTCAGAAAACAAAGAGGAAAAGGTGCAGCCGTTTTCACCAAGCTTAATAAAAACCAGGAGAGAGACATGGCGGAGAGCCTAGATTTTGGTAGCTGTTTCATGTCTCTTAGTTTGTGCAGACAGAAGAAATGTCTATGTGTTTGTCATTTTAGGGGCATATGGAAGAGATATATCTACTGACCGAGGGCAAGAATGGACAGATTATTTTGGTAGAACCAATGAAAAATTCATATAGGTTATAGGTAATAAAGGTTCATTGAGTAATCAATCACCCAAATGGCTATTTCAACATTCTAGGTACAAAAATGATTATAATTTAAATGGGAGATACCAGCTAAAATTATTTTCACATGTGTTGTATCTAATGTAGAAAAAATGGATGAATGGCCGCAAACTGCATGGACGTCAAACTTTATTGTAGCATATCAAAAAACGAAAACAGCCAAAGAAGCACAAAGAAATGTTAACGCGTTTCATGCAGGTAACAGCACTTAATCATAACATGATGTTATGATTCAGCGCTGTTTCCTGCGCAAAACGCGGTTTCAGCAAAACAGTTTCGGCCCTTCTCCTGTAAAGTGACCACGGTTTATCATGGCTGCTGAGCCCTGACACCGTAGTCAGTTTATATGCCTCCGTCATCCACAGCTCTCCTGTCCTCCTCTGTGCTCTCCCTCCTCCCCTCCCTGCCTGTCAGCTCTGTGTCAGTGTCTGTTTGAGCTTTGGAGATATTTATTATAGCAAAAAGTTAAAAAATATTGTGTTTTTTCAAAATTGTCGCACTTTTTTTGTTTATAGCGCAAAAAATAAAAACCGAGGTGATCAAATACCACCAAAAGAAAGCTCTATTTGTGGGGAAAATCCTTCCGGGGCTGAAGTGGTTAAAACAGTGCCTCTAAATACCTTTTTACCGTTATCTTGAGGCTGGTCATGTGACTCCCGGATGCTCTGCTACTCCGATCCCCGGGCTACAGCGGGAGTAGCCGAGCGGCCAGCACAGTGGTCATGTGACCTCCCGGCTGATGTCAGAGGGAGATCTCGGCTCCTCCCAATGTAGCTAGGGGTTCGGAGTAGCAGAGCGGCCGGAAGTCACGTGACCAGCCTGAAGATTTAAAAAAAACAACACTTGCAGCGTGTTCTATCCCTGTATACAGGAGAGGGGCTGGCAGTGAATTTACATCTTTGGGTAACAACCACTTTAAGTGTACCACGGTGGGTGCTAATGCCAGGTTAAATAGCAAGTTAACTTCTTAAAGAGACACAAAATGATATCCTTATTCTTCAAAAAGAATCCATACACATCCAGAGTCCATCTCCGGAGTGAACAAGAATGAGCAGTGCACATTAGTTGCAGTCACAACTACTACTCTGTGTACACTACACACCTCATAGTCCATAGTCCATCTCCGGAGTGAGCAAGAGAGGGTGGCTACATTCTTACATACAGTAGGATCATGGAGAACAAATGTTGACACCCTCTAACAGGAAGTCAGGACACAGCAGCAAAAAAAAAAAAGAAGCAATTTTAAGATTGAAAGGAGGCTGAAAGCAATAGAGAAATAGGAGTTAAGAATGGTGTTATGATGAAGCACAGTTACCTGCATGAAATTCAATTTCAGCACACTTAAAGCAATAGAGAAATCGAAGTTAAGAATAAGTTAAAACATTTCAAGCAGATAACAGCGCTTAATCATAACAAGGTGTTATGATTAAGCACTGTTACCTGCATGAAACGTGTTAAGCTTTTTATTTCCTTGTGCGCGTTGTGCTTTTTTTGATTTTATCTTTTGATATGCTACAAGTTTGACGTCCATCCGGAAAGTGCAGCCATTCATCTATTTTTTCCTGCTGCTTTTGGAGGCGAGCCAGGTGGGCATCTCTGCCTTGGATGTTATACATTGGACTTGTATCTAATGTAGATGATGAAGATGTCAGGGTTCAGTAAATTTGAAATATGTAATGGAACCGAGCATCTTTAGAATTGCATTGGTATTTTTCTTTAGCTATACACACCCAATGCTCTTTTCACCACCTCTCACAGTTCTTGCAGGGCTCATGTTGTTATGCTATTACTTTAAATCAGTGGCAGTTGGTACTCAATATTGTGCTCTACACCCCCCCCGGGGTGCGATCGAACAGGAATGCAGCGATTGACTTGCACCCCCTGGCGTGCAATTCACGGCCTTACCCTATGTGCGGAGAGGAGACCGATGGCGAGCTGAATCCAGTGTAGGGCTCCAGGAAGAAGCTGTTGCTGATGGGGCCATTGCTTTTCCTCCTGGCTGGGCAGGAAATGGGTCCTGAGAACCGAATGGCCGGGAGTCCTGAGACTCCCTGCAAATTGGGTCTCAGAACCCGCTTCCTAATTGGCCAGGAGGAAAAGCAATAAGACATTAGCAAATATTAATTCGCTAATGTCACACAACTGGGTGGGCTCAGGGCACAGTGCTCTGAGCCCCGAGCCCACCCTTTTTTGAAGCCAATAAGAGCCCCAGGCTCTAATCATGTTCTTTAAAAAAAAATCCATGCATCCGGCGCCTTCATGGAGATTAGGGGCCGGGCGCATGGATTAGGGGGGGAGCGCCTCTTTGCCCCTAGTGAGCGGGCTGCCACTGCTTTAAATGATACCCGCCTTGGCACACACTTAATGTGTGTTCCTACCTATTTGATAATGCGTGACTAGGTTGTATCAGACATATTATGGATCATTTATAACTGCCACTCCCTGCTTTCACAAGATCTTAAAAGGCTGTGCAAATGCAATGCCAGAGCAATAATCATATTACCTAAATTGAATCTTTCATTGAGCAGTAATCAATTAGTGCAAGAGTGGGTTTTTAGTTTTTAGGCATCTTCTACAATTGCATGAAAGAGTTCATTTTGGAAAAACCTGGATGACAAATTTACATACTTAACAGATTACAAGACACTAACAACCTTTCACACAGCTGTTCCAATCAGGCCACCTGTAAGTTTATCAGGTAGACCTGATCGGAAGGTCCATACAGTCCTATGGACAGCTGGGTGTAAACAGACTTGTGTCCGTTTACACCCGACTACTTGTCGGGTCCAATCAGGTCCACTAAAAGACCGGCAAAGGACTGCATCCTTTTCTGTTTTAATGGATCGGATTGGAGGTAGCTTGATGTAAATGGAAAACAGAGTCCATACAAACCAAGCTGCCCATAGAGCACAGAGGGATGTGTCTGCTCTGCAGAAACTGACCGGGTATGAACATCTGTCCCTCTCTGCTCTGATCAGCTGACAGATCCCCTGCTGATCAGAGTGGATTCTGCCCCATGTGAAAGAGGCCTTATGGGTCACAGATGTTTTCATATTTTGTATGGGTTAATTCATTAACAATATGTACGTCACATTATAGAGGTTTTAAACCTGACACTGTATACGATGGAATACCCATTTCTGTTTTGTATATTGAAACCAAGCTACCATTCCTTGTTGGTATCCCTAAATACTCTCCTCTAGCATTTCACTTAAAGCTAAATTCTAGGTAGAAAGGCATGCATGAAAGCAAATCTCAATTAATACATACAGTAATTAATTATATCTCTTAATTAGAGCAAGAAATGAACTGATTTTGACCTGTTTTCGGCCTCTTGCAGACCACTATATGTATATATACTGTATTCTGTACAGCAGAGCTAAGAATGGGGAGGGAGAAGCTGTACAAAGAGCCAGTCATGTGTGCTGCAGTGCATAGAGCACTCTGACTGAAGGACAGAACAGAGTATTAGGCAGGCAATAGATGTTGTGATTTTCTTTCCTGCAACCACGGCTTCCTAAAAATCCAACATGCTGGCTGTACCAACGAAAATTTATCGACTTGGCCATACATGATTCGAATTTCCGCCAGTCCTTGCTGAACTGGTCGAGATTGAATTCGTCTGTGGCCAGCTTTAGAGAGATGAGTTAACCAGGTGGGGTCAGGACCTGTAAGTGAAAGTAAAATTGCAGCAGAGAAAGATCAGGTTACCTCTCCTCCTGAACAGAGCCATTCTGTGTGTCAGGACTGTGTAAATCCCAGTACTGACTGGACATACGTGCATATCTCTCATATGTGTATTTCATTTGTGTATTTAAGTGTTTGCCTAAATCCGGTAAGAAAAAATAATAAATTATTTTTCCTTTATTCTCCAGCAGATGAAGGATAACACAGACTATCCTGTAACCCAATTCAAGGTCCCACAGTCTACCTTCCCTCAGATCCTGGTTGTGAGAACTGGTTCCCCCGAAGTCACTCTTCTTGCAGGTTTTTTTTATCAGTCTTGTTACAGCCCCTTTCACCAACATCACCACGTGCAATGCATACAGAACCAGTGACCATGTAATTTGCATGGGACGTGACCACTGGTACTGTAGGAGTCCCTGCCCACAATTCAACACTATAGAGTAGGGTAAACATTGCTTTGTGTTCATATCCCCCAGAAAAAATGATCACTGGATCTCTTACATGCTGGGGGAGGAGGGAACAGGATAATTTTCATTATTTTTAATGCCCGGAGTTGTGTGTTAAAGATTTGTATATCTCTATAATAGCCTATCTTAAGTGTTGCTTCTCCAGGTAGAATACATTTAGGCTGGTTTCACACTGGGCGGTGGGGGCGGCGGCGGCGGTAAAGCAGCGCTATATTTAGCGCTGCTTTACCGTTGTTTTAGCCGCGGTATGCGGCCACTAGCGGGGTGGTTTTAACCCCCGCTATCGTCCGAAAAAGGGTTAAAACCCCCCGCAAAGCACCGCTGCAGCGGCGCTTTGCCGGCGGTATTACCGCAGCATCCCTGTGGCATCCCCGTGGTGTCCCATTGATTTCAATGGGTAGGAGCGGTATAGGAGCGGTGAATACACCGCTCCAAAGATGCTGCTAGCAGGACTTTTTTTACCGTCCTGCTAGCGCACCGCTCCAATGTGAAAGCCCTCCGGCTTTCACACTGGAGTGAAGGGACACAACGCTTTTTTCAGGAGCTATACAGGCGCTATTTTTAGCGCTGTAGCTCCTGAAAAACGCTTCAGTGTGAAAGCACCCTTAATGTTTGTAGTCGTTCCTCATAACAGGTTCTCCAGCCCCTTATTAGCTTTGTTGCCCTTCTCTGGACTCCAGTTGAAGGACATCCTTCCTGAGGAGTGCTGACCAGAACTGGACAGCATACTCAAGATGTGGCCAAACCAAAGTTTTGTAAAGTGGTAGAATTGTAGTTTTATGTCTTGATTAAATACGCTTTTTAATTACAGCTAATAGTATGGTAACCTTGCTTGCTGCAGCTTGGCATTGCACGTTATTGCCAAGTCATCTACTAGGTGATCGTTGATCTTTTTCTTTCCTCAATTCCCCCAGTGGTTCTCCCACTAGTGTGTAACTTGCATGCAAATTTTTACATTCCAGGTGCAATACTTAACATTTTTATACATTGAACCTCATATAGTAACTCACTCCCAAAGTTGCTGTATCCTTCTGGGAAGTTTTTGCTCTGCCTAGTTGTGTACTGTATTGTCAGCAAACACTGACAATGAACTATTTATTCCAAATTCTATATTGTTTATGAACAAGTTAAACAGAATAGGTCCCAGGGTAGATCCCTGGGGAGTCTTGCTCTCAACTCAGACCATTCATAAAATATGCCATTAATCACCACCCTCTGGACACACTTCTGCAACCAGTTTTCTATCCAGGTACATACTATGTCATCAATGCCAAAATACCTTAATATGTAAATTAATAGTTTGTGGAGTACTGTATCAAATGCCTTGGTGAACTCAAGATACACAGCCACGGTCCTTCCTCTATCAAATTACAGCTTACCTCCTCATAGAAGGTTAAAATGTTGATCTGGGAAGAACAGTTGTTTATAAATACATGTTGGTTAATACCAATGATAGTATTTTTATGGGCACATTTTTGGATATAGTTCCTTATCATTCCTTCCAATAGTTTACATTTTATTGATGTTAGGCTGACTGGTCTGTAGTTTCCAGGTATATATCCCGGCCCATTTTTGTATATTGCCACCACATTAACTTTTTGCCAATCTGCTTGCACCATTCCAGTCAGTAAGCTGTTCTTAAAGTGGTGGTAAACTCACGAAAAAAAAAAAAAAAAAAAAACCCTGTAAGACAATGGAATAATGAGCTAGTATGCATAGGCCCGATGACATCACTCAGTAATGGCACAACAGCTGAAGAAACAGCACGAGCGAGACGTTTCTTCAGTGCGCATGTGCCGATGATGTCGGCACATGCTGATACAATGGATATCTCCCAAACGATGCAAGTTTAGGAGATATTCATGGTAGTAATTCTCAATTCTTAAAGTGGTTGTAAACCTTTACAAACCACTTTTACCTAAGGTAAGCCTATAACAAGGCTTACCTGTAGGTAAAAGTGGTTTGTAAAGGTTTACAACCACTTTAAGAATTGAGAATTATTGGGTGTAAGCCACCTGGTAATCGTAATTTGCTCACATTAAGTTTTTCTAGCCTTTTTTGGGCACTAGTCTCTGTCAGCTACAAGGGCACATTCAACATAATGTTATTAGCATTACTGTCTTGCCTATTATACCCCTTGTTTTCATTGTATAACACCCATTTTTTTTTTAATACACAGACACTAGTGACGCACATTTTTGCATAAACACTTACTGATTCTTGCAAGGTTATTTTTGGGAGTAGCATAGCAGCAGTTTTAGCAGGGGCAGCTATAGTACTGTGGGGAGTGAAATTCTGTCAAAAACCTAAGCAGTTCCCAGGGACACAACGCTGTCACCTACCACAAGGAAACCACAGCAAACATAGAGCTGTCAAGCTAATCAATCAGACCCATTGATATCTCTATGGAGTACTCTGTGAGAAAACAGGACTGTATAAATTGTGCTGCATCAGCTAGCATTTTGGGACCAAGAGAAATGTTTTATTACATTTTAAAGTAATATACCATATGTTCCACAGGTATAGATTATTTTTTACAAACAAAACTGCATGCAAAATCAATTCGTGAAACCAGCCTCAGACTTTTTTTTTTTTTTGCATAAGTGGAAGCATCACTATTATTTTTTTAAATACTTGCAGAAACTTTACATCAAAATTTAGCTAACTTACTACTTCCCCCATTTCAGACATATTATTAATGCTTTTATGACAGTAGTAAAAATCTGTTATAACAATTCTGTCAAAACAATAATGAGAAATAATATAAGCCAAAGAGCACCACCATAAGTTATCTGCAGTTGTTGCAAAATATAAAATGGTTTATATTTATGTTTGATTATTCCAGAGTGGTAAAGTTTTTGACAGGGATCTCATTAAACAGATCCTGCATGCAAGGTGGTGAAGAAACAAACAACCGAGATCTGGGCTATAATCAAGCACAGTGTTCTGATGACTTAATTATAGAGAGAAAAAGAGTACAATGTCTTCTGATCTGTCGAATAAGTCAGCAAAACACATGTAGTAAAATACAGTGCCAAGACAGAAAGAAACAAGTTAGATGAGGGATAGAATTAATATGGGCATTGGGCAAAACTGTTTATGTTGGAACCAATGCTGAATTTTTAACTTGGGCAATCCTCTGTCTTACCACCTCTATTCCATTGGGTGTGGTGTAAAGTGATGAGTGCCTTAAATTAGTAATACACTAAACTGGATAAAAGTAGAAAAAATAAAAGTAATCTCTCTGCGCTCATAAGATCAGACAAACCAGTAATGATTTCTTGTAGATAACAATGATGGTGATAATAATAATAGTGGTATGTGTGCAAATTCATAATATATATGAAAAAGTACTTGGTAACGGAAGGGAAGAGATTCCAGGACTGATGCAGCTGAAAGGTCAGGGATCCAGCTGGATAGAATGGGCTTTAATGAACAAAAACAAAACAGAAAGTGGTGCCTCTAAGTGCAGCATTAAAAAAAAAATTAATATCCCAAAGGGATTAAAAACACTTACAGGATAGTGGATGAAAGTGAGCTCATCATGAGGATTTGTAAGGAAGGTGATCCGACATCAGGATGGTCCCAGTGTGTGTATGGAAGTCCCAGGGGTGATCCGATCAGCAGCAGAAGGTCCCAACCTGGCCAGCAGAGGGGAGCCGCAGCAGTGGAAGCACCAAGGGAGCAGCCACGCTGCCGGGATCAACGTGGAACACGAGTCCCGGAGATGACGTTTGTGGGAGGAGACCAACAACCAACGTGGATCGCAAACCGGAAATGAGGTGTTAAAAGCAGGATGCGTTTCGGAACAACTGATTGGTTCCTTCTTCATGCCAATAACTGTAAGCTAGAAAACGTAGTCTGGGGGCAGGCTGTGGGTGGGGCTATGGGCACAGAAGAGGAAGAAACAGCCTAGGCCCGGTATTGTGATGTGCTTTGCCAGCACTGGGAGCACAGAGAATGACACAAATAGATATACAAAAAGATATACAAAGCATACACAACAATGGGGGAAAAAAAAAAAACAATAAGACAAAAGAAGACGGAAACTCCATATGTCAGATGACAATGGACATGCAAATGGAACAAGCTTTGTTGAAATAGCCAGCAGCCTTATCAACCAGGAGGACAAGAGATCAGGATATCCCACATGGATCGATGAGTGGAGGGATGGGTGGAAAGGTGAATCACAGCTTGAATTACAGTGCAGCAGTGTTCATCAGATCTGAGAAGATCGTGGGTATACAGAAAACATGAAAATGGCCACAAAGTACATGTTAATAAAAGCATGTATCCATTTATTGCACAACATAAGTAAACACTTACATGCACGTAAATGCAGTTCTGCTTGAGCTTGGGACAGAGGAGAGCTGAGTGCATGACAGCCAGTGAACTGGCAGGTAGCTGTCATGCAAAAGATTCCAGATTCGCCAAAGGGATGTGAAGACAGCTGTGTCTACAGGCTCATAGGACCAAGAGAGCAAGCATGGGAAAGTAAAGGGCAGTATACAACGCGTTTCAGGGGACCTGCCTACTTTATCAAGTATGCCTAATAGTAAAGCAAGATTTTCGTTTATACTTTCGCGTCATTTGCAGCTTGCCCAGCGTCATTTGCAGCTTGCCAGCGTCATTTGCAGCCTGCCCAGCGTCATTTGCAGCCTTGCCCAGTGTCATTTGCAGCTTGCCCAGTGTCATTTGTAGCTTGCCCAGTGTCATTTGTAGCTTGCCCAGTGTCATTTGCAGCTTGCCAGCATCATTTGTAGCTTGCCCAGTGTCATTTGCAGCTTGCCAGCGTCATTTGCAGCCTTGTCCACGTTTAAACTTCCCGCCGCTGAGACAGACCGCGCGAGAGCCTCCGAAAAAGACCGAAGCGCCGCCGAAAAAGACCGAGCCGACTGTTCGGCTCTGCTCACAGTCCCGCCTCCCTGCTGTTTCGGGAGCGAGCGCAGGGAGGCGGGACTACGAGCGGAGCCGAACGGTCGGCTCTGTCTTTTTCGGCTGCGCTTCTGTCTTTTTCGGCGGCGCTTCTGTCTTTTTTGGCGGCGCTCGCTATATTCTGGCGCCGCTCGCTATTTTTGTCACTTTTTTGGGGGGGATCGGCATATAACACGCACCCACGACTTTCACCCTACATTTAGGCCTTATTAATATCATATTAATTATCAATACATTCACTTAATATAAAAAATTATAGTTTTCTTTTAAGGCTAGCTTATAATTTGTATCTTAAATATGTATTTTTAACAGTATTTATATTTATAATAAACTTCCTCTTCTTTTTTTTTTAACCATACAGTATTTGAAAAATGCAGACAACGAAATATGCAGAGCTACTAAAATAATTTTCTCAGTACTTGGCAAATCATCTCATTTCACAACATGCATGTTATGAATGTTATATCCTGTATTCAATATATGCTGAATTCATTTCTGTGCCAGGCAACTTCATGCCAACCATAATTGGGGATTAATCTAGGTTTCAGACATCACCTGGCATGCAATCCATCTTTGGATGCTGGCACATGTTGTCATTGTTAAAGTGAGAAGTCTAATGTGGGTGGTATAATCTGATTAATGCCACTGCTCTATAAAACTAATGTGCTAGGCTTTCATACACTCACTTACCAATACCCTTACAAAACAAGGCAGTTATTCAGTAATTATGTGTTAATATGCGATGAATCAGTTCCCTTCAGAGCTTAATCTCCAATCTATTTCCAAGACAAGCATCAATTAAGGTGGAACAAGCAGCGTTGATAAGACCAGAAGGTGTTGATTTTGTTTATCTTCTCCCCAAATTATATATTTGGCAAGCTTTTCTTTTTTACTCAAATTAAAGCTATTGAAAGATGTGTGTGTGTGATATCTGGGAAACTAAAAATAGTAATTGATTTTTTCAGATAGTCATCAGGTGTTGATTAATTTTGCTTGGTCATGGAACATACAATAAGGGTAAGGTACTTGTCCTTACCTGTCCTCGTGCCAGTTGTGCTTGTCATTGCAATAATTGTATGAGAAGGGTTAAAACAGCATTGTAAACAGTTGTCTTCACTAGCGTAGACTGTATTCTGCCAGGCAACTCTTTAGGCAGCAAAAAGTATTTTTTGTGGCTAAAAGTAAAACAATAAACCAAGTGTTTTCTTTTTTGATTACCTGAATTGATATATTTTATATTCATAATATCTAGATGTCTCTAATAATCTGTCTATTAAAAATGGTAGTAAACCTATATTCTACTTGGGGACCTGAAAATGACTTGGAGTAAAGTTTTTTTTTTTAATCAGTTCATTCAAAATGCATATTTCAGTTACAGATGGAATTGTATTTGCTGAATCACCTGCTAATTTCATGTATACTTTTGGGCTCCAGTGGCACCAAGGGGTGGTTTGCCATCTTCTGAAAATGTAATATTTGTTTGAGTGACTCACTCTTTAGTTTTAGATATTGATCAATCTAATTTTTTTAAGTGTATCCAAGTCCTGGGCCTCTCCAGGCCTAATGGTGACCTCCAGAGTTAGGGACAGCTGACATCCTTCTGTGTAGAGTGGATTACTAGGCATGGTGGGTGCAATGTAAGGTAGATTAATGGGCGCCAGACACTTCTTGAATGCAAAGAGATTTATTTTCTCTTAAACAGAACTGTGGGAGAGAGGGTTAGCGCCAGGACACCCTTTAGTAGTTGCAATGTTAATTAGCAGACTCTGAGACTTCTATAGGTAGACAGCCATGCAGAGAAAGGCACCCAAGCCGGACACCACATCTGCATGTGTAGACATGCTGTCTACTATGGCAATAGTCTTAAACAGTTTCTAACAAAGGTCGTAATGAACTCTTTCACTTCCTCCACAATCTCCTATTTAGATCTTCACTCAACTGAGCTCCCAGTCTATCACTTAGCCCCGCTGATCCCCTGCCACTGGATCTCCTGAGCTCTTCCGATCATCTCACTGAGTATCTTCCTCAAGCATCACCACCGCGTCCCTGCTGGGTCCCTAGCTTGGCACTCACAGATACTCCTCAAGCATCACCCCACTGGCCTGCTCGGTCCCTGGCTTGGCACACAATTATGCTCTGCAAGCGTCACCTGCACTGGCTGGGTCCCTGGCTTGGCATCTGCTGAAGTTTCCCATTTCTTCACCATCCCCGATTGGTGAGAATGCTGCTCTGGTACTTGCTTCAGCTACTTAATGGTCCCTGGTAATAAGGTGGATGTTCCCTTAGTGGTGACAGGTTCCCCTCTACCTTCGACCATGACAGGTTCTCCGGCCGGCAGAACCGTTACATCTGGTTGGACTGCAATCCGCAATCCCATCCCTACGCTGTTCTTTTGCTTCTGGATAGGCCCTCAGCCAGCCTAGCAGCCAGATGTCCCCGGTATAGGCCTCAAGCTCCGGCCTAGCAGCCTGGGGCAGCACAACACATGTCCACACAGACAGTCGTCTAGGTGGCACAGAACCCCGATCACCTAACCTCACCCAAATAAATAGGCTCTCCCAGCAGGCCAAGGGACCTAATAAAATCCCTGCCCATTGGCTGAGACACCCCATCTATTCCTAATCTGTCCTTGCAATGCCCTTGTCTTATCTAATGCCACCAGATACCCGACCATCTAGTGACAGAAGAGAGAAGTGCAGCAATTTCAGAATTAGGGTGGAATCAATTGACCTTCTATCAATTGGCCAAGGCAACTATCACTTGGCAGGTAAATTTACTAGCAACCCTGCCTAAACATCAGGGTGCTACATCCTCCCCCTGCCTACAAAACGACTTCTTGGAGTTTGCAGAAAAATAATTTGAGCCCTCAAGCCGGAGAGCAAATGTCCTGGCAAAAACTGGGATGGGTGGGGAAACAGGAAAGGAATTATAATAATAAATAAAGCACGTGGCATAGCACATGAAATAAACATGTGAAACACATACATGAGCGAATGGTAGTTTACATAGGGTAGATAAATATCAGAGATCATATATACAATTTAACCACTTAAGCCCTGGGCCATTTGGCTGGCCAAAGATCAGAGCACTTTTTGCGATTCGGCACCGCGTCGCTTTAACTGACAATTGCGCTGTCATGCGACATGGCTCCCAAACAAATTTGACGTCCTTTTTTTCCCACAAATAGAGCTTTCTTTTGGTGGTATTTGATCACCTCTGCGTTTTTTTTTTTTCGCTATAAACAAAAAAAGAGAGCCAATTTTGAAAAAAACGCATTATTTTTTACTTTTTGCTATAATAAATATCCCCAAAAAATATATAAAAAAACATTTTTTTTCCTCATTTTAGGCCGATACATATTCTTTTACATATTTCTAGTAAACAAAATCGCAATAAGTGGTTGTTGATTGGTTTGCGCAAAAGTTATATAGTGTCTATAGGGGATAGTTTTATGGCATTTTTATTAATAATTTTTTACTTTTGCCACGATTTTGGGACCATTCACATTTATACAGCGATCAGTGCAATTAAAAATGCATTGATTACTGGGTAAATGTGACTGGCAGTGAAGGGGTTAACCACTAGGTGGCGCTGTAGGGGTTAAGTGTGTCCTAGGGAGTGATTCTAACTATGGGGGGGGGGCTGTGTGTGACACGAAACTGATCATCGCTCCCGATCGCAGGGACCTGTGATCAGTGTCATTAGGCAGAACGGGGAAATGCTTGTTTACATTAGCATTTCCCCGTTCTTCCTCTCCATGAGACGATCACACTCATGGAGTTTGCGGCGGGCGCGCGCGTGCACCCACAAGCCACTTCTTAAAAGGCAACGTACAGGTACGTTAATCTGCCTGTAGGTGCCCTTCTGCCGCAGTATATCTGCCTGAAGCGGTTGGTAAGCGGTTAACATGTGGTGTACCACCCACATAGTTAACCTCCCTGATGGTATTCCCAAGTGTGGCTTGGGGTGGATTTTCAGTACCAAAAGCGGTAACCCCGAGCCACATCACAGGATCCAGGTACCGTTACTTACCTTGTCCCCAGGATCCTGCGATGTCTCCCCGCTGTGTGCGGTGGCTGTGTCTCTGCTTGATTCATCACAGAGCCATGCTCCGTTCCCTGCGAGCGTTGCGACGCACAGGGATGGAGCGCGGCGCCAAATTCAAAAAGTGAAACATACACAATACATTACAGATACAGATTACATTACTGTGTCAAATAATTTCACCTCCCTTTTGTCCCTAGTGGTTTGTCCAGTGCCCTGCATGCAGTTTTATATTATAAATACCGTTCTCTCTGCCTGGAAACTGGAGATTGTCCATAGCAACCAAAACCGCCCATTTACATCAAAAGTGGTTTTAGACCAGCTAGAAAACAGCGATAATAAATTAGAATCATTGCAGAATTGAGCGCTAGTGATTTGTGGGGAAATTCGTCATCAAACAATTCTGCAACTGAGCAAATTTCAGTGTTTTTGATTTGATTACATTATTGAATAATTATTATTATTATATTATTATTTGTTATAATTATTTATAGTTATGATTTCGTGTTTTAAACTTTATCATACCCGGGATGTCTACTAGACTCTGGTTTGGACATATTTAAGTGAGTTGTTCCTAAGAATTACAGGCCTACAATATAAAACGCCAAATTTCCTTGCAAAACAATTGTACCGATTTGAGCATCAAAAATCTGAAATAATTATACCACCAGGGAGGTTAAGGGAAAACATATCAACAATAGCCTTATATCCTAACTATCTACCTAATATATACAGTAATAAAGAGCATGAATATTTGGCATCATTATAAATGTTGGGTCACTGTCTCTCCTTGTCAAAGGAAGACACAACGGTGCAAGAATACCTGAAAGAAAATAAACAGCGATGCAAATGCATCCCATCCCTATGATAATACAGTGTAATATGTACATAAGTGAACCTTAAGAAGGTTGTTAATTGTCCTCAGCCGAGAACAGCATAGCAGTGTAAATACACCCTATAACATGTCTAAACCATACACATATGAATGAAAGTGGGCCCCATTCTCATCCGAGTATGCCGTCCCTTTCACAACTATCCTACAAACTTTCTTAACATGTACTATAGATGAACACCTGGTGACCAATATGCGACACTGGACAGTTCATTATTCAGCATACACGGTAAGAACTTTCACCCCTTTCTTACCATAGCCTATTCTATCTAGCTAACTAACACCCCAGTGTCTTTGAATCATCAGAGTCCATTAATATTATCACTTGGGTGAAACACATTTTCCAGCAGTTTCCCTTCTTCTAAGGGATAACACCAGGGATGGGTGGTACAGCTGCAATCAGGCAACAAGCAGCCAGGCCATGGTGCAAGGGACCGCACTCCAGAACACAGGTCTCCTTGCAAGAGTAGTTTCAGTCTGTCCAGATGACAGCCGGGGCCTGAGAAAGATCTCATCAATTGAAGGAACAAAATGCTGAACATCACAGGTCACTTTTTAGAGGGAACCACACTGGCAATTCCACAGTACTGGCCAGCACGACTCAAGTGGGCACACCCTGTATCTGCCGGCAGCATTCAGTCCAGCACAATCTCAGCTAGACATGTGCACAACAAAAAAATTTGTTTATTTTCGTTTTTTTCGTTTCCATTGATTCGTAACGATTCATACATTCATAAGTCGTCGGTGTTCGTATTCGTAACGATTCGTACATTCGTAAGAGTTATTTTTTTTTCGTTGATTCGTTTTTCCGTTAGTTTAATTTTCGTTTATTCGAAATTCAGACGCATTCGTATTTATTCGTACATTCGTAACATTTGTAGATTCGCAATCGGAGCATAATTCATAATTTTATGTAATGTGTATGCTATTATTACATTTTAAGAGACACGGAACATTACGAATCGAAAAAAAAAGTTACGAATGTACGAATTTTTTCGTTCAATCGATTCGAAGCACGTTAAGCAACGCCATTGTAAGAGACACGGAAAATTACGATTCGAAAAAAATAAAAATAAATTACGAATGTACGAATTTTTTCGTTCAATCCATTCGAAGGACTTTAAGCAGCGCCATTGTAAGAGACACGGAAAATTACGAATCGAAAAAAAAAAAAAAAAAAAGTTACGAATGTACGAATTTTTTCGTTCAATCTGTTCACACACAGCTCCACGGTCCCGCACGGTCCCGTTGTTTTAACGGGCAATCGCGGGTGCCCGGCGGACATCGCGGCCACCGGGCACTCGCACCGGGTCCCGAGTGACGCCGTGGGCGCGCACGCGCGCCACCGGCGGTGTGCGTGCGCCCCCCAGGCGGCCGGGAATGGGAGGACGTCATATGACGCCCACCCAGGATGGGAGATCCACCTTGTGGGCGTCATATGACTATGGGCGGATAGGGAAGTGGTTAAGAAACACGGCACTAGATATTTTAAAAATACATGTAATAAAATAGATTGATGCATTAATTAGTGCCGTATATATCTATCTGGAGTCCAGATTTAAAATGTAACATAAATTTAATAAGAACACAATAGATCACAAAGGGTGAGAACATCAGGAGAAGTTTTATGTTTACAATTGTGTTTTCCTGAAGTAGAGCTAAACCCTAAATGGATGACATTTAGTTTGCTAAAGCACTGTGCATCCTAAACAATTGTCGTCTGTTATTTCTTTTTATCTTTTTTTTGTAAAAATAATGTTTTCATGCATTTTAATACATTTTTGCGTCTCAGGGCTGCTGATCTCCTCTAGCTTCTTTCAGCAACTCCTTGTCAACATTCAATCACTCCAGTGTTGGCTGCACATGATTTCTCTCAAGCAAATTCCTGATACTGCTAACAGTGGCCAATGGATTAAAGTGTTTGTTCACTAATGCCAGAAGTCTGCCAAGCAAAATAGGAGAGTTGGAAGCATTTGTGGACGAAGAGCACTATGATTAAATTGGTATTGCTGGATCTTGGCTTTGTTCTTCACACTACTGGACTATTATTATTCCTGGATACGCTCTTTTTCAGAAAGACAGGGTAAAACTAAATGGTGGTGGTCCCTGTCTCTATGTAAGAAGTGATCTAAAACCAAGTGTGAAAGAGCACCTTGTTGATGGAGAGTGTTATGGTGCTGAGACATTATGGGTGGAGTTACATATAGGTGTACATACTGTAAAAACAATTATTGGAGTTTGTTGCAGTCCCTCCGGTGTTAATGGGGTGGAATTTTGTCTGAAGGGTGTTGGCTCAAACTTGTCTTGCATACACATGGTCACACAAATGTTGGCCAACAATTACGAACGTAGTGACATACTAGACGTACTATGTGTTTTTTTTAGCTCTTTAGCTCCACCCTTTGGGCTCTTTCTGCTAATTTTGTGTTAGTAAAAGTTTGAAAAGCCTTCGAAAATTTGTTTGCAATAACTTGTAGTTGTACTTGTAGTTTATTACAAACATTCATAAAAAATGTGGGTAGCAATGACCAGAATATAGTTTCATTTAATTTAAAGAGGAAGTAAACCCCGATGGGTTTTACTTCCTCTTTTGTTCCCTGTAAACCCTGCAAAGTAAAAGCATAATGGGCTAGTATGCATCGCATACTAGCCCATTATGTGGCACTTACCTGCAAACGAAGCCTGCGCTGTCCCCGCTGGAGGCCGCATCCATCTTCGCCCCTCTTCCATCCGGTGCCGCTGACTCCTGTCACAGCACTTGATCGGGAAGAAATGTCTTGGATGGCTGTTACGTTAGCGCGCATATGCCGATGACATCATCGGCGCACTACAAGGTAAATATCTCCTAAACGGCGCACGTTTAGGAGATATTTACAGTACCTATAGGTAAGCCTTTTTTTAGGCTTACCTATAGGTACAAGTTCTAAAAAGGGGTTTACAACCACTTTAAGTTGTAAACAATGAGCAAATACTGTAACGATAAAAATGCTTTTTTGGAGAGCAAATTTTTCAATGCTGAGGGCTGCTTTCTAAGATGTATACTGGAAGGAAATACTGTTATCAATTAACACAGCACAGAAATGTAAATGTTTAACCTCATCCCTCGCGCTGTATAGACAAATTATGGCAGGCGGGATACACTCTCGTTCTTGGACGATGTCATATGACGTTGCCACAGTCTCACCATGCTTGCACGCCCTCGAGGGTGCCCCAGGACAGGGCGCAACCCCGATCTCGATAAAGAGCCAATGACACGCCTCTTTACCCATGTGATCGGCTGTGTCTAATCACCGCCCATCAGTACCATCCATCAGTGCCCATCAGTGCTGCCTATCCATGTCGTCTATGATTGCCCATAAGTGCCGCCTATCAGTGCCCATCAGTACCACCTATCAGTGCCGCATATCAGTGCAAATTCTTTAAATATAGTAAAAAGATAGTCCTTTACAATAGTTGGTGGCAGACAGACTTTCAGGGGAAGGGGGTGGGGAAAAATGCACTATGCTATTGTTTTGGTGTTTTTTTTTTTTTTTTTTTTGCATTAGGGCCCCTTTAAAGTTCATATTAGACCCTTACCCAGGCCTGCAACCTAGGTGGCCAAAAAAGAGTTAGCACCCCTCCCCCCAACACTTATCAGCACTGCAAACAAAAAATGTTGTGGTGCCCCCATACCTAGCCCTTATCCTTGATAGGGGTCTGGCATGGATTTGTAAGAAGGACCTCACACAAAACAAAAAAAGTGCGGTCAAACTCAACTCAACCCTTATGCAGGCATGCATTCTGCTTGGCCAGGAAAGGGAAGGGCAGCTTGTATGATGGGGACAAGGGCCTCATCCCCACATCTTTTGCTGTATGGGTCTGCTGGGGGAATTATTGGAATCTGGAAACCCCCACGTGAATGAGTACTCATTCACTATTAAAAACATGTAAATTGTAAATAAACACACACACCGTTGAAGAAGTATTTCATTAAAATACATTGTTAATCAATGTCAATACTGGCAGTAGTAATAACGCCACTAGATGAATGACTTTCAGCTGCAGCAGCCAGAGATTTGGCAGGCAGGCAAACTAGGCAAATGTAACCTTTTAATTTGCCCATAGGGTGAAATGCAAACAGCTCAGGTTCAAGTCAAACTTTTGGTCAACCTAAACTTGAAACTTGAAGCTTTCCTACTTTAAAGTCTTTGTTTTGATAGTTGAGAATGACTTACTTTAACATAAAAGCAATTAGAAAGGTCCGGGAAGACTTGTTTTAAAGTTATTTTATTTGTTTGTTACTTTAGTGTCCAAAGTATGAGCATAGGGGCACTTTAAGTTAGAAGATGGAAAAACTGTTTTGATTGCAAAAATATTAATTGAAAACGGACTCTGTTTTAACTTTATTAAATTACACATGTTTAAACATGCTGCAACATCTCCCCCTATCCTGTTTTATCAAAATGAAAGAAGAAGCAAGGAGGTGGGGCTTTATATGAAGCACATGGTTGCAAATGAGTAAATTGGTAAATATTAAAAAAAAATACTAAATTCTTATATATATATATATATATATATACACACACACACACACACACATATAATCTTGATGTCAAGTTCTGAAACAGTTAAACATGATAATAACATTGGTATCAAATAGCATCACAAAATTTCACAATCCACCAAAATTCATATATATATATATATATATATACACATGTTACAGAGTAATACCTGCATGACCTATGACCTCACTAATTGGTCATAATTGGTAAGGGTGTGTACACAATTACATGAGGATCTAATAAGCTCATGATTAGTATAAAACAAAAGGCATCTGGTATCTCTACGCATTTCGTTGCATTGAGCCACTCTACAGGAGCAAGCACGTGATGTATCTGTAATTGGAAAATGTATAATCTAAATGATCTAACATATATCAACATAGGAAAGGATGGGGTGAAGACACCCCCTAAATGTTACTTACAAAAATCTGTGCATTGATTGTATAGTGTTGTGGATTGTGAGCCACCTGGGAACATCATTACCGGGAGCTGTGGTGGCATATTCAACAATAGCAACCGACACAGACAGCTTCCAAGGTGGATATATGTCCGTAAGGCACTCCTTGTGTAGAATAGTAATAATGAGTGGGCCAACCAAGTGGGACCTCTGAGAAGAATACGTGAATAAAAAATCATGGTTAGCAATAGAACCCATGCTCGTGATGAAAGTGATAGGTGCATTAGTGAGAGCTGGTGACAATTTGGGCTAAGCAAGAATAGAAGGTAGGTGGAGGGAGTGGAAGAAATTACCGCCAAGACACCTGGGGAATGAAAGTGAGTGAAAAGACAGAAAGGGGAAGTGACTTAATTGAATCCAATGGATACCTGGTGCTGGGGGATGAAGAGTACTGTGATCCAGGGTGATGCATGAAGTCCGGTGTGTGAAAGTCCCCTGAGTGCCTAACCCACCTAAATGGTGCCATCACAACCTCCCATGTGGCTCATGTGGATGGAAAACACCCAGCTGGCAGAGCAGCAACACGAGTATGCCCCACGTCCAGTGTGTATGGTGTGACATCGATGCGCAGTGACGGTGCACCCGCCCCCCGGCGTCATAAGGTTATCAAAAGTTGTCCACACTGGGACTGTTTTGTATTTCTGCAACTTGTGCTGGTCCAGCCCAGGCCACTGTATATACAGATGTGCAAGCTCCACCGCTCTTAGTGGGTACTCTTACCTTGGGTATCAGAGAACCTTTCACTGGTCCCTGGGGGTGCCTGTGCTTTACCTCTCCCCGCACAGCACTATTCTACCCTTGCTGCTTGTTATGTCATCTGAACTAATGTTTTCTCTGCACATCAAGCTTCTCGCCACATACTCTAAACCGTTAAACACATTAGAAGATTTTGTATGTTTTGTAGAGCAGACCACAGTGCTAAAAAAAATCACCTCCACACAATGTGGAAGAAGGGTGGGGGATGGGGTGGCATTAATACTAGATTTAATGTGGGCATGGAGGTAAGGGAGAAAATAGGTTTGAGACACAGTAGCTGCAGACACCTGTAGGAGCTCTGATGATAGGGGCAAACATAGAAACATGTGGTACATGGGAATTAGAGTGATTTACCTTGTCTTATATGTAAATTACCACTGTGGGCACAACAGATGCTTTTGTATTGCTTGCTAATAGTTTAGCAGGTGTGTTGTTGGCAAGGGACCTGAAACAGCTACTCTTATGTGTTGTCAGGACCTGCAATCCTGCACTTTAGATTAGTCTCAAAGTGGTGCTAGTTGTGTGTGCTGGCCATGTTTTGTTTGGGGAGGTAGTGTGCAGAGTATGGTTATGCATTGAGTGAGCGCTGTAGGGTAGTCTAAGTTCAGAGTGGGGTTTAGAGATGGCTCTCACAGTTCATGGCTGGGTGATCTGTTAGGGGCTTCCAGGCTTGGCAAAAAAGAAGTCAATTATATTTGCTTACAGCAGCGAAAGCTGCTGTCAGTAAAGTGGTTACTACTGTGCATATGGAAGCACTGCCCAAACTACTTACCCTACACAAAAGCTGCTGTCCAAAAAAGTGGTTACCATTGTGCACCTGGGAGCACTGCCCAAACTACTTACCCTGCACAAAAGCTGCTGTCCAGAAGACTGGTTGCCATTGTGCACTGCCCATGCCACTTGCCCTGCACCCATCCCAGCCCAACAGCACAGGGCATGTTTCAGAGTCTAGTACTATGCAGTCAAGGATATCCAAACAGCCTTATTGCCTGCCAAGCCACTACTATGATGCTGAGTTTTAATTAACACAATAAAGCCCCATACACACGGTCGGATTTTCCGATGGATTCTGTCCTATCAGACAATGTTGTCGGAAATTCCGACCGTGTGTAGGCACCATCGGACAGTTTCCATCGGATTGTCCGACGGACAAAGTCCTATCTCCTGCTGGATAGATTTTTTGACAACAAAGTCCGATCACACCAAATCCGATCGTGTGTAGCGAATTCCGACGGACAAAGTGCTACGCATGCTCAGATCACATTACAAGACCAAAGCTATTGGCTACTAGCCTCTACGTAGTCCCGTCGTAGGCAACAAACGTCACCACGTTCAGAATGATCGGATTTTCCGACAACTTTGTCCGACCATGTGTACGCAAAACCAACATCGGACAAAGTACGACGGACATGATCCGACGGACCTGGTCCTCGGATTATCCGAGCGTGTGTATGGGGCTTAAGTCTGGGCGGAAGATCGGCAGAGGATTAAGCTATGTCAGCCTAAAGCAGCAATATGTGCAACACAATTGAAACAGGTGGGTAGGTGCTACCCCAGGGTGCCGTGCCACCCTAGACTTCTTGGCCTAGTGGCAAATGCGACCCTGATATTCGCAGAACTACCGTGACAATTACTTCATCTGCTTTTCTATCCAAAAATATAAAGCCATCACTGCTTAGGCATTTATTCAGGATCAGCATCTATTTCCTGGTGTGAACTGCTGGCTCATGATACAATAATGTAAATCATGAGAATGTGCCAAAGGGCCAAATGATGAGGGTAAAAAAGAACTGCTCCACGTCTGAGGACTTTGAACAACAATCCTTGGTGTTGAAAAACAGATTTCTTGAAAAAGGATATAAAATACAACAACTCGACACCATAGTAGAGGAAATTAGATCTATACCTCTTGAAATGTGCTTGAGGGATAAGGTTTTAGAGACAAAAAATATGGACCATGAATGTGGGGTTTATATCACCTTTTCACTCTCAATTTAGAGAAGTAGAGAATATTTTCAATACACATTGGCATGTTTTGTGTCTTGACAAAACTTTAAAAAAAGAACTCCCTACCAGGCCTAAGTTCATTTATCGGAAAGCTTCCAATTTTGGCAATTTACTAGTGAAAAGGGTAGTAGATCCTCCAAGTAGAATTCCATCTTTCTGGGACCGAGATGTTTTTTTTGCTTGTAGGAAATGCAAGGCATGCAAGGAAGTCTCCAGACCCATGAGAGGAGTAGACAAGTTCTCCTCAACTTCGAATAACAAGGAGTTTACTATTAAACAGTTCATTACATGCAACACGGCCCATGTAGTTTACGCCTTACAATGCCCTTGTATATATGGAGAACCAAATGTCTACTAAGGATACGAATAGCAGAACATGTACACAACATCATAATTGATTTCAAAGACCACAACG
This sequence comes from Lithobates sylvaticus, assembly GCA_028564925.1. Taxonomy (NCBI): domain Eukaryota; kingdom Metazoa; phylum Chordata; class Amphibia; order Anura; family Ranidae; genus Lithobates; species Lithobates sylvaticus. Next base: position 201,236,414 of record CM053026.1, on the reverse strand, counting down.
TGCCCCACCATTTTAAATTACATCACTTCCAAGACCCCTCTGGTCTTAAATTTTGGGGTATAGACCATATCAAAACCTGCATGGAGGGGTTCAAATTTGGTGAGAGAGCTCTCTAAAAGAGAAACCCAGTGGACTATTTTGGTAAACACACTTGCCCCGAAAGGTTTAAACATAGAGTTGGATATAAACTGCTTCATAAGTGACTACTAAGTTTATTCAATTTTATAATCCAATTGTTTGAATCTGTATAAACGTATTGGTTAAGTATTATGTAACCTGTTATTTTGGAAGAATAGAGTGAGGATTGGAGGCCTTTGGATATTCGCTGCTTCTTTTTTTGTTCTTCTTCTCTTTTTGTATGGGTGTCCTTTAGAATAATTATGAGTAGCAATTACTCTTAGCGATTAATGATGTTTTTTATAATAATGTAGTGTGATAATTGCTGCAATTTCTTTTGCAGCTACATATTAATTATTATTTTAATATTTTTATATTAGATATACAGTAGGCTTGACCTTATGATTATTTTTTTTTTCAAATATATTATTTTTTTCCAAAAATAAGAAAAAGAACAAGAACAAGAGAATTACATAAAAAATGCACAACAATTCTCAACATCATCTGCGGTGTATATAGATCAGCACATAACATGTCAGTACCAGTGTTGACAACATTTTGTGTTTAATGTTTTAGCGTCTTCAGACTGACTTTCTGTAAAACCAAACTAGTGTCATGAATAGTGTATTTCGTCTTATCTCTGTGGCCGTTAGCCGGGTTTTAACCTTGTGTTCCCTGGTAGGAAATGCTCAGTGGGCAATCTCAGGAGTCTGTCGATTAATAATTACAAGGTTCCATCAGGTGTGGAAAAAGAAATAAAGAAGAGGGAGAAGTAGTAAAGAAAGAAGATGGGATAGAAGAGAGTTTGAGAGGGGGGGGGGTGGGGAAGGGGTGTGGGGGGGCCCAGGTGGGGCTATGTCTGTTGTGTTTTATTCTGATTTTCTATTCTTTAAGTGGCGAGTAGGGTTATTCCTTCATCGGAGAATATAAACATATTCCACAGCATCCATGTCTGTGAGTGTTGTTCCTGCTTATTTTGCCCTTTAAGGACTAGGTCCTCCAACCTCTTGATCTCCTCCACTCTGCGCAACCATAATCCTATCGTTGGCGGTATTCTCTTCTTCCACAAAAGTGGGATACAAGATTTGGCTGCATTCAATAAATGCCTCACTGTCATTTTTTTATACTTTTTTGCTGTGATTGTAGTGGCATGCAGCAGTATGAAGGCTGGATTGTCACTTATCGTGTAATCCGTAAATTTTTGTGTGATCCTTCGGACTGACGTTCAAAAGTGTTGCAGCAGAGGGCAGGACCAAAAGATATGGAGGAGTGTCCCCTCATCTGCCTGACATCTCCAACAGTTGTCTGATGTGGCCGGGAAGTACTTGTGAAGTTTACTAGGGGTGTAGTACCATCTGGTCAAGATATTATAATTGAGTTCCTGTATCTTTGTACAAATAGATGTTTGCAGGGAGAATCTGATGATTGTTTGTTTTTGGGCACTGGTGAATATGCATCTTAGGTCAGATTCCCATTTATGTATGAATGTCAGATCGGGTATTTCCGTGGGAGAGTTAAGTAGAGCGTATGTCTTAGATTGTACTTGTGACAGCATTCCCTCGTCATTGCAGTACATTTCAAAGGTCGTCAGGTCGCGGTTAAACTGTGCTGGTTGTGGGATTGAGTGCAAAAAGTGGTGTAATCTAATTGCTTTCCAGAACGGCAGTTGAAAATGACCATTCTCGGCCGTCAAAGATTGAATGGAGGGCCAGTCATTGTCTATCCGGAAATGTGAGGCTCGATCCCTGCCATTCATGGAAAGAGTCTCATATCCCCTGTGCTCTAGTCCGGGGAAGGCAGGGTTACCCAATATTGGGTAGAGAGGTGAGTTAGCAGTGGATAGAGAGGTTGCGAGTATTGTGGATGCTCCTACCCTTAGAGTCGTCCCGATAGTGGGATGTGATTTCACTGTTGAAGGCAGCCTGTCGTAACACCAGACTGCCCCTTTCAGTGAGGGTGTACACTGTGCTTGTTCTAATTGTATCCACAATTTATTTTTGCTATGTCGGTTCCCATCTATGATTCTGCCCAGATGTACTGCCAAGTAGTAGTTTTTTGAGTCTGGGCGGGCCAGGCCACCGTCATTTTTGGGCAATGTTAAGTATCGCCTACGCAGTCTAGGCTTTGAGTTTGTCCAGATAAATTTGGTGAAGATGGAGTGTATTTGTTTAAAATATTGGGGTGGGATCTGGATCGGCAGTGCTTGGAACAAGTATACAAATTTTGGAAGTATCGACATTTTGAGTAGGTTGCACCTGCCGAACCAGGAGTGTAGTCCCTTAGTCCATTCTGACAGAAGTAGTTGGGTTTTAGTCAGGAGTGGTGGGAAATTTAGGTCAAAAATCTTTAGGGATCTGGGTTCCCAAGTATTTAAGGGAGATGTCTGACCATTTAAATCTGAATTGCGATCTTAGAGAGCTCAATCTATTTGGTGGTACGTTAAGTCCCATTGCCTCCGATTTATCAAAGTTAATTTTAAGATTAGAAAGATTCCCATACTTATCAAATTCTCGAAGGAGGTTTGGTAGTGACACTATAGGATTGGTAAGAGAAAACATGAGGTCGTCTGCATAGGCAACTATTTTGTATTGGGATCCTTCTATTGTCACTCCTGTAATGTCGGGATTTGATCTTATAGTGCATAAAAAGGGTTCAAGGACTAAGGCAAAAAGGAGAGGGGAGAGTGGGCAGCCCTGTCTGGTACCATTCGTTATTGGGAATGTTTGTGATAGGATTCCATTGACTTTGACCTGTGCCGTGGGTGTAGGATAGATGTTAAGAATCCATTGTAACATTTTGCGTCCCAGGCCAATATGTTTAAGTACTGATGTCATAAACCCCCAGTTTACGCGGTCAAACGCCTTCTCAGCGTCTGTGCTGAGAAGTACACAAGGGGTGTTGGATTTGGTAACCGCGTGGATAAGATTAAGCACTTATGTGGTGTTATCCCTTGCTTCCCGGGCAGGGATAAACCCCACCTGATCTAGGTGTATTAGATCTGGCATGAACTGGGTTAGTCTGTTGGCCATAATCTTTGTAAAATGTTTAAGGTCTACATTCAGGAGCGATATAGGCCTATAACTACCGCAGGCCGCTGGATCCTTGCCTTCTTTTGATATAAGGGATATGTGAGCCCTCAAGGTGTCCTTGGGTAGTGAATTCCCTTCACCCAGCCCATTAAATATCCTCACCATGTAAGGGGCCAATAGTGGTAGGAGAATCTGGTAATACTGCAAAGTGAACCCGTCCGGGCCCGGTGCTTTGCATGGTTTCGTCCCTCCCATTGCCCGTTGTAATTCCTCTATCGTAATGGGGTCTTCTAGTTCTGTCCTTGCTTCTGTAGTTAGTTGGGGGACCTGCGCGGCTGTGAGGTAGTCTTGTACTGTTTTTTCGTTCTGTGTTCTAGCTGGTAAGTTATACAGGGTAGCATAATAATCCCTGAATTCCTTTGCTATCTGAGTTGGTGTGGTCTTTTTTTGCCCTTTCGTATCTATAATCTGTGGAATATATGTGTTAAGTCTTTGGGTTTTAACTGCTCTGGCCAGTAGCCGCCCGCATTTATTTCCTGACTCGTATGAAAATTCGTTTCTAGGGAGGTGACCGGTGTTTTTTTGTGTTGTGCTTCTGCTACGTGTATCTTTTGTAGGAGGTCAAGTAGTAGTTGTTCTTTTTTCTTTTTGATGTGTGCACCGTGTTTGATTAGTACTCCCCTAATCACCGTCTTGTGGGCCTCCCAAAGGATACCCGGGTCACAGTCCTCGGTGTTGTTGATTTGAAAATACTGTTTTATTTCCTTCTGTACGTCTGACAAGACGTCAGGTGTTTGCAGAAGGCTTTCGTTCAGTCTCCAGAATTTAGATCTGGAGGTCTGGGTTGACGACAAGCAGTAGCACATAGTGATGGGAGCATGGTCTGACCACGTGATATTTCCCAACCTTTCGGACCGCTTCTAGTTGGCCATGCGGGACAAAAAAATTGTCTATCCTCGAGTACACCTTATGTGGAGATGAGAAAAAAGTGTAGTCTCGTTCTCCAGAATGGTGGAGTCTCCAGACGTCTATGAGTTGAGCGTCATGTAAGTCTTGTGTTATGCGCTTATGTATGCCTGTGCGTAAGGATGAGGTTCTTGAGGATGTGTCCATTGCAGGGACTAGGGGTACATTAAAATCTCCTCCCACTATCAGCTGACCCTCCCTAAAATCAGTGAACAGTTTTAGTGTATGGTGGAGGAAGGAGTCTTGTCGGTCATTGGGAGCGTATGTGGTGGCTAGTGTCACTCTTGTGCCTCTTAGCATTCCCTTTATGAACATATATCGACCGGTGGGGTCTACTAGGGTGTCGCTGCATGTCCATGGTACTGTTCCTGAGATAAGTATGGAGACCCCCTTGGATTTAGCCGCCGTGTTAGTGACGTGGTACGCATGGGGGAAATATCGTTTTTTGAGGCAGGTAGGGTTGCCTGTTCTGAAGTGAGTCTCTTGAATGAATGCTATGTCAGTTTGGGCTCTTTTAAGGTCATTTAATAACATTCAACGTTTTTCGGGTATATTTGGCCCCTTAGCATTCAGCGAGTAGATATTGATCGTGTCCATTATTTCCTGGGTGAGGGGGGGAGTATAGGGGTAGGGAAGGGTGAGGGATGGAAGGGGAGAAGAGGGTAAAGAGAGATACGCTTAGATAAGAAGAGAGGAGGAAGTAAGAGAAAGAGAAAAAGGGAGAGATGGTATTTACCCCGTTTAAGTAGACGGGTAGTGGACAGTGTAAACTATCTGTCCACTTAACTAAGTGCAAACAAATCAGTTTGCAAAGGAGCACTCCCTAGTATTTACTAGGATAACTGCTCCGTCCTATTGGGGGAAGAGGTTAGAGTAGACCAGGGTAGGTCCCCCAGTCCGCTCCCGTCCTCCCAGCTTGTTAACATAAAATAAACATCTGCTCTATCCATATCTGTGAGAGAGAGTATGTAAACCTTTCAACAAATCCAATATAACATATTACATATATCACAATCCGTCCTGCTACAAATATTTTAACAGTCTTCTTTTGGGGACCCCTCATAAGCCTAAGCAAGGAAGTGTTTGTGGGTCTACGGTGGTCACTGCCCTATGCAGATCTCTGATCTTGTGCTCGTTACCTCTGCGTATCAATTACCCGTAGGGTTGCATGATAGGCGTTGTGTTTGGGTGCCCCTCTAGATCCTGAGCTTAGTGCCGGGTGTCATCAGCCCCTCCCTGCGCCTATCCCCTCCGTTGCGGAAGCCTTCTTCCTCCCGGTTCCCCTATCTAATCTGTAAGGGGGGTGTAGGGTTTTAGTGTTTGGTAAGTTAGGGAGTTATTGTAGCTGTTACCATCTCAGGTGTTCAAAAAGGGTTTCCCGAGGTACGTTAGTCACTGTAATATAAATTCCCCTTGTGTATCATAACTTACATTCCAACATGCGTGTATCCCCACATAATTACATACACATATGGGAGCCCTAGAGACACGGTTATAACATGTATGTACATTGACCCGTCTTTCGTGTGCACCTCCCATGTTCTCATAATAGATTTGCAGTCCTGGGTCATCTTAGCTGTGTGTCCAAGCTATACCTATGCGATAGCTTATGCTCTTTTACATGGGGTCCTTTGGGTCTTGTCCTTTAGGTCCTTGGGGGAAATGAGATAGAGGGCGGTGTCTATCTGGAAGAGTCACTCCCCTTGCTCCATTTACCCATGCGGAAGGGGTAATAAGACCTTAGTAAGGTAGCTATAGAGTGATATCCACCACACCACAAATAAAAAATAAAAAGGTCGGAAATAACCGTGTATGCCATCAACATATATCCCCCCTCCCCCATAACCTTCCAACGGGTCCCCCTTGTTACGCCATCCTGTGACATATAGTCCTGGCATCCTTGTGTCAATTCTCCTTATCTTCTCCCGGCCCTCCCTCCCAGGGACAAAGTTCCCAAGTGGTCGGCCATAAACTTTGTCATTATTCCGGGATGAGGTGCTGTCAGGACAAAGAGAGGGGGGGCAACCCCGGGAGATCAAAAACAAAAAAGGGAGGGCACGGAGTAGGCAGGCCGGGTGGAGAGAGGTATTTCTTAAGCAGTGCTTACCTCAAATGAGGGGGGATGTCCGGTGATCCATGTGTGATGTGGAGGGCTCATAAAGTGCGCCAAGGGGGGGATGTCACAGGCTGTCAGCTTGCTGCTCTAGATCGGTCCTTCAGTCCTCTCTCGGTGCATCCGCCGGGATGTAGCGAGGTCTGCGCATGCTTCTCTGTGTTCTTGGTGATCGCGATCTCCTCACACCAGATGGTCCAGATCGGGGAGTGAAGTGCTGCAGGGTCTGTAGCCAATCAGGTACGTCTATGGGATCCGTCTCCATGAACGCAAATAGGGCGGGGAGGTCTGCAGGTGTCCGGAGGGTGAAGGAGTGCTGAGCTTTTTTGAAAGTCACAGAGATGGGGAAACCCCATCTGTACGTCAGGCCAGCATTTCTTGCCGCAGCTAGTATCGGCTTTAGAAGGGCTCTCCGTTGCAAAGTTTGTCTAGATAGGTCTGGCATAATCCTTATCTCCGCCCCATCAAACGTAATGTCTCCCTTCTCCCAGGCAGCTCGCAGAATTATTTCCTTGTGGGAGTATTGGTGTATCTGGCATATAACATCCCTCGGTCTGTCTGGATCTGTCGATCGGGGGCCCAGGGCCCTATGGATCCGGTCGAAGGAGAGGTTATGGGGAAATAGTTCTCCAGAAATATCCCTAAATATTGCCAGGGTGGTCGCCGCCAAATCCTCCATTCCAGTAGCCTCCGGTAGGCCACGCAGCTTTAGATTATTGCGCCTGCTGCGGTCTTCAGCTTCTTCCAACCACAGTTGTTGAGTAAGGAGCATGTCTGACTGGGCGGATTGTGTGGCCTCCACTGCTGATAGCCGCTGTTCAAGTGTAGACATTGTTGCCTCCCCAGACCCTACACGGTCAGATAGGGTTTGGACTTCTTGCCGCATCACTGTCATTTCTTGGCGGTGGGTTGCCTCTAGCTTGCCGACTTTTGCCTCGATGTCAGCCCTCGTAGGGAGGGCTTGCAGAAGTGGCCTTAATTCGGCATCTGCTCTGAGGGTTAGCGGAGAATGAGTGGGCTGGCGTTCCTGGGAGTCGGAGCGAAACATCTCCGGAGTAGTGTATTCTATGTTTGGGGCATTCGTCGGCAGTCCCCCGAGCAGGGGAGGACGGCAGCTGCTGGTCACTCTGAGAGCCATGCCTTGTGGTGTCCGCCATCTTGAGGGCCGGAGAGGCCCTAGAGGGGTTTGTAAGGTACCTCTGTATGTCTTCACTCCTCCGTGGTTTAGGGGATCCCCGTTTTAGGTTTCTGCCTCTCCGCTTTCCAGCGGAGTACATACCGGTCAAAACAAGCAGGTGAACATTGCTTTAAAGCTGGTTAAGGACGGGTCGGACCGGGAGCTCCACAGACTTGCGTCCTCACTCAGTCATGTCCAGACCACGCCCCCCCTTCTGATTATTTTATATACATTTATTATTTTTTTATTAATATTTTTTTAGTATTAAATGGATTTCGGAATGATTTTGTGATATATAATACGGTATGTTGTTTATATACTATTCTTATGTATTATTTACATAAGGAAATAAGATAATGATCTATTTTAAATAATAGTTTTTAAATTTATTTTGTTTCTATATATATATATATGTCTAGACATGATATAAGCTAAGATTGTAATGGTCTATAGTTTAGTGTCGGCTGTTATTAAATTGATAGTGGGATACAACTTAATATTTAAATATAGCCAATGCCACTGTGCACCTTCTAATTAAGTGGTTTGAGGCTCACAATGAGTTAATACTCATTGTGAAATTTACAGATAAATTCCGGGACGCCGCGCCGTAAGACCATGCCCTTTGACAAAGTTGTAATGACGAAACTCATCAGGCTGTGATCTTACCGCGACCGGAAGTGACGCAACTGACGCTGTGTGTTCCACGGACTCAGTGAGCAAACCAGAAGGAGGAAGTGCAACACGCCGAGGTCAGTACGATCTCCACTGAAGCACCTTCAGTATTCCCGGCCCTTAGTAAGAGTTATTCATTGAACGCTTTATACTGACACTGAGCTATATGGCCAACTAGGAACCACAATAGTGTCATGGAACACTGAATTTTAACCGAAAAAATTTAATAAATGGTCAAACGGAACTATACTATGTGGAATCTTTCTTCCCATGTTCCTTGATTTCGGAGGCTTATCAACGTGGCTCTGATTGTGTATATGGCAATATACTGATCTGGATTAAGGCCTGATAACCTTATCGTTTTGGTGAGTTTAAAGCCCAGCGGGGTGTGTGGAGCACAGTGTGGAGGAATTTGGTGAAAGGTGCACACATCACTAACAAGTTTAAGACCACCAACTGTGTCCACTATACACTTTTCTTCACCATTTTCTGCCTTTTTTTCTGTTATTCAATGGTTATTATGTGTATATGGTGATGTTCATATACTAACCAGTCATTTTTTATTAACTGATAGGAGCGTCGCTTTGATGAGTATTTGCGACTGGTTAACAGTTTGAATTAACCATCTTATGTTTAAATCTATGTAAATCATGGTGCCTGTGGAGTGTTTTGGTATTAACAAATGTCTAGCACAGATCAGCCACCCAATGAAGACTCTCAATCTGACTTGCCATGAAGTTACCATATACCATATTAGTGTGGGAGAGGAAATGCTTCCTCCTGCCTGCAGCAGATTGATGACATCATCTCAGCCTAGGCAACGTTACTTTTATTGAGAAAACAAAGCTGTATACTTCTGCTGTATTATGTGACATTCCGGGAAGGTTATACTCATGAAAACATTTAAAGTTACTATAAGGTCCACTTTAAGGGAAAAGGCTTACATTCACATGGACTATGTTATGTGATAGAAACACGATGACTTACAAACAACGGATAGATCTGCACAGCTTGTCCTTTCACTGCTTCTTTTATTTTGACTCAGTCTTCTTGGTAAGAATCCAATGTTATGAAATCTGCCCACCCTTAAAGACAGGTGAATTTACAGAGGATTATATTCTTTCAGAATTCCAGTGTTTAGATACTAAATGTATACAAAATTTCTCTGATAGACAAATCTAAGACACATGACAATTTTACTTATTACTCTGTGCAGGAAGTCAAGTATCCTGTCTGACTAGTGGCATGTGCACAGTCTGACTTCAAAGAATATGAAACAGCCAGCTCTTATAAAAGAAGGAATGCTCTACAGTCTGGACAGAGATGAATAAAATAAGCACCCCCACTCTTATAATAACTGCAAAGTCACTGCTATATTTATCTAGCTGCTGGTTCCCTTAGTAGTCTGGTCAAAAGTTAAAGGAGGTTTTAAGCTTTTATCATACTATTTGCAAGCAGTACAAAAGCATCTGCTCAACCACTGTGTGATATCCCAGATAGCGAGCAATTGTGCTGCAAGTTTAAAAATGACTTGCTAAGCTATTGCTAGACTTGCCGGGCTTCACAAGTTTGTTGCACAATTGCAGCAAGTCCGCATTGTATGACTCCAGATCAACTTTCTTTGCAAACATTGTTGCAAGTTCTGGTTCAGTTATGTTGTGCATTAGTCATCCCACCACAGGGGTCACTGTGGTTGATTTTTTTTATGCTGTAGACTTGCAGAGCTCTTGCTGTAGACTCACCACTGCAACTTTGCTCTTTCTAATGACTTGCCATGCAAATCTGCTAGAAATTGGAAAAGTGTCAACTAGAACTTGTGCTTCAAGTGCTCTGCAAGTGCCAGTGAAAATGTACGGCAAATTAACAGACTTACAATTCATCACTGGCATAAATATCTTGCTGTCTGGGATATGACATATGTATGTTGTTAAAGAAAACCTGTCATGGAAGAAAAACAGGGGTGCCATCCCAGACCTCCTGAAAATGCTAGTTCATAGCACCCAACTGTCCCTGATTTGGAGGGACTGTCCCTTTTTTCATCTGTCCCTCATTTTGGTGTAGCACCCTCCTAGGCAGGCTGCTACATAAATGTAGTATTTAGCTTGCTCTGTAATTAGAGAAGATTGCTTGGGTCTGTTTGTGATTTACCAGGTAGAGATATTGATTATTTCCCCCTGTCTCTGTTTAGAAACTTCCAGAGTTTAAGGAGGGAAATACAAATCCCTCACATGTATATTTATTGCCCTCTGGTCAATCCCTGGTGAGGTGTGTCCTGTAGGTGGTGAGAGAGGGGGTAAATAGGTTACAAATTTCTCCAGTATGGCCAGTTTGCTATTGTCGTCTTCAGCTGCAAGAACCCCCGACTGTTCCAGTCTACTTACATGTTCTACTCATGCTCTAAAATTCTCCTGGTCTACCGCTGGGAGTGAACCGATGGAGTTTATTTACTAAAACAAGAGAGTGCAAAAACTTGTGCAGCTGTGCATGTTACCCAATCAGCTTCTAACTTCAGCTTGTTCAATTAAGCTTTGAGAAAAAAAGAAAAAAAACTGGAAGCTGATTTGTTGCTCTGCAGAGTTGCACCAGATTTTGCACTGTCCACTTTTAGTAAATCAGCCCCAAAGTGTTGCTACTATATAATGGAGGGGTGCCTCTGTTAATTCTGCACCTATTATTCTCCTGGTCCATAGCAGGGAGTGAAAGACTGTGTTGCTATTGACAAAATCTATGCTTTGACGTTTTGGAGTATCCCATACTCCACTGTCCTCCCCAGTTACACTTTTTCATAAATAAATAAAAAAAAAATACATATCCTAGACTGATTATTGAGCCAGAGTGAGTGAACTGTTGCTGTGTGCCTGGTTGGCTCTGCACTATTGTGGGAAAGAACATGTTATACTCAGGGGGTAGCGCTACATTGGTCTGATGTGTACAGCTGTATAAAAACAACATACTGTTTATCTATCATCTATTTCATCCAATTTTTAAATAGTTGCATATGTAGATTTTAAAAGCCAGTAAAAAGGAATAGTAGTGGTAAAAAAAAATGCACTTGTGGGTTTACCTGATCATTTTTTTGTTTATTATGGTGAAACTTTACTCTCTCAATCAACATTGACTATTTTTAATCTTTATGATGTTAGCATCAGTAAATAGATAGGAAGGTATATCATATTTACTTGTTTTAAACTTTATTTATTTTTTACATTTCTTCAGTTACTTCCTGGTTTCCAGGCCTAGGCAAATGATGTCATACATCCCAGGAATCTTCAGGAGGGAGGGAAGGGTTTTCTCCACTAAGCACACCCTCATGCCTACATGCCTGAGCTAAGGTCAGATGGATTCCAGGAAGTAAATATTACATAAATCATCTGCCCTTGCTTACGATTGCTATGGCCAGAAATGCTGGGGGTTTTTTCAAAGTGATTTCTCAGCAAAATAAAGCACGGAGACATGAATGGATGGGTGAGTTTGCTTTGATTAATAAAAAATTAATTAAATGGTGTTTATGTCTTGTGGTGCTCAGATGATGTAGTTGTGCTTTAATTCTCCTTGAACTGGGGTGTGGCAGGGGTGTTTAATTTGCCTACATACATTTTGCTAATAGGTGTGCCTCTTTCCCATCTCAGAAGGTTGGGAGGTGTGCTAGTCGCCTCATTATCTCTGAATCCAAAATTATCTGAATCACTGAACTGGAAGTAAAGTGCATCTCAGACATGACTGCATTTGGAGGATTTTTATTGCAATGCTGTCAAGTCCCCAGAATATACATTGTACATTCTTTAAATAATGATTTTACTTGTTCATACCATGCATTGAGGTTGATTTCCTGAAGGTAAACAGGCTGTTATTTGCCCCCAGAACTTAGTAAATGTGGTAAAATGTCACTTTGCAAAGAATACAACACGTTCAAGGAAAATAGAAAAAAACTGAATTTTTACTTGCACATGATTTGATGATGGACATCAGCAAAACTTCACATCATTCACTATGCTCTGGAGAAAATCCCCTTACAGGGTGCAACTTCCTTGTCATATAAACAGAATGTTTACATTTAGTAAATCAACTCAAGAGTGTCTAGAACAATAAACACTCCATGCAGACCTGTGTTGTACCTCTTTCCGTAGTTTTGGTTGTAGTTCTCCCCACGCTGTCTCCACCACCTTCACACTATGTTCTTTGACAGCTATCCACCAACTGTCCATACTATATTATGACCCTGACAACTCTCTCTCCACTGTTTTCAATGAAGCATCTGGCAGTTTAACCCCCCAACTAGTCACAGATGTATCACATGCAGAACATGCATCAGCACATGTTACAATAACAGGTGGCTTGTAATAATTCACATGGAAAATTTCTTTTCACTTACTGTGAGATCACAGGGAGCCTGAGAAAACAGATAGTGGGAATATATTTCACAAGCAAAGGCATAGATACCAATAAATACTCTTTTGAAGTGGAAATAATGGGGAACTCTCAACAGGGACACAGTTTTATCTCCTGCTCTCAAATTTTCCGACAACAAAGTAAGTGTGTAGCGAATTCCGACGGACAAAGTGCCACGCATGCTCAGATCACATTACAAGACCAAAAAAAAAAAAAAAATGTATAGTGTTCCTTCTGTTGGGCTTTTACGTGTAAAGTTGTTAGGCTATGTAAAGGGAATTGTAAAGCAAGGGCCAATTTTAACTGTTACAGTAAAAACTGGCACTGGTACCCAGTGCCTGAAAACAGCACTGGTATAGCACTTGCAATGCATTAGAATATCAAGTCAAGCTTCATAACCTCCCACTCTTAATTCAAAATTTTCTTTGCAGAGAATTAAGGGAAAATAAAAGAGAGATTTCAGATGGTTATGTTATCATTACTATAAAATATATTTCAAACTGAACTGAATTTTTATTCAGTCTTGTCTTTTTATATTTCCCAGGAATTATACTTTAAATAAGCTGAGACAACGATGATCTAGCTTGATGCTTTCTGTGCTCATAATTAAAGGTGCATTCCAGGCATGGTATATTTTTACATAGTTACAGTGATCCAGCTTGGACAAATGTGTCTACCATACCAGGCTGAAAATCACTGAAGCAGACACTGCTACTTCAGTGATCTCGGCTTGATTTCGGGTCCAGTGCAGAGTGTTCTCTGATTGGACGGGGTGGAGAAGCAGGGCAGTGACATCGATCTCCCAACCTCTTCCAATTAGAGAATTCTTCACATTCATTGAGAAAATGCAAAGCATTCTTTGAATGGTACCCATGCCGAGTGGCTGACCGCCTACTGATGAGTCATCAGCTGAGAGCAGGCTTCCCCGCTGACAACTAAATGTAAAAACAAGAATTGCCAGCAATAAAAAAAATGGGCTAAAACAGCGTGGGGTCCCCCCAATCAATACCAGGCCCTTCGGGTCTGTTATGGATCTTAAGGGGAACCCCAGGCCAAAATTAAAAAAGAAAATGGCATGGGGTCTGCTCCAAAATCCATACCAGACCCTTATCCAAGCATGCAGCCACAATGGGTCAGGAAAGGGAGGGGGCGAGCGAGCGCTCCCCTCCTCCTGAACCATATCAGGCCACATGTCCTCAACATAGGGGGGGGGTGCTTTGGGGTGGGGAGGTTCTGCCCCACCCCACCCCACCCCAAAGCATCTTATTCCCATATCGATTGGAACAAGGGCAACCCTGGGCTGTGGTTGTGGGAGTCTGCGGGCGGGGGGCTTATCGGAATCTGGAAGCCCCTTTTACAAGGGTTCCCCCAGGTCCGCCCCCCCCATGTGAAAGAGTATGGAGTACCCCTACCCATTCACAAAAAAAAAGAGATTTTCCTCTTGGTTGACAATGGATCTACATTGGGGACATTGTTTTATTTTTATTTTTTTAATAAAGGACTATGTACACTATACTCATTCACATGGGGGGGGGGGGAGCCGGGATCTGGGGGTCCCCTTGTTAAAGGGGGCTTTCAGATTCCGAATAGCCCCACACCCACAGACCCCCACAACCACAGCTCATGTAATTTTTCTTCAAGTTCTATACAATAAGGTTAATGGACATGTAGAAAAAGGAAAGGAGTGACACTTATTCAGGAGTATGGATTGCTGCTCACCCCTTCAGAGTGAACTAAAAAAGAGAAGTTTTCCCCCCCAAAAGAGGGAAGTGGGGTTTTTAGGCAGCACAGTAGATAAAGTGAGATAATTGATACGACATGGGTCAAAGATAAAAGAAAAATTGTTTTATTTTATTGGCACCACTGTGACAATAGATTTAAAAGACATGAGCCTCATTTCAAGAATGCCATACAACAATCATATAATAAAACGTACAGTATTGCATGGACAAACAGTGCTTTTCACAGTATCATATTTCCTAAGAGCAGAAACAAGGGAAACAAAAAGTAAAACCTGACGCGTTTCAACTATTATCTGTGTAAGTCTTCTTCAGAGGATTACTTTTTTAGAAAAGACGTCTTTATCTGCTGGAGTATAAAGCATAATGGTATAACATGCTTGTAAGCATGGAATAAGTACAGTCATCTCTTAGTAACTATACATGGTAAATACTGACATCGACCATTATAATGAAGCTTTATATATTTACCCACGTCTGTGTGATTGGTATTATGGGCTTCTTTACTTGAGGGTCTTTCTAAAATGATTTTCCTTCTCCATGCGGCTCCAGGGCGCTTCCCCACCGATCGAGGCGAGCCAGGCAACAGATTTCCGGGTGCAGGGCTTACAGGGGGTCACACGGGTTTTGACCAGCGGCAGCCGATTGAGCTGGGTGGGGTTCGGGACGGGGGGGGGGGGGGGGGGAGGAGGGGGATAGAATCCAATTCCTGCATCAATATTCCAAAAGAGGGAAAGGGTTAAAGGAGTGTTGTTCTAATTCTAATGTATAAGTTATTTATCTTTTTTTTTTTTTTTTTTTTTTTTTTTTTTTTTTTTTTTTTTTTTTTGAGGCATCATATGTACGTTATATTCGGATGCCTTATCAGAGGGCTTGTCCCTCTTGCGGATAATATATAGCCTGTTGATATATGACCTATTATGGCATACATAATATGGCCTACCTATCCCATGTGCACCACTTTTTCTTCACGTGTGTATACCTTCCCTTTCCTCTTTCATTATAAATTCTATGTATTGGATGTTATTGTAAACAGACCCATGTGAGAAGTGGGGCGTTCGTGTGAGGGAAGGATAGAAGGGGGAAAGGAAAGGGGACTGGGGGGGAAGGGGAAGGGGGGGGGGGGGGGGGGGGGGGGGGGGACGGGGAGGGATGGGAAAAAGAAAAGAAAAGAATAAGAAAACGGAGCATGACTGTATGGCGCGCACATACAACCAGGGGGGCAGGGAATGGGAAAAGCAGGGGGGGGTTGGGGGGGTGGGGAGGTGTGTGGGAGGTTGGGTTAGGGGGGGAAAGACGGGAGGAAGAGACAAGGGGGAGGGAGAGAAATGGGGGAGAGAGGGGGGAGGGGAAAAAAGAAGGAAGAAAAGAGACCGGAGGGAGTGATGGGACGGGGATTGAGGGCGGGGTCGGGGAATGGGGAAAGGGGGAAAGGAGGAAGGGGAAAATGGTGAAGAATTGGTGAGGTACTTGTTGGTGTCGTGATTGGGAAGTGTATAGATGTGGAGTGGGAACCTAGAGTGATGAACTCTGTGCATGGCGAAATGATGTGCAAGTGGGAGTTAACTGTGAAAAAATAGTGTAAACTGTACAGTGCCAAATGGGCATAGGTCGGAGTGAATGGTCAATGTGAAGAGACTGTGGATGGGACTACATGCTGAAAGTGCCAGGAGGAAGCGAGTGACGGGGGAGGGGGAGGGGAGGGGGAAAAAGGAAGGAAAATGGGAAATGGGAAGGGGAAAATAAAGTGGCATGGTGCAAAAGATAAAATTATGATGGTGTGTCTTGGGTATGTTTCACTAAACACATAATGCAAGTACTTAACCAGACACATGGTATGTATTTGGATACGTATGAAAAAAGACATAGTTAGTATCAATAATTACCTTGTTGGGTCGAATGCCAGAGGCGCCCCCCTTAGTAGTGTTGCTATTGCACAAAACCTAATCCCCACAATGAGGGGAGCCACAGTGCCCTCTTGGGGGACCGTGCAGGAAGAAAAGGGGTATATGTCTGCAGCGTTAGATGTGTGTCTGCAGTTTTAAACCACCTGATGGAATGAGAGATACGCAGGGTAAATACTTTGGTCAGTCATCTAAATGGGATAGTATTAGGAAAGGAAGGGAAGGTGTACTTACTGGTTCGGTGCTGGTTGGATGCGTACCCTCACATGGAGATAAAAGTTACTCTCTCCTGTGGGGTATTTATGGGTGTGGGCTAATTGGACTTATGAATATCAGGTGTGTGGAAGCGGATGGTAGGAGTGGGGAGTGGGCGGGAGGTGTGGAAAATGGGAGAGGGTGGGAGGGCCAGGAAAGGGGAGGGGGGAACCAGGAAAGGGGAGGGCCCGATACCTGTCACTCCAACGTTCGGCTGCGGCCGTCATGGCGGTCATTAGACCGCCTCGTGTGGCCTCCTCGGCGTTCCCGAAGGCCTGGGCGGTCCCGCAATTGCGTTGTCTCCGTCGCAAGTGCGTGACGTCACGCGCTGTGCGCACGCACGCGGCCTCGCGCATGCGCACTAGCGCTAGACTGGTGTCCGGAAGACAATCGGGGATGCCGCCGGCAAGGGGGATGTTCCTCGACGCCAATTATCTGGACCAGCCAGGGCATTGGCCGAGGGAGTATATGGAGGAGACACTGGTGGAAAAAGCTCCTCCTCCCCTTGCCGTGAAGCCGTGCACCTCGGTATGACCTGAACACACCTAGACCGATGGGGGCGGATGAGAGCCACCTAGAGGGGAAAATCAAGATGAAAAGAATGTTTTTATTCGTGCAAAGATTACAAGAATTATCCTTGCTTAATGGGCATAGTGATCTAAAAAAATGCCAAGATCGTTCTTCATCAGTACACATATAGTTACCATCTAATCTTTGACAATACATGTAAAACATAGTACACACTGTATTGAGTTTTTAAGGAATGAAGTATCAATTTTAATGTTTAATAGACATGAAAACTTAGGCGCATAAATACATATAAAGGAATACCATGCTAAAGAGTATTGTGAAACTATGTGGTTATGAAGGGAAAGCAGGAGTCCCACCCCGGAATGCTGTTAGTCCAAACATGTCTACCCGTAGGCCCAGAGGGGGGATGAACTGATTACTTTTATTGTGTTTTTCCTGAAACAAACCCCTTCAAAAAGGGGGCGAAAGAAATGGACTCGTTGAGTCCGGGTGGTGAGGTGGCATCTAGATTGAAGATCCATCTCTGCTCACACTGTAAAAGTGTTTTGTTCCAGTCGCCACCTCGATCGGGGATATGTATCCGATCGATGGCAGTGAATGTTATATTGGGCATTCTGTAGCTGTGCTTGACGACCACATGACGACCCAAAGGCAGATAGTGATTGCCTATCTGCATCGAGTAGACATGTTTGGACATCCGGCGGTGGAACTCCTGCTTTGTCTTCCCCACATAATAAGCCCCACATTCGCAGGACATCAAATATACTATACCCCTGGTTTGGCAATTGGCATAGTGCCGTGGCTTGAACATAGTCCCATTTGGGAGACAAAAGGTTTTTGAACGATTTATATACCGGCAACACGAGCAGTGGCCGCAGGGGAATGAGCCAAAGGTCACACAGTGTTTCAATCTCTTTATCTCGTTCTTATACTCGCTTTGTACAAATTTGTTTTTAAGCGATGTGGCTTTTCTGAATGTAATTGAAGGGCTGTTGGGGATGAAATTACTCACTTTTGGGTCATCTGTCAGGATGCTCCAGTGTTTTTGAATAACGTTTTTGATCTCATTGTGTTGTTTCGAAAATTGAAGAATAATTCGGGTAAAATTATTATCATGATTCTTCCTTACGGTTCTCTTTGTGAGGAGATCATTGCGAGATTGTGTACAGGTTCTATTGTAGGCTTTCCGTAGGCAACAGCGGCTGTAGCCGCGTGCTAGTAGCCTAGCCTGTAAGTTTTTGGCTTCTAGTTTGAATGAGGACTCCTCAGAGCAGTTTCTGCGAATACGCAAATACTGCCCATAAGGAATCGAATCTTTGAGAGGTTTGGGGTGAAAGCTGTCAGCATGGAGGATTGTGTTTCCTGCTGTGCTTTTCCGAAACAGGGTTGTAGAGATTTTATTTTCGTGACTACGCTCCAATTGGACATCAAGGAAGGTGATCTTGTTTGGGTCATGTGTCATCGTGAATTTTAAATTGTATTCATTGACATTGATATAATTATAGAATTCTAGCAGCATTTCTTCTGGTCCCTCCCAGACGACGAGGACGTCATCAATGTACCGTAGCCATAGTTTGATATGGCTCGTGTACATGAGGAGGTCCTCGTCGCCTAGGAGGGATTTCTCCCACTCCCCCAGGTACAGATTGGCGTAGGCCGGGGCACAGCATGTGCCCATGGCCACGCCCTGCACCTGGAGGTAGTGGGAGTTGTTGAAGGCAAAAAAATTTGTTATGGAGAATGTAATTCAAACTGCTGGTGATGAAGTCATTCAGGGGTGGGTCATATTTGCCGCTCCGCCGAAGAATGTCCCGTACAGCTGCGACCCCCTTGACATGGGGGATCGAGCTGTACAGGGCCTCGACGTCTATGGCCACCAAACGAGAGTTGGGTGGTAACAGTATTGTTTGGGTGGCCTGCAAAAGATGGATGGTATCCTTCACAAAGGATGGTAAACTTATAACAAAGGGTTGCAATAAGGAGTCTATCACCTTACTAAGATTCTCGGAGATGTTTCCATTTCCCGAGACAATTGGTCGTCCCGGGGGTTTACTATACCCCTTATGTATTTTCGGGAGACTGTAAAATGTTGCTACTCTGGGGTGTATGACCATAATGAATTCATATTGGTCCTTGGTGATGGTGCCATCAACAAGGGCCAATTGTATCATGTCATAAAATTCACTATATGAGGTGTGTATTGCCTTAATAGTGACACTTACATACCAATTCCTATTATCTAAAATATTCTGGCACATGCTTACGTAGTCCTCATTATTCATCAATACAACATTGCCACCCTTATCTGAGGGTTTAACTGTAATATTCACATTTTTACGTAAAGATTCTATGGCTTTAGATTCTTCAAAGGTTAAATTAGTGGGAGGGATCTTTTTTTGTGAAAGTTTCTTTAGATCTCTTATAGTTTGTTTTACAAAGGTCTCAATACTTGGAGTCAAATTAAGAGGGGGAAATCTGGCTGATGATTTTTTATGTTTCGTAGGGGGAGTCTGCGTGTCTTTCCCTGCATCTGCTAGCAGGGTTTCGATGTCAATTTGATCTATCAAGTCTATTGTATTGTTTTCTTGGTATAATAATGTGAGGTCACGTAGGGCTTTAAATTCCTTCATGCTGAAGGTTGACCAATCTGTGTCATCGATGTTGTCCGTCTTTGAATGTAGGCTCTTGAGTAGGAGCCTACGTGCAAAGAGTTGCAAATCGGTGACTAGTTGAAATATATCAAAATTCTCCTGTGGACAAAAGGTTAGTCCACGAGCTAATACCTTCTCTTCAGCTGTTGATAGAGAATGGGAAGACAGATTTATAACACTGTAGGACTCACTGGCGCCCGTGTCACAAATGAATCCAAATTTCCCACTCCTTTGTTTGTTTGGGGTGAGAGGGATCCCCGTGTTTGGTTTAAAGGGCTTTTAGGACCCTGCCGGAGGTGCTCAATTCTCGGGTTTGTGCGGGTAGTGCTACTCGACGCGTTGGAATTAACAGAGTCTGAGTTGTCAGTATCTATGCTTGATGACTCTTCTTTAGAATTCAGGGATTTTGTATGTCCCTTATCATGAGTCGCTTGGCTAGCTTCTAATGTTTGATCTACAGTGCGTTTTTTTCGGTCTTGTTCGGGAGAACTTTTATTGTTACGGCTTCGTTTAAATTTGCCTCTCCCTTTTAGGGGGATTTTTACATTTTGACTCGAATTGGAAGGATTTTGGGCCTTAGCTGTATCATTATTATATTGTTGTGACTTTACTGCAAGATTTTTATTGTTCTGCGTGTTGGTGCTCCATCTATACGCTCGTCCCTCCGAAAAGGCCATTTTGTCCCTCCAAAATTTGATTTCTTTTTTGTGCAGGATGCTTTGATTATACGCAGACAGATCATCTCTTAGTTTAGTACGCAAATCCAAATATAGAGCATGCTGCACAAAAGATTCCAAAATTGATTCTAACTTGCTAATTTCGATATCTAATACCGAAATTTGTCTGTTGTATTCCCTACTTAGGATGGCCATCATTTCTTGTGAACATTTATTCAAGTTCTCCTCCCATTCCTTCTTACATTCGGTACTAATTTGGTCCAGATTTGGAAAAATCTGGACCCGGAGTCCTAAAGGATTAATCTTCTCTTGATCGTATCTAGCAAACGATTTAACATGCCAAAATAATGATGATTTCTTTTCTAGAATTCTATTTAGTTTCTGTGTGAGTGTGGATATTTGAGTTTCTACTCTATCCTTTTGTTCAAAATTATTTTCATAGGTGGACATGAGGTCATTCCATTCTTCACCCTGGAAACTACCCATATTCATTTTAATGGCCATACACGGATGTAATTCGATAAAGAAACACCAAACACATTTGCATAGATCTCAAAATAAATAAATATACGTCCAGAGGCTCATGTCTTTACTCCAAAGTGTCACAGGACATGGACATGTAGAGGCTAAGGAGTAATTCTTATATACCTCTGTATTACAGATCAAGGAACCATTTATCTATAAGGTTGCACATCAAACACTTTCTGTGATAGGGCTACACAACCTTCATCAGTCACTGTCTGCATCCTGGCCTCTTATTTACACAAACACTGAGGCTGCTGGGTGCTGTGGGACCTGGAGGAAGAAATGCTCAATACAGGACCTTTTAGATATGAGAATAGGGGCATGGTGATATTTGCTCCTTAGCTCCCATTTTCCCCTTCTTTACAGAGGAAGAATTTTTAACCTTAAGAATTACAATCTGTAGATTGCAGAGTTGTTTATTTAAATAAATTGAACAACTTTATAAGCAACTAAAAAAAAAAAAAAAATAAAACCAAAAATGATGTAGCTATATGTAATATTTAATGCAAAATATTCTTTCTTCTCCTAAATTCATATTAAAGTTTTTTGTCACGGACACATTTTGTAATTAGATATATGAGGAAATCATTTTCCAGGGCGTCTTTAGTAATGTGTGACTGCTGGCAACATTGAAAAATCTTAGGATTTAAAAAAATCATGACTTATCAATTTATTTGCATTAGTTGCTCCTGTTAGTGTGCTGCAATTTGAAAATATGCTGCAAACTCATACAAATGGCATGGGGTGATGGGCACTGTCCTGGGGAACTTGTACCAAAGCAAAACATTTTTTTTTTAATTCTGTTTGGTGGGTAGCATCAATTGTAGTAATGCTTAAAGTGAAACATTAAAAATGTGAAATTCAATTAAATAACATACTTGGGGGATGCTCTAACCCTGTCTAAGAAATGGTACAACATACTGGCATGCGCCATAGACAACGCTGTAAAACGTTCTGTGCAAATATCTCCTAAACCGTGCAGGTTTAGGAGATATTTATTGTACCTACAGGTAAGCCTTAATCTAGGCTTACCTGTAGGTACAAGTTGTAATTGAGGGTATACAACCCCTTTAATAGTAGATCCAGTTGAATCCTGAAACAAAACACACCAAAAGAGCAAGAACACACAAATCAGTATACACTGTAGGAAGCAAAGCCCCATTTCCGTGGAAATTACACTTTTTTTCTCCGGCTTTGTCTGTAGGCTAAGTGCAAAAGTTCAACCTCTGTTGTGCAAACTTCCACCACCTAGTGGCAGAAAACATTGTAACACAAGTCCTTTATGCAAGTACTGTGGCAGGTAGATGATCTTGACCCGAAGCTTTTCTCTATGAGTTACACTACCTGGCTATACTCCCCACAGTTCTTGTAGTTTAAAAGTTCCTCTTTCCAGAACTGACATCAACAGAACAGTCATTGTGTTCTCTCACCAATAGAAGCGGGGATCAGGCAAAGTTACAGCTTTCCCTTTAGTATCCACGGTTGTAATGAAATACACAATATTATCTTTGCCCAGCCGGCAAATGATTACTTTGTCTGCATAGATGTGTCTCCCATAGCTCCAATGTAGAAGACAACCAGTAAACCGATCAACCATACTGGAAGAACCCCCCCCCCCCCCCCCCGGTTTTCTGAAAGGCTTTGGCACTTTTAAATAGTCCCAAACATCTTCGGCGTACTAATTTTCTCTGTTTCCCTCGATCTCCTGCATAACCTCTTTGGGGACGTAGGTAAACTCCAGCCCATACTCCGTTGCCACCCGTTTGTTCAATAACCGTTGTGATCGAGTGAGTCTCGGCAGAGATCGGGCGCTTCCTAATCCAGGGGGCACACATGAAGTTGCCGATTTTTGCACCATAGCATAAATGGGTAACTTCTTTGACCCACACAAACTGGCATCTTTGGGCAAAGTCTCGCTGATAATGACAGGGGTTTCCACACAAGGTGATGTACTCCCCGAGTTCATGGCTATCCAGTCAGATACGTTACAAGCCGAGGCAACATCACCACTATTTGCCCACAGCATCTCCTGGGACATAGTCTCAAAAAGGTCATCATCTCCGGATACATCAGAGAGATAGTGTATTTCAGAGTCTCGTAACTCCTCTGTGGGTACATATCTACAAACAGTCCCTCTATGTACATTTTCCCCAAATTTCTCACCCGTTCCTGGCGTGAATTCCTCGGGAGTGATCTCTTTCTCTGAATCCGGTTCAGGCAGTCTCTAAGGAAGGCCTCGACTGCGGCCGTGGGAGGCTTTCACGTATCCCACTTTCTTTTGGGCAGGTGCAGTAAAGTGGGTAGTAGTAGAAGTGACAGCTTTAGTGATGTCCACTGTTGTTCCTCCGATGGCAGTAACAGCACCAACTCCCTCGGGAACACTCGGTGTAGCAGGCTTTGAGAAGGTAGGCTTGACCGTAAGAGTGAACGTTGCGGTCTCCTCAGTGGCAATGCCTGTGGCCCAATCCATCCGGTAGGCACGAGGTGGCACGATGGGTTGCTCTACTGTGAACAGGTACTCCCCGCAGTGTAGGCATCGGAGATATGGATAGGGGTTTGCGACCAGTCCCTCGCACCTGTTGCACAACATGTCCAAGGCCTCGGCATCTCCTGTTGTGTACAGTATGAAACGCCCATGCAGTTTCAGGTGAATTCCAGTGTGCGTCAATAATGTTCCAGGCAATCTGACACTTGTAGTGGTACTCCCAGAGAACATCCCTGGCACCATAGCAGACTGCATTCCTGGCATATGGAACATGGCGGAAACAAACAGATCCTTCCTTCTGAATGCTTAGACACACACACGCGGTGTCTCATGCAGCAAGTAGACGGAAGACTCCTCCAACTGGCTCCTCTGGTCACGTAACTCCCGGGCTTCCTTGACTCCGCCCACGGCTCACGCGCCAGGCATTGACTCGCAATTTACCCCTTGTGGAAAAAATATGGCACAGTCCAGAACCCTCTATTGCATAATTTTTGGTGAATAGTTTCCTTGAGTTGCGAGAGGTAACGGCAAATCCCGGACTCGAGCCCCCACATGTAGCACTGACCCCCGAAGGAGCTTTTGTTGGGCTTACCGTTACCTCACCTGTTCACTGTGTCCGTCTTAGGGGTCCCGTTGTAGAGTTGGTCAAAGAATTTTGGCTCTGACACTTAGTCCTTTTTTTCCAAAGATTTATTTGAAAGACTATAACTTTGCAATATAAGGATAGAGGGTTAAGGGGAATTCAGGTACCTTATAATTTGCAGGTTAGAGGTATTTCCTTGATCCAGAGGACAAACAGCTTCCACAGACTGGATCTAGCAACCACTGTATAGGCCCCTCTCACTGACCTAGCAGCCGATGAGATGCTCAGTCAAAGTCTCTGCCACAGACTTTTCAATTTAACGGAATCGTTGTGCAATCCTCTGCCACAGGAAGGCACAACCAGCGACTTGTTGCAAAATTCAAGAACTGTCACAAAGTTCCAGTTTCTTTCAGCCGGCGATACTGTGTGGTAGGTGACCCAGAATGCGTCCTCCAACTGAGTCTCCAGGCTCTTCCAGAGATACCAGCCTTGGTGCTCGGTCCTCTCCTGAAAAAGCCCTCCCCTGGATCCTCCAGTCGCATTGGCTTCTCCCTGCAGGCAAGACAGCACAGGACCACCCCTGGATCAATAGGCCCCAGGGCTTCTGGGCCTACCCTTCAGTTGCGAAGCCTTGGGCCAGCCGGCCCTGAGACATAGAGTAAGGCAGCACACACCTTAGGCCAGGAGGGCCATGAGGTCGGGATAACGCACCCCAAAAAATGGCCCCTGTACCTTAAATACCCTTACCCAGAATGCACAGTGGGTAGACCACTCCCACGGGCTGTTTCTGAGTAAAAGGGGTACCCAATGCATTTAGCCTGTTACATTTCCAACACTTACCGGTGGTGACAACGACACCCACAGTCAAGTGGAAACTAGCACAACCCAGCTAAACTGGTACAGAAACCAGAACTTTAGCATAATTAGTCTGAGCCAAACTGCAGCTTCAGACAAACTTAAATTTACAAAAATAATAGCGTCTGCTCATTAGGAGCAGGGAGATACATATAGAAATGCCATCATTGCCTTCTGGTCCAAATTTGAACCAGAAAATGAAAGGGCCTTCAAAATGTATACGAGGGTGCATTTGAGTATATGGATTGGATGTCATGTGTTTCCCTATACCCAGAACTACCCTAATTTGAACTTAATAGCAAGAATCAAAGCGCAGCAGAGAAGCATTGCTAAGGGTCAGTTAAAAAAGCAAAGGGAGGCTAGCAGAGTGTAACAATTGGTTTTATTTTTAATTTTTTTACAGAATTGCTTGACCACAATATTTGTATCCCACATTTTGATATATTATTATCAATTTGCTAATATAGAGATGTAAGAAATGTTAAAAGAAGTTTAATCTTCATCTATGTCAAAATCTGTTAAATTGTATTCCACTAAAAATGGTTTAACAGGCAAACTAGATAGATGTAATGCTTTAAAAAGTATCTGCAACAAGTGAGTCAAGGTTCCCTTTTGGCAAAGCAGACTGAAATAATGTAGAAATTTCTCTTACTTGCCAAGCAAGCAGCTGTGGAAAAACAGCAGGTTTTTCACTTTTGTAGACTCTGCATAGAGAAGATCCCTCAAAAATGGCACACTCCAATGGCACTTATGTGTCTGACACATTGCAAGAGTACTACTGATTTCAAGAATCATTCAATATGTGAAATACATTTTATTATATAACATTTTTATTTTTTTCCAAAACCGGTGAGCTTGAGATTGTGGCAAGGTAAGGGACAGGGCAAGGGGATAGTGGCATATAAATTGTTCAATGTAAAAACTGAGGTAATGGTTTAATGACGGTGCAAGCACTGACTTGACACTAGGGATGAGCCAACCCCCCCCCCCCCCCACGCTTCGGTTCAAACCAGAATATGCAAACTGACAAAAAAATTTGGGGACATGTATCAATGCAGAAAAAAATTCTAAATCAGCCGTAACAAGTCACATGAAACCGGTGAGGGAAAATGGCTATTTGGGCCCAATTTGGAAATTTTCCCTTAGGGGTGTACTCACTTTTGTTGCCATTGGTTTAGACATTAATGGCTGTGTGACCTGTGTTCAGTTATTTTGAGGGGACAGCAAATTTACACTGTTATATAAGCTGTACACTCACTACTTTACATTGTAGCAAAGTGTAATTTCTTTAGTGTTGTCACATGAAAAGCTATAATAAAATATTTTCAAAATGTGAGGGTGTAAGATACTGTATATATACTAGACTGTATATGTATATATATATATATATATATATATATATATATATCAAATACACTGCCTGCACTGACTGAATATAGAGTCTACACTGAATATCTAGTCTATGCTAAATGCAGAGTGTAAATATATATATATATATATATATATATATATATATATATATATATATATATATATATATATATATATATATATATATATATATATATTTATATATATATTTATATAAATGTAGCACCCTCTACCAATAGGTAGGTGCTAGTAAGGTTTATTTTTACTAGGTTATCCAGCACAGTTAAATTTAGGCAGGTCTTTACTGCAAGTTAGGCCTGTCTGTTTTGATCTGGGGCCTGGGAGTGGTTAGAGTAGCAGTGGGTGTGACCACCTGCACTTCAGTTCTGAGGCGCTTCCCCTGCTTCCAGGGAGAATATTCTGGAAGAGGGGCTGGGCCTGGAACTGAAGTGGCAGGCAGCTTGTGTGTGAGCCCTGACCAATCCCCAATCGGTATTGGCAGGGGGCGGGCCTCATATATAAGCTGAGGTGATATGCCACTGAGTGAAGTGAGGAATGGAATGTTAGACTGCAGCAGGAGGCCATCTTCATCTGGGGGGGGGTACGCCGATCGCAGGAGAAGACCCAGGGAGAGCTGTGGGGGAACATTACCTCTACACATTGGCAATGTCTCTGTCACCACACGGTCGGTGGTAGGGAACTCCTGGAGCAGAAGGGCAGGTGAAGCTGTTGGTTCACATGGTCCAGTCAAGTTCCTCATCAAGGACTCAGGGCTGTTGGAAGGTCGGTGAGTGTTACCACAGTTGAGGTCTGGAGGTGCCAAGGAGTCTGTGAGGGAACTCTGCTTTTACACGGTCATTAGCAGAGTCTCTGTCAAACACACGGTGGATGATGGGGAGTCCTGAATCAGAGAAGAGACTGTGGGGATCTGTGTCAAGTCGATTTGCAAGTTTGGCTGGCTGGGAACAGTAGTCCATTATCCTAAAGACTGCTTTTAACCTACTAGGCCTCCGGGGAGAGGTACTGCAGGCCTCAGACCTAGTAGCAGCGAGCAACCAGAGCCTAGGGCAGTGATGGCGAACCTTTTTGAGCCTGAGTGCCCAAACTGAAATAAATACATTGGTTTTGTGTTGCAAAGTGCCAACACGGCAATTCGCGAGAGAGGGGGGCTGAGCAAAAGAGAGGGGTTGTGTGAGAGAGAGAGGGGGTATGAGAGAGAGAAAGAGCGAGAGAGAGGGGGTGTGTGAGAGCGAGAGAGAGAGAGAGAGGGGACAGCGAGAGTGAGGGGTGTGAGAGAGATGCTGAGAGGGAGGGGGGCTGAGAGAGAGGGGGGCAGAGAGAGAGGGGTGTGAGAGATATGCTGAGAGAGAGAGAGGGAACAGAGAGAGGGAGAGGGGCTGAAAGAGAGGGAGGGGGCAGAGAGAAAGAGGGGTGTGAGAGATATGCTGAGAGAGAGGGGCAACAGAGAGAGGGGGGGGGAGAGGGGCTGAGAGAGAGAAGTGTGAGAGAAATGCTGAGAGAAGTGAGCTGAGAGAGAGGAGGAACAGAGAGAGGGAGGGGGGACAGAGAGAGAGAGAAAGAGATGGGGGACAGAGAGAGAGGGGACATAAAAAGAGATGGGGGACAGAGAGAGAGAAAAGGGACAGAGAGAGAGGGGTGTAAGAGATGCTGAAAGAGAGGTGAGCTGAGAGAGAGGGGGGACACAAAGAGGGGGGTGGAAAAAGAGGGGGGCTGAGAGGGAGGGGGGCTGAGAGAGAGAAGAGAGAGACCTCTAGCTCTGTCCTGGACCCTCTCGTGTGCCCACAGAGACGGCTCTGCGTGCCAGCTGTGGCACGCATGCCATAGGTTCGCCATCACTGGCCTAGGGCTGTATTCAAAGTGGGCCCCTATCACTTAAAAGAAAAGGATGTGACATGTCATTGAATTAGTAACCACAAGTTTTGTGCAGGAGGAGCTAAGTCTGTACAGGAGGAAACAGAGATCTAAGACCATCATTTTTACACGGTCAAAAGTAATGTCTCTGTCCTTCACATGGTGATGGTAAGAGAACTCTTATGCCCCGTACACACAGTCGAACATTCCGACCACAAAATCCGGCGGATTTTTTCAGACGTATTTTGTCCGAAACTTGTGTTGCACACACACGGTCGGACAAAGTTGTCGGAAAATCCAAGTATTCCGAATGATGTGACGTACTAAATGTATGACAGGACTACATTCAGGGCAGTAGCCAATAGCTTTCGTCTCCAAATTTCTTCTGAGCATGCATGGCACTTTGTTGTCGGAAAATTTTAGATCCTGCTCTCAAATTTTTTCCATCGGAAATTCCAACGGAAAAAGCACGCTAGAGCCCACACATGATCGGATTTTCCGAAAACATAATCCAATCGGACTTTTTCCATTGGAATATCTGACCGTGTGTACGGGGCATTAGATGCAATAGTCTGCTGAGGTTGAGCAGAGGAGAAGCAACAGTCTGCATGGAGATGCAGTAGGAGATTCGTACCTAATTAAATTTGCACATTCAATCTTCCTGCTCTAATTTTATCAAAGTGTACTAAAATCCTAAAAATATAATGGCAATGACTTATCCTATGGACATCCCATATTCCAATCCCTATCCAAGTTGTACCCCCAATAAAACAACAAAAACAAAACTCGCAAAAGACTGTTCATTGTCTCTGGAAGTGATGTATGAAGTCTGGCAGTGGGGGGATTTGGCGGATTGTTTGTTACTAGCTGAACACCATGGCTACATATATATATATATATATATATATATACACTAGACTGTAAATATATATCAAAAAATATATATCAAATACACTGCCACGAACTAACCTGCCTGCCTAATCTAGCTCAATCTATCCCCGTCCACACACTGTACACGGCCGCTATGTAAGCAGCCTTATATAGTGTGGTACGTGGACTTAGTCCCCCCTGAGCCATGATTGCCACCCTGCTCTGGATAGGATAGGAGCTGCTCTGTGCACTGCAGTTAAGTATAACATATTTGTTATTTTCAAAAAACAAACAAACCCCATGTCACTGCAGTTTAACTGCAGCCTGGGCAAGGCTGCAAATGACACTGAGGAGGCTGCAGATGGACGCTGTAAATGACACTAAGAAGGCTGCAAATGACACTGACAAGGATGCAAGGCTGCAAATGACACTGACAAGGATGCAAGGCTGCAAATGACACTGACAAGCATGCAGATGGACGCTGTGCAAGGCTGCAGATGGACACTGATAAGGCTGCATTGATGGGCATTTAAATCTAAGTTTTTTTCCTTTAAAAGTTTTTTTTCCTTAAAATTTCCTCCTAAACTTGGGGTGCGTGTTATACGCCGGTGCGTGTTATACGCCGATAAATACGGTATATCATGCCTTTATTTTAATGAAAAAAGGAAAGCTTTACAATCACTTCAAAATGCAAAATCTGGTTGGTTGGCAATTCTGACGGACCTATAAAGAGAACATGTTCTAAATATTTCCGAATGTACGATGTACCCCTACCCATTCACCTAAGGAAAAAAGTGTAAATAAAAAAAACTACACCATTTTTTAAAATACTTTATTGCACAGCTCCGGGGGTCTTCTTTCGTTTTGGTGGGTATTCTCGCCGGACTCCTCCGATATCTTCTGCTCTTTTAATAGCTCTTTCACTAGCGGAGGAGCCCGGCTTTCTTCTTCATCGCCGCCGCCGTCTGGGGGTCTTGTTCCGACTTCGGGGGTCTTCGGGGGTCTCTTCTGTTCTTCTTGCCGGGCCTCCGCTTTCTTCTTCCAGCTCTTCTACGAGCGGTGGCCCGGGCTTGTGTTGCCGTCGATGTCGCCGTCTGCTTCTGCTTCTTCTTCTTCTGCTTCTTGTTCGTCTTTCTTCTTCCGATGTTGACTCGGCGCTGTCTCCTCATCTAATGGCTCAGACGTGTTGTGCTGCCAGTTATATAGGGACAATGGGCGGGGCCACCCACTCATGTCACATGGTGATCCCGCCCCCATATGATGTCACAGTCCCAGCATCCTCCGGGACTGTGACATCATAGGGGGCAGGGTCACCATGTGACATGAGCATATACCAGCTGCCTGTATCACTGGATCTAGTAATTATTTTGCTGTTTTCACTAAAAGTAATGTCTGCATTTTATTATTTTGTTCAGTTTAAATTAAAAGGAGTTTGCAAATTGTTTATTTACAAGATTACTGTTTTATAGAAATAGAGATCATTTCTGTTATTTTCAGAAAGTACTGTAAATAGTTTTATGTGAATTGTATTTTATATACCTGATATACATTCACGTTACATGTTTTATACGAAAGCCTGGAATGTTTTGCATAGCCCTGATAAAGATTGTTCTGTTGGATAGAAAGACTTAGCATCTGGCCTCTTCAGCTGCTTCATTCACATCATGTTTGGACACAGCTGCTGGACATGGCTCTACACAAGATAAAAGAGAGTGAGATTTAACATTTTAGCAGCAGGGGGGGAAAGGCATTAATTCTTGTGCAAACTCTGGAATAGGTGACTGCTGCTCGATGTTTCAGATAGTCTATTACTGCCATCCTAAGCAAAAAATTGCAGTTGATCATCATTCATGTCCATAGCTAGGAAGGCCAAAGCTTTTCAAAAACAGGTCATAAGACCACTAACCACCATCAGCAGTAGCACCAAGAAGAAAACTCAATCTGTTACTCAAAGCAACCAGTCAGATTGGTTAATGCATTTGAAAAAATAAGGTTGATCAATTAGTTTCAATGGGCTACTGCTCAGTGTTTGTTAAAATGTTTTGTAAATCGAACCCACATTTAACAATGTGAATTTTCCTTGTTACATAGCTACCCTGTTTCCCCTAAAATAAGACCTAGCGTGATTGTCGGTAATGGCTGCAATATAAGCCCTACCCACCAAATAAGCCCTACCCTGTTTCCCGAAAATAAGCCCTACCCTGAAAACAAGACCTACAAGGACTTTTACTAGGGCTTATTTGGGGGGTAGGGCTTATATTGCAGCCAACACCGACAATCACGCTAGGTCTTATTTTCGGGGAAACAGGGTAGTTTATTTAAACCTGTCCATGCTTGTTTGTTTCTCTTTTTAGTTATTCCATAAGTCTGTCTAATATTCTAAAGTACACACGTTTATTTCTACCATCCTGATAGAATATCATATAAAATGATAATTAGAGATGAGCTTTGGGATCGGGTTAGTTGGACTAGGAATCTAGTTTTTCGCAGTTCGAGAAAGCAGCAAACGAATCAGATTGTGCCACTATAGCAACCAATTACCAATGATGCAAATCCTGGTCTTTGAACTGCAGCCAGATGACATAGAAAGGCCAATGACAGGGGTTTTGTAATGTACAGCCCTCTAACTATATGCAAAGGTAAGTCTTTTGTCAGTTTGTGTGTGAATTTGGAATAAATAGGGGCAGCTGACAGAGCATTTCAGCGACAAATAGTTACTGCAATACAGTGCTATATATAGTATATACAGTCCCTCCAAGAAACCAAGAGCCTACACAACAGCCCAGGCAAAAACATCCACGCTGGGCCAGAGATTGTGTCAGCTCTTCAGGGGCAGGCTGAGGGATGAATAATTCTACACCATCTTGTGCAAGGAAAGGTTGTGTGTGAAAACAGCAGCAACCGGTTGTCTGCCTTTTGGCAGTGAAAGTACACACACTTGTGTTGCATGGCAGGCAAGCTAAAGGTGCAGGGGTTGCTAGTTAGGTCCCTTGGCTTCCTGGATGTCCTGCAACAGGCCAGACGAGTGCCACTTCAGACAGTCATACACAGCAAGTGTTCACAGGGCTGAAATTCACCAGCAGCACAAGTTACCTGCCATCTTCCTGAAGTGAGATATGTCTACATGCCAGAACTCAACATTGTCCATGCTGCAGTGACTGGACTTACCACAATGGGTCCTCAACAAGTGTTTGTGTGAGTATAGGACAAGGAGAGGTTCTAGGGGTCTGGAGTTCTTTTTACCATGCAGCCCCTGACTCAGGATACATGTACGGTCTTGTCATATTTTGAAGCGGAAACTAGAATGATGTGCTGTGATGACATAGTTACATAGTAGGTGAGGATGAAAAAAGACACAAGTCCATCAAGTCCAACCTATGTGTGTGATTATATGTCAGTATTACATTGTATATCCCTGTATCTTGCAGTCGTTCAGGTGCTTATCTAATAGTTTTTTGAAACTATCAATGCCCCTCGCTGAAACCACAGCCTGTGGAAGGAAATTCCACATTCTTGTCACTCTTACAGTAAAGAACCCTCTACGCAGTTTAAGGTTAAACCTCTTTTCTTCTAATTTTAATGAGTGGCCACGTGTCTTATTAAACTCCCTTCCACAAAAAAGTTTTATCCCTATTGTGGGGTCACCAGTATGGTATTTGTAAATTGAAATCATATCCCCTCTCAAGTGTCTCTTTTCCAGAGAGAATAAGTTCAGTGCTCGCAAGCTTTCTTCATAACTAATATCCTCCAGACCCTTTATTAGCTTTGTTGCCCTTCTTTGTACTCACTCCATTTCCAGTACATCCTTCCTGAGGACTGGTGCCCAGAACTGGACAGCATACTCCAGGTGACGTTGAACCAAAGTCTTGTAGAGCGGGAGAATTATCACTTTATCCCTGGAGTTAATTCCCTTTTTAATGCATGCCAATATTATGTTTGCTTTGTTAGCAGCAGCGGGGCCTATCATCTACTAGGACCCCCAGGTCCATTTCCATCCTAGATGTGATCCCTTCTTCGGAGGCGCTAACCAAAGGAATATACAAACATTCTGAAAGAAAACAAAAACATGGATTTCAGAAAAATGTTATTTTATTTTTTTCTGAAATCCATGTTTTTGTTTTCTTTCAGAATGTTTGTATATTCCTTTGGTTAGCGCCTCCGAAGAAGGGATCACATCCCGAAACATGTTAGGCGATTGAAGGATGCTGTATATTCACATTCATATGTAATAGACATGTGCGATTCGTTTCGTACGAATTCGTACGAATTTTTCGAAATTCGTACGAATTTACGAATCTGTAGTACGAATTTTTTTTTTACGAATTCCGTACGGAATACGAAATTCCGTTTACGAATTTCGTCGCCGAATGATTCGAATGAATTCGAATGAATTCGAATGGATTCGAATGAATTCGAATGACAAAGTGTCATTTTTGCAGGAAAAATTCCGTTTACGAATTTCAGCTCCAAATTATTCGAATCCAACTACCAATATCAAATTTCAACTAATTCAAACGAAATTATTATAGCAGATATAACGAATGAATTCGAATGCATTCGAATGAATTCGAATGACAAAGTGTCATTTTTGCAGAAAAAAAAGCTATTTAAAAAACAGTCATTCATTGATATAAAAAAAAAAAAAAAAAGCGTAGGGGTCCCCCCAAATTCAATAACCAGGCCCTTCAGGTCTGGTATGGATATTAAGGGGGACCCCAGCCAAAAAAAAAAATGGCGTAGGGTCCCCCCCAAATATCCATACCAGACCCTTCAGGTCTGGGATGGATTTTAAGGGGAACCCCGGCCAAAAAAAAAAAAAAATGGCGTGGGGGTCCCCTCAAAATCCATACCAGACCCTTTATCCGAGCACGCAACCTGGCAGGCCGCAGGAAAGGAGGGGGGGACGAGAGCGGCCCCCCCTCCCGCCTGAACCGTACCAGGCCACATACCCTCAACATTGGGAGGGTGCTTTGGGGTCCCCCCAAAGCACCTTGTCCCCATGTTGATGAGGACAAGGGCCTCATCCCCACAACCCTGCCCGGTGGTTGTGGGGGTCTGCGGGCGGGGGGCTTATCGGAATCTGGAAGCCCCCTTTAACAAGGGGACCCCCAGATCTCGGCCCCCCCCCTGTGTGAAATGGTAAGGGGGTACAAAAGTACCCCTACCATTTCACCAAAAAAGTGGCAAAAATTGTAAAAATGACAGGAGACGGTCTTTGACAATTCCTTTATTAAAATCTTCTTTCTTCTTTCTTCTGGTCTTCCTTTCTTCATCTTCTCCTTCCGGCATCTTCTTCCATCTTCTTCTTCCTTCGATTCGCTTCTTCTTCCTCTGGTCTTCTCGTCCTTCTCGTCCGGTGTCGTCCTTCTCGTCCGGCGTCGTACTTCTCGTCCGGCGTCGTCGTCTCTTCTCGCAGGCCGCTCCTCGCAATGGGAGGCTCCCGCTGTGTGAGGCTCCGCTCCGGGTGACAGGTCTTTTATAACGAAGGCACCTGATGACCCCGCCCCCCCCTCTGACGTCATGGGGAAAGCCATAGGGAATTCCACATGACGTCCCCGTGCGTCAGAGGGGGCGGGGTCACCAGGTACCTTCGTTATAAAAGACCTGTCACCCGGAGCGGAGCCTCACACAGCGGGAGCCTCCCATTGCGAGGAGCGGCCTGCGAGAAGAGACGACGACGCCGGACGAGAAGGACGACGCCGGACGAGAAGGACGAGAAGACCGGAGGAAGAAGAAGCGAATCGAAGGAAGAAGAAGATGGAAGAAGATGCCGGAAGGAGAAGATGAAGAAAGGAAGACCAGAAGAAAGAAGATTTTAATAAAGGAATTGTCAAAGACCGTCTCCTGTCATTTTTACCATTTTTGCCACTTTTTTGGTGAAATGGTAGGGGTACCCCTTACCATTTCACACAGGGGGGGGCCGAGATCTGGGGGTCCCCTTGTTAAAGGGGGCTTCCAGATTCCGATAAGCCCCCCGCCCGCAGACCCCCACAACCACCGGGCACGGTTGTGGGGATGAGGCCCTTGTCCTCATCAACATGGGACAAGGTGCTTTGGGGGGGACCCCAAAGCACCCTCCCAATGTTGAGGGCATGTGGCCTGGTACGGTTCAGGCGGGAGGGGGGGCCGCTCTCGTCCCCCCTCCTTTCCTGCGGCCTGCCAGGTTGCGTGCTCGGATAAGGGTCTGGTATGGATTTTGAGGGGGACCCCACGCCATTTTTTTTTTTTTTTTGGCCGGGGTTCCCCTTAAAATCCATCCCAGACCTGAAGGGTCTGGTATGGATATTTGGGGGGGACCCCACGCCATTTTTTTTTTTTTGGCTGGGGTCCCCCTTAATATCCATACCAGACCTGAAGGGCCTGGTTATTGAATTTGGGGGGACCCCTACGCTTTTTTTTTTTCTGCAAAAATGACACTTTGTCATTCGAATTCATTCGTTATATCTGCTATAATAATTTCGTTCAAATTAGTTGAAATTCGATATTGGTAGTTGGATTTACTAACGATTCGTAACTATTCATAACGATTCGTAACGATTCGTAACTATTCATAACGATTCGTAACGATTCGTAACTTGAAATTGAAATTCGATATTTGTAGTTGGATTCGAATTGTTCTCTGTGTTATGAGAACCAACAATTCATTAGCCGCGTTAACGATTCGTAACGATTTTTTTCCGACTTCGGGGGTCTTCGGGGGTCTCTTCTGTTCTTCTTGCCGGGCCTCCGCTTTCTTCTTCCAGCTCTTCTACGAGCGGTGGCCCGGGCTTGTGTTGCCGTCGATGTCGCCGTCTGCTTCTGCTTCTTCTTCTTCTGCTTCTTGTTCGTCTTTCTTCTTCCGATGTTGACTCGGCGCTGTCTCCTCATCTAATGGCTCAGACGTGTTGTGCTGCCAGTTATATAGGGACAATGGGCGGGGCCACCCACTCATGTCACATGGTGATCCCGCCCCCATATGATGTCACAGTCCCAGCATCCTCTGGGACTGTGACATCATAGGGGGCAGGGTCACCATGTGACATGAGCATTTACCAGCTGCCTGTATCACTGGATCTAGTAATTATTTTGCTGTTTTCACTAAAAGTAATGTCTGCATTTTATTATTTTGTTCAGTTTAAATTAAAAGGAGTTTGCAAATTGTTTATTTACAAGATTACTGTTTTATAGAAATAGACATCATTTCTGTTATTTTCAGAAAGTACTGTAAATAGTTTTATGTGAATTGTATTTTATATACCTGATATACATTCACGTTACATGTTTTAGACGAAAGCCTGGAATGTTTTGCATAGCCCTGATAAAGATTGTTCTGTTGGATAGAAATACTTAGCATCTGGCATCTTCAGCTGCTTCATTCACATCATGTTTGGACACAGCTGCTGGACATGGCTCTACACAAGATAAAAGAGAGTGAGATTTAACATTTTAGCAGCAGGGGGGGAAAGGCATTAATTCTTGTGCAAACTCTGGAATAGGTGACTGCTGCTCGATGTTTCAGATAGTCTATTACTGCCATCCTAAGCAAAATATTGCAGTTGATCATCATTCATGTCCATAGCTAGGAAGGCCAAAGCTTTTCAAAAACAGGTCATAAGACCACTAACCACCATCAGCAGTAGCACCAAGAAGAAAACTCAATCTGTTACTCAAAGCAACCAGTCAGATTGGTTAATGCATTTGAAAAAATAAGGTTGATCAATTAGTTTCAATGGGCTACTGCTCAGTGTTTGTTAAAAAATTTTGTAAATCGAACCCACATTTAACAATGTGAATTTTCCTTGTTACATAGCTAGTTTATTTGAACCTGTCCATGCTTGTTTGTTTCTCTTTTTAGTTATTCCATAAGTCTGTCTAATATTCTAAAGTACACACGTTTATTTCTACCATCCTGATAGAATATCATATAAAATGATAATTAGAGATGAGCTTTGGGATCGGGTTATTTGGACTTGGAATCTAGTTTTTCGCAGTTCGAGAAAGCAGCAAACGAATCAGATTGTGCCACTATAGCAACCAATTACCAATGATGCAAATCCTGGTCTTTGAACTGCAGCCAGATGACATAGAAAGGCCAATGACAGGGGTTTTGTAATGTACAGCCCTCTAACTATATGCAAAGGTAAGTCTTTTGTCAGTTTGTGTGTGAAGTTGGAATAAATAGGGGCAGCTGACAGAGCATTTCAGGGACAGATAGTTACTGCAATACAGTGCTATATATAGTATATACAGTCCCTCCAAGAAACCAAGAGCCTACACAACAGCCCAGGAAAAAACATCAACGCTGGGCCAGAGATTGTGTCAGCTCTTTCAGGGGCAGGCTGAGGGATGAATAATTCTACACCATCTTGTGCAAGGAAAGGTTGTGTGTGAAAACAGCAGCAACCGGTTGTCTGCCTTTTGGCAGTGAAAGTTCACACACTTGCGTTGCATGGCAGGCAAGCTAAAGGTGCAGGGGTTGCTAGTTAGGTCCCTTGGCTTCCTGGATGTCCTGCAACAGGCCAGATGAGTGCCACTTCAGACAGTCATACACAGCAAGTGTTCACAGGGCTGAAATTCACCAGCAGCACAAGTTACCTGCCATCTTCCTGAAGTGAGATATGTCTACATGCCAGAACTCAACATTGGCCATGCTGCAGTGACTGGACTTACCACAATGGGTCCTCAACAAGTGTTTGCGTGAGTATAGGACAAGGAGAGGTTCTAGGGTTCTTTTTACCATGCAGCCCCTGACTCAGGATACATGTACGGTCTTGTCATATTTTGAAGCGGAAACTAGAATGATGTGCTGTGATGACATAGTTACATAGTAGGTGAGGATGAAAAAAGACACAAGTCCATCAAGTCCAACCTATGTGTGTGATTATATGTCAGTATTACATTGTATATCCCTGTATCTTGCGGTCGTTCAGGTGCTTATCTAATAGTTTTTTGAAACTATCAATGCCCCTCGCTGAAACCACAGCCTGTGGAAGGAAATTCCACATTCTTGTCGCTCTTACAGTAAAGAACCCTCTATGCAGTTTAAGGTTAAACCTCTTTTCTTCTAATTTTAATGAGTGGCCACGTGTCTTATTAAACTCCCTTCCACAAAAAAGTTTTATCCCTATTGTGGGGTCACCAGTATGGTATTTGTAAATTGAAATCATATCCCCTCTCAAGTGTCTCTTTTCCAGAGAGAATAAGTTCAGTGCTCGCAAGCTTTCTTCATAACTAATATCCTCCAGACCCTTTATTAGCTTTGTTGCCCTTCTTTGTACTCACTCCATTTCCAGTACATCCTTCCTGAGGACTGGTGCCCAGAACTGGACAGCATACTCCAGGTGACGTTGAACCAAAGTCTTGTAGAGCGGGAGAATTATCACTTTATCCCTGGAGTTAATTCCCTTTTTAATGCATGCCAATATTATGTTTGCTTTGTTAGCAGCAGCGGGGCCTATCATCTACTAGGACCCCCAGGTCCATTTCCATCCTAGATGTGATCCCTTCTTCGGAGGCGCTAACCAAAGGAATATACAAACATTCTGAAAGAAAACAAAAACATGGATTTCAGAAAAATGTTATTTTATTTTTTTCTGAAATCCATGTTTTTGTTTTCTTTCAGAATGTTTGTATATTCCTTTGGTTAGCGCCTCCGAAGAAGGGATCACATCCCGAAACATGTTAGGCGATTGAAGGATGCTGTATATTCACATTCATATTTAACATTTTTGCTCATGATATAATGTATGCGGAGAAAGTTTTTTCTGTATAAGAATGTATCATCTCTTTTTTAAAAAGTAAATCTTTTTATCTTTTTTCAAATAAATGATTTAAACAAAAAGTTTTTGTTCGCCCTTAAAATCCTACTGTACCGGGGAGTACTAGTGTTTCTCTTTGGAGAATTCACAATAAACCTATCACCTAAACCTATATCGGGATGTTTGCAACACTTTATAGGAACTATATGTTTCCAAAAATGGTTCAGCAAACTCTGTACTCGTAATTTAATGAGGATTGGGGATTATTCCCTGTCCAAATTTCCTAACAACCAGCTTCCTGACACTAATACTCAACAATACAATACACAGGTACTCAACAAGACAATACACAGGTACTCAGAGTTCATGTGCACTTGCAGACCACGTGTACTCGCAGCCTACGTGCACTCGCAGACTACGTGCACTCATAGAAGCACATGGACTCGCATGCAGTGTTCACTGAAGCACACACTGCATGCTATAATAGACCAGGCACTGCAGAAATAGTAGTAGGAAGAAGATGAGGACATCCTGGTGTCTTAGGGCCTGTAGGGTACCCTTCACAACTCAATCTCTCTGAGGCAGCGGCAAATGTAAAAGGTGCCATTGGTTAGGGGGAGGAGAACTAGGGACAAGCTTTCAGGTGTATGTTTAACCTGTAGCTGACCGCCCACTGTCAAATGACGGCGGGACGGTGCAGCTCTTGCGGTGGGCCACCGTTATATGACGGCGCTCGCTTTTTGGCCACTAGGGGGCGCGTGCGCGCCACGGGAGGCACGCGCGGCTGCCCGCGGCGTAGCTGGGGACCCAATGCGCGTGCCCGGCGGCCGCGATGTCCGCCAGGCACCCGCGATTGCCCGGTAACTGAGCAGGACGTGGATCTGTATGTGTAAACACACAGATCCACGTCCTGTCAGAGGAGAGGAGACCGATGGTGTGTCCCTTGTACATAGGGACACCAATCGGTCCCCTCCCCCAGTCAGTCCCCTCCCCCCACAGTTAGAATCACTCATATAGGGAACATATTAACCCCTGCAGCGCCCCCTAGTGTTAACCCCTTCCCTGCCAGTCACATTTATACAGTAATCAATGCATTTTTATAGCACGGATCGCTGTATAAGTGTGAATGGTCCCAAAAATGTGTCAAAAGTGTCCGATCTGTCCGCCGCAATGTCGCAGTCACGATAAACATCCCAAATCGCCGCTATTACTAGTAAAAAAATAATAATAATAAAAATGCTATAAATCTATCCCCTATTTTGTAGACGCTATAACTTTTGCGCAAACCAATCAATAGACGCTTATTGCGATTTTACCAAAAATATGTAGAAGAATACGTATCGGTCTAAACTGAGGAAAAAATTTGTTTAAAAAAAAAAATATTGGATATTTATTATAATAAAAAGTAAAAAATATTGCGTTTTTTCAAACTTGTCCCTCTTAATTTGTTTATAGCGCAAGAAATAAAAACCGCAGAGGTGATAAAATACCACCAAAATAAAGCTCTATTTGTGGGGAAAAAATGATAAAAATTTTATTTGGGTACATCCTTGCATGACCGCGCAATTGTCATTCAAAATGCGACAGCGCTGAAAGCTGAAAAATGGCCTGGTCAGGAAGGGGGTGTTTGTACCTGGTAGGCAAGTGGTTAATCCCACGGCTGTAAACTTTGCAAATATTTTTTCAAAGTCAATCCTCAAAGTTTTCGGCATATTCTGGCGATCAGGCATTGTCAAGGTGCCACACATTGTAGTGTTTGCTGCAGGGTAAATCATGCTTAGTGTCTACGAGTTTTCAGCCTTTTTCATTGCTGTGGAAATCAGGAATATTTGTGCCTCGTGTCTAGTATACTCCAACTGTGGTTGTTCATTAAAACGGAAAATTTATATCAAATACTTACCGTAATTTTCCTTTCCTGATGGACTCCATGGCAGCCTACGTATGGGTTAATCCCGCCTCTCATACCTCATAGGACCCCACTCCCATAAATCTTTGCTCCTGGCCAGATACCGTGTTCCATAACTTAGCCTACTCCAGCAAAGGGGAGGGAGACTCCTGCTGCCATGGAGTCCATCAGGAAAGGAAAATTACGGTAAGTATTTGATATAAATTTTCCGTTTTCCTGACTGACTCCATGGCAGCCTACGTATGGGAACTAGCTAGCCATACAAACTCGGGTGGGCACAATTTGCTGGTTCAACAAAAGAAGGTTTAATTGGCACCGTTTAAACAGATAACACATTTAAACCGAAATTAACAGAGGAAAGAGCCGCTGGCTCAACACAATAATGCCTCATGAAAGTGTTTATTGACGACCAAGAGGCTGCCTTGCATATCACTTCTGCCGATACGTGACGGGAGGCCGCCCAAGATGTCGACATACTCCTGGTAGAATGGGCAGTCACTGTTTCAGGAGGAACCAGTCCTTTAGCCGCATATGCCCTTTGGATAGCCTGGACAATCCAACTTGCGATAGTTCTAGAGGAAGCACGCAAGCCCCTGTTCTTCCCGTAGAAGTAGACGAACAGATGATCTGATCTTCTGAAAGGTGCAGTAGCTTTTAAGTAGC
The DNA here is from genome assembly GCA_028564925.1 of Lithobates sylvaticus. Taxonomy (NCBI): domain Eukaryota; kingdom Metazoa; phylum Chordata; class Amphibia; order Anura; family Ranidae; genus Lithobates; species Lithobates sylvaticus. The sequence goes on along the minus strand of CM053026.1, from coordinate 201,195,327 downwards.
TTTTTAAGATCTCACCAACATCCAAAGGATGGTTCGCTGACGAATCTTCTGACTGAAAAGTCGGGAGAACAATTTCTTGGTTCTCATGAAATACTGATGAGACTTTTGGATTTGATCCTAGCATTGGAACTAGAACTACCCGATCGGGGAAGAAGGTAAGAAAAGGCTCTTTAGAACCTAGAGAGCTGATCTCCGACACTCTTTTAGCGGATGTAATGGCCACTAGAAAGGCTGTTTTAAGAGAAATGTCTTTCATGGATAGATCATCCAACTGTTGGAAAGAATCTTCAGAGAAGAAATCTAGTACCAGAGGAAGATCCCATTTAGAGAACCTTGGCTTTCTCTGAGGCCTAAGCCTTGCCGCTCCCCTGAAGAATTGTCTGATAAGTGGATTCCTTGCCCAGGAAATGCCCGTGAAAGCAGATATTGCCGAAACTTGGACTCGTAGGGAGCTCACAGATAATGGAAGATCCAATCCTGTCTGGAGAAAACCTAGAACATCTTTTATTTCTGGATTACTGCAGGAACCCCCAGCAGAGGAAATATAGTCCATGAATTTAGACCAAATTCTCTGATAAACTTTATTTGTACCTTGCCTTCTGGCATTCAGCAGGGTAGCTATTGCCGAACTTGGGCAACCTAATGCTTCCAGCCTCTTCCTCTCAACCACCAGACCATCAGATGAAGATGGGACGGACATGGATGGAGCGATGTTCCCTGTAGGAGAAGATCTGACCTGGAGGGAAGTGGAACTGGGTCCCGGTGACTCAACTGCAGCAGGAGTGGGAACCATGGCCTGTTGGGCCAGTATGGGATGATCGCCACTATCTCCACCGTCTCCTGTCTGAGTCTCGAAAGGAACCGGAGAATTACCGGAACTGGTGGAAAGGCATAGGCCCTGCGAAAAATCCACTGATCCGTGAGAGCATCCACTCCCATGGCTTGGGGACAGCGATACCTGGTATAATAATTCTTCATCTTGGCATTGCAGGGGGATGCAAATAGATCCACCTCCGGAATCATTCCCAATGTCAGGATCCAATTGAAGACTTCTGAGTGGAGAGACCACTCGTTGTTGTCCAAGGAGGTTCTGGACAGAAAGTCCGCTTGAACATTTTGCACGCCAGGGAGATACACTGCCGTCAGATCCACCAAGTTCTGCTGAGCCCAGGACATAATTGGACTCACTTCCTTCAAAAGGGAGAGACTGCGAGTGCCCCCCTGTCTTTTGATGTACGACACCGCCGTCGTATTGTCCAATCTCATGAGGACTGAGGCTCCCGATGTCAGATGGCGGAAAGCCCGAAGGGCCTGGAAGGCAGCTCGAATCTCCAATATGTTCGAGACCACCCCTCGAGCAGGAAAATCCCACCTGCCTTGGGCTACCTCCGACTGGCACAAGGCACCCCAGCCTCTGCTGCTGGCATCTGTTGTTACCGTTATCCAGGAAACTGGAGCTATTGAATGGCAGTTGAGAAGATTCTCTCGCTGTAGCCACCAAGGGAGACTTTCCCGCATGGAGGGAGTTATCCGAATCCAGTGATCCTGTAGACTTGGATTCCATTGTTGGAGGAATCCTTTCTGAAAGGGTCGCATTCTCCATTGCGCCCACTTTACCATAGGGGCTGTTGCCACCATGGTGCCTATTATCCTGAGGCACTGGGAAGACCTGAGAAGAGGAGTTGACATCGCTAGATGGATCCTGTCCCGGACTACTGGGATCTTCTCTAGAGGAAGAGAGATTGTGCTCTTCACTGTATCGAACTGTGCCCCTAGGAAAACCAGGGACTGGGTTGGCTCTAGATGACTTTTTTCTTGATTCAGAAGCCAGCCGAATTCTGTCAGGGTTGATATGACTTGCTCTCGGTGTGACAGCAGTTGCTCCCTGTCCTGAGACAGTAGAAGTAGGTCGTCGAGGTAATGGTGTAGTCGAATACCTCGGACTCTGATCAAGGCGACCACCGCCAGTAAGAGCTTGGAAAACACCCGCGGCGACGTCGTAAGCCCGAACGGGAGACATATGAATTGGAGGTGTTTTTGACCCACCGAGAACCGTAGATATTTTTGGAAGTCCTTCGCTATTGGTACATGGAAGTACGCGTCTTTTAGATCTATTGATACTAGCCAATCGCCTGATTGGATTGTCTGGCGAATAGTCAACAACGTTTCCATTTTGAATTTCTCCTTTTTTATAAAAGAGTTCAAGTAAGTCAGGTCGATAACCGGCCTCCAAGAGCCGCTCTTTTTGAGGACCATAAAAAGGGGTGAGTAGATCCCCTGAAACTTTTCTTCCGACGGAACTGGAATAACAGCACCTTGGGTGATAAGTGAGTCCGTGTAGGTCAGCAGAACCTCTCTCTTTTCTCCCGACAAAGGAAGGCTTGTGGGAACGAATTGATGTATGGGTGGATTGTTGAACACCCAAGTGTGTCCCATAGAGACTGTCTTTCTGACCCAGTAGTCTTGTATCGAGGCTGCCCAGACGTGGCAGAAGCGTAGTAAACGTGCCCCTACTTGTTCCGCCTGGACAGGCACCATATCAAAAAGACTTCGCCGCATCGCGGCCCCCAGAAGAAGTGGATTTTGAAGGTTTCTGACCAGAGGGCTGGTTTCTCCTCCAGTTCTTCCTGAACTCCCGACCTGGTCTGTAGCGACGTGCATTCCTAGCACGTTCTGAGTCCGACCTGGACTGGACCTTCTTCTGGGCAAACAGACGGCGATCCTGGGGTAGGAACCCCGACTTCCCACCGGTAGCACGAGAAATGGCTGAATCGAGCTTGTTCCCAAAGAGAGAGGACCCTTCAAAGGGAATTTTGCACCAGGCCTGTTTAGAGGCCGGATCCGCCACCCAAGGGCGTAGCCACAAGGCTCGTTTGGCCGTAACGGAAGACAGCATAACACGTGCTACCAGGCGGATAATATCTAGGGAAGCCTCACCCAGAAAAGCCGATGCCATTCTCATCTCACATATTGGAGAGCTCTTGAAGGCTTCTTCGGACATACCTCTCAGGACTGTCCCTAAATCATCCGTCCAACATTCCATCGCCTTGGATAATGCTGCCAAGGCCAGTGCTGGCTTGCAGGCCATCCCGGCTGTGATGTAGATACGTTTCAAGTCTGTATCGATCTTTCTCTCAAGACCGTCTTTAAATGATACCGTATCTTCTAGTGGAAGAGTGACGTGTCTCACCAGCCTCATTAAGGCTGCATCAATGAGGGGAGCAGACTCCAGGTGCTTAACTTCCTCATCTTTGAAAGGGTACATTCTGGACACTTTAGAGATCAGGGAATTCTTCCTCTCTACTCTGCTCCATTCGTCGGAGATAATTTCTCCTAGTTCACCCAGGAAGGGAAAATTTGAGCGCTCCTTTTTAAGGTGCTTAAAGTACTTCCTCTGTTTAGAGGGTGCTTCTACTGGCTCCTCCCACCTCAGTGCGTCTTTCACTGCCCTTACCAGATGAGGGACCTGGGAAAAATCAAATCCTGCACTGGACTCCTCTATTTCAGCTTCGCTGTCCGAAGATCCACTAAACGAGAAGTCACGGGAGGGCCCTGGGGCCTCAAGGTCTTCCACCTCAACCACTGAGATTGGATCAGAGGGAGGAATAACTGCATGAGGGGACTCTGGTTTGTTCAATGATTCCCGAACAACCTTCCTGACCAATGCCTCCACTTGCTGGTCACTAACATCCCTTTCTTTTGCAGCTCGGGAAAAACATATATCGCAAAGCGATTTGTCTTCTGACACTTTTGCTCTACAACCCCAGCATGATCTTCCCGACTGGTGGTGGGAAGAGTGCCGAGACCCCGACCTAGATTTGTCAGAGCGGTGTCTGGAGGAGGACTTAGGACGTCCGGAGCTGGACCTAGACTGGTCATGTCTTGACCCAGAATTCAAAATATCTTCGCATGCTGAAGGCCGAAGATCCGGTATAGAAGGGCTAAAATTGGATAATAAGGAGAAAAAAATTCCCTTAAAATACACCCTATACCAACCAACACAGGTAAAAGGAAAAAACAAATTCTTCCCTACCTGCGGCGTAAAGGCTGGCCACAAGGGGGCGACGAGACATCCATATTCACAAATTCAGACAGGCTGTAACAATATCCATAGTAAAGATATTTATACTAAAATCCACTTTCCCCAATTTTGTATATATATATACACATTAATAATTAAATAATTAAATAATTAAATTCCCCAAATATATGAACAACTAATAACCAACAGGGAACAAGGCCAAAGCCTCTTACCTCAATAAAGCAGAGAAAAGCAGAGAAAAACAGCGTCATACGATTTGTTTGGATGCAGAGCAAGCCTGTCTAAATCTGACAGGCATTTAAATCTGCCGCCAGGATGACGTCACGACGCCGTCCGCGTCACCCCCACGGCGCTCGTGCGCATGCGCGAACGCCGCTACCCGTCCGCACTGCGCATGCGCCGCCCAAGCCTCACTTCCAATCGAGACTCTGCGGCTGCGCAGTACAGGAAAGCGGCGGTCTGGAACGCAGATGCGCTCCAGCCGCCATACACCAGGAAATGGGACAAACAAACAAACAAAAACAGGCTGCCATACATTACCACTCCATCACGCCGACCACCCGACCTGGCTCCCGACCACAGGCACGTCACTGGGGGATTACTTCAGGGAAAAGGCCTCCCGCTAGTAGCTAGGACGAATGGCCATACTGCCGCTTTCCAGCCAGTGGCTAGATAGTAAGCTCTTCAGGCAACGCTCTTCATCCCCATGTCCACCCTGCTAGTAGCTGGGCTAATGGACTCCAGACACCATATCTTCACCATGCGTGCAGCGGCAACAGGAACCAGACCCGGATACATGACTCCTTAAAGGTAAGAACTACTACTTTAGTCCTTAAGGAGGAGGACAAAAAAGGAACACGGTATCTGGCCAGGAGCAAAGATTTATGGGAGTGGGGTCCTATGAGGTATGAGAGGCGGGATTAACCCATACGTAGGCTGCCATGGAGTCAGTCAGGAAAGCTAAGTTCACCTTTCTGAACACGTTGCATGTTACACCTGTATTTATGGTGCAATGCTCTGCAGGCTCCATAGAAAAAAATTTGTAAATGTGTGATTTTTTTACCTGCAAAAAATGTGCATTTATTATTATTTTTTGTAAAAGGTGAACTTATTCTTTAAAAGCTGTCTGTTCTCCCCAGATTACACTGCAGCCTAGTAAAAGAGCTTACATACTGTGCATGGTGTCAAATGTTTTCATGGTTTTTATGTGGTAAAAAATATACTTTAATGATGATTTTTATTTAAATACTGTGTATCTAAATGGTAATAAAAATGTAGCTGTCTTTTTTTGTGTAAAATAACTACACTTTAAAGTTGATTTTTTAGTTAGGAGCTGACTGTTGTCCCTCCTGTTCAAAACTCAGCTTACCATGTGCTTAAATACTGTCTATTCCTTAATTTCAATCTAAAAAATATTAGTATTACTTTTCACTGTGCATTCAAACAGGTAAGGTCATATGGTGATATTATGACCATGCCCAATAAAAATGTGCCAACGTCCCGCAGGTAATTGTAAGTGGAGACTAACTAAAGAAAGTGGACTTTAGGCACAAAAATACATATACTACAAAATATAAAAAAAGGGTATTTTATTAAAAATATATGTATATATATCGAATTGCGATAAATCAGCGATTACATATGCTCAAAATATACTTAGTAACGTAGTAAACAACACCAGACCTTCTTATCAGCAAAACAACACCCAAACAGTGAGATGTATTGATCTTGATAATATCATAAGTAGACACATGTAAAGCCCCATACACACGGTCGGACTTTTTCATGGATTCTGTCCGATCGGACAATGTTGTTGAAAAATCAGACCGTGTGTATGCACCATCGGACAGTGTACGTCGGATTGTCCGACGGACAAAGTCTTATCTCCTGCTGGAAAGATTTGCCGACAACGCGGTCCGATCACACCAAATCCGATCGTGTGTACAGTTGTCCGACCAGACAAAGTGCTACGCATGCTCAGATCACATTACAAGACCAAAGCTACTGGCTACTAGCCTCTACGTAGTCCCGTCGTAGGCAACAAACGTCACCACGTTCAGAATGATCGGATTTTCCGACAACTTTGTCCGACCGTGTGTACGCAAAACCAACATCGGACAAAGTATGACGGACATGGTCCGACGGACCTGGTCCGCGGATTGTCCGACCGTGTGTATGGGGCTTAAGAAGTATACCAAACCAGATATTCTATACTGATCACTGGCATAAATAGTG